>JAJEKV010000015.1:344851-1544851 GCA_021234155.1 Isoetes taiwanensis | reverse complement strand
GCCCCCTCCGTTGCACACTTTGCGGTAGTAGGTGAAAAGTGTTGGGACTCGATCAGTAGCCACGGATGCATAGCCAAAAGGGCTATTCCCGGGTTGCATCTCCCCGGTTCGATGGGGGGGGTAGGGATCACTCCCTCCAGAGATCTACATGCTGACTCAAGGTGACTAGAGGGCCACTGCCCTTATTCGACTGAACCCACTGGAAAGTGTACACCACTTCACGGGTGTCGAGCCCATGCCTTACCCACACTCAGTGGTAAGCCATTAGACCTAGTCACAATGATCCCCGGTAGGCCTTACACACCAGAGGGATCGTTCAAGAGTCAGAACACGAATCTCCTTCTTAGCCAGTCTGGCCCCTTCACCCACAACCAGGTGTGGTTCTTGTACACAGGCCGAATCTACAGTGTGCTAGAGAGGCTAGTCTAGGAGCATCTACTACCAAGCTTTAGGTCTCTACCCCCCTTCCCAATACAAGGAGTTCATAGAGATACATCATCCATATACATCACAGAAGAACTAAAGAACTAGATCTAATCTATATCATAGAGTTAGGTTCTTTAGTTAGAGTCTGGTATCTCGAGATCTAGAGGGCTGCTATGGGCAATTTAAGAGGCTAAACCTACTGGTTCTATGACTGAAATATAGTTTAAGCTATTAAATTGCCTAAATACCTGATCCTTGAGTTGCTCCTCCTGACCTGAGTTCGACCATCCTGCTGAACTGCTCGAATCAAGGGAAACTAATGGTGCAATTCTCTCAGACAGAGTCTGGGAGGCGGTTTTGGCTCTTGGAGCAGCCAAAACAGAGCTCTAAAACCCTAGGAACGAAAAATGGGCAAGTTAGGGTTTCTCCTCCTAGGACAAGGGTTAGGGCTAGGGTTTCCAATTATCCCTTTAGGCATGTGGGATAATTGGGAATGGGCCCACTTGCCTTTAATGGCTAGGTGGCAAAAAGTGCCCACATGGAAAGGTGTGCACCTTAATAAATGTGCACATTGGTAAATGTGCACATTAATGACAAATGCACATACCTTGCAAGTTGCCCCCTAGGGGCTACTAGCCTGGCTACACGCCGTCGCGCATTACCGCGTCGGGGGGCGGTGGTTAATGCGACGAGGCAAAGATAAAGATATCGCCCCGGGACCATATCGTGCCGCACATTCTCCCCACCTTGAAATGATGCTGTCCGCAGCATCGTGGGTCTCCCCACCTTGGGATCTTCCTAACCTGCAATCAACCTGATACATACAATATCCTACTATAATACTTACACATTTACTAGGATTACCTTAAGGTAATATTTTTAGAACATTATTACGCCGTTATCTTATGAAATAACTTATCAATTCATAACATCATTAAGACAAGTTACTCAATAATTCACTTATCACGAAAATTTAGTTTATCAAAGTTTTAAATTAACGTTTGAGGTACTCTTCATTCCTTGCAACACATTCCAACAAAATTTGTGTTGCAAGTCTTCGTAGCTCGACCTCTTTGCCCTCCGGAGCGCTCTATTGGCCTGCAGGTCGACACTACGTTAGTACCATTTAATTAATAATAAAACTAGTAATGGTGCCCAGCGTTGCTGGGCATAATTTGGGAGCCTATAAAAGTTCTAGCTGCAATGAGAAAATTGTGCAGTATTAATTTAACATCTGTACTCTTTTCTCGTAATTTCTGTACAAAGGATAAAAAATGAACAGGTGCCAAGAATATGCTGTTGGATTCGTTCATTTAGGTGTTGGCAAAGTATAGCTTGAAATGCCTTCAATTGCAGGAGGGTGATGTCTCATTCATTCAAGTTCACATCAAATAACGTCATTGAACCATATAAATCATCGGTTGATTGCTCCAGCTGAGCAATGTGTTCAAGCACATCATCTGCATCATTTTTTGTAGGTGCCTCTAAAGCAAAAGCATGATGCTAATTGATACATTTTTCTAGATGCCTGTAAAACAAAAGCATGACGTTAATTGATGCCCAACATTGTTGGGTGTTGGTTGAGAACCTATAAATGTTTTGGCTGAGTTTGTTAAATGTTTAGTTATGTGTAAAGTTGATAATCGCCTTTGATAAGTGCGTTGGCTATATGTTACTGTGGCTATCATGCTTTGGCTCTCATATGAATAGTTATATCAAATAACCGTGTCTATGATGACAAATTGAAAGCTAACATATTAGCTTATGTGGATGGATATTTGATGTTGCACATTAGATGGAAAACCGAAAGCCACTGTAGCTTTTGTGGATGGGTATTAGACCCTCCATGTTAGATTATGTATTTACATGGCTTATAGCTTATGTGGATGGATAGTTGACCTTGCATGTTAGATTTTGTATCTTAAAAAGAGTGTATTCTAGTTTCATTAAATGTGTTCTATATTTTGATAGAACAATGTAATCACAACATATTGCAATAGTCTACTATTGTCGACTGTAGTGCTTCTTGATGAAGTTGTGGAAAAACGCATTGTCATGAAAGAGACAATGCTTCTGCCATTCCATACACAATCTCCTTTTCAGTGATAGATCTCAATGTGAATGCAGTTATATGCATTTTCGAAGCTCAAGATTGAAGCATTTCCAGTCGGTTCCTTAGGCAGATTTCCTTGTGCCACATATCATCATAAATAGCTCTGCATGAAGCTTCCACATATCAACATAAATAGCTCTATATGATTCATTCTGATGTTCCATAATGGCAGAGTATTTGGATGTGGCCTAGTGCCGGAATTGCTATTAGAAAATATAAGAAACAAATATGCCTTATCTAGAATCTGTATGCCATGGCGAGCTCTTCAGCTCTGCAATATAAATCAGTAATATGTTCATACCTTCACATCTTCAAATGAAAGAGGAGCTGGTATTGAGTAGCTTCATTCTAAGTAAGACCATTAAATAATATGTAAGTTTTCTACTGTACAACATCATTGAAGCAAGATCTCGTTTCTATTACAATTAGGGTATGAAGCACAACAAGAAAAGGGTCATTTAGCGACGTCAATAGCGACGTCACAGCGCCGACGACGTCGGCGGCGTCGTCAGACGTCGTTGCGGATACCGCCGTCGCGACGCGTCGTCGCGATGCGACGCGGCGTTAGCGGCGCCGCAGCGGGCGCCGCGACAGACGCGTGACACGTGACGTCGCGCAGACGTCGCATGCCACGTGACACATGAAATATACACGTGGAATATACACGTGGAATATACACGTGGAACATCAACAAAATCCACGCGTGCCGTAAAAGCCACGTGTATACGTCGCATGCGACGTGACACGTGGAACAGACACGTGGAATATACACGTGGAATATACACGTGGAATATACACGTGGAATATACACGTGCGTAAAAGCCACGCGGTATACGCCGCATCGACGACGCGGACACGCGTGGAATATACGTGGAAAATTCGAAAATCGGCGTATAGAAAAGCCATGTGGCAAAAAAAAAGCCCGACGTGGATACGCCGCGATGCGACGTGTAGAAAAAAAATAAAAAAATAAAAAATATATTTATATAAAAAATATAAATATAAAAATATTTTTAAATAATCACAAAAGTGTTTTTATATTCATATTTTTAAATAGTCACAAAATTATTTTTATATTTATATTTTTAAATACTCACAAAAGTGAATTGTATTTATATTTTTAAATAATCACAAAAGACTCGTTAAGAGGAGTTATCCACCCTTTTAGCCTAGAGCTAATCTCTCTCAGATTCAGTGGAGTAGTCATCCGAGTACGTAGTTAGAGGACTCCTCGAACCGTCAGTCGCACGGTTGCGATTGGATGGCTCTTCAGCAATGTTTGCAGATCCCTCGCCGCCCCCGAGCCCCATGTCATGCTCTAGGCCTTCATTCATATCCGCCACTGCTTCCTATAAAAACCAAAAGAATATGGTGTTAATGTAGTTCATAGAATTATAATAATTTTCTACAACGCACCCCCGCATTCCCGCGAAGTGGGAGAGTTCCCTCGTCGTATAACTGTTGATACAGATAAAAGCGGCTCCCGTTCGCGTGGCTACTTGTAATGCGTCTTTGCTTGTTAGGTTTAAACCCGTATAGATGTTCCTATGACAATATAACGAGTATTAGCTAGTGACATTTAAAGTTCTTATTAAAATTAATGTGAACTAATATAGCTCTTACGAATCTATGGAAAAACCCTTTTTCGGATCACGGAGCCCAAATGAGGCGCTTTTCGATCACTTTTAGTTGCTTTGTCGGTCAGAGCTCTATGTTTGCTTTTGGATCCTTTGCACGTTCGAATGCAATCGATTGCAAGGCACACAACATTATCACAAGTTAAAGTGAGCGAATGACAAAAAAAATAAGAAATACCTTGATATCTTCCTTGTGGAGATTAAGTGGTTTAGGGACTTTTGACCAATCGCCTCCTTTTTTTTCGCCAAGTCCGCCCGGTTCCTTGACCACATGGTGCCTTTGACATAAATCGATAGATCAACGCAATATCAAAATAATAAAACAAGACTATGACTAGGTCATGTACCTCCTTTTTAAGTATAAGCTCGCCCATCATCGAAGTGAGCTTCTTCGGTTAAACGCCTTTGCTTTTTCTATCTCCGGGAAACTCTGTTTCATTTTATTTTTGACGCTCTCTATTTGGCGTTGGTCATAAGCATTGAGGCCACTCCCCTATACCGCGGGGAGGCCATAAACGAGAGATATTATTTGTGACCGCGTCCCTCAGTGTAGTATAAAAGACACTTCCCTCATCATCCTTCTTAGGAAGAGCGTCCATGAAGCATAAATGGTAGGTATATAAAAGCGTGTTTATGTCACCGTCAATATACATATCCCGTCCCTGATTAAGAACCTTTTGAGCACTTTACGATTGTATTCTAAGTGAAGAGAATGAACAAAACAACAAATTTAGATGACAAAGTACTAATATTTAAGGTTGATATCTTAAATAATATGTTCACATAACTTACATCAAAAAATTATTATTAATATGATAGTCGGGTATATTCGGGGCCAAATCACCCCGCAGACTTACGTGTCTAAAACAAAGTGAAATGGGCGCTCTTCTTGATGACACGTGGGCGTCGTCGGGATCCTTCCCTCTCCAAGTCGGCGGCGACCATGTTCTTTGGATCCCGAACCCGTGATGATAAATTCGCGATCTTGAACGTTATGAGTCTGTTGCTCCACTACTTCTTGACACGGGAAGTAATGAGAGAATGAGCATCTTTAACATCTTTGCAACCAAAGAAATGTTTGGTGCGTAGTGGATATATATTTACTGTTGAAATCTTCCTCCAAGTTCCTTGCATTAGAAAAATCTATTCCGTGTCTTGCCTAGAGCGGGGAGTCCATACTACGTCTAGCGTTCTCAATATTCTCGCTTGAGCGTGGAGGCCGATAATCAACACTATATCGTTGGGGAATAGGGCGGGGAGGCTGCCTAAGCGGCGTTGGTGTCAAAGAGGCAAAATATCTTTGCAATTTGGTCTCTCGGGGGGAGACATGTTTGCGAGGAAGGCGGGGGGCGGCGGAGGAGCTGCGAAGAAGCACAAATATCATGCAAAAACAATTCATTTATTTATTATTTTTTATAAAAGCTATCTTTAATACCCAAACCTGGTGGTGTAGTGATAGGTGGAGGTTGGCGTCTTGGAGGAACATCAAAGACGATTGCCCCTACCTCGTGGAGCCCTCCTCCTATTTTCTCTAAACTCGTCCCTTTCCTCTACACAACAAATTAAAACTCCATGCATAAACTCACATACCTAATTAGAGGGTAAAGCGTATAATAAAAACTAAATAAATACTTACCTTTCGTCTTGCTCATTCTCCGATGACGATTGCGATTACCTCTATTCATCGCCGAGAAAAAGAGCACACCTAGATCAAAAGAAATTGTGAGAGAAACATTTGATAACCATGAATGATATTGGTTGCAATAATAGAATGATACTTACAAACCATAGAGATGAAAAATAGTATTTTCATGGTTCGAAATGTGCCACTAATGAGCCCCGGCAGACTTACTGCAGTCTTGACCGTCTTGACCGGGGGCGGAGGGGGAGACGCATAACGCCATGAATATTGCATCAGCAGAAAGAGGGCCACAATGAGGAAAACCGCTAAGAATTGAGCCTCCGCCATGACTATATATATTAATTTGAACATAACGAGAATTAGCGAGTCGACACCTTGATTTCTCTCTAGCCGGTGAACCCTTCTGCTTTACTGGAAATCTCCACAAGCAATATGGCTATGGGCGCACCATTCGGGTGGATTCTCCCCGTTTGAGAACCACAGTTTTGTGCACGGTCAGGTCCATGCATGGAGACACGAACTAGAAAGTAAAAGTTAACCCCATCCATGTGACATCTCGTTTAAAGTCAGGTTAGAGTCCTGGTAACGTTGCCTAAATAATAATAACCTACACCAACAACTCTAGGGATATGCGCAAAATGTCCAAGGCATCAAATTTCCACATATTGCATTCTTTACATGCAATATGCCATTTTGGGTCAACTACCGGGCCAATTTTTCAAGGTAGATAAAGATAGGTTTTTCAACCATTATAAAATTTTGAAGGTCTTACCGATCTTTAAATATGAACTTAAAGTCATAGTATTAAATTAAGACCACGATCTTTAGACCATGCAACCAAGCAAATGCGGCTCCGGCATAGTATCCATCTAGCAAATCTAGAGGGCAATTCGCCCTAACTTATTTCCAGTATGCCCTACAAGTATTTTACTAAACCATAAAATACAAAGACATTGCATGCACATAACAAATTCTATGTCTCTAGAGATGCCAAATTATCCCCGACTGTCCCCGAGGAACTCTAGCAAGATTATAACATTGTCAAGTTACTGTATGAATATAGTATTGTAAGTCTATTGGGTAGATTCTTAAGTGTTCCATAAACGTATAAATATGGGGTCCGCGTTAGCTCAAATCTACAATCCTAGCTAGGGATGGAAATTAATTCCCCCCATGAGAGAACTAAATCAAGCTTAATTAAATAATACATCATTAGACAGATCGAGGAGCTTTGTGAAACATCAAATTTCATCTAAAATATACTGTTCAATCAAATGTTATAACTAAAATTGGTAATAGCGCCTAGAAAAGCACCATCTGACGATTCGTGTAATGCACTATCTGACGAATGGTCTGATGCAAAATCTGATGATATATCTGACGCATTTTCTGACGATTATTCTGACGCATATTCTGACGCAAATTCTGACGATACATATTTGACGTATATTCTGACGATTAATGTGACGCTTAACCTGACGAAGGCTTCTGACGATATATGTGACGATATGTCTGACGTAGTATCGTTAGGAAAAGCATCAAAATAGTAATCTTCAGTACGTTCGTCAGCCTGTACGTCAGGCAAAAATCTCTCTAGATAGTCTGACGATTTTTCTGACAAAAAAAGCTTATTCTCTTGTAGTGGTTGGATCTAACCGTTGAAGTTATTTTTCACGAATGTAAAACAATACGATACATTCCCAAAGTTGAGCACACAAACAATATTCCAGGTGGTGGTTCTTTGCTTAAGAAGTAGCCTAAAAAAAACCATACTTCCTTAAGAAATAGCTGCGTAAAAACTACGCCACTTCAGAAAACCACACTTCTGTAAAAAAACAGTCACTTAAAAACTACACCTACTTAAAAACCACACCTCAAAAAACCACACTTACTTTAAAAAATAGCTACGTAAAAACTATACCTAGTTATATAAACCACACCAAAAAAATCATATTTCCTTAAAAATAGCATCTTAAACACTACACCTAGTTATAAACTACACCATTTCAGAAAATCATACTTCATTAAAAAACATCCACTTAAAAACTACACCTGCTTATAAACCACACTTCAAAAAACCATACTTCTTTAAAAAACAGCTATTTAAAAACTACACCCACTTATAAACGACACCTCAAAGAATAACACCTCGATTAAAAAAAATCATACCACTTCAGAAAACCATACTTCCTTAAAAAACAACCATTTAAAAACTATACCTCCTTATACAGTGGCCTTCCACCCGCAAGAGCACTTGTAGGCAGGAAAACCAGGGGGGCGGATCTAATGTGGTGGACTATGTGCTGGTGCCTGAGCAGGATATGCATGTCATCAAGCACTTTCAGGTGGGAACATCTAATAGGGATGAAGAGATCGACTCAGACCACTTACCACTTTACTTGAAGTTGGCTTGGCAGGTTGTGCGAACCCCCGGTGCAACAACTCCTCACATGCCTCAGCTGCGATTGGATTATGAACATGCAGGGGCTTATGCCCAGATGCTTATAGATGACCTGGCAGAAATTTTGCAATATCCTACACTAGAGCAACAGACAGGCCGGCTGACTGATGTGCTTAGGACTGCGGCAGAGAGGTGCTTTGGGATAAGCCGCCCGCGACGGAACTCCAGGAACACAACCTTCCCACGTAATCAATGGTTTGATGCAGAGTGCAAAGAACACAAACGCTGGCTCCGCCAAGTCACAGACCCTGCTTTACGCCCACATGCAGTCAGACAGTACCGCATCTTCCTTAAAGCTAAGAAAGCCAGGTACATTGCAGTGCATCAAAGGGAAATGTTTTACTCTCGAGCGTCATCCAGGACCTTCGGCGAAGGGTTCTTAGAAAGCGGTGCAGCCCACGAGGGAATATCACTCTGGCGGTGGAGACAATACTTGCAACAGACTATATCGACCCTCGGGGTGCACATGCAGCATTACCCTTGCAAGAAGGCCCAGTGCTGGAAATCACAGATTCGGACGTGGAACAAAGCTTGCAGCGTCTTGCCAATGGGAAAGCCCCAGACTTGGATGGAATGCAGGCAGAATTGCTTAAGTGGGCAGGGCCGTCCATAATACCGGTCTTGACCGCCTTGTTCAACAAGGCATTACGAGGAGAAGGTTTCCATTGCGGTGGACCAATAGCGAGTTGTTCCCATATATAAAGGCGGGTGACCCACACCTTGCCCCATAGTCCGAACAATCATGGTCGGGTTCGGTGTTTGCAAAATTGCTTCTTTGGGATTCTCGAAAGCAGCGATTGGCTCGAGGGCGGGCGAGAAGGCGGCAGAGGTCGCGGGCCCTCACCCAAGGGATTGAGACCTCGGCACTCAACCATTGACCACATCTTCACGTTACGAACTTCGATTGAAGGCGGCGAGGACCGCCGTCGGGATCTATATTGTTGCTTTGTGGATTTTCGCGAAGGCATTTGACAACGTGCCTGGGAAAAACTATGGGCAAGGCCGCAACGGTTTGGGGGTTCTGTAGATTTGCGAATGCGATTAATGCGAGCTATCTGAAAGATGATGGTCGGGTCGGTTGCGGCAGGAACAAGCCAACCATTTGATAGTAGTATCGGGGTTCGCGTCGGGGATGCCCTCTCTCCCCAACATTGTTTGGGCTTTACATTGATCAATTGGAGAGTCGGCTTTGGCGATAATGGGGCGATGGAGCTCACCTTCTCTATCGGATCATCGAGCCGGTTAATATATGCTGATGATGTGGACCTCCTAGCTTACACACCAGCGGACATGCAACGACATCTCGATGCCACGGACACATTTACAAGCGGCCCGATATCTTGGCGTCAACCTGGCCAAGACTAAGGTGGTCTTCATATCATCTTCACGTCAGCCGAGGGTCCCCTCCTTCAGTTACCGAGGCCAAAATGTGGAAGTTGCATCCACATACAAATATTTGGGAGTGGAGTTTCCTTCTACTATGCACTGGGACACATCCATACGGCTACGACAGTGACTAAGTAGTTGGAAGGCACTATATGCAATGCAAAATAATAGTCATAGAGCGGAGTTGTATGATTGGGCCCATCAGTCACACCTGTTCAAGGTCTTAGTGGAGCCTGTCCTTTTATACGGGGTGGAAGTATGGGGCCCAGTAGTATCACTTGCTACTTGGAATGACTTGGAGCAGGTCCAGAAAGCCTTCTTAGTACGAGCACTAGGGGTGAAGTCCACAGTCCCATATCAAATTCTGCTGCAGGAGATAGGATTCTTGCCTCTTCAGAGGGCGGCCCTTGATCGCCACATTGTCTATTTTCAGAAGGTGGTCAATATGGACGATGATCGTCTCCCTAAACTAGCTTATATCATGGCAATGGAGCCACAGCGCCTCAAGGCCTGCTGGAGGGAAAAGAGAGCTCAATGGTTGGCTAGATGGAATGTGCAGGAGCACAGGTGCATACATGTGCAAACAGAGGCAGATCGCCATAGCTTGAGGCAATATCTTGATGCTTGCTTCCTCAGCAAGCTTTGGGATGCCAATGCCCTTGAACAGGTCAAGACAGCACACTACCAGCGCCACATAAATCCCACATTGGAACGAGGCCCGCAATGCTACCTGCATACCCACTTGCCCAGGAAAAGGCGCAGACTCATTGCCTCCATTCGCATAGGGGCACATCATCTTCGAATTGAGACGGGCAGATGGATTGGTGAGCCACGCCAGGACAGGCTCTGTCAATGCTGCCAAATGGGAGTCATTGAGGATGAATCTCATACCCTTCAAAGTTGCCCAGCATATGATCAAATTCGGACACGATATGCTGAGTTGGTCAGGCCTGGCCAGCCGTTACATGTGACATTGAGCACAGCATCCGTACGGGTGCTAGGATCATATCTTCAGGAGGTTATGGACATGCGAGATCAGCTATGTCCTCGGGCACACACTTGACATGTATATATATACATTGATGTATACTTGTACAGTTTGACAGCATTTTTATTACTGCCACGGTTTTTCCCTCGAAAACCCTTCGGGGCGGGGGTTTTTTAACCCGGACAGTAATAAGTTTGCTGCGCTCCTTTTGGGTCTCATAGGCCAATTGGCCTCAGTGGACGATAAAAAGTCATTCTCATTCTCATTCTTATAAACCACACTTCAAAAAACTATACTTCCATAAAAAACGACTACTTAAAAACTACACCTAGTTATAAACTGCACCTCAAAAAACAACATCTTCTTAAAAACAACACCCCCTCAAAAAAATAAGCAACACTTCTTTTAAAAAAACGACACCTCAAAAAAAGACCACACCTTCAAAAAAAAAAAAAAAACTATAGCTCCATAAAAAAAACTACACCGTCTCCTTAATAAACCACACCTCCATATAACCATACGTAGATTTTTTGGAACAACGACATGTGGTCTTTTTGTTACTGTTGTTTTTAGGTGTGGACCCAGAATTGGGGTGGTAGTATATGTTTGCTGGATCACCCCTAAAACGATTAAACCTTTACCTGCAAAATGACCTTTTTTGCTACCAGCACATATATATTTTTGCAATCTCATTATTTACATTGTGGAAGAATCTGTAACAAAGCTTCTTCCTTTTGAATGAATTTGGTGAAACAAATGGCAATGAGAATTCTAGACAAGCTATTCTCACTTCCCTTGCTACCAATAATAGATTGATCTTTTTAATCTCTAAGAACATCTATTTTCCAGTTAATGCATGCCCAGCATTAATGTCACATCCCTTAGCAATAGTGTTTTTTGTTGAGGTTTATAGTTTAGTACAAAGAATTTTTTGTTCTATTGCATTTCTACATCAAAGTTTTTCTTCCATTGCATTTCTACTTACATGAAGTTGCACATTAAAAAAAAATAAGCGCATCAATGATGAAGCTGGTGGCGTTGTGAGTGTAACTTAGATAAACTCAGATTTATCTATGTCTGTTGTATCTAATTTTATATTTCAATAAGTGCACTTTAAATGTGGATAATAAAATGTTACACTCTTACACTCTTACATTTACTATGTAAGCTCTTGATGCAGCTGTTAATTTAATAATGCTATTGTCACTAAAGGTACTTGATAAAAGCTTGCCGAGTTAGTATATCTACAAAATGAAAAGACACACTAAAAGCCTCTCTTGCTGAAAGATGCTAGAAAAATGCATTCTAGGTTTTTTTGCCATTTCATGCTCTCCTGCACTCAATGGTAAGCAAATCAGGCAGAAGATGGCATGCCTTGCTCTTCCATGGCCTCAACGGATTGGAAAGCCCCATATAACCAGTTAGAACCTTGACAAAACCTGCATGGTGTAAGGGAACGATGCTAGTTTTGAAGCCCAAGATCTTGCCTGCACCAGCTTCTTAGCTATTTCAACACGAAATACGAATGCTTAACCTTCTACCTCAGTCTGCATTTCCCTGCAGGTACTCTAGAAATTTCCAATTCGGTGCAGAAAATTTAAGGATCTATGAGCTAACTTATGTTTGGTTAGCCAACCTATATAATCAGCCCAACCTGATAACAGGCCAAGGGAATGAATCGCCACTAAAACCCTAAGCTTAAAACCCTAAGCAATCTAACAAGCTTTGGGGCATTTAGGTCAGTCCAGTTCTGCTATAAGGAAAGGTAATCACCATAGCCCTTTCTCCCTCTGCTTCTAGGTATTTGTTCTTTGCATCTGGTTATCTGAGAACTGGCGATAGTGAGGCATAGACTTCTGTTTGTAAATAGGGAAGGTAGGCATTTCATCGAGCTTTAGAAGAACCCCAGGAGTCTTTGTACGAATATGTTCTTGCCAGAATCTCTATTTTGCATAACCACACCCTTCTTCGCCGCATTGCCAGATCTAAAGATCGGATCTGCCATGACCTTTGCAGGGACATAAGCATAGGGCTTTTGATAATAAGACTGATTGATAATAAGAACCCTATTGTATTGTAGTTGTAGGTAATAACACATTTGATCACGATTGCACTTTCTTTGGGTGTTTCTCACGGTCCATGTACCATCAGGCGACTATTTGCAGCTCTATCATTTCATCAGATTTGCTCTTGGCGGATGCACTTACCAAGTATGATATTCATAAATTTAAACTTTACATAATATGGTTTGTTTGATTGGTTGAAACTATGTGCAAATGCAGGTAGGGTTTAAAATGACTTCAGTCCAATAAGTCCAATAATGGCCATTTGTTTTGCAATTACCGCTTCGATTGGTATAGCCATGGGCGTTAGTCTCTGAAAATTATAATGCCAGCATCCCAAGGGCCATCATTGTTGAAGGATTGTTTGATTCAGTTTCTTGTCAGCTTCATATCTAGTTCTTTCTTCGTATGGGTTACAGATAAAATAGATATATTTGGTCAGTCAAAATTCAAGTAGGGAAGATTGGGCAATTTATTGGGATGGCAGACGTGGCGGACGTAGAAGCGGCAGGTCGGGCGGCTGCCCAGGAGGCAGCAGCAAGAGCTTCTGCTCTTGATCGTGGGGGGCCCTTCGGTGGCCCCAGTCCAGCAAAAAATCTGCAGGTAAGTCCGAATCCGAAATCCTGGGCAAAAGCCCCAAATCTGGGAGAGGTCTGTTGCAACCTCGAAAATGGTAGTGAAGGATCAATCGATGGAGCTATGGCAGGCAAGACCCATGCAGTGGGGACTCCGGAAGATAGGAGCAAAGTGGCAGTTGTGCTGCACCATGCAACAGGCCCGTTGGGAGAAAATATCTGCAGCCATGGAGCTACAAACACAGCAGGTCCGCCCATAACTGAAAGGGCAATTTTGGATGCTGAGAAATCAGCAGGGGCACAGGTGGGCGTTGAGAATGTAGCATCTGTAGTAGGAGCCAGGGCTTCTGATCTTTGTATAAATGCCATTGGGGCAGTGCATAGGCTTAAAGCAGGACTATCCGAGGCAGGCATTGCCGATTATAAGCATAACATAGCCACACAGCAGGGGTTGCTACTCGGTGATTGTCTAGATTCTATGATGGAAGAGGCAACAGAGATAACAAAGGGGCGGGAGCGGGAAGAAAAGAAAAAGATAGTTGGTGATAAACTGGCAGAGCTAAGGAAGAATTCAGCTGCGCTGGTAGAATCTATACTAGCAAAGAACACCACGGAGCATACAAATTTAGCGAGGAAAATACAAGGCAATACAGCAACTGGGCATCAAACAAGCGTTACAGGTAAGTCTAATCCAACTGTTGCTAGTCAAAATAAAACGCAAAATCGTGACATGACAAATATGGATGTTGAAAACTATAACAACACATGCACACATAAAGGTGCAATTGTATTTGGTGTGACTCAAACACCTACATCAAATGGGATAACAACTGTAGAGAAAGGAGCAGGCCATATAATTAAGGGGAAAGGCACAGGTGCAGGTGCGGTGCATCAAACTGATGAGAGGGTAGATGCTTATCAGGTAGAAAAGGCAGCAGAAAGCACAGGTGGTCATCCAAAAGCTTCAGCGTGGAAAGGACAGGATTCAGTGAAAGTATTAAATAAGCCGAGATTTTCAGAATGGATTCAGAACCACATTCAAGATAAGAATAGAAGCACAAGAGTCACAGAGGCACTCCAAATGGTTGAGATGGGCCTCATTCAGAACCTTGGGACAAAAATTAGTAGCACTAAACTAGGAATGGCCATTGGCACCAACAGAGTTGTGGAGGTAGAAGATGATTTTCCAATGGCAGAAATTAATCACGAGGTGCATAAAAAGTATTTAGAAAGCTTGATCTCGCGCTCAGTTGTAGGCTTTTTTACAGGGGGCTTCTTGGACCTACGCAGATTAAGCACGTGGCTATCAACACACTTGAAGAGGTTAGGTTTGCCCCAACACCAATTGCTTAAGGCACTGTGCAACAACTTCTTTCTTATTATGTTTGATTGTGAAGCAGCGGTAGATAGGCTAGTTGCCCGAGCAGCAGACCCTTTTGCAGGAGACTTTATTCTGTATCAGTTCTATACGCCAGGCTTCTCTCCTAAACAAACTTCTGCTATCAAAATCCCATGTTGGTTTGAAATAGAAGATTTACCACCAGACTTGCTAGTTCCAGGGTTCTTAAAGTCTATTGCTAACACACTAGGTTCATACATGTCCCATTCAATTGCGAAGGGGCCTAGAATCTGTGTTGCTATCCCAGCAAACGCACATATCCCCAAAGGAGTGACAGTAAAAAGCGGAATGTGTTGCTTCAAATTTTTACTTAAGCTCATAAATGGATGGGAAATAAGGAGGATGTTCCCCAACTTAGAGCTAGAAGGCGTAATCAAGTCAGACCACGCAAGTGCCAAAGACAACATTGCCTCCAGGGCCAAAGATAGAGAGCAGGAACCTGTTGCTACGGCTGGTGTTACACATAAAGAAACTAGTCAAGTGACACTTGAACCTCTCCAGTGTACTGTCACCCCTCCATTTACACCCACTATAGAAACAAATGCTGCCATCTCCTCATTCTCACCCATTCCTGAAAATAAGTCTGAAAATACGCCTCATAATAGTCCAAAATCCAAAGAGGACACCCCAATCGGGGAGGGTCAGTGGCAAGTGGTAGCCTCCAAACACAGTACAAGAGCTAGAAATATTGCCAGGAAGTTCAGAGGCTCCCAAAACACAGTGACCTTAAAAACTACAGAGGTTCCACAACCATTGTCGTCGTTGTCTAAATATATCACGGAGGCAACTTCTGTAGAGAAGGGGGAGCTTGCAGGTACAACATGCAAAGATACACGTGATGTGTGGCACCCAAAAACGGCTTTGGTGATACACAAGGATAACTTCGAAGGGTCAGGAATAGATACAGCAGATGACGTGGAAATGTTGGATAACCCATTCGCTCTAATAGGCAAGAAGAATAAGATGGATGCAAATGTGTATGTAGACAGCATGGGTGAGATGAAAAGAAAAAAAGCCTCAGCCTCCTCTTTTAGCAACCCCGCTGGTGGTGAGTTGCTATTGAAGGGAAACTAGATGTGGAAAATAGAGGTGTCGGCCATACTCTTAAAACTCATAATGAATTTCAAAATCGTGAGTTGGAATATTAGAGGAGTAAAGTCCTCGGAGTTTAAAAGCAACAGGCTTTCACTAGCACTAAAGAGAGTGAACGCGGATATCATATGCTTTCAAGAACACAAGTGTAAGAAGGAGAAAGCTGATGTTCTGTTTAAAATAATAGGGAATGAGTATGTTGGAATTGTCTCGGCAAAGGAAAAGTCTAGTGCTGGTACCTTAATCGCATGGAAAAACACGGTTAAGGTGACAACATCTATGTCGGATAGATTTGGAAGGTGGTCCACCATAGTGTGGCAGCAGAACAACCAATCATGGGGAATTTTAAACATTTACGCGCATAACAATCCTAGGGGAAGAGGTGCACTATGGGCCTCCCTCAGACATAAAATCAAAAGCCTTGGTAATCACATAGCATGGTTAATGCTGGGCGATTTTAATATGGTGGAGACATCAGAAGACAGACGTGGTGCAACATCTGACATTGTCAATGGTTTTGAAAAAGAGCAGTGGGGTAAACTGATAGACGCCGCTGGATTTATTGAGCTGGAGGGGGATAAAGGTTTCACATGGTGCAATGGTTGGGTGGGACAGGGTAGAGCTTACGCTAGACATGACAGGTGTTACGTGAATTACAATACACTCGCCACTTTCCCACCCAACTCTTCGTAGAGTAAACTGCACCGACAATGCGATATCTGACCATAATCCCCAGGTAATTTCATGCCAGGAATGTAGGAAAAAAGTCTCAAGAACAGTGTTTAAAATGAATATCAAGTATCTGAAAGAGCCTGCTTTTACTACAAAATGCAAAGAAATTTGGCAAGCGGCATTTATAAAAGACTCAGGCATGAAGGCCTTAACGGCAGCACTAGCAAATATTAAGCAATTTGCTAAACTATGGGGGAGAGAAAAAGTACAGGAGGAGAGAGCATCTTTGGACAAACTATACAGTCAATTGACAACCCTCAGAGCAGCGGGTCCCAATGATGGTACAGAAGAGGAAAAATTACTGGATGAGATTAAAAAGTCAGAGGAGACCAAGACTGTCGAGAACAGAAGCAAGGTAGGTTTAACTTGGCTTAGGCAAGCAGATAAATGCTCTAAGTTTTTCTTTAAGGCTGCCAAGCAGAAGAGGTGGTCAACAGCATTATCTAGCATTACACTTGATGATGGGTCGATACCAAAAAGTTGTGATGGGCTCCATAAGTTTCTTCACGATCACTTTCAAAGCTTCTTCGGTGAGAAGCGTATGCCGTTCCAGGACGAGTTTGAAGAGTTAGTGGTTTCCAAGGTGTCTCCAGTCATAACAAATGAGCAACACCAAATGTTGAGCCGCCCACTATCTATAGAGGATTTGCATCAGGCAGTCATCGCCCTCGACAAAGAGAAGTGTCCGGGGATGGATGGGATTCCAATAGAGTTTTTTCTGGTTTATTGGGAATGGATTAAAACTGATGTATTCTCACCTTATACAGACTTCCTACAAGCAGACCACCTGGATCCCAAGCTAAATACAGGTTGTATCGTTTTGATTCCAAAGGGAAAAGACCCACGTACTATCAATGACTGGAGACCCATCACATTGCTGTCGGCATTTTATAAGATAATAGCAAAGGGAATGGCAGAGAAAATAAAGCCCATACTTGCAAAAACTATCTCCCCCGTCCAGTCATGTTTTCTCCCAGGAAGGAACATTCTGCACAATATAGCAACAGCTTTTGAGGGTATGTATTGGGTGGATTTTACTAAGGCATACGATAGCATCAGGTGGAGCTTTTTATATAAAATGCTGTTAAAATTGGGTTGCGGGGAATTTTTTACTGGAAGTGTAAAGAGATTACTCCACTCCGCACGGGCCTCTGTTCTTCTCAACGGGGAGTCCTCTCCTATATTCGTCATCGAAAGAGGCATTAGACAGGGATGCCCACTAGCCCCATTTTTATTTAACATAGCAGCTGAAGCTTTCTCACAGCTATTTCTACAGGCCTCAAGGGATGGTCTAGTAGAAGGTCTTCAAATGGGAGATGGATCTCAGCAGATATGCAATCAATATGCAGATGACTCTTTTTTGTTTCTAGTAGCAGAGGAGAGCAATCTAAAGAATGCCAGTCAGTTGTTAGATACTTTCTCCTTGGCCTCAGGATGTCTCATCAACTGGAAGAAATGCTCGGCGCAATGGGCTGGGGAAGGACCACATCCCAGGTGTTTAGAGCGACTCCCGTGGAAAATCATAAAAGAATCCCAGTGGGAATTAAAGTACCCTCAACAAAAGTATGGGATGAGATGATATTAGGATTACAGAAGCATCTGAATTGGTGGAAAGTCGCAAAACTATCATTGGCTGGCAGGATAGTAGTAGCGAAGCATGTGCTGTGCAGCACGCACATCTACGTCTCATCTCTCCTCATAGCCCCACCAGAGAAAGTAAAAGAAATGGAAGGGACAATTAGAAACTTTGTGTGGGGAGGCAACGAGGAAGGAGCACTAGTGAAAATAGCATGGTGGAAATGTAAAAGAGATAAGGAAGAAGGGGGAATAGGCATGATTGACTTAACCCTACAAAGCAAAATACTAGTAGCCAAAAGCATGTGGAATATTTTAGAGGAGAAAACGAAGTCACCAGGCCTCCAACTCATAGCGCAGGCCATATGTTTCTCCTGCACACATGCTAAAGTATCAGCACAAGTATCTCTTCCATGGTCTCTATTTTATGGCTTGAAACCAAGTTCTGAGGCCTCACCGTTCTTAAGAGGTCTCATTTCCGCGTGGGACGTGGTGGAAAAGCACTTCACATTGAATATCAGTAATTGTGCAGCGAGTACTACTCCACCATGGTGGATTCCAGTCAACTACCGCAATAAGAATGGTCCTTTGGCCCTTTTGGCTGACATCAGAGTGGTGAGAAGATGGATCAGCTGTGGCATTGGTTCATGTGCAATGTGGTATGAAGGTGGTCAGTTAACAGAATGGATGGTATTCAAGCAGAAATTCGGCCTCCAAAATAACGACAAAACAATGTGGGAATGTATTGCAGTAAGCCTTCCAAACAACATAAATAGCACAAGTAAGAAACCTTGGGTTCTCGATCAATCTTTGCAGGTGGGGTCATTTGTGAAATCAGCATATAAGCGTCTGAAGACAAAAGGTACTTTATTGCTACCAGCTCAATGGAATGTGCAAGTCACTGACACACAGCTGAAGGAAATTTGGAGGGGTGTATGGATAAAACTTCTCCCTCCCCGAGTGAATTCTTTTTTATGGCAAGTAATTCATAGGGCTCCTATGGTAAACAGAAGGGTATCCAAATTCAAAGGTGACGTGAGCCCTCTATGTCCATTGTGCAAGATGGAGGAAGAGTCTCTGGAACACTGCTTAGCAGAGTGCACTGACCTGCAAGTTGTGTGGTCGTGGTGCATGGATATGTTCAACATTACACTGGGGACCAATGATCTCCTTCTAGGTAGATATCCAGTAGAATGGCCAGAGCTTTTCATATTGTCAGATCATGGGCATTATGGGTCATATGGAAAAGGCGCAATTCTTTCACTCTAGGCAAAGAAGCATATACTACAGCCACACAAATACTGCACATGCTCATAGAGAAGCTTAGAAAGTTCAAGTGTGTGGTCGAAGATGATGTTTCCCTTGTTTGGGAGACCTTCATCAAACTACCACCTTAAGAAGAAGGCATCTACATGCAGTCCAAAAGGGCTTTGTAGCTATCCCCTCTTCAAACTTGTTCAGGAGGGTGTCTATCTGCTATAAGGCTGTGTAATAGTTTACCTTTAAATGGAAAATTCTTTATCCTTAAAAAAAAAATAAAAAAATAAATTCAAGTAGGTTATATATTTACCTTTGTTATTCATGTTTTCCATTTGAACCTCATGTTACTTGATGCTTTGGAATGCCATAATGCTCACAAAGCATGTAGAAGAGTTTTGAAACAACTCAACAATAACCAAATGATGGATACTTATTCTCTCGTTCTGTAGCTTATGCTACTTACCCCTCTGACGAGAACTTTTTAGGATAGTTTAATCAACGAATCTAAAAAAAAACTGTCAATTCATATCTCTGATCAAGTACTATATGCAAGTTGTGGTACTGTTGGCATGCTTTAAAGAAAATTCAGAAAATTTATCTTGAATTAAGTCTTTAATAAATAGTTTGAACTTATCTTTCAATTTTGCATTTGAGTTGTCATTCTAGTTTTTATTTCTCTATATTGACCGAATCCGACCACAATAGCAAGTTAACGCAAGTCTTTGCTAGTTGGAAGCAGCAACCAAGTCCAAGGGGGATAGTAAGACAAGGTATGCACCTATGTTTGTAAATGTGTTTGTTTGTGAAAAATTTACCATGGATTCAACAAAAGCCCTGGGAAGACAATCTCCTTAATTGAGCAGTGTCTTTTATGATAGTATGCCATTACAAAATGGAAGTGTTGTATTTATAAGCATGCAACTGATAGCCAGCCTTTCATTGTGCGCAAATAATGTGGACTTGCAATGCATTGTCTATAACTAATCTTGCTCATTTTTTGCAATCTCACTTGCATAGCTTTGGCAATGACATGCATTCCCACATGCAACATTCCAATATTGCAATATGAACAAGTATGTCATTGCTACTACTACCTTCCAATGTCCCTAATTCAATATCGCAATATGAACAGGTATGTCCCTAATTCTCAAATTCATACCTACATAAATTCGATGTACATAAGTTAGACTAAGGAATCTTCTGACACAAAATTTTCACTATTAAATCCTGCTTTTCAAGAAAATCTTCCGCACCATTCCAGAGATTTACAAATCCGCCCTTGCAGGAGCAAGTCGAGGAAGAGAAATGTTCGCGGATTATTGAGAGCCTTGTCCTATCTTTTTGCCATCATCACATAATTTATTCTGTACATCCAAAAAAATCCATATTGCACCTAGCCACTTAATTCCCACGAAATGTTCTTGTTTTTGTTCCAACTTTTGGGTCTACATTCTTGATCATTTTGTATACAGGAATTTTTGTTGCAATTCTAGCGTGGAAGGTGCGCTGATGCATGCCAATGCAAAGGCGCCGAAATTGCAATTAAACTGAAATTCTTGTAAGGAAGGAAGGAAGGAAGGAAGGAAGTAAGGTGAAGCTTTCGAGTATGAGCAATTATGCCACTCTGTAAGTAAAGCTTTGGGGTATGAGCAATTATGAGGCGCTGCAAGTAGGGGAAGTCATTCTTGCTGCCCCCATGACTTGCAGAATCCGGTCGCGCCTACACGACGCTCCCAGATTTTGCAGGTCATGGGGGCAGCAAGAATGGCTGACCCCATGCCGTTCGACGACGTCAAGGTAAGACAATGCAGGCCGAATTCTACGGGTTTTGGTGGGGCGATTTGTCATTCTTGACAAGAATAATTCGAGAAGTTACAAGAACGGTGATTTACTTACCTTGACATAGTAAAAATGTTGGGTAAGGCTGGGTTCACATGCAACCATCGCCGAAGAGGGGCCCTGTTTTGCCCTGTGCTTTTTGGCGAGGGCAGATGATAGATGATGATGCATGTAAAAGGGCTTGCCTTTTTATGTGATGGTGTGGGTTGCCATCGTGCATGTGAACCGGCTCTAAAGGCTCAAGAACACTAGGTAAAAGTTCAAGATGGCAAGGTAAAAGCCACTGGAACTGCAGAATGTCGAGTGAAAATTTTGGAGGATTGTTTAGAGATTGTCAACGTGTCGTCTTCTAATTCGCTGTGGGGGCTCGTACCAAAAGTTACACCTATGCTGAAGTGTGCAGGAAGAACCCTAAACTTCTTTTGTGGACTTTGGAAGCTATTTGATTCCTACGTAAGAAACCAGATTGGACACCATGATCTCCCGCAGCTTGGTGCAGCCCATAGGCCAGAAACGTCTCACTAACGTCGCAGTGGTACGTCTGAAGAAACATGGCAACCGCTTTGAGATAGCTTGCTTCAAGAACAAAGTCCTTTCTTGGCGGTCTGGAGTGTATGTTACTCCTTCCTAATATGAAGAAGAAAGTAAAAGAAGCAAAAATCATATATTAACCAGAGTGCATTGTAAACTGCAGAGAAAAAGACTTGGATGAGGTTCTTCAATCCCGTACTGTCTATTCGAACGTATCCAAGGGGGTCTTAGCCAAGTCCAAGGAGCTTCTCCAAGCTTTTGGAACCACGGATGAGAACAAAATTTGCCTTGAGGTGCTAGGTCTTCTTTTTAACGTTAGAATCATGACCAATTATGCATTTAAATCGCAATAATAAGTTTGTCTTTAGACAGATTTCCGAGATCAATCAATCTTTCACCAAATGTGACCTTGCTAAAAGTTTTATTATTCAATGATGAACGTTATGTTTGTGAGACGATCATGACTGAATTCTGCAGTTCATCTAAAATTCACTGTGATCTGTTCTCTTAAATGTGATGTACAGATTTTAGAGAAAGGTGAACTGCAAGTGGCTGGAAAAGAAAGAGAAGCACAATTATCAAGTCAATTTCGTGATATAGCAACTCTTGTGATGGAGAAAACAATAAATCCAGAGACAGAAAGACCATATACGATTAGCATGATTGAGCGTCTAATGCATGAAGTACATTTTGCTGTTGACCCGCATAGGAATTCGAAACAACAGGTAGGTTCTTTCTTTTCTTTGAATGCCTTCTGTGCCAGCTCTGCTCTGTCCATGAATAAGTCAAAATTGGTTACTAATGGATCTGTTCTAACGTATTATCAATGTGTAGGCTTTAGAGCTTATAAAGGAATTGGAAAAGCACTTTCCTATTGCAAGAGCTCGGATGAGGCTTCGGCTGGTCATGCCGGAGGTCCAAAAAGAGAAGATTATTGATCAGCTGAAGATATGGAAGGCCCAAATAGAGTCAGAAGAATGTAACAATGGGACATTTTCTGCGGTGAGTTTAGCCTTGTGAAATTTATAGTTGGAGCCAGATGCCTAAGTTAAAACTCTTGCAGGTTTGTCAAGTCGATCCTGGCCATTTTCGAGAATGTGATGCATTTACAAGAAGCATAAACGGCAGACTAGAAGTCTTGTCTATGGGTGTCCAGAAAGAAGGAGAAGAAAGTGTGTATGAAATTGATTTGAATGATCATATTGCCTCTCGCTCTTCAGATATTGCAAAAGATCCATCTTTAGATGTCCCAAGGCTTGCTGACAGAATGGAACAAGCATCTGTTAGCAATACTACAGTATCATCAAAAAGGGATGGAAGGAAGTACCAGAAGTGTCTTACATGTAATGCCGAAATAGATGCAGGGGAATTTAGAGAACACTACAAAGGTGACTGGCATCGACATAATTTGAAAAGGAAATTAAAGCTTTTGCCTCCTTTAAGTGCAGAAGAGTGTCTAATTGATACTGAACTGGTAGATGAAAGAAGTGATCTAAATGATTATTGCCGTTGATTTCTTGCATTTTTTGGTCACCTGAACTGGTTTGTTATGATAAAATGAAGTACATGAAGAGTTGGATACTGTCGTACTCATATCCTAGTGTCTATGGATTGTTTGGGAAAATAAAAATTCTATAGTCAGCCACATATATTGGGACATTCGTCATTTTGTTCAGTATTTTATATGATACTGAATTTCCATCATATGAAAACAGATGAAAGGGAAGCATCACTATGATTGGATCTAGGGTTGGGTGATTTTTCCAGTCTGGTGGAAATCCTTTTTGTTTATTGTGGTGACCCTAAGGTTTCAGGACTTTCAGGTCGCCAGAAAACTTTCTGACAATCCAAAAATCCCTACAATTGCTTGGGGACATTGAAATTGGGATTTTCGAAATTTCAGGCCGTGGCATGGAGAATGCAGGGGAACCCTCTGGTTTCATTAGCTTTCGGTAGCTTTTCGTAGCTTCATCTAAACTTTGGCTATGGTGCTTGCCATCAGACCTGATGATTTTAGATTCTTGCCTCATTAGCTTTCGGTAGCTTTTCGTAGCTTCATCTAAACTTTGGCTATGGTGCTTGCCATCAGACCTGATGATTTTAGATTCTTGCCTCCGGCAGAGCTTTTCTGTATGATAAGCCCACAAAGCCATGATAGGTGTGCCTTAAATTTTTTGTCAACCTAATTTCTTTTCTGTTCCGCTAATATCGAGATGCTATCCGCGTATTTTTGGAAATTAGAGACAGGGATCGAATTGCCCTTTGGTTTCTCACTCATCGTAGTGCGACATTCAACAGGGTTTTCTGCACCGTCTATACATCAGGCTTGCTTGCATTTTGGAGTTATATTTCATGCTTATGCAGTTATAATCTGGATGCGTGTGTGTCTTGTAATTGTTCAGATTTGTCCTTTCATTTTCGCATGCTCTATTCTACTCTTCTTACACAGGAAACGAAGTGGGTAACAAATTTGATGGCATGTGTGAACAGGTTTAGTGCGAAGAAGCCCAATTAATATATTGTAGAGGGTAAGGCAGAACAACATCTACATAAGTTTTTGGGTTTAGATTGGTTGCTCATTTGAAAGCAGAGGGAGTTTCTTTTTTCTTGGCAATCTTAATGTGCATGTTTTGTTTTGCATGCAGGAATCCTTTTCTTATTTCCATGCTCTGTTAGCTCTATTGTTCTTGCTTCACCACGGGCATTTAAAAGAGGCATTCAATATCAGGTGATGCAAGTCTCTTATTTAATGCAGATGGCTTTCAGGAACATGCAAGTAGACCATTTTGCATTTGCAAATTATTAACAATGGATTGGGTTGCCTTTTGTAATTCCTTTGTATGCTGGATTGTCTGGAACAGTACATATGATTGTCCTGGGTATGTTATGGTGGGTATCCTATAGTGAGCAATTCGGAATTTGAAGCTTGGCAATGCAGGAGGAAAAGCCTGGGTATGTCTAAATACTTCTTTTTGTCTTTGTGCTAATTTTACTTACAATAGATATGCAATTGTAGAAGTTGCTTCAAAGGATCGCCCGTGACAAAAGATGCAGGAGCACCACCAAAATCAACAGCCTGTCTCAATAGATTGCCTGGTAGTAAAGGACCATCCATTCTAATTATGGCAAAAAATCAAAGCAGCAGAGTGAAGGTGAGGAAAACATATGATGCGAACTCAATGTATGTGAAAGCCCACAGTTTTCTATTTGCAAAGTAGGTAATGTGGATAGCTAAACGTGCACATGAACTTTGATATTGGTGGATGGGCATGCAAGGAATATGCAAATTTTTGTGGTACTGTTAAATAATTCTGCTTGAGAGACTCCAATAAGTTGCCATTTTATGTATGATAACTATTTTTATTTTATTCTAGCAGTTTCTACGTTATTATAAATGCTTGGTTGTCTTTGTGGGAGATCTCAATTAGCAATTGTTTATACTAATATTATACTATTACAGTAGTCAAAGGTCCAACATGTTTTTGTCAAGCTCGGATTTGATGCATCTACCCATAAATGATAAGTGCCTTCATTTTTTCGTTTCTATGTGAAGACGTAGAGTTTCTTTATTTTTAAAATAAACGGATTATTCTAAATTTTGTTGGAATGCAGGTGTAAGACTCATTAACTTGCCCAGTTTATTGATAGGGGGCATTTCATTGCACGTTTGCTAGAGCAGTTGCACACCATCTATCACTCTAGGTAAAACTCAATTTTCTGTTCATTGCTTCTCATTTTATGCAAACAAAAGCTTTGATTTGAGTTGGTATGGCAAATCTTCCGAAGTTTCTTTTGCCATAGGAACCTTTTGCTCCTCCAATGGTAATTTTGTTGATCACAGGTTCAAACTGTTTGAAAGATTGCCTTGTTACCTTTTATGCAAATGTATGTGTAGATGGGAATATTTTTTCAATTCTTTCTCTTATGGTTGTCGTGACCTCGAAAGTTGTGGGTAGTCTCTCAATTTGGGTACATGCAATTTGGCATTCTTGGTTTTTATCTGTATCATTGTAATTGCTGGATCTTTTGGAAGCCTATTTTTATCATGTATCTTGTATAAGGTTTTACAAGGTCATCACAAGGTATCTAGTTGTTTGCGGGTCCCTTACAATCCAGTTTCATTTGTCGACATGCATGTCTTAGTTAATACTATTGCAGTACGCAAAGGTCCAACATCATGTTTTTGTCAAGCTCGGATTTGCATTTGGCATCAACGAGGTACCCATCTTAATTGTTTGCGTATGCAGTATGCAGTTGTTTGTAATAAAACAAACATCTGTTCTTATTTTGAATAAATGATACTTGGGTTCATTTCTTTGTTTCTATATCGTTTTATAGCAGAGAGTTCTTTACTTTTAGAATAAACATCTTGTAGGTGTAAGACTCATTTAACTTGGCTCAGTTTATTGATAGGAGCATTTCATTGTGCAGTTGCACACCATATATCACTTTAGATAAGCAACTCAATTGTCTGTTCATTGCTTCTTATTCTATGCAAACAAAAGCTTGGCTGAGTTGATATGACATCCTTCCAAAGTTTTTTTGCTATACAAACTTTCTTGCTCCTCCCATGATTGTTCAATATGCATGAAATTAAAAGCTTCAAACTGTTTGGGAGATTGCATTGTTACTTCTTATACAAATGTTTGTGTAGGTGGGAACGCTCTTTTATATCTATGCCTATGCTGTCTCTGATGGATGTTGTGGCCTCTAGCTCTGGGTAGTCTCACTTTTGGTACATGCAATTTGGCATTTTTGTCTTTCCATGTACGAGTGCTGGACCTTTTGAAAGCCTACTTTTATCATTTTTCACTGTAACTTTTTATAGGGTTTCACAAGGTCATCATAAGGTATCCAGTTGTTTGTGGATGCCATACAGTCCAGTCCACTGGGGCATGTCTTGGTTAGGTTATGCCCTTCTAGCTCATTTATTGTTGCCGATGTCATAACTTGAATCATTTTCATTCTCCCAAGATCATTATTACATAGGCAGCTAGCAAGAAGAACCAATATATTTGAAAATGTTTTAGTACCTTCATTGCAAAATGTGGTCTAATCATTTCATTTAAAGCTTTTCATGTAAAGGTTTAATCAAGGCAAATCAAGCTCAAGGTTTTCGTACCTGGTTTTTATACTCGAAATGTTATTATTGATGTCAATTTTAATAGTGAGCATCATAGTTCAAACGCATGTAAAGATAGATGGGGGAGATGCGAGCATCTAAGGCATCTAAGCATTACGTGGCACATAAAATTTTAAATAATAAATTCAACAAAGATCAGCAGATTTAGAGTCATAAACCTCTCATATTTTAAGCTTCAACTAAAGTAGTACATAAATAAGGAAAAAAGATGTAATAGCTTTTAAACTATAAAGTAACGTAAAGAAGATTTGGTTGAAATTATGTAACGGACCCGAGTCCTGTGGGGCGTTCCCGAGGCACCGACATAAATGGGTAGAAGTGACTACTCATAGACGTCTAGACGGTTTTGCCCAGTTGGTTAAGGGCATGTCGGTTAGGAACGTCACAGTTGGTATCAGAGCAGGTCTCGAGTTCGAGTCTCCATGGGTGCCTATATGCATGGGTAATTTGCAAAGACTTGGTAATCATTGTGACATGGTACGACATAGACATGGTATAGCCTTGGATGCTCGAGGACGAGCATAGTTCTAGTGGGAGAGATTGTAACGGACCCATGGTAGACCGCTCGAGTATTCGAACCTTGAATGTGCCTGTGGGGCGTTCCCGAGACACCGGCATAAATGGGTAGAAGTGACTACTCATAAACGTCTAGACGGTTTTGCCCAGTTGGTTAAGGGCATGTCGGTTAGGAACGTCACAGTTGGTATCAGAGCAATGTTGGATCTTTGGGAGTTGACATGGCAAATCAGAGAGTAAGTTGAGATTGTGGAATTATGATGCTAATGGTTTTTCTTTTAGAGACATCAGGAGATGGTATCCTCAGAGGGAGGAGCAGTAGCTGGAGGCTTGGTGGTTAGCAATAAAGTGATAAGGGAGAATTCTCCATGTAAGCGATGGAAGTAATTTTTGACAATGTTGAGGTACAGTTTCCCCTGTAGTTTGGTGAATACATGATCATGATAGTTATAAGGGATTTGAGAAGTGCTTGGATCTATGATTAACCCATGAGGACATGGGTTAATTTTTAGAAGGGGAGACTGTAACGGACCTGGCCACTTGATGGGGCAGCATGTGTATTTAAACACGCATGTATACATGCATGGCATGCATGCGTGCGTGCATGCATGTGTAGAGAGCTTAAAAGCAAGGGTTTTCTTGTATTTTTGAGAAGGAGCCTTGCAAAGCTTTTGTAGGAGGTCAGAGACGAATTGTAGAGCATAGAAGGATTCTGTTGGAGACATCAAAGAGGCAAGAGCTTGGAGATCACATCAAGAACGACATCAAACATCTTCTTACAGGTGGGGTTTTGTTGAGTTAATCTGAGGTACATGGGCTGATATCATTGGATTTATGCATGAATTGATAAGAAGGTTTGGCTATGTATGTTCCAGAAAGTATGGCATGCAGAAACATCCAGAGGAACGAAAGATGGAATAGAAGCTAATCTAGATGCATGGTAATTATCCTAAAAGAGCCTGGAGTAGGCCAAAATTGATGCAGAAGGAATCTAGTTGAGAAATTATGGGTGCAACAACGGTTTTTTATGCAACAGACGGAATCGTCGCCGACGGAGCCAGAAGATCTGGAAACATCCCGGTATGACATGGAACAGGCCGATTTGGGCATTAGAACCCCGATGCATTGTGGGCAGCTCCGAAAAGTTGCAACCCGGTCTGTAACCCGATCTTTCCTTGATGTCTTGTTAACAAATGTCATGTACACCTTAAATAAAGTTATAAGAAGTGGATAAATAAATATACAAGGAGTATAAGGGAAACTATGGAAGTACAAGGGCAGGGATCTAGCGCATACTATCCACAATAGTAAGTTCAGTACAGATGCAGGAGATAGGTCTGATTTGATTATTAGTTATTTAAGTATGCTTTGTTGAATTAAACAAGATAAGGTCCTAAAGTAACATGAGGCATTGAACGAGTGGTTCCTGGAGATGGGGCCTGGTTTTATGGTAAGTTGGCAGAGGCTATATCCAGTTGCGGTCATAAGGACCTGTGATTTTTAAGCCAGAAGTGCAAGATTTGGAGTTTCCACATTAAGACGCATTAATAAATCTTAAGCTATGGAAAGTGGGTTTTTAATTAGAATATTAAAAAACCTTAGCTAACAATGGTTCAAAAAGAAATAGATGGAACTTTGGAGATCTGGAGAAGTTGGGCCGGGAGAGCAATATGAGGTATATGGAGTGTCCAGATGAGGCTATGGCGTGGAGCACTGTTAGTCTAAGTGTATACATGTAAGTTTCTAAGTTGTTGCATTGTATTTTATCAAAGGCATCATAGCTAATAGATTATCCCCATGGGAGAATGGTTATGAGGCAAGTATTGCATTGTGTGGATTGGTAGTATCTTTCCTTGTTCAGCAAAGTACGTACGTCGGAGCTACATCAATGATAGCCATGCTTGCGACTTCATCGACGTGATTAGATTGTGATTATCACCCGTGTCAGTAAGTTTAGCTACTCCGACATGGTCTTGGATGAGAATTATATGTAAGAAGTATGGTAAGTTACTATGACCAACGGATTTATCAGAAGCTAATGTGGAGTTGCATTCCTTAATGGGGGGAATCGCCTTAGCATAAGCTGTAAGTATTGTGAAAATGCTAAGTATGAGATATACTTCTATGTCATTGTAGGGTTCATTGGGAAAGCTACTTCAACAGGTATGGGCAACCTCGACAACGGTATGATCTAGGCACATGTATAGGGAATATTCTAATGAACAACACATGTCATCGTCTCAGTCATTGTGTCACAATGTCTTGGTATTTTGTTATGTACTTGGATCCTCCGGGGTCGGACTTCCAGGTTCGGTGGCCTAGGTTGCTCCGGCATGACTCATGTTTCTATGTTCTATGTATTTGTGCTCTGTGACACCGGGCGTAGTTCTCCTGGCAGGGATTGCTATGTCAGTCAACTCTTGTGAACTCCCATGGTAAGAGGTCCTCCAGTGCCAGACGTGGGCTGAGAGGGTATGCGCGTACGAGGTTCACCCCACCATCCGCTACAGGGCTTGGAATGTAAGCTGGCTGGGCAACATGCTGCTAACGGGGCCTGTATATAGGCTGGCTGAGCTTCCCATTGTCCCGGAGCTATGTTTATGATGATTTGGTATTTTGGCTATGTTCTTTGCTTCTGTTGCTCATGTGTTATATTCCTTTGCATTAGGTTGTCATTGTCTTAGCACTGTGCTCACATAGGAATTTCTGTCTGTGTTTGTGCTTACCCAAGATTTGCAGAGTATTCCCATGCATGCAGTGGGTTTGGATATTTCGAGATGAACAATAATTTATTTTTTATCCATTCAATTCATATTTTCAATTTGTATTACAATGTTAGATAAAGAAAGTGTGGTAATTGCACCTGCAAGTACTGGAAGGGATAGTAGAAGTAAGAATGTAGTCACTGGAACGGACGCTAACGGTAGCAGTGCAGTTGTGGCTCGTGGTTGAGCGAGAAGATTCTAGGGTTGAATTGCTAGAGTTGGATGTTATCTCTATCGAGAATGTTGATTTATTGGATGTTGACCTTACCTGATTATATTGAGTTTATAAACATTTGTTCATTGAATTTGGAGTAAGTAAGTTCAATTGAAAGGAAGATTTAATTCTTCACCAGTATTATCAACCTAGAATTATGGAAGTTTGACAAGATCCCGAGTTGCCAGGAGGGTCAACTCGGCAGGCTCGTCACAGCATGGGTCAATCATAGATCCAAGCACTTCTCAAATCCCTTATAACTATCATGATCATGTATTCACCAAACTACAAGGGAAACTGTACCTCAACATTGTCAAAAATTACTTCCATCGCTTACATGGAGAATTCTCCCTTATCACTTTATTGCTAACCACCAAGCCTCCAGATACTGCTCCTCCCTCTGAGGATACCATCTCCTGATGTCTCTAAAAGAAAAACCATTAGCATCATAATTCCACAATCTCAACTTACTCTCTGATTTGCCATGTCAACTCCCAAAGATCCAACATTGCTCTGATACCAACTGTGACGTTCCTAACCGACATGCCCTTAACCAACTGGGCAAAACCGTCTAGACGTTTATGAGTAGTCACTTCTACCCATTTATGCCGGTGTCTCGGGAACGCCCCACAGGCACATTCAAGGTTCGAATACTCGAGCGGTCTACCATGGGTCCGTTACAAATTACTTGGATATTACATCATTTTTATGGAGTAAAAGTTTCTCCGCCTTTGCAGAGCGGCGCTGCTGATTCCCTGTTTGGATTTGGCCACTGTTGGAAGCATCCAATGTCCTGGCGATCTTATATAAGTCTTGGCTGCTCCGATCCACTGATCTAGATGCTGCCACGTTCCAAATGCTGCCGCTGATCCAGATGATCAGCTGATCCAGATGCTGCTGCGATCCAGATGCCGGGACAAGGGATGATCTGCAGTGTATGTATCAAGTGATGATCAGGCTCAAGGGATCGATTTAATTTATGTATGAAGGGATGATCTGCCGTTTGATGCCAGAAATGTGGGCACTTTGGAATCTTTTGCACAAATCTTCTGAAACGATCGCAAAGCCACTCGTAAACTGTGCCATAGCCACCGTAATTTAACTGTGCCTACGCCACCGTTTCTTTACGTTTTAGAAAATTTGTTTAAAAATTTTACGGCCTGTATGGGGCCTTTACAGGCCGTAAAATTTTCAAAACAAATTTTATATAATACATAAAAAACTGACATGTCTAAAGCTGAACCATGCCCAAAGTAAGTTTAATTAGATATTTCTCCACCACTATCACTCTCACTTTCAGTACAAATGTTTCTTACAAAACTTGCAGTCCCAATGGTTATTGCCACCGCCTTTACATTTTCCCCCACCTTTGTGACATCAACCCACAATTTATCTGGTAGCTTAGGCATACTGTCTATTTAAAAAGCAAACAGATAGAATGTAATATAATAGGAGCTAGCCTACTCTATAATAGGAGCTAGCCTGCTCTGTATTTCTATAGCTGCCTATAATTGCTGATGGATCCTTCCTTTCATTGTTTCTAAACAACTGACTGAATGCTCTATTTAGTAAATGCTCACAAAAACATACCAGAGATGTACGCTCCTTTAAACAGAGATAATCAGCATCAGAAAAGGGGTTTCTCCTTCAAACACAGAGCTAATCGGCAGCTGAGAAGGATTATCAGAGCTAATTGGTAGCAGAGAACGGATTTCGGCAAAGAGGAACACGATGTTTGACTTGGCGGCAAAGGGAAAACTTAACGGGAAAGGAGAAACTAATGAGGGCCGTTTTTTTTTAGCACGCCAGCCTAACCAAGCCTACAGCCTTCCTTGCAATTCTGGCCTATCCACGTGTCTCTTCCACATCATCAAAATATGGCGTGACGACAACACTCAAGCCATCCGATCTTTAATTCTATGAATCTACAAATATGAAAATTAGAAAAGCTGGAAAAATGCCCTGCAGAGATGGAATGGGTCGCCAGTTGAAGTTCTATGCCTCCTTCTCCCAAGGGTTATTAAGGTGGCCACATGATTATTTTTTTCTTCCCCACCGGCAGATTTTTATGAAAATATGGAGGTGGAGGCTTCCGTTTCAAATCGGAGGCCAGTTTTCAATCTTCCACTCCTGAGGGAGGTGGATCCAGAAAAAGTAGTTTAATTTGTTGCTTCCCCTCTCTTCTGCAGCTCTTCCCCCTTCAATTTTCCCTCTCTTCACCTCTCTCGTAGCTGCTCTCGTATCAGATTCAGATACGGAGGTGGAGGCAGCAAATATTGCATGTGGCCACCCCTATTGATTCCACATTTTTTAAGAGGCATCTGCCCCCTTTTTTTTTTCCTCTATATATTTCCTTCATTTACTTCAGATTTCTACAGGAACAAAATTATTTGTAGCTCCGCAGATGGGCTTCCCGTCCTTTCTTACCGGATTTGGGGCGCCTGCTATCTGTTTCTTGCAGGGAAAAGATTGCTCTGGGTATCATCGATTTTTTTTTTGTCGAAAACATGGTTTCTAATGCGCTATTCATTTTTTCGCATTCCTCCTGTTCTTCAGCTTCCTTCTTGTCATCTCCGGTAAGGCCATTTTTTCCAAATATTCTTGAGTATCACAGCATTTTGTTTATCTTGTTTGTATTTTCATCACGTTATTCAGATTCTCTGCCGGCATCTTCTGGTAGGAGGCATCTTCTGCAGACAACATTAGGTATGGTTTACAAAGCTCTGTTCTATTAACACTTGAAATAAACAGGCTTCTACAAAACATCAGGTTCTAGATTAGATCAGGCAGTTAATAAATGTTAGCTGCCGAAAGGAGGTCGTCGCATCTTCGAAGCTCTTTTAGAGTTGGAAAACCTTCAGTAAATCTGGGAGGTAGCCTTATTGTTTCCACGTTCTCGACATAAGAAGTCATATTTGAAGCCTAAATTGCATTCTATCTGTGACGATTAACTATCAGGTCTGGAGCTTGTGATTTGGTTTCGTCCAAATCATCGTGGCCTTTTCGGTTAGGATGCACAGCTACCACTCCAGAGGTAGTGGGTTCAAGTCCCGTCCAGTCCCTTAAATGTGACAGTATGATTTGGACAACTCATGCCCTAGTGGTGTGGGCAACCCGTAATAGGGTTGGGGGTCCAGATGGTTGTCGTCACACTCCTCGGTGTTCAGTCCCTTGCAGATCGAGTTCGGTCCGCCCACAATTTCCCCGGTTGCAAGCCTTCAAGGAGGGCGGGCCTTGAGGGGAGGATAGTGTGACGATTAACTATCAGGTCTGGAGCGTGTGATTTTGTTTCATCCAAATCATCGTGGCCTTTTCGGTTAGGATGCACAGCTACCACTCCAGAGGTAGTGGGTTCAAGTCCCGTCCAGTCCCTTAAATGTGACACTATCTGGCTCATAAACAGCTGCATAAACTGGAATGAGTCTTAAAGGTACTTTGAAAGGTATCTATCAACTGTCATATTCATGGTAAAGCTATTTATATGATCAGGATAAATTGCAATTTTATTTTATCTTATCTTCACGAAATGCAGTGCACTTGTTTTGTGATGCTTCTAGATTTTTGATATGTTAAATTATATGAGCATTTTCTTGTATTGATGCTACAGGTAATGTTATAATTGGAGTGGGTTTTACTGTGCCCTTGGCTTTGATTTCCTAAAGCATGGGGAATACAGGTACTGTTTATTTTGTTCATGTTGGCATGAAAAGGATGCATGCATGCATGCAAGAATGAAAATTTTCTTAAACAGTATAAAAGCTAGACTGACTTAACATGCCATTCATTTAGGCTCAAAGTCCAGCTTTACATGGAGAAACGAAAGGGAATTCTAATAATGATGTTTGCACGTAAAACATTGCACATGATGTTTAAGCATCCCACCTTCTACTTTGCCTCTGTTTAGGTTTAATGTGCAATTTTTTTCAAACAGTGTTGGTATCATAGTGAGGCAAGGACATTCTAAGCAGAGCAATTATGATTTGTATGCATTAGGAACTGCTTGGCTACATATCCAGTGATGGTTTCAGAAAAGCTACAGGCGTTTTTATGCCAGCAGAGCGCCCATCGAACCTCCTACTTTTTGTTGGCCATGTTGAGTCTACATTGCTTGAAGACCTTATGGAGAGTTGTTGAGAGTTGTGACATGCGTCCATACATTCTTCAATCTGATCTGTCACATGTTCCAACAATTATAATAGCACTCTTTATCAGAAGGCACCATCTGTCATACTTGAACATGCAGGTATGTACTATGATACAGGAATTGCTACTCCACATGTCTAGGTTAATGTTTTTAATTGAAGTGGAGAATACCGGGTCATGGCTTCCTTTATGCCATCCAAAACTAATTATGGACCTTAGCAGAAAAGACTGCAAAGAATTTCTTACTTAAAACAATGCAAGTAGGAACAACAAGCTTGGAGCTCTACCTAATGTTCAATGGTTGTAATATCATTGTTTTTTATTGCTTTAGCTGAATCATTGCATGTTGAATGTTTCTAAGCTATGACGAGAGTAGCATTGGAAGATTTTTTCTGTAGCAAGCATACAAGAAAGATGACCACTTCAAACTCATCTTTTGTTGATCTTTTGCTGCCAGCAGGTTCTCTTTCTTATAACACATTTTAATCAATGGTCGTAACAGGAAAATTCTCAATGTTGATGCTGTTGCATTTAAGTTACAGAACAACTATCCATCATTTATTCAATCATCATGGATATTATGCTCGACAGGTCAAACAGAATCGTTTTCATGTTTGTATAGGATATCTTCTGGACACTTGTCTTGCTCCTGACTGAAGCTGCTGCTAGAATTGAAAGGCCACAAACTATGTTGTTTGCTTCTGGTTATTTCTCTGTAGCTAATGGAAATACCAGGGTTCAAATCCCTTGGCCTCTCACGGTTTTATATAATAAGTAAGTCTTTGTAAAAAAAGTTTGATGGAAGAATTGCCAATTATTTTTTCAAGTTGAGTGTGGTTATTATGTTTATTAAACCAATAGCAATTGCATTGTACAAAACACTATGGATTTATCCCTGATGAAAGATACAAGTCTTCACTATTTTGATGAAAAAATCTAGTATATTTTTTTATGCAAGTCTTCACTATTTTAATGAAGAATCCATTAGTGTATTTTCAATAAAAGTTGACATCTTATTATATGCATTAACATTGGTTTGCGTGAAAAGATGCAGAGAACTTAAAAAAACCACGTTGAGTCGCGCACTTTCAAGGTGAAATGATTAGTGGTTTATTGCATATATTAATAAATGGACCACATATGTAACCATAGCAGATTTGACATATAAAATCTTCATTTACATTGCAGTTCTTCCTACTATTTTCTTTAGCAGTTCCTCTGGGATCATTTTCTGCAAGATAACCTTTTTAGCAAATAAAATAGAGCTTAAAATTTTTAGCAAAGAAAATGGAGCATACAATTTAGAGTCTACTTAAAGTTTGCTACTTCCGTCATGAAATCAATGCTATTAAAGAAAGATGTTGCACATGAAGCATTTGTATTGCAAAAGTTCTTGCAATGTGAAGCATTTGTGGAGGCATGGCTTGATGTTAAACATCTATTAGAAAAGTAACCTACACCCTTCAGTTCTTCGAAGTCGATCTTGTTATTAGATTGGTAGGTTCTTTTGGAACAAACGATGAGGATCTTTTGAAAATATAGAATAACACCTGGACCAACTCTACACATCATCTTTCCAGCGGTATGCCCCCAAATTGCCATCAACTTCAATTCTGAGAAACTTTGTCACTGAATAGGTCTGCAGTATAGTTGGATCAAAATGTAATTTTTTGCTTGCTTATTCTTAAAACCACAAGTTGCGTCATTCCAGGTATTGTCAATTATAGAGAAGTTTGGAACTGACATATAATATTGCCTCTTCCACATGACAAGAAACTGTGTCTCCGAATCTTTTACAGATTCAAGCTTCTGATCCTTGTCAGAAACCCCCAGTAAGAAGTGTGACCCATCATCTGTAATCAAACTTGAACCACCCTCATCTATAGTCATACTATCTGCAATCAAACTGTCATGATCCTCATTTGTAATCAAATTCTTGCCACCCTCAAAACAACCCTCAACTACTGCCTCACAACTTAAGCCTACACCGTCATCTTTAGCAGTAGTCTCAAAAGGGCTACCAAGACTAAATGACGGACAGCCAACACCTAAATACAAAGAATATTAATTAAAAACTATCTAAAGGTAAACAATAAATAAACAATGCCACTCCGAAGACATCCACCATTCCAGATATATCATCTACCATTCCAGGTATAACATCTGGCACTCCAGATGCACCTGCAAAAAATTAAATATATTTTTAAAAGAATATACTCTACCTAATTCGACAACAAACTATTCTACATTACTACTAATTTAATAACCTACGTAGTACACATGCAGACTAGCCTACTACACATGCACACTTACCTAACACACATGCAGACCCCTGAACCTCCTTTGCTCCAAGATTTACATCTCCACAACTATCTGCAACAACACTCTGAAAAAATTAGATCTAACAACTAATTTATAGCTGCATGCATGAAAACTTACCTCCAAAACCGAGCTGTTTCGAAGTATAACCTCCCTCTGCAACAAGTCTCGACCATCCAGAAGAATCTGTAACAAAAGAAGACCATATAATCAACAAAAAAGCTTGCATGCACAGAAAATAGTAGAATCTCCAGCCAAAAAACAGTTAAATCTAATACCTATATTCTCTGAACTAACTATAGAACATCTTCCCAAAGCAAAACTCGACGGAATCGACAATATTTCCTTCCCTAAACCTGTAGAGCAAAAAAAAAGCGAAGAAAAAAAAATCTCCCCTATTTCTATATTGTGGGGGAAGGACAATTGGTCCTTGATTCAGGTTTCCAGGTGGACCCGCTCCTGGCTACCGCCGGTCGTGGGACCCCACCTGGAAACCGGAATCAAGTCCCAATTGCCCTTCCCCATACAACATGTAATAAGTCGGGCAACCCAGCCCTTATTTTTATAGAGAAGACAAACATAGAGATTTTGTGTTGAAGTTAAATCTCAGTTAGGGGAGGGTGCCCTTCTTTCACCCACTCCCCTTTAATGTCCCACTTTTTGCCCCTTAATAGCCCACTTTTTACCATTTCATAGCTCACTTTTGCCCTTTAATAGCCCACCTTTGCCCTTTAATAGCCCACCTTAAGAACTATTAAAAATTGAGCTAAATGCATGGTCTATTGATGGGCACTTGTTGTCCAATGAAGGTCAATTGTGAGTATTTAGTGGTCCATTGGAGGGCATTTGGGGGTCTATTGGTGTCAAAATTACCATACAACTTAAATTTTTTATAGCATTCTTCTAATTTGTCGAAACGACTCGTGCTTAGTATCAATTGGAAGCTAAACTTAATGTTATTTCAAAATAAGAGACTAAAAAATAATAAACCCATTATAATAAAGTTTTTTTTCGCTTAAGTGGGCGGTTTATGGGCACCCTCCCCCTAAACACGTATATATTTTGTTGCTTCATAATGCTCTGGGTCCATAGGTTATTATTATTGTATTATGATAATGTTTAATAACAGATCCAACTCGCACGCAGGACAAATGAGCTCAATATGCTATGTCTGGAACTGCTGTGATGCCATGACTTATTGAGCGAACACTCTTTGGCCCAAGAATGGTATCTGACTACAGAACATGCAGCCTGAATCAGGTTCAACAGCGTTACCTCCTTCTTCCTTCCTAATTTCCAACTTTCAGTATGTCTGCTCTCTGGTATGTGATCTACATAGCTAACAACCCCAAAACCCCTTTCTGCAAATTTTGCTTCTCGCATGCTCATCACATACAAGGGATTCACATTTCAAGATCCATTTTCTTGTGTGGTAATGTTTAACATTGCTAGATGGTAGTGGAAATTTCCTCGCCAGAAAGCCTGTATAAGTGATTTTGATCAGATGCATTGGATACACTTTTATGTCATATTAAATGACATCACATGATCATGAGGTAGCATGGCAACTTCTTCAGAAGTGATAGAACAAGACAAGTCATTGTCACCCTCTAACATCTTCAAGACCCTTCCCATCGCAGGCCGCATGTTGGGATCATTTTCAGTACATGATAATGCCACTTCTATCACCCTCCTAATTTCTGTTTCATCAGTGCAATTTGCCAATCTAGGATCCAGCAAGCTCTTCTCATACATCCTTTCTATGGCCCAACTGCGAAAGGATTGATCATTACATCTGTAGTTCCTTATACCACTCACAACCTCTAGCACCACTATCCCGAAACTGTAAACATCACTTTTCTCTGTCACTGTGTTATGCACCCATTCAGGTGCCAAATAGCCCATAGTTCCCATCATTCTTGTCATTATTAAACAGCTCTCATCCCTAGATAGAAACCTGCACAATCCAAAATCAGAGACCTTTGCATTAAAAAACTCATCTAATAGAATATTTTGAGGCTTAACATCCAAGTGAATTATCCTGGGATCACATTCTTCATGTAGATAAGCTAAACCTCGTGCGGTTCCCACTAAAATTTTCATTCTGGTTTGCCAGTCCACATAAGGACCATCATCGAATATCCACCTATCAAGGGAGCCATTAGCCATCAATTCATATACAAGAAGCCTATGAAGGCCCTCAGCACAAAAACCCAGGAGTCCAGCCAAATTGACATGGTGTATCCTTCCCAAAATCTCAATTTCTGCTTTAAATTCTCTTTTCCCCTGGCTAGTGCTTTCCAGTTTCTTCACTGCCACCTTTTTTCCATCCAAAAGCATTCCCTTATATACTCCCCCAAAGCCTCCTCTGCCTATCAGTTTGCTGAACTGATTAGTAACCACCTCCAACTCCTCATAGCTATAACTAGACAAAGACATAGTGATTTCATCTTCTGTGTCTGTTTCAGGATGTGGTCTTCCCAAAAGGCAGGAGATTATACACACTAGAACCCTTTTCTTTTGTATGCTACACCAGACTTGAACACTCTTTTCAACTGTTAGAATTGATTGAATCATTAACGCAATGCGTTGTTTGGTAATTATCTGGTGAGAGTAGCATGCCCAGACCAGCACAAGCATGAGAATCATGTTTACAACCAGTAAGCAGATCCAAAATGCATCATCAGGAATTTTCTGCTGAATAGGAGAGATGGGGTTGGCTCTGTAGTTCCCCCCCAACCCAAGTGTAAGTAATGAGCTTAAGAATGCTGTCCCACTGTTGACAGCAAGTACCAATGCTAGTCTAACAAGCTCGCTGCTGCACCATTTAGGTCCTGGAAGTTTTAAAACAATCAGGCATATTGTATTTGCTGCTGCTAGAAAACTAGGGCTTACAAAATATCCAAAGGCGTATCCATGAAAGGAAGTTTTGTAGAAATGAAGTGTGATAATTCCCAAATGAGTGCTTAAAAGTGTAAGCATGTTGAAGATTATCAGTGCTAGAAGGAGCTTTTCTGACCTTTTGCTTGTTTTAAAGATGCAGCAGAGGGTTATGTTTATTATGTGTAGCATGAGAATGTCAGTTGAACCAGACAGTGCTGGATATTTAGGATTTTCATAGAGACTAACAATCCAGCGTTCTTGGGCAGTCAAAAGAGCAATAGCAACAGAACTTGTAATGAAGCTGGAAATTACAAGCAAAGCCAGTTTCTGATGTGGTTTGCTTTTGCTAAGGAAATACAAGATTTCTGAATAGAGCAGCATGAGCACGAGGGCACTAAGTAAGGACTCAATGGAAATGATTGACCTTTGGGACCAAAGAACATCTTTTTTTAGACATGTATAGTTATATGCATATGAATTCTGCTGTTGGGAAAGATCGACAAATTGAACACTCCAGGAGCTGCCCTGAAGGATGTAGATGGAAAAGCCAATCACATTTAAGCGAAGAAAGGAGGTCGATAGACTTTGATTACTTGCAAGATTTAGCAGTTGTATGCTAAACACTTGTTTGCCGATTATATCTCTGAAGGTGAAGCACATAATGCCACTAAGTTCGCTGGCTACGCAATTTGAACTTAGCTCTGCAGACTCTATTCCTGATTTTTGAGCAGAAAATTCACAGGGCCCATAGCGGACATTCAAGACACTATCATTTAGAAATATCATGCCTGAGAGGTTCTTGAATGGTTGTCCAAAGAGCGCAGCATCTGTCGGATAATCCCAACTTTGCCAGGCAGTTGTATTATTCTCATTATACAATACCAGATTTCCTTGGTCTGTTAGGTTATAACTTTTCACCCCTTCTACTAGCCAGACTGTTTCTTGTCTACTGTTTTGCAAAATTAGAGATCCATTTGTAAAAAGACGAGAACCCATATCTAACTTAACATTTAGAGACCACACCAGCTCGGCATCTGCCTTCCAGTTGATGAAGATGCCAAAATAAACGCGTTTTCTGGAGAGGACAGAAAAGCCCAGGCAGAATCTGTCGTTGGCCAACAAATTGTAGTTCATATCATAGACAGGATAAATGTTACCATAATTGGACCCAGATAAAGAAATTTGGTTGTCAATTCCTAGCAAAGCCATTGCACCTTGTAGAACTAGAAAGAAGAAAAAAATGTTGATCTTCATTCTAGATTCTGGAACACAGCATCAATTGCGTTGTTGTATAAAATGAAGGAAATGTTCAAAGTCTTCTTCTTGAGTTAGCTATGGCATGATCTAAGATATAAATAAAAGATTTTTGTCAAAAGCAAATCAAAGAGAGAAGAATATCAACTTAATACCGAGGCATCTCTACTTCCACTGCACTGCCGGGCACTAATCACGTTTAGTAATGCATCCAGCAATCATATTAAAAGTCTTAAAAATGGCTATATTACCCTTTCATTTGTCAACGATAATGACCAAATCATGAAAAGAATTCTTTTTGGAACCTTTAAGCTACACATTGCCCTCTCATTTTTGTCCCTTTTTTAAGACATGGTTGGTGGGACTTGCACCCGCTCACGCTCACGTCTTCCACCCGATGGTTGCCCTCTCACCCGATGGTCTAGTGGTTTGCCCTCTCACCCGTCTGAGATGGTCTAGTGGTTGCCCTCTCATTTTGTCTAGTGGTAAGAGCTTTTACCACTAGACCACCATCACGTCTTCCACCCTCTAGTAGCACTCTCACCCGATGGTCTTAACCCCCTTTTTTAAGACATGGTTGGTGGGACTTGCACCCGCTCACGCTCACGTCTTCCACCCGATGGTTGCCCTCTCACCCGATGGTCTAGTGGTTGCCCTCTCACCCGGCCTTGAGATGGTCTTAGTGGTTGCCCTCTCACCCGTCTAGTGGTAAGCTCATGGTCTAGTGGTTGCCCTCTCACCCGTCTGAGATGGTCTAGTGGTTGCCCTCTCACCCGTCTAGTGGTAAGAGCTTACCACTAGACCACCATCACGTCTTCCACCCTCTAGTAGCACTCTCACCCGATGGTCTAGTGTTAAGACCTTACCACTAGATCACCACCACGATAGGTGCCTTCTCACGTCTCCCACCCAATAGTAGCAAGTGGGTTTTGAACCCTGGTGGGGACCACCCCAATCCAAGGCCTTACCACTAGACCACCACAACAATGGGCGCCCTCTCATTTGTCATCCAGCAACTTTTATTCTCATACTTCAATGCTTTGGACCACGAATGTTGAAAATGCCAACTTTGGAAATGGGAATGAAGATTATGCTTCTTTGACATTTTCTTGAACTTCTATGCTTTGAACCACAGATCTTTAAATGTTGAAAAGGCCAACTTTGAAAGTTGTTAATGGGCCACTGCAAGCCATATATAAGATAGATAGTTAGATAGTATTTTTACGTCATGCCACATTGGCAGGGCAACTATTATTTGGAGGTCGTGCGCAATGCTACATGGCCACCACTAACTCTTTAAAATGTCCCCTCCCGTAGCCCATTTGACACGCAATGAACATGAATGTAGCAATTACAAGGCAAAGAAGAAATCAAGAATTGCTTATAATTTGGCTTATTACAACAAGGCATTTACTGGGGCGCCACCACCGCAGGAGGGGTTTTGTGTGAAGTTGGGACAAAATGAAAAAATCCAAGCATTAAAGGAAATGTGTCGCAAAAAATTGTGCACAGCTCTCTCCCTTGAGATTCCCTTATGTCATCCATGGTTTCTTTAGATTCTTTAAGATTCCCTTGATTACCTTGAGATTCCTTGAGACCTTTCAAAGTAGTTGTCTCCTTTAGGAGATGAAGCAGCAGTTTATCCGCCCAACCGGATCCAAAAACTAGGGCCAATTCCAAAGGGGTGAGAGTAGACCAAGGCTTTATCCTTTCTAGCACAAGGTCGCTCTGTTACAACAGAATGGGCTTAGCTAGGCTTAACAAGAAGCAATCAGAGATGGGTAGCTCGTATCAAGCCCCTGCCTCTCAATGCAGGCGGTGCTCCATGTGGACAAGAAGCTTCGAAGGCAGAGTCCCCGACTGATTCAGAAACTGGCAGATCGGTTTTGGGTAGGCAGGATTCGGATTTCAGGTTTGCAGAAGCCGGATGTGTCGTTCATGATCTCTGCTATACGAAATATCTGGATTTTATAGCTTGGTTCGCCCGTTTTGCCTTTTGAAAAAGGTCCTTCGTTCCCGCTATTCTTGCTTACGGCCTTTTTGCTGCAAAATTAGGTGCTACCAGATATTTTGTTGCCTTCACCTTTTTGGTCCACGACCCCCAACTTAATATTAGCCCATGTTTATATTGTAAAGCCCTTTTGTCCATTAGATATTTGTAATGGTTGTTTGTAGTAACATATTTCCCTTGTCAAAGCCCTATGATCTTTGGAATATTGTCGCCCCTTGGCAATTGCCGTAGCTTTCTTTATTTTGGATCACTCCCCCTAGCCTGGTTCATATCAATCCATCCCTTCTTAAGGTTGATCGCCCACGATCAACAAGACTCCAGAGATTTCTTATTCCTGCACAATTCAGAAATAGTTATGGGTATTCTTGTACTACCAAAGTACTTGAATACCCCTCGTACCTCCAAGGTACAGATGTAATTTGTCAAGCCAATTGTGTTGCAACCACAATTACTAATCTTCCAAGAATTACATCTTATGCTCTATTGTCAAGCCGATTGTGCTGCAGTCACAACCACTAATCTTCCAAGAGGCATTCACAACTAGTATACCATGTTCAAGCCGGCTACGTTGCAATCGTAGTCACTAATCTACCATGGGTATACACATTCAAAGTATCTATTCCTTATACCAAATAAAGAAAATCAACTTTGAAAAAAAACTACTCTTTATTCCTAATAAAGAATTTCACTTACAAAAAAAACTTCCGTAATCTCTCCAAAGAAGAGGTTACCAGTTATTCATCCTAGTGTTCCCATCTGGAGCCATCTTTTCTCCTTAGCGGCAGCTTTCTCTCGCTCCTCCTCATGGAAGCTTACTCTTCGTCGCTCCTCTCCCGCCTTTGAGGTCTCTCCCGCCTTAGAGGTCTCAACTGTTGGTTCCACGGCCTTAGGCGCCTCTAAAGCATGCATCTGTATAGTATGCTGAGATTTAGGAGGTTCAACTTTTGTAATACCCCCCTCTCCGAAAGGGCAATTCTTAATAAAATGCTTTCCTCCGCATCTAAAACATCCTCTTTTTGGTTCATTTTTCTTATTTGAAGTGTCAGCTTCCTCTTGCCTTCTTTCAGGCTCATTGTTCTCTCCATTGTACCTTCCATTATATCTTTTTCTTTTGATCTGTCTATCAGAATCTTTATTCCCATTTTTCTTGTCTTTCTTCTTAATCTCTTCGTCAGAGGTACCCTCGTCCCAAATATCCATCTTTCGCGTTTTGGGATCCAGCTTCCTTTCTACTGCAGATGCCATCTTTATAGCCCCATCTAAATCTTTAGGGTCTAAGATCTCCAGTTCTGCATATATATTATCTTTACACCCACTAACATATTTTCGTAGAAGTTCCTCCCCATCTAAGTTCCTTATCAGTGCGGCCAAATGGGTAAACTTTGAGGTGTAAGACTGAATCGTTTCCTTGTCTTGCTGTCTTAACTGATCCCATACTCTTCTTAGCTCACTTTGATAATTAGAAGGAAGGTATTGCGATTCAAATGCTTTCTTGAATCTTTCCCATGTGTTTATCTTAGGATTACACTCTCGTCGACCTTGCCACCAGGCTTGGGCTTGGTCTTTCAAATAACTATCCATGGCTTGCAATTTTTCCACGTCTGTTGCTTGCACTCGATCAAAGAATTTTTCCCACTGGCTTAGGAAACTGACTACTTTGATTGGTCTTATCCTCCTCCCTTTAAATGTAGGCATATCTACTTTCTCCAACCATTTTCTAATCTTGCTAGGATTAACTGGCGGTGGGAGTGGAGGATTTTCAGGTGGAGGATCATTTGGTAAAGGTGGCTGCTGGGGAATATCCGGTAAGAAACGGTACAGAATAGCCAACTGCTCAATTTGCTTTTCATATTCCTGCTGATTAGGAGGCGTAGGCAAGGCTATCTGGGATGCAATATAGCTGGCATTGGCTAAAGCTTGCTGATACTGACTATCAGAGATGTTGAAACGGTTTTGGGCCATTGCTCAGGTCTGGGGATCAATAAGCTCTGATACCACTTGATACAATTCAAAGGTTACAGCTTAAATCCCTTAAGGAAACAACAAGAACACCAACAAGGATTAACGCTTAAACTTATAGAATCGCTCAACACATGAGCAAGAATACAGAGTTGCCTCCTTTAGGAGATGAAGCGGCCGGTTTATCCGCCAACGGATCAAAAACTAGGGCCAATTCAAAGGGGTGAGAGTAGACCAAGGCTTTATCCTTTCTAGCACAAGGTAAGCTCTGTTACAACAGAATGGGCTTAGCTAGGCTTAACAAGAAGCAATCAGAGATGGGTAGCTAATTATCAAGCCCCCGCCTCTCAATGCGGTGATTGCTCCATGTGGACAAGAAGCTTGGCGAGAGTCCCGGCCCGATTCGGCCTGGCGGTCGGTTTTGGGTAGGCGGGGATTCGGATTTCGAGGTTTTGGCCGGATGTGTCGTTCATGATCTACGCTATCACGAAATATCACGGATTTTATATTTGGTTCGCCCGTTTTGCCTTTTGAAAAAGGTCCTTCGTTCCCGCTATTCTTGCTTACGGCCTTTTTGCTGCAAAATTAGGTGCTACCAGATATTTTGTTGCCTTCACCTTTTTGGTCCACGACCCCCAACTTAATATTAGCCCATGTTTATATTGTAAAGCCCTTTTGTCCATTAGATATTTGTAATGGTTGTTTGTAGTAACATATTTCCCTTGTCAAAGCCCTATGATCTTTGGAATATTGTCGCCCCTTGGCAATTGCCGTAGCTTTCTTTATTTTGGATCACTCCCCCTAGCCTGCTTCATATCAGATTTTTATATCATTGTTGGGTAAAATAACAACAGAGGCATAGAATATTAGTATCGTAGAATGTATTTTCATTTTCCATGGTTTTTGAATATAAACTTCTAGTCTATTTAAAACCAACTCCCCTTCGCCCAGCACATCCCCTCCCCCCCTCCAACCAGCCTCCATCCTCCCCCCTTTTTTCCCCATAGCGTTCAAGTTTCTCATATTCATCTATGACATCTTTGAAATATGTGCACAGTCAGTGTTGTTTCCGTACGGGTACGGTACCTTTCAAGTACTTAGCATACCATACCGGAGGTACGGTACGTACGGAATGAAAAATGAAATGTTTTTGCTTCAAATTTTTGGAGTTTTCAACACAAGTACGGTAAGCATTTTAAAGGTATGGTACGTATTTTATAGGTATTTTATAGGTATTTTATAGGTACTGTAAGTATTTTACAAGTATTTTATAGGTACGGTAACAACACTTTTTAACGTACTGGTTTTTTTTTCGGTACGTTAAAAACTCAGAGGTACGTTACGAGGTATGATACGTAAAATACTTACAGTACCGTACAGGTACGGTAAGTACGTAACAACACTGTGCACAGTACTAACCAAGTCACAACCACTCTCCGATAACATGAATGTAGTACTTTATCTATGTCAGTCATAGCCACTATCGACATGAGTGGATTCCCTTTATAAGGGTGTCTTGCATCAGTTTGCGTCAACCTGATTTAGAATTCTAACTGGGGCGCTCAACCCTTTCATAGTGAGATATTTATGTTAAATATGATGAATATTAATGTTCAACATGTATCTCAATTTTCATTATCTAATGTATTATATCAAGAAAGTAATTCACAAATGTCCATGGTGAAGCTAGATATTAGCTTTCTTGTGCATTAATGGATGGATACTATAAAGCCATTAGTGGTATTGACGCACCATGGCAGCTGGTGCCCTTCAAGGGGCCCTTCTCGTTGAAGGCACTATCAAGGATAAGGGCGATTTACACGTAGAGTCATCGCAATCTCGTGCATTTTTCATGACCATCAAGAATTGTCACGAAGTTTTCTTTAGCCTAACAGGGCAAGACAAGGCCCATCGTGATGATGACTACATGTAAAGTGCCCTAAGAGATGCATAATACCTTCCATCTTAATGGAACAACAGTGACATGTAGCATATGTTCATCATTAAGGTAATATATTACAATTGCAATAAGCATATTTTAATCAGCAAAAAATATTCTTTTTCACTAACTGCGTCTATAGCATGCTATATCATATAATACACTTGTAGTATCTCACTGTATCATGTACGCGATTGGCATTTTATTACATATATTTAGACTTGCCCAGCATATGTATATGATTAAGGTAAGAGTACATTAGAATCCAGTTGAATAGAATAGAATAGAATAGAATATTTATTTATTTATTTATTTATTTGGTCTTGCTCACTTAGGGCCTTATAATGTAAGTGTATTGTCCACGGAGACCAATTGGCCTATAGGACGCAAACAAAAGAGAGCAGCAAGCGTATTACTGTCATAATTAAAAACCCCCACCTGAAAGATTTTTGGGGGAAAAACCTTGGCAGTAATAAGTATGCTGGCAGTCTGAACAATGATATGATATATAACATCAGTTAGTACCACAATGGAGGACACATCTGAGTCTGTGTATCTATGATCTCTTGAAGATATGAACCTACCAAGACCACGGAGGCCGTGTTTAGTAGCACATGGAGCGGCTGGTCCAGTAAAACTAACTGGATATACCGTGCCCCGAATATGATCGAATGCTGGACAGATTTGAAGGGCATGGCATTTTCATCCTCAATAGATCTTGTTGGCAACACTAACACATCATGTTCTCGCATGCCTCCCAGATCCATTGGCCTGTCTCAATGTAGAGGAGATGCACACCCGTGCAAATGGAAGCTATCTATCTGCGTTTCTTCATGGGCAAATGGGTACGCAGGTAGTGGTATGGACCTCGTGTAAGCATGGGATTGACCTGCTGCCAATGATGTGCCATCTTGACATGTGTTGCATCTCAGAGTTTGCTAAGGAAGCAAGCATCAAGATACTTCCTCAACTGATCGTGATCCGTCTTCGTCTGTATCCTCATCCACCTATGTGCATGTACATTCAATCATGAGAACCTAGTTGAGATGGTGTAAAGGGATTTTTCTTAAAATTTACTCAGTTTAAGGAGAAGCACTGCCATGATTCTTTCTTTCCACTATTGCGGCAACTTTCTTTCTTGACTCTACAAGCGGCAATCCTGGCAAATCTGTTTTCCATAGGTTCTTTCCTCTGTTTTTGCAAGTCATTAGCATCAGAAGCATCTAGATTTGCACTGAATTGCTCAGGCCTCTCTATTAATCTAACTTCAGAGACAGATGGCTTTTCTTGGTGCAGGCGGCAGCAGCAGCAGCAAGGACAGTGACGTGAGACAAGGGCCGCCTCCCTTCTCTCCACCGAAACTGCTGCTAATCTCTTGCCCTCTTACTTCTGATTTTCGTGGCTAGAAGGGAAGCTTGAAGCAGTTTGTGGATTTGAAAGACTATAGCAAGAACAATTTCTGTAGCAGCATCAGGACAGTTTGCTAAACATTCCAGGTAAACCATTAACGGGTAAATTTTGCTCTTCTGCTTCCTATGAAGCATTATGATCTAGCTCCTTGAGATAAAGATAGACGTTGTTTTTATCTTGTTGGGCAAAAGACACACTGAAAAGATGTAGATGTCTATAAGGTGGAGCAAGATTGTGAAATTTTAGCATATGGTGGCAATTTTCAGATTTCGGCAGTGCTATATTTTTTCAAGTCTTCTTTCCTTCCTTCCTTCCTTTACAGTTGAAAATTTCCCTTTCTCTCCGCTCTTTCTTTCTAGCAGAAAGATCTGGATTATGTATTTGGATGATAGTAAATGCTCTGAGATTTGTGGAATTATGTGAATTAGTAGTACGGAATCATTGGTATTTGGTCAGAATTTGCAGGCAAAATATATACAATGGTCAAACAAATGCTTTGTGGTTTACAAATACAAGCGAATTATACACAATGGTTCACATTGCATAAAGTACGTTTGATAAAAATCAATATATCCCATGGAAGTTGTTCTTCAAACTTGGTCTAAACATTCTTGTAACAGAAAATGTGATCAAGCAATGATATAATAATGGATTGCAACTGAATTAAAGTGCCTTTCAAAAATTGAACCTGGATAATTCCAGACATGACATACAAAGTCAACGTCCAATGATCGTAATGATCACAAGTAGCAAGGAGAACAAGAGCATGAGAGCAACAACAAAAGAAAAGGGGTGCCATCATCATCTCAGCACCATTCTCATAACAGAAGGCAATGCTTAGCCTTACATGTAACCACACCAAAAAATAAAATAAAAAAACACAATGAAACAAAATAAATATCAAAATCAAAGTAGTTTAAATTGCTTTTCCATAGCAGCTCATGTCTTTATTGATGCCTAATTATCAATGCCTTCACCCTGATCAAACCTTGGTCATTGCCCCCCAAGCCCCCTATTCTAAACACTAGACCATGCATTATTTCATTGAAAGAAATAATCTTTCATATATACTTAAGGGTATCTCAAACCCTAATATTTTTAGAATGTTCAAGATTATTTGAGAATCTAGGGCATGCATAGATATCCCACATGCATAGATGCAAGAAAGAGCCTCCTTTACTAGTATATAAGGAGGCTATCCACATGAGTATGGGTATTTTGGTTCTTGGCTAGAAAGTGTTAGAATGCTCTAGAAAATTCTAGGACGTTCCAAGTATATGTGGAATATTTTAGAAATAATTATGGAATGTTTTAGATAATTCTAAGCTATTAACCATCATTCAATTAAATTGGGATTATGTCTATTCCAAAATCGCGCCGTATAAGCATTTTATTGACCATTATATTGAATTAACCACACTTTTGCACTGTGTTCATTTTCGGGCTGGGAATATGCATTTTATGTGAAAATGCAAAGGCATTCAAATATTCGATGCAAATGACCCATATTATGACAGAATGTAGGCAGTTGAAAAAGCAGGAAATTGCCTATTAATTCGCACATTCACGGACGACAACGAAATCTAAACAATGAAATTGTAAAGCTTTACGAGTAAATAACAACACATGAAGTTGCTACAAAGCGAGAGATTTTTTTCGTGGTTCAAATCGTGGCGTGGTGGCGATTTGTTTGGCATAAATAACGCATTACAATAGAACATAAACTACAAAACTAATCAGATTCATCGTCCTCAAAGGCCTTGCGGCGATCACGAGATCTGTCGATCATGAACAAACCATGCTCACGGATTCCATATAAGATGGATTACAACATCAAAGGGATCAGGATAGAAGCGGGCCAGGATTCATCATAGCGACATCAAGCAGTCCACGAAGTTCTATTTCTAGCTCGCGGCACCTGCAGAGGTCCGCATGGTTCATCTTGCAGGTAATAGAATGTGCCATAATAACAAGGAGAAGGCGGAGACCGAAGCCGATTCAGGGGCTATTTCATGCATACCTATTTATACACACCAAAATTATTGACAGTATATACCTACAAATTATTGCAAGTATAACAAACCGTACCACGTAATATAAAAAAAATAATGCATTACCGAGAACCAATAATCTTTGATAAAAGAACACAATATATATTCAAAACCTTTCATTATAAAGTATATTTCATATTCAAAACTTTTTGGAAAGTGTATTTCACTGTATACATATATATCAAAAAGTTCCCTTTCTAGGACGATTTTCTCAAGTTCCTGTCAATTTCCCCCTGTCCAGATCAAGGTGTGGGTATAGTGTGTGTATCTCTTCGACCGTTTTTCTGAAGCTATTTTCTTGCGGGACACTAACAAAGCGGCGAGGAAGTCATCTTTGTCAAAATCTTGAGGATGATAGGATGGCGGATTCAATGGCTGTGGTCCGATTGAAGCAACACTTTTAGGCGTCATCATCCACAATGATTATGCCTTCCTTATCCTCAACACCTAGGGCATCCATCATGTTGCGCAAGCATTTCACAAATATCTTTTTACCTGTCGGTTCTTTAGGGTTTGTGAATGAAGCACATTTGCTTTGATCCCAGATGGACGCCCAATTTCTATTTAGCTCAGGCACTACTTTCAAAACATCCTGTATATTTCTATGCTCCATGGATGACCAAATTGCACAACGAAACAGACTGAAGGCCTGGTCCAACATCTCCTTCAGATAAGGGCGCGGGTAAACATATTTTGGTGCGTGTCTCAAATGGTTGTTCGCGATACCATGACTTTTCAAACGTTGCTTTAGGTAGCGTTCTACATAGCACACCATTCAAATCAAAGACCAGTACTTTTGGGAAGCCAAATCATTTCGTAAGGAGAACAATAGCGTATGAGATGAAAGAAATGGAAAACAAAAGCAGCGCCCGGTAGCGATTTCATGAATGATGCATGTCAACATAATTCAAAAGTATGCTCTAGGAAACTCCAAATCGCGCCGGTAGCGATTTCTATAAACTTCTAGTTTGAAAAATGCATGGATATCAAAAAGGAATATTGTCCGCGATACCTTTTCGTCTTCATCATTCCCGTGTTCTCTTCATCCCTTGCATCTTTATTCGAATTGCCTCCTCGGTGCGCTAGAAGCACCAACCACATCGGTTGAGATCGTATAGTGTGAACTACGGCTTGATAGTTCATTACTCTTTTACGCTAACCCGGCTAGTGTTATCGATTTGGAGTCCGCTTCATCATCAAGATTGTTATTATCATCATCCTTGGCATTGTCATCTTGGTCTATATTTTCGGGGCCAAGAATGTTCCACGAGCATGTCGATAGGTACTTGGAGATCCGGCTGCTTTCGTCCATGTCATCCATGAAGTTGGTGCCACGCAATGCCTGCCTCGGACTCTCCGTTCCTTAAGCAAATCGGCGGTATTTCGCCTTCGAGCTAGAAGCTTTGTTTTTTGCATTGCCGATTGGTCCCCTAGGGGCTTCCTCTAGTACTTTCTCAAAGAAGAGGTCCAAAAAATTTCTGGCTCGATCATCGGAGACGACGCTCTGGCATTTCCTTGCTAACTTCAAAGCTTCTCTACCGATGTAACCTCCAACGTGAAGTTCCCAGCAAGTTGTTCCCAATGGACAAAATGCTTCAATGAGATACTGGGAAAGATCCATAGAGAACCCGTTCTTGTTTAGCTTCCCCTTATGTGAAGTTAGGAGCTCATACTTAATGTGGCCCACAAGAACTGGGTCGTCCTCGTTTTCTTCCTCATCCTCCTCTTCCTCCTCTAACTCTTCCACGACCTTGACAAGACCTTCCCTTGTCTTCTTGCTCCAGATAGAAGACGTTTCGCAGAGATCGTTCATCTAACCGATAGCTTTGCCATGCTAGTTTCTCTCCATCGCTTTTCCCTTAAGCCTTTCATATTCCTTATCATCCATAATGGCTATCATAATAATAAGCACATGAGAAAGTTTACTTGCATGTCTTGAAGTCACAATCCTTGGTTTCATCTATGAGGATCGCTGTCATTATGACTTTCACGCATTCTAAGTCATTTTGCAGCACTTAGAGCATATGCATAGGACATGTCGGAGGGACATATAGTGACGATTGTGTAATGCATTTACGTAAATTGCAACCCACGCATATGTTGAAGAGCGTATTATAGTCTTCAAGTGACCATGGCCTCGACTATCAAGCACGAAGAGTGTGATATCATGAGGACCTTCACCCACTTCGGCAAGGCACACTTGAAACCCAGTGGACACTTGATAAAAAATGTGGATTCCGTCTCCGGTCTGCTTCCTGTAGCGACTTTTCGTTTCAAAGTGGGATGCAACTTTTGTGTGAATTCCAGCGATCTTTTGCAAGCGTTCTTCAACCTGCCGCTTGACAAAGTCCTTGGACCAAAATACATACTTCTTTAGGTCGTCGTTGGAGACGTTATACTTTTGCATTAGTCCTAACTCCGACAACGACCACTCGATGTAAGCCTTTGCAATTCCTCACCAAACTGCCTTCTTGAGCACTCTAATATTCTTATTTCGTCGCATGCATCTTCAAAGGATTCCATAGCCTTTGTTCTGAGGTTTTCTTGTAAAGGATTTCCTTTCGATTAACCTATCCAAGACTGAGATGAGTTCTTGATCTTCTAATCCCCAGGCTTTCCTCATCTACGTTGTACTGATATCAAAATTGATGTGTCAAGGGAGGAAATCTTCCTTGTGAATCGGCAACTTCTTCTCCACGTAGAAGCGTCCCGAATTCATTCCATTTCTCCCATCACGGGATCTGGAAGCAAAAACTATCTTGCGGGCATCCTTGGGGCGCAGTTGGTTCTTGGCAACATCACCCTTTTCATCTCCTTTTTTTTTTTTTGATCCGGTGCTCTTGTTCTTGTCACGTACTATAGTCGACTAAGTGTCCTTTCCAAAGCAACTTGAATTGGGCTTTTGGACTGGCCCTCGCCGGTAGGCATTGGCTTCCCATATTCAATCCATCGTTTCGAAAGCATGCCGAAGTTGCTCTATATAGGATGCGCAAGGAATAACCGTTAGCTTTATAATCGTGAATTCAAACAATCCTTCTAGTTTTATAATCGCCACGCCACGCGATTTCATATTAGAAGGCAAATCGCGCCGGCGCGATTTGCTTTCGCTAAATAGCAAAGGGTTTTGAAATAGTAGATGGTTCTAGTCAAATAAGCAAATCGGCGCTTTGGCGATTTTATATTAGAATACAAATTGCGAAAGTGGCTCAACTTGTATTCTAATATAAAATCAGCGCCCGGTTTATTTGAACGAAACGCCTACCATCAGAACCCATTGCCTTCTACTATGAATCGGCGCTGGCGCGATTTGGTAATCTGAAAAATAAAAATGTGGGAAGAGAATTACCTTTTGTATAAGAAGGTTTTTCCCATGTCATTTAAGTGCGCTTATTTGGCTAGTTCGGCAGGGTGTTGTTGACCATTTCGAGAACCGGCGGTTTACGACGAATCACGGCTTATAGAACAACCGATTCCCGATTATCTTTGTGCCTTCTTGATGAGAATCTTACGGGCCTCTATTGAATCTTGGCCATCTATTATCATAAAATGTATGTCGGGTTCTCGATGAAGTCCTCCGGCTTGCTCCGGATGATTACCTTTTTGTTACGGTATCGTAAGGCACTACATCTGCGGGCATTGGCACTGCCCGGATTTTTCGATCATCTTTGTTCAATATCTCCAAGGAGTGCTGCTTTGTCATACCTTCGCTGATATAAATAGCTTTAGTGGACCGAAAAGCACATCCACGTTATTTGGATGTGAATTTGAGGCCAGTGGATGCTTGTCCGGCATATTTCTTCGTTTGCTCATTGCCTCCATTTTGCACGCCTTGTCATCGTCACTTGTAAGGCCTGCTTTGTCACTTCGTAGTTTCCACGCCTCTAGAGCTAGCTTCTTCCTTGTCCTTCACGCACGTAAGTAGACCGCCGAGGGCCTCGTGCTAATGGCTCGTCGAACAACCGTGTAAGCCCCCCTCGCATATTCTTATAGGAGTCAATGGCTCGCCACCTGTCGACCAAATTTGAAGAGGTTATCGCCATGTCGTGCGATCTTAAAGCGGTCTCTTTAAAAGAGCTCGCCTTTGCATCGATTGATCTTCTTTAGGCTTTTCTTATGTTTTTTGGCCCACTTCAACTAGCACGAACGAGAAAGAATCGTCTCGCGCTTTCACATGTAATAAGAATTCCTGCTTCTTCATTTGATCAGTCTCTCTTAACCTTGACATGAATATGAGGTCCGTCTTCCCACCGGTTTTGAATATCTCCACATACCATTCGACCCCTCTATAAGATCTTCTTGGACATGGAGGTTCTACGAGCCTTTATTATTCGGATGTATCTTCTAACGTCAATACATCTTTTGCAGTGCATAGCGGTAACATCTTCTTCGGTCCTTTGCCTTTTCTCGGGTAGAGGTCTCGCTTTGCTTGGTCCTCCCTCTTTTGATTTGTTTTGTGATCTGTGAAAATACGGCACATGGGTTAATCTTTTTATGCTCAAATAAATCTTTGTCGACACATATGCAACAAAACGCGGGCTTGGCGATTTGAAAATGAATACACAAACAAGTTCATTTAGTTTATTGGGTCGAGGGAGCGGTAGCGTTTTGTCCCGATCAAAATACAACAAATACGGCATGGCGTTTAGAAGTGACACGAAAGATAAAGAAACTAATGTAATGCCCTAATTAAAGCTGCGTGGGCGTTTTGTCCGAATCAAAATGCTCGGGACACAACTAACTATAAAAATGCAACTTAAAGAGTTGAATCTTCATCGGAGGACACAACTAACTATAAAAAACACAACTAGCTCTGCGAATCTTTGTCACTAAGTATACAAGCTTCAAGCGACACATACAGAATTAAAGTACACATTAAGCATTTGTTTCCATACATTTTGGGACATATGAACTCAAACATTAGAGGACACATGCTTCTTATTGGATAATAACTTTGGAAAAACATCCTAAAACCCTAACAAAAAAGGGACACGAGAGATCAATTCTGAACAAAAACGGATCAATTACGAGGCGCTTGTTGGATTTGTGCTTTTCGTGTTGGTGACCTCCGGGCTTTGCATTTTGTGCTTTGGATTTGTCGCCCACCTCTACGGTGGCCTCGGCCACTGTTGCGCGAGATCCTCTAGGCGCCATTGAACTGCAAGTGCGGATAGTATGAGACTGGGATTTTGGTTTAAACTTATATGTCGTTCATAATCTTGGCCGTCGATTTAAAACCGTAAATTCAAATTGGCGTCATTTTAAATTTATACCATTTTAATTAACCGCCCGAATCAGCTCATTTACAAATTTAAAATTGTGTTTTTCTTTTTAGTGCAATTTCAAGAACCATTAATTATTAATTTCAAGAAACGCATATGTGGCAATCTACTACCACCTAATCGGCCACCTACTATCAATCCAGGCCAAGATCATTCCCTACTATCGAGGCCCAAGATCATTCCTACTTTTCGAGCCCAAGAACAATCTTCTATCGGGAGCCTACAATCCCATTCGATCGAGTAGCCTTCAATCCCATTCGATGTCCGCTGAACTATGGTGAGTGTGATTCCATTCGAATGCATTCTCTTGTTCTCTATTTTTAGTCCTCTATTTTTCCAATGAATTCGGTTCTTTTATCGATTATGGGAGAAGAATGCTATCTTTTAACAAACAAACTTGAAGCGCCAGGAGTAGGCTTATGTAAAATCGAAGATCGAATCCAAATTCAATGTGTCATGGTGTTCCTCTTGGAAACAGTTTTTACGTAAGATTTCCATTATAAAGCGCAATTATGAAGATGAGGCTCTTCCAAGAAGACATCCGATGGCGATACGGTTGGTGAAAGTGTGGGCACATTTGTAGCATGGCCAAAAGAAGCGTCCGAAAAAGGTATGTATATTTGGATATTCAAAAAAAAGAATATATCATCTCATGCGTGATGTTGTGAACTTTGAATTTGTGATGGTCTTTGCTTGAGTCTTATCAACCCCATGAAACTACACATTAATGAAAATATGTAGTTTCTTGGGGTTAGTCCTCTTGGCCGGAGGGCATCACAGGATTCAATGTTTTCGACATTGCATATAAAAAAAAATAAACTAATGACGGAAAAGTATAGTGCAAAATTGCGCTAAAGCGAGTTTGTATATTCATATTCAAAAAGTTATGTACATTTCTTCTTACGCAAAAATGCGCCAGCGCGAATTCTTTCTATCTCTACAATATGTCACACGAGCCCACTTCATCCGCCCAATCCATAAGAAGTCCCACCTGAACCACCACGATATGACAGGATCCTCATCTTCCCCGAGGATGTCGAGTCTCCAAACAGTGTTGTATCGATCCCACGATACTATAAATCAAATCCTTGTACTTATTTGTTGGCATGAGCCTTACTAAGAGCATGAGGAGTCCGATATGTCCATAGATGCGATGGAAGTGTACCCATGGCCCCGACATCTGGTCGTCTAATGGATTCTCCAACTCTCTTTGAACGTTTTGAACAGCACACTCAAGTAATATCTTGTGCATGTGGTCGAGTTGATGGTCGATCCGGGGGAACTAGAACCGGCCAATGTATTTGAACCAGCCGGTGTCCATGCATAAGGAAAATCCATGGCACTAGAACGAGAGAAAGTAATTAGCACGATCTATTTCACACGCTGGCGCTGGCGCGATTTGTATAGAGCCGTATGAAATTGAAATGCCAAACTAAAACGCCACCGCGCCGATTTGATTAACCTAGTGGAAAACGTAACCCTAAAAATAGAAATGCGCCAAGCGATTTCTCCCATTCAACATATTATTCTAACAAAATGCATAATCTGAGAATGCAGAATAATGAGAATTCAAAATATAAAGCCAGTATTAGTTCATTGTTTAGTTCATTGTTTTAGTTCATTATTTAGAGCAGATAGAGGAAGAGCTAGTGAAGATCTATGATCTATGATATCATAGATCATAGAGCAAGATCATAGAGCAGATATGATCTATGATCATTATTTACTTCATTATTTCAGATCATTAATTAGAACAGATAGAGGAAGAGCTCGTGAAATAGAATAACTTCATTATTTTAGATCATTAATTAGAACAGATAGAGGAATAGCTAGTGAAATAGAATAAGAGCAGATCATATAGGCAAGATCACAGAACAAGATCATAGAGCAGGATATTCTGATTCATGTAAAAGTAACTCCATTAACCGATTAAATTAAGCGTGGTAAATATCGATGCATGTAAAAGTAAATAACATGCTTCTTTACGTAAAATAACTAAAAGAATGAGAGATACTAACCTATTTGTGTTTCGTACAGAAATTGAGCCTTTGACTTGAAATAAAAACCAAAAGATCAAAAACCAAAGTAATAGCGACTTGAAGCCCGAGTAGCTTTAACACAAAACCAAAGTTATTCAAAGTCGAGATTGTACAAGAGCCGAAAAACCTTGGAGAATTCTGCCTACAAACCTTGGAGCCGAAAACAACTTTGAGCCGAAAACCCTAAGCCTCGAAAAGCCGAAGTTTAAAGCATATAGAAGCCGAAGTTTAAAGAAGATAGAAGTCGAAAAGTCGAGATTGATGCGGATAGAAGCCGTAGAAGCAAATAGAATTCGGGATTGAAGCGCGATTGAAGTGTCTAGATAGCTTTAAAAGCTCGAAAGCAGATAAATAAAAGCTCGAAGCGGATAATGAAAAAGCTCGAAAAAAGCGAAAGCGAGTTCGGAAGACCAGCAGAGTTCGAAGCGCACTGCAGAGTTTGAAGTTCGAAGAGAGAAAAAGCTGGAAAAGTGGGAAAGGGATTGTAAAGCTGGAAATAATAAGCGCTTTAAAAATTTCGTACCAGCGCCATAATAAGCTACCCATGAACATTTATTGCAAGGGTTATATAAGTTATAAGATTTAAGGTTAATAGTTTTAAGGTTTATAAGTTAAGGTTATTAGTTAAGGTTAATATTTTTAAGTTCATAAATAAGGTTATAAGTTTAAAAGTTTATGAATTTGAATTTAGAAGTTTTAAGTTTTAGAAGTTTTAGGCTAAGGTTATATTTATTGAAGGTTAGAAGTTTTAACCTTACAACTTCTAACCTTAAAAGTGCTAACCTAAAGCCTTAAAAGTTGTTTTTAAGGTTACAACATTAAAGGTTATTATAAGTTAATATATTATAGGTAAACTTATTATTATTATAGATTAAGTTATTATAGGTTATTAAGGTTATTATTAAGGTTAACTTTCATTTAAGAACATGTTAGGGAGATGTTATTTGGATATGCTAACTTACTATAGGTTTTATTCATTTTAGGTCAATGGCATGCAAAATGCTAAATCCCCCAAGGCCCCAATGATGGTGATCAAGGCAAAGAAAAATCCCCAACTAATGAAGATGACAAAGATGATGGGAAAGGAAAGGAAAAGACCAGAAATGAAAAGGATGAAGATGACAAAGATGATGGCAAAGGAAAGGAAAAGACCTCAAATGAAAAGGATGATGCCACAGGAAAGGAAATTGTACTTTATACTAGGGTCGATTGGAAAAACAAAAAAGGTCAAGATCCCGCATGCATGCAAGAGAGATGAGAGGGAGAAGGGATTATTGTTCTAGCAGATCCTATCAATGCGATGAATGATGAAAGATTAGGGGAGGACAGGTTAGGTGTGGCAATCTCAAAATTATATGACAATTGGAAGGAAAAGGGTTAGGGCAAACAAGAATGCCTAGCTTGTGTGAAGCAACTAGAGGTTCCAACTATTGTTGCATGGCCTAGGGACAGTATTCAACAGGAGGGGAACTACACGTTTCCTATAGATGTAGAACCATTGTCAATAATGTTTACACAGTGTAGCAAGAGGCCACTTCCAACTTTCAAACATTATCCCACCAAAAGATGTAAGTCGATTATGATTGTTCTCCACGAAGCCACGATGCGAGGTTAGAGGAAGTGAATGTTGTTGGGCCTCCGTATTAGAATGTTCACAATAGAAGAGATGGTGGTAGCAAGAGCTACATATCAGGAACATAAGTGTGATAGCGGGGAGGAATTTCATGTACACCATATTTGGCTATGCAATTCGGGATGAAAGATCAAAGAAGAAAAAGATTCCCATTGAATGGAAAGTGGATATGTTCAAAAGCATGGATGGCTATACATGGAATTCCAACCTCTTCTTGGCACAAGTGGCAAAAGAGACATGAAAATGGTAGTAAAATTGCATTGCATGGGAACAATGGCACTGGTAAGGCCTACCTCAAGAACTATAGCTGCAAAGGAAATATTTGAAAGATATGTGGATTTCAATGCAGAAGAAAACATGCCACATAAGAGTAAGAAGGATGAGCGGGGTAGAGTTATTGTTGAAAAGAGATTGCCATCCCATTGTACCCGGAAAAGAGCATATTAGAGGAAATAAATGCATTGCCCGGGGAACTTGGGTGGCCTCTATATCCCAGCCAGGTTTTTAGTAGGCTATGGAATAGGCATTTCAAGCATGTGACCATAGCAACTTCAAACAACTTTGCCAAGTGCAATTTATGTGCCAAGCTGAAGGAGACACTAGATAAGGCTGTGCAACCAAGTCTAAGGGCAAAGATAAAGGGAACATATGAAGGACCATATGACGGATCAACTATCATGTAGATCAACTTATTGGATGTGGAGGACCTTATACGCAATGGAACCTAATAACTATCTATGTATTATACATGATAAAATGGACCAACAGAAGACTTGTCTTCCACAATTCAAGTACATTCCTAAGTCATGTGGAAGATCATACCCTTTTGATTTCAATGGCTGGGGCAATATTGCATGCAAGGTCTCGGACCTATTATGGCCATTTTGGGTTTAGAGTTGTGGAGTGATGGTCAGATTTTCACATTGGGAGTATCATGAGGTGTTTAAGAAACTATGAGAAGGGTTACAATGGTCACCCTCTGAGGATCCTGACTAGCCGAGGGCACTACATAGTGCATTGTTGGATGGAACCCTAATAGTATTGAAAAGTTTAGCAAGGCAAGATTTAGGAGGAATGGACCTAATGAACATGTTGGAGCTTCAACATCTCGTGCTAAACCTCGAGATCTGCCTTGAAAAGTTCCTCTTGCAACTAGATAATTGTCTTTGGTCAAAATAAGAACAGTGGATGTTTTCTTTCCTATCCTACTTTACTTGTTGTGGGTGTTTTTGAAAGAGTCAATTTGGGGTTCCTAATGCGGGACATACTCATGAGGATGTGGATGCATTGTTTGGAAAATATAGTCATGTATTGAGACACGTGACAGTTACCAACTTTCCGAGGCTATTGGAAATATTTCATGGATGTACAAATCCATCTCCTATAGGATCTATCATAGAAGAAGTGCACGATTGGAAGAGTTTTGTGGATGGTTATGCTCTCGACATGGAAGGTCATTCTAGACCTCTTCAATTCACTTTTTGGGTGAGAGAAGGGATTCCAATCATGCAATGGAAAATGAGACCTTGAGAGGAGAAGTGGAGAGGTGGGGGCAGGCCTTGAGGGGATGCAAATGGCAAGCCTATGATACCTCTGGTCAACCAAAAGCTCTAAAACCAAGCTGAGAAGTCAAGCAATTGGGATTGACTAAGGATGGCATCAATGACTACATCAAGCATTGGCAAACTAATTCAGATGACACAAATCGTGCATTGATAGATTATTGGAAGAAGGTGATCAACTTGTTGGATGAGGTAGACACATCCTTTGAAGAAATTTGAAAGAAGGGTGGTTCCCTAAAAAGTAAGTGGAAAACATTATCTGGTGTGACGGCGAAGATGATGGTACCATTAGTAGCATTGTGAAGGCATATGCTCCTCCTCAATCGATAAACACTATGTTGGTCCTAAGAAGGATAGGCCAAAATATCTAGGCATGGATTCTTATGAACCTTCTCTAACGACGTGGAGTGCAACCAATTTGTAGTAGTAAAACGGCGAGATCTAGAGACCTATCCGGTGTGGTTGGGATGGACTATCTCGGATATTTGCAAAGAAGAAGGTGATGTTAACTTCAATAAGGTCTTGGCGTGGAATGGTGGTGTCCGATTACATCGGTTGAGTAATGTCACTTAGATAAAGAAAGATATTGATTGTTGGACAAAGAGGTGGAGGAGAAATCCAAGTGATCCCGATCTTTGGCTAGACATTGAAACAAGTATTGTACTCGTGGACTCCAAAAACTATTCCTAGTAAAACAGCGAGAGTTACAATACCTCAGGATGTAAGGAATAAGGTTCTCATATCCTTGGGGATGCTAGTGGAAAAATGAAAAACAATTACTATGTATCTTTTCTACAGTTAATAAAAGTTGTGTACTACTTGAGTTCCATGATATATGATTTTGTAATTTGAAGTTAAGGTGTGAGTTTATATTCCCGTGTGTGATTATATGTTAACGTCTATTCTAGTCTAAGGGCAACAAAGTTACTAAAACAGTGAATTTAACAAAGTTACTAAAAAAGTGCAATATAAAATTTATCCCAAAATTAAGACATAATCCCAATTTAATTGAATGATGGTTTATTTTAGAATGTTCTAGAAACTTCTAGACAGTTCTAGAATGTGCTTTGACTGGTCAACAAGCATGGATATGCACCTCAATCTAAAATAGAAGTCGCCAAGAACAGTAAATTAGTCTAAAAAAAAAGTTTCATTGAAACTTGCAAAAACTAAAAATAGGATGTTCTACAAAGTTCTAGAATGTTCTAGATGCTCATGGATAAGCACCTCAGTTTAAAAATAGAAAGTTTTTCTAAAAAATTATAAGAACTCAAAATACGATATTCTAGATAGTTCTAGAATGTTCCAGATGCTCATGGATAAGCACCTCAGTAAAAAAATAGATATTTTTTGAAAGAACGCAAAAAGACAAAGTAAAATGTTCTACATACTCAGTCCAAAAATAAAAAGTTTTGAAATTTCATGAACAACCAAAATAGAATGTTTTGGGATGTTCTAGATGCTAACGGGTAGGCACCTTAGTAAAAAAATAGGAAATTTTGAAACTTTGCAAGCTCAGTCCAAGAATAGACAGTTTTCAAAATAGGCAACAATACTTTACAATGGTAGTAGGTATGAGTAAGCTCTTCATAGAATTGAAATAACATCATAAAACCATAGGGAATCTCATGAAATCATCGAGATCGCTGAAGATCCTACAGTCCAAGTTGCATGCTTGGGCATTAAGGAGAGGCTTTTAATTTTTTTTTATGTTGTTTGGGGGATTTGAACCCTGGTCTTTGCCCCCCAAGCCCCCTATTATTGTTCTAGAATCTAGGGCATGCACAAATATCCCACGTGCGTAGATGCAAAAAGAGCCTTATTTACCAGTATATAATGAGGCTATCCACATGAGTATGGGCATTCTGGTTCTTGGCCAGAAAGTTCTAGAATGCTCTCTAGAAAGTTCTAGGATGTTCTAAATAATTGTGGAATGTTCTAATTCAAGATGTTCTAGAACTTTTTAGAATGCTCTAGAAAGTTCTAGAATAATCTAGAACATTCTAAAATGTTTTAGATAGTTCTAGAATGTTGTAATGTTCCATAATGTTCTAGAAACTTCTATCTAGAATATTATAGAAAGTTATAGAATGAGCTTTGACTGGTCAACAAGCAATGGATACCCACCTCAATCTAAAATAGAAGTTATCAAGAATAGTAAATTAGTCTAAAAATAGAAAGTTTTATTGAAACTTGGAAAAACTCAAAATAGGATGTTCTAGATAGTTTTAGAAAGTTCTAGAATGTTCTAGATGCTCATGCATAAGCATATCAGTTTAAAAATAGAAAGTTTTTCTGAAAAATGGCAAGAACTCAAAATAGAACATTCTAAATAGTTCTAGAATGTTCTAGATGCTCATGGATAAGCACCTCAGTCAAAAGAATAGAAAGTGTTTTTTGAAAGAACGCAAAAAGGCAAAGTAGAATGTTCTACATACTCAGATGGTCATGAGCAAGCAACTCAATCCAAAAATAGAAAGCTTCTGAACTTTTATAAACAACCAAAATACAATGTTTTGGGATGTTCTAGATGCTAATGGGTAGCGGCACCTCAGCTTAAAACTAGAAAGTTTTGAAACTTTGCAAACTCATAGACAATTTTCAGAATAGGCATACTTGGCATGAGTAAGCTCTTCATAGAATTGAAGTGACCTCATAAAACCTTAGGGAATCTCAAGGAATCTCATGAAATCAAAAGGAATCTAAGGCAATCTATGGTAATCTTGGAGAATCTAGGGGAATCTACGTACTATTTAAGGAAATCTTTATAGAATATAAAGGAATCTAAGAAAATTTTATAAAACTTAAGGGAATATAAGGGAATCTCCATAATATCTTGGAAAATTTAGGGGAATCATCATAGTATCTAAGGGAATCAAAGAGAATTTTGATAATGCTAAGAGAATCTTCATAGAATCTAAGCGAATATCATAAAAATTTAATAGAATATAAGGGAATCTAAGGAAATATTATAAAATCTAAGGGAGTTTACATAATATCTTGAAGAATCTAAAGGAATCTACATATTTATCTTGGAGAACGTAAGGGAACCTAAGGGAAATCTAAGGGAACCTAAGGGAATCTAGGGGAATCTCTTGGAAAATTTCGTAAGATATAAGGTCTTCATGAATTGTTGGAGAATCTAGGGAAATCTTCATGGAATCTAAGAGAATCTCATGAAATCCAAGGGAAATCTTAGGGATGTAGGAGAATGTCCATAAAATCTAGAATTGATAAATCTTTATAGCATGTAAGAAAATTCTAACATTAAAAACCTTGCTACTCATCTACCCCCTTTTGCACCATAAGAACTTGCTAAATTAGAACATGCACTATAGGATTGATGCGTAACTTGTATATATTATATATGTACATATCAAGTGTGTGTCCGAGGACATAGCCGTTCTCGCATATACATGATCTCCTGAAGGTATGATCCTAGCATCCGTATAGAAGTCGTGCGCAATATCACATGTAGCGGATGGTTAAGCCTGACTGGCTCAGCATAGCGCGTTTCGATTTGATCATATGATAGACAACTTTGAAAGGTATAGCACTCATTCTAAATGGCTCCCATTTGGCAGCATTGACAAAGCCTGTCTAGCATGGCTCCCTAATCCATCTACCCATCTCAATTCGAAGATGGTGTGCACCTGTGCAAATAGAGGCAATGTGTCTGTGCCTTTTCATAAGCAAATGGGTACGCATGTAAACATCGCGAGGCCCGTTCCAATGTGGGATTTATGTGGTGCTGGCTGTCTTGACTTAGCTTGCTGAGGAAGCGAGTGTCAAGGTATTGTCTCAAGCTATGGCGATCTACCTCTGTTTGCACGTGTATGCACCTGTATTCCTACACATTCTATCTAGTCAGCTACTGAGCTCTTTTTTTTCTTCCAACAGGCCTTGAGGGGCTACGGCCCGATTGCCATGATATAACGTAGGTTAAGGAGACGAGCATCGTCCATATTGACCATCTTCTGAAAATAGACAATGTGACGATCAAGGGCTGCCCCTTGAAAAAGGCAAGAAACCCTCTCCTGCAACAGAATTTGATAGGGGACTGTGGACTTCACCCCCAGTGCTCGTACTAAGACGGCTTTCTGCACCTGCTTCAAGTCATTCCAGGTAGGGAGGGACACCACTGGGCCCAATACTTCGATCCTATATAAAAGGACAGGCTCCACCAAGACGTTGAACAAGTGCGACTGATGGGCCCAATCATATAGCTCCACTCTATGACTATTGTTCTGCATTGTATATAGTGCCTTCTAGCCCGCCGTCACTCATAGCCGTATGGATGTGTCCCAATACATAATAGAAGGAAATTCCACTCCCAAGTATTTGTAGGTGAATGCCACTTCCACATTTTGCCCCGGTAACTGAAGGTGGGGGCCCTCGGCTGACGCGAGGATGATATGAGGACCACCTTAGTCTTGGCTAGGTTGACGCGTATATCGGTTGCCTTGCAGAATGTGTCTGGACATCGAGATGGTGGTGCATGTCTGTCGGAGTGTAGGCTAAGAGGTCCACATCATCAGCATATATTAGCTGCCTGATAATATAGTGCAGAAGGTGAGCTCCGCCGCCCCCATTGTCAGCTAGCCAGCCCTCCAAGTGATCAAGTAAAGCTCAAATAGAGGACCGCGATACTGCTAGGGAATGGTTGGCTTGTCGGCTGCAATTGGCCTAAGCAGATCTCATATAACCTGTACACTGCATTCTACAAGTCTACAAGAACCCAGATTAGTCCTGCAGCTCCTCCCTGTCTGGGATGCTCTTAACTTTGGCCAACTCGTGCCTGCGGTCTTCTTGTTGTGCTGGGGTCAGATCTTGGTCGATAGACAGAGCAGTCCCCTTTAACTGCTTGCCCTGGCGCAAGATGGCTACTCTCACCTGCGCATCTCGAAATGTGAATGTGACTACCCGGGGGTGGTCTGGACGCTGGACACCATGGTGGCTGACCTTAATAATGTGTACTGGCGTGTGGAACGTCATTCGAGCGAGGATCAGCGTCTAGAGCCGATTAATGAGGTCCTCCCCTGCCTCTTCTGTCAGGCCATATACCTTGGCAGTGCAGCCGTACAACGGTCTTGACTGATGTCGTGCAGATTTTTGGGCATGTGGGACTGGCGTAGCAGGTACAGTGGTCTCTCCTTGTCGAAGCCGGGAGCTTAGTTCCTGCAACATTGTTGCTGCCTTGCCAATTCGTGCATGCATCGCTGCAGTTGCTCATGAGCCTTTGCATGGAGGCCCTTGCCTTGTTTAGCGATGGCTGCTCACAGCTCCCGCACCTTCTAATCTTGAGCTACGGAGCTGTGCTCCAGTTTCTGTAAGCGAGAGTCCCACTTAGAGTTCACTGCGGATGAGGCCACTTCCTATGTCTCGACCCTACTTCGAAGGGTTTCAATTATGACGGGCTCTCTTCAAAGGCGGCTTGGATTCTTTGTGTCATGGTAGTGGCCTCCCCAGCTTCTGATCGAAGACGGGAGATGGTTGTCATTGTCTTCTGCTCAGCACGTTGCATGTTCTATGTCATGGCTTCAATGGCGATGAACACGGAATCTATGCGGGCCTGCAAGTTAGTGAGACTTTGCGTGTCCTTCTACCTTTTAGAGCACTAGACAGAGGCCATCCTCAAGCTGTTGTAGGCAGGTCTCCATGCTGGACACACGCTGCGTTTTATTAGCCAACTGCCTTTTGAGCAATTTGGGTGCGAAGGCCTGCATCTCCTTTGCTAAGCAAGCAATTCAAAGCCCGTGTGTTTTTTTTGAAGATAGTGCTCCTCATTGCTCAACTGCCTGGCCTGGCGGCATCGATGCATGGATGAGGCTTACTACTAGGAGTATCTGTCATATGTCGACGAGCTATGCTTGTTGCACGAGACTTTGCCCGCGCTTCCTTTTTCAATGTTCTATGTACTCTCCCAAGAGAAGTTTTGCTGCCATGTCTACACTAGATAGAGGGGATTGCACATACCATCCACATGCATATTAGTGGGGTGGGACGAAGGGACGGAGGGCTCGTCCGGCTCTTCTATCACTGGGGTTGCCATGATTAGGATATCATGCACAACCTCAACCTCCTTACAGTCGCCCGTCTGAGAGCCTTGACATGTAAGAAGTAGGTGCAGGCTTTGTCACCTTACAGACACCCGTCCGAAGTATCCAATTGAAGAATTCAAGTGCAGCCTCTAATGCAATCTCTACCGCTTTACAGATGCTTGTCTGAGATGAATATTAGCAACGTTTCCTCCTTGCAAACACCTGTTTGAGAGCTCCCAGCATGCGAATGTTTGAACCCGAGGTGATGCCTTCGAGTGCAAAAAGCAGGTGCAGGCTCTTTCACCTTACAGACACTCGTCTGAAAGCGTCCAAATGCATAAATCAAGCGTAGCCTGTAGTGCAGCTTTGCCACCTTATAGACACCTGTCTGAAATGAAAAGTAGCAATAGTTTTCTCCTTATAGAAACTTGTCTGGTCCCAGCCCCTTTCTTCTGAACAACAAAGTCTTCAATCGTTCCCTCTGCAAATACTTCTGCGACTCCTACTTTAGTGGCGAAATCTGTTGGATGGGTGATCAGACCATGCAACACGGCAATAGGGTGCACTTGCTCGACTTTTGTCTGATCCAAATCAGGCCTGTCAGGCTCTATTTCTGCAGCAATATCTTCCTTGGTTGAAGGGATTTTTAATCCTGTAGTGCATCAATTAGTTGGGGCTTGAGGTTTATACTCCGCTGGATCATTCTGAAGGATTGGGTCATCCCAACAAGCATTTCCGACCTGAATGCTGGCCTGCCCAATATGAATTGAAATGTATTCTCTCATTTTGAGCAGGAATAGGGAAAGACGCAAAGGAGGGAGATTCCAAACGACGCTTACTCTCGAGAGAGAGCGTGGGTTATCTATACTCCCAACAAGATTGGTCTGGGCTTCAGCGTCTTCAAGGGCAAGAGAATCTGCCAAATTTTCTGGAAGCGTCCCTTTGAGGCAAGTTTCTGCCTTAGCAACAGCTTCAAATGGTCGATCCTTTTCCGCAATGACAATTTCTGCACTTCCAATTTTGATGTCCTTCTCTCTAACAAAGCATGCTGGGGATTTTGTGCAAAATCCTTCAAGGATGCTCTGCCCCTTGAGTGCAGTGATTCTGGTCCCCCAAATCTTCGCTTCTTGTTTAATGACCCCAGATTGTTCATAAGCATCTGCCGCCGTAATTTGTTCTTCAAAGCATACTTCAATGAATTCTTCTTCCTAGATTTCTTCAATTCCGAGGGAGGATGCTCTCCTACTTCTTCTCTCATTTCTGATTCCCAGGATCGAATTAAGAGCAACAGGCTCTGATACTATGATAAATTATCTAGAGAGATGGAGATAACTAATATAATGCAATATATTGAACAAAGGGAAAAAAAACCGGTGGGACAAGCTCCACACCTAGCTTGATATATAATTATAGACGCGACTCTACATGAATGGACACAACTCCTTATGTAGATTGCCATGCAACATGATGACGTGGCCTATACGATGAGGTGGGGGGTTGCATATATTCAACAGGCTTTGCCGGAGTTGCATCCTAAGCTTAAGCTTGACTAAAGCACTAGCTTAAAGCTTAGATAAAGAAGAAAAACTTAAGCCCTGATCTGATTTGCACTCAGAGACAGTTTTACCTTTGATGTTTTGCCATTTCGTACTCTAGTGGCTGGATTGTGGGCTACAATCTCCAGGATCTTCCGGGATATGGATCGCTTGGATTCTGCCCAGCCATATGAAAAGACGCTTACCTTCTAAGAATCCCTGCTAGTGCCACAAGCTATTAGCATACTTGTCTAGCTTGCACTATTTGCCAGATCATAACTCGTACAACATTCACCCTTGTATTTGACGCAAATCCTATCTCTCCTACAATCCCGAAAAGAATTAGAATTAAAGAAAACAAAAGTATGCAAGTTTTGCAAACGATGCCAAAAGCATTTGGATGCCATAGCCTTGCCCTGGAGGAAACTCAAAGCTCTAGATTTGTGCACAAACGGCCAAGTTCCGCCCAGAAAGCGGAAGAAATGTGTGCCAGAGCCTGCGTTCACGATTCCAGAAGAGTCGGTTTGCTCTTTGCCCAAAACGATGCCCCGAATTGAATAAATTGAATAGTTTTGGAGCAAGAAATGTGTGCCAGAGCCTGCCTTCACGATTCCAGAAGAGTCAGTTTGCTCTTTGCCCAAAACGATGCCCCGAATTGAATAAATGGAAATTAAAGGGCTTCGACTACTGCATAGATAAAAGACTGACGCAACCTAGAAGAATGGCACTGATCTGTGCCGCCAACAGATTGCCCGGTTCATCTTGCCGCACACGTGGTTCTCGGATTTCAGAAACAAAATTAAACACAATTGATTGACGACGGGGAGAATATTAGAATTTTTTTAGGCGGACGAAAAAAAATAAACCGCTTTATATATGTTTAGATAAAAAAAAAAAAATATGCACTATTCAAGTGCATTCAAGTCTTTTATATACATTTTGAGACTTTGTTGTTATGAATTAACATATTTAGAGGTTAGATTTTGAAATATTTCAATGATTTTGATCATTTTAAGTATTATTTTAAAAATGCCGTTCCGTTCCATGGGAATGAGCTAGCCGTACCCACGTTCCCTAAGGCTTGCCATTCCTAAAACTGTTCCGTTCTGTTCTATGCCAACTATGATATCTGGTGCCAAACACATGAACAGAGCATTGCAGCAGCATCTTTGGGCGCTTATGGCATATTCAGGGTATTATCGTAGTAGTCATCTGAATATGCTTCAACAGGAGAATATTCGAGGAGATATGGAAAATAACCCTGTTATGTGTTATGATCAGATGGTGAGGAATGGCTAGATCCAAATAACTTGGTTGAAATTTCCACTTTCCTCTGTTCCGGAAGATCAGATCCTTTGCGTGAGCAGATCCTCGGTGCCCAGATCCCAAACTGAAGATCCTTTGCGTGCCCAGATGAGATGATCCTCGGTGAGCTTTAACAGGCTGTAGATCCCAAACTGAATGGAAACTATGATCCTGGCAAAGCAGAGCAGGTCATCAGATTGGCATTTTGCTGCAAATAGATTCTGTAAGCAAATAGATTCTACAAATCGAGCTACAAATAGATTCTGTGAGCAAATCGAGCTACTTACAAATAGAGTCTGTAAGCAAGGGTTTGTCGATCCACAGATACTTAGCAAAGATCTCCGGAGTATTATTATTCACGTCATGGGAATAACGAGCAATGTGCTACTTTATTTTCAATACAGTTTAGCAGTATGGCAGATCCTTCAGGCTACTACGCTAGCTAGGATAGTGTCAGGTTTGGTAAAATCGTGCATGTTAAGAGCAGTAGCCAGCTTCCCGGGTCTTGGGTGGATTCGTTTCAAATGCTTAGGCCGATATAATCTGACTACATTATCAGATATGGATCCGGACCTAGGAGGCCAAGGTTGGTACAACCCACCTAAGTCAATCAGCACCAGTTATATGGGAAGAAAAGGCAGCGCACAAATTGAATCAGTCCATTATAGTAATGGTATTGGATCAGTCCATTATAGTAATGATTATATCGCCACTGTAACTTTGGGGAAAAGAAAGGAGGAATATTGTTCAATTTCAGAGCCTGGGAATCGAACCCAAGAATACCAATACTCTGTCTCCTTCACAGATTACACTTCTTCTTAGATAGAATCAGCCGCAGCTTGTAAACACCATACAGATGAATTTGGCAGCTTCAGGGCAAGTCGATTCTTCTTGCAGCTCCTACACAGGCTCCTACACAGATTCCAGCTTTAAGTCTGCCACGATGCTCACTGTATTCCAAGCACCCAAAAATACCCACAGATGCACAAGTCCGACTACAGATATAATCCGCCTGATCCTGATAGAACACAAGCTCTGCTCCCTGTCTGCTGCAGTGCCCTGCTAGTATCGATCTAAACCAGATCAGCCAAGCTCCTTGTCTTGCTGCCACTGTAAAACGCCGTCAATCTACTAAGTGCTTTGGGTACCACAACCCGAATACCAATCCAATGCTCTTCCTTGGCGGATTATCCACGCCAGACATCAATCTTCAGAACACCTCCTCGTTGTTTTTTTCCTGTCCACTGTGTGTCCTCCCCTCTTCTTTTTCTTTTGCCCCTTTCTAAAGCATGTATTCAACACGTATATGCAATACGTGGCTTTTTAACATTGCACCAAGTGTTTCGTGTTATAATAGTCCATCCGGAATATGGCATTAACATATGCCATTAATTCTAACACTCCCCCTTCATGCCATATTCCGAATGCCAATAGCACTTCTAAACTCGACATGTTTCCTTTCACCCAACGCTTTCGTCAAAATATCTGCTTCCTGTCTACTAGTAGGGATATACTGCAAATCAATTTCTCCTTCAGCCACCTTCTCTCGAATAAAATGATAATGCAAATCAATGTGTTTCGTCCTCGAATGCAGTACCGGATTTTTAGCTATAGCTATACAACTTTTGTTATCACAATATAACTTAGTTGGATTCTCTTGCTTCTCCCCAAGTTCATCTAACAGTCTCCTTAGCCAAATTATTTCTCTACATACTGATGATGCTGATATATACTCTGACTCGGCACTCGACATTGCTGTGCAATTCTGTTTCTTACTACACCATGAAATTACTGTCCCATTGAGTTTGCAAAGATATCCTGTGGTAGACTTTCGCTCATCCAAGTCTCCAGCCCAGTCTGCATCTGCATAACCAGAAAGCTCTGCAAAACCTGCTATTTCAGGGTTCCCATCACTTTTTATATAACCAATCCCCAGCTCTATAGTTCCCTTCAAATACCTAAGAATTCGTTTTGCAGCGACCCAGTGTGCCCAACCTGGATTGTTCAAATACCTGCTCAACAGACTTACGGCAAACGCAATATCGGGCCTTGTGGCATTGGCTACAAAAAGTAAACTTCCTATGAGTTCCCTATATGGTATTTTCTTCATGCGCCTTTTCTCTTCCTCAGTGCTAGGACACATACTCCCACAGATTTTATTGTTAACCACTAGAGGGGTTGGAACTGGTTTACACTCTGTCATAAAAAACTTATCAAGCATCTTTCTAATATATTGCTTCTGAGTCAACATAAGCACTCCGGTTTCCTATTCGAGTAACCTCCATCCCTAAAAGCTTCTTTAAACAACCAAGATCACTCATCTCAAACACGGCTTTTAGGATAGCTTTGCATTCATCCAAAACTTTCTATTGCTCAAGGGTCATTCGCAGTCATCAACATACAAAGCAATAATGCAAAACTCATCACCTACTCTTCGTATGTATAAATTTCCTTCACTCGCTAACTTTTCAAACCCTTGAGATAATAAGAAGGAATTCATACATACGTACCATTGTCGAGCTGCTTGTCTAAGCCCGTATACCGCTTTCTTCAGCCTGCAAACTTTGTTGCCTTGCACCTCGAAGCCAATCGGTTGCTCCATGAAAATTTCCTCCTCCAAATCCCCATTTAAAAACGCTGTTTTTACATCCATATGGTCAAGTTCCAGATTATGCTCAACTGCAAGGGCTATTAAAGCTCTCAAACTGGTTAGTTTAACAATAGGAGAAAATGTATCGTGGTAATCTATACCCTCCTTTTGAGTGAAGCCCTGTGCGACCAACCTTGCCTTGTACCTTTCAACTTCACCATCAGGCCCCTTTTTCAAACGGAAAATCCACTTACATCCCACAACATTCTTCCTTTTTGGACGCGAAACTAAATCATAGGTGCCTGTCAATTTAAATGAGTTCAACTCCTCCTCCATTGCCCTGTGCCATTTTTCTGCTTCTGGTGAGTTGGCAGCTTCATCATAAGATTTCGGCTCCACAACACATAACATGGATGGTGGCCCCAATTCATATTCCTTAAATCTTTCAGGGACTCTGCGTTCGCGAGTGCTTCTACCACGCTCATCCCTTCCATATTTTGATGTGTCAAAGGGTACTTCTCGCTTTAATCTCTCTGCATCACCTCTCTGTGGATGAGGCAGTTCTTCGACCCCTACCTCTCCAGGTTCCACTGTCTGCTCTTCAGTTTGTTCTTCAACCCTTACATCTCCTGACTCTACCGCCTGCTCTTCAATCTGTTCTTCCAAACCTGCTTCCATACCCTGCTCTTCTAATCCTGTATTTTCCGGAAGTTCTTCCACAATGTCATCTTCTATCTCCTGGGCCTCAACATCTTCTAGTTGATATTCTTCTTTCTTTTTATCATCCTCATCATCAAACCAGCCTTCTGGAGCCCAAGGTTGGTTTTCCAAGTTTTCCTTTTCTTTATGCGTCATATCTGGCTTTGCGAACCTATCTTTATAAAACCTGGTTTCGTCAAACACCACATCTCGACTTACATGAATTTTTCTAGTCTTAGGATCATACAACCTATACCCCTGATCCTCATAGCCAACAAGGTAAGTTTCTATACTTCGGTCATCTAGTTTGGAACGCAACTCCTCCGGCACATGCATGTATGCTAAACAACCATACGCACGCAACCTTTCCACAGACTGTTTTCTCCCACACCACACTTCCTCCGGAATTCTCCCTCTAATCCCTGCTGAGGGCAACTTATTCTGAATATAACATCTTTGCTCGCACCGCTTCCGCCCCACGAGATAATTGGGCAAACCCCATGCTTCAAACATCGCGCCTTTGCATTCATCAGAGTTCTATTCTTCCTTTCGGCAATGCCGTTCTGCTGGGGGGTATGGCTACAAGTGAATTGCCGCCGTATCCCTTTTTCTCGACAAAACTGCATAAATGCTCCGGATAGATACTCTCCCCCTGAATCCGAACGCAAACGTTTCAACTGTCTGGAAGTTTCACGTTAAACCGCCAAATATAATCAAACGCGGAATGAATGCGATCTTTAGATTTCAAAAATAACATCTCGTCCTTCTAGAAAAATCATCAATAAACGTGATAAAGTAGGTCTTGCCACTCATACTGCGCACACGATCGGACCACACAAATCGAATGTACTAAATTCAAAATACCCAACGTTTTGGAAAAACGAGGATGAAAGGCAAGTCTAGTCTGCTTCCCAAGCATGCAACCACGACAAATTTCATGTTCTTTACTGTCTAAACCAGTGGGCAAGCCCTCAACCAAACAATGTTTACTCATAATTTCAATAGTTTTATTGCTAGCATGTCCACATCTCAAATGCCACAACTCCAGTGAACCTATACTTCCAATATATGGAAATGCTTCCAAACAATATAATTTACCTCTTCTGTATGCATACATGATTTTTCCATTACGCACCATCTCACAACGCGAAGCATCAAAATTCAGTTTATAACCTGCATCCGCTAATTCTGCTACTGAAACAAGATTATACAACATACCAGGAGTGTACAAAGCATTTTCCAAGCATATTTTCTCTGTATGGTCGTGACAAAATTCCAGTCTTCCACTTCCTTTTACTTCCTGCAATTGCCCATTACCCATTCGTATGCACGGCGTATCCGATTCCCTTAACTCCTTTATCAGCTTCTCCGAAGCAATCACTGTTCTCTCAGCTCCAGAGTCAATGGTGAGAGAAACTGCTCTCGAGTCTGCTTCCATGGTTACTGAACTTTGCTCTGATACCACTGTTCAATTTCAGAGCCTGGGAATCGAACCCAAGAATACCAATACTCTGTCTCCTTCACAGATTACACTTCTTCTTAGATAGAATCAGCCGCAGCTTGTAAACACCATACAGATGAATTTGGCAGCTTCAGGGCAAGTCGATTCTTCTTGCAGCTCCTACACAGGCTCCTACACAGATTCCAGCTTTAAGTCTGCCACGATGCTCACTGTATTCCAAGCACCCAAAAATACCCACAGATGCACAAGTCCGACTACGAGGATATAATCCACCGATCCCGATGGGAACACAAGCTCGCTCCCCGTCACGCTGCGGTGCCTCGCTAGTATCGATCTAAACCAGATCAGCCTAAGCTCCTTGTCTTGCCGCCATCGTAAAACGCCAATCTACTAAGTGCTTTGGGTACCACAACCCGAATACCAATCAATGCTCTTCCTTGGCGGATTATCCACGCCCGGACATCAATCTTGTAACACCTCCTCGTTGCTTTTTTTCCCGTCCAATCGCGGTGTCCTCCCTCTTCTTTTTCTTTTGCCCCTTTCTAAAGCATGTATTCAACACGTATATGCAATACGTGGCTTTTTAACATTGCACCAAGTGTTTCGTGTTATAATAGTCCATCCGGAATATGGCATTAACATATGCCATTAATTCTAACAAATATTTCCTGCCCAAAGATACTCATTATAAATTTGTGCACCATGCTTTAGCGAATCAAGTTTTGTTTGCCAAAGAGAGCAAAACTATCACCAGCCGATTCAGTCTGGTTGAGTTCTATGATCCATTTGAGGCCTTTGATAAGATCCTGCTCCATAACCATTTTTATCTAGATCCGGCCTATGCATGGAGCTTGCCTGCAGTTTTCTCAAAAGACGAGACAAAGTTTCTGTCGTCTTTGAACTTGTTGGGTATTTATTTTAATAATCGGCAGTGGATAAGCATGCTTCTTACAGCGATTTCGGCCGTTTTACAGTTCTCGCTTACGTTAAGAACTAACGTTCAAAACACTGAACTAACGTTCAAAACACTGATATATGCTGAACTAACGTTCAAAACACTGATATATGCTGCGTTGAACAGGAGTCCACTCTGGTTTAGAAGAGTCTTCTATGAAATTTCAGAGGCTTGGATTCCTGGTTTGACCCCGTCCGATTCCTTCGGGTTTAATACACAACCGGAAGAAAACTACCCATTTTACACCATCGGAGCAAAGAAGAATCACATGGGACTATATTATGCGTGCAACTTTAGAGACTCTTCTTTTGTGGACGTAAATCGGATGCCCATAATCGATGATCAATACTTTAACCGTGCAGCGTTTGGATCCAAGCATTCTCGGCCATTGATTCATGCCCGTGATAGGGCATAACGGGCAATCAAAACTTACGGGAGGCACAACAGCTTGCACAACGGTGGATGGGGCAAGCGGACTTACGGGAGGGACATCCCGAACCTCGATAATCGAAATGCGGCCTCCCAAACCTCGATAACCCATCTGGGCACTTTGCCAGAACCTCGATAACCCATCTGGCCGCTGCCCAACCTCGATAATCCAACAATGGATGAGGCGGCTTTGCCGGTTAAAAGGGATAAACACCCCTGCTCGCCCATTACCTCAGATAAACTGGCTCGCCCCTCCGGGCTCGCCAGTTTATCTGAGGTAATGGGCTCTCAGGGGTGTTTATCCCCTTCATAAAATACATACGATATCGTGACAGTTGGGCATACTTAGAGGTAAAGATAAACGTCAAAAATAATCCTTATAGCTGGAGGGCACAAGTGGAGGCAGGATCTGTTGAAATATCAAACTTGATAGATTATCTAGCTCATGGGGCAAAAGCTCAAGATCCTTTGATTGCATTTCATTGCCAATCTGCCCAATATCATAAACTTCGAAGCGTGAGGAGCGTAGAAAATCTAAAATTCAGCAGACTCCATATACTCTTACACACTAACCCCAAATTTCGCTCTATGTGTAGTTTTTCGCTGTCTTTTTTGTAAAAAAACAACACTTAAAGTCCACCTGTTGTAATGTTCCGAAAATGCTAGAAATAACGTGTAGTTTTTGGCTAAAAAGTCTATGCATAGAAAATTTGACAGCATTTTGAAAAAAAATCAATGCGTTGTTTTTAGGTGTTGTTTTTTTTTGTTTTTTACTAAAAAAATAACATGTGTTTTTACAGAATATCAACATATGGTTTTTTAAAATAGTAGTTGTTTTTACTAAAAAATCAACGTGTGGTTTAACAGAATATCCACGTGAATAGTAGTTGTTTCCAAGTGTTGTTTTTACTATATAACATGTAGTTTAGCAAAATATCCACATGTAGAAAAGTGTGGTTTTTAAGTAAAGTGTGGTTTTTAAGTGTAGTTATTACAGGTAGAAAACTTGTGTGGTTTTTTTTAAGTGTGATTTTTTAGTGTACAAATTTGGTTTCTGTATATTGTTTTTAAGCAACCTATCATTGTTTCCTTCAAAAATATACATGCTTTTAAGCAATCTAACATTGTTTATTTAAATTGCTAACGTTGTTTCCTTAAAAAGGAGATATGCTTTTTTTTTTGAATTTCCTTAACATTGTTTCGTTCAAGAAACCAAACCTATTCCCTTTATCATTGGGGATTGTAGTTGTTGCTGTTTCTTATTCAATAGTCAAGCATTCATATATTTTGAATATTTCAGAATTCTTGATTGTGAACGGAGGTATATTGTGAATATTTTGAATTCTTGTTAGTAAAACAAAGGCATGGAGACAAATAATATGATCATCCTTATTGAATGAAAGAAACAGATAATACAGCAAGAAATATATTTTGAATTCTTGATCCTAAACAAAGGCATTGAGAAAAATAAATATAATCATCCTTGCTATTATTGAATGAAAGAAACAGATATACAGCAAGAAACAGAGTAGCCGCCCTTTTTTGCATCTTTCCAAGTTAAACCCAGCCGAATGCATTTTTGTAGTGGATCTCCACGAAATAAACAGATCTCTGTTGATAGCAAAGAAAAGATTAACAAAAAAAAAACAGAACAGTTACCACTGCCAGTACTTTTGCCTTGGCCGCCATATCAGGGTTCCGCCGTCATATCAGGGGCAGCCATGATTCATCATATCAGGGGCAGCCATGATTCATTTAACAATGTAAAATGATCTTTTTTTTTAAGGATTCAAGAGACGAAATATAGTTACAAAACAAGAGTAAGAATGGTGGAATATCTGTTCTGCAAGAAACAGGCATGGCCATAACCGCTGCTCTAGCCGCTTGGACACCCTAATCCTGTGCTTCAACAAAGCGAAGTCCCTGTTAGAAATAAATAGAAAGATGTTATGAGTGATCTAAAGGAAAAAATCAAACGAAAAAAGAAAGGAAGAATATGAGAAAGAGCCCAACCGGATCTTAAAGCAACAGATCTTGCTCTGCTCGGCACCGAGACTGCTCTACTTCACAATACCTATAGCCAAATATGGTTGTGCGTTGAGCTTCAGGCCGAAAAAGGCAATACCTACTTCTCAAAATCGCCATAGCTGAAGCAGACATAAGGAGGATCAGCGAAAAGGAGAATCAGGCGTAAGTAGAAGCAGCAGCATAAGCAGGGGTAAGATAAGAAGGCGCAATCGCCATAGCAGAATGGTCACGGCGGAATGGAGCGCAATCGCCATAGCTGGAGCGCAATCGCCATAGATGGGAGAGGAGCGCAAGCGCCATAGCTGGGTGGAGGCGGGCAAGTGAACAGGCCCATTAATTTGAATGGCCAATAGAATGATAGGACATGGATCAAAATCCGGGCCGTCCATTTTAGCATTAATCTCGGCCATTGAATACATGGGTTTCTATAGGATGAAATTACACATGCAAAACCAAATAAATACGTGCCAAGAATAGGCTGGCATTGGGCACACCGACAAATCTGCCTACCATTCTATATCACACTTCCACAGAAGCAAAAAAAAAAAAATACATAGACACATCATAAGAATACATCGCTCAAATCTGTGCAGTATCGCAACTCCGGTACGCGTTTTCCATGAGCTCCGTGGAGCTCCATCAATAATCCATCGATTTTTACAAATTATCATAGGATCTAGGCTGCCATCACAAAAGTTCGCGATTTTCACAGATGTGGAACTGAATTTGAACAATTTTTTGAGCTGCTTTTGACCTAAACTTATCCAGCCGATTCATCATTTGTCTTCGTTGCTCAAAATTCGAAATGAAACCTGTTTAATTTTTACTCATTTTACATCTAATTTCAAATTTTCCTTTGGGGATGAACAAAGATATGCAAAACTTAATGCGAATCATGCAAAACTTGCCCTAGTAATTTCATTTCACCATTTGTATATGGAGCGAGCCTAATTACTAACGAATTGCCTATGCTTTACTTCTTGGCATTATCTTCAAATGATATGCTAGTGCTTGCTAGTAGTTTAACGTGTAATATAGGGTCTAGCGAGAAATTCATGTTGTCTTTCAATCATCTGTTAACTAATTCTATTTGGACATGTGAAGGTAGATGTTCAATCTTGATGATCTGCTTTTAATTATTACCTCGATAGAATATAATGTATTTAGGGTGAACCATTGTGTTTCTGTCCTTCTTATTAGTAATGTGTGAAGAATGTTGTTTATCTAGTTGCAATTGCACACACTCCTAAAAATCAAGTAGAAGTTTTGCTCTTAAAGTAAATGAAGTTTCTCAACTTTCGTCTTGCGCTATATTTTGAAATCTATTTCATGATGGACTCTGAGGTAGCGTTGTTGCGATGTCAACTTCTCCCGAAATGTTCGACCAACATTCATCATATTGTCATAGTTAGGACTTACATCACAATTACCATCTAGGATTCTTTAGGCTCAGTGGCACAAGAAAAGAAAGTTTGAGTTGGTATGCAAGAATTCTAATGCAATGTCCATGACGTTCCTTTTTATAGTTACCGTGATTGAGTTTGAGTCTAACAACATGAACTCAACTTTATGTAAGTTTTCTTATGAAAAACACAAGTTACGGAGGAAGAGAACATAATTATATTTGATAAACTGGTGGAATCATTAATGGGCTTGCATGTTTCATTAGTTTAAAGATATTATGCATCAACAATGTAGAAATGATGGACAAAAGGACTAGACCATTGAAAATTTCAAGCATGGTGGTCTCCAAGGGACACACTTATTAAAAAACCAAAGTTAGTTTTTAGGCATAGTTTAATGGATTACCATTACATGCCACAATGGTATAGATAATATCCATGGATATCAAGTTAGAACCATAATTTCTCCACACTATGCTAGACATTGACGTCAATGTTAATTAGACTGTAAAAATAAATTACGAATTTCGTTTCCTCATGATTAGACAAATGTTTAGATCAAGTTGGGATCCTCATGCATTAGAGCTCAATTCAGATGAAACAACATTTGGGAGACAAATTTCCTTAAAAAGCAAGGGTGTTAGAAGAAGATTTGCATGGTGGCATGGTGGATCCTAGGGCACAACATTTGGACCATAAAAAATAACATATGAAATCAATTAAACCATTGAAAAATATTCCACTAGAAATGGCATTTTTAGGCCATTAATGCTTGAATTGAAATGTTGGAGCCACCTTGGCATGTTGGAGCCTAGATGGCATGTTTGAGACATCTTTGCATGTTTGAGGCTAGATGGCATATTGTAGCCCACGTGGCATGTAGCCCACGTGGCTCAAACACGCCACCTAGGCTCTAATATGCCAAGGTGGCTCAAACATGCCACCTCGGCTCCAACATGCCTAGGTGGCTTAACCATGCCACCTAGGCTCCAACGTGCCAAGGTGGCTCAACCATGCCAACGGGGCTCAAACATGCCACCTAGGCTCCAACATGACAAGGTGGCTCAAACATGTCAAGGTGGCACAAACATGCCACGTGGGCTCCAACATGCCAAGGTGGCTCAAACATGCCACATGGACTCCAACATGCCATGTGGGCTCCAACATGCCAAGGTCGCTCAAACATGCCACCTAGGCTCACACATGCCAAGGTGGCTCCAACATGCCACACGGGCTCCAACATGCCACCTAGGCTTCAACATGCCAAGGTGGGTCAAGCATGCCACCTAGGCTCAAGCATGCCATCTAGGCACTCCAAATGGTGACATGGCATGCCCAGTAAGCAAGGCCAAGTTTTGACTAGGCCAAAAATGAAAAGATGTCCATCTTTGGTCTTTTCAAAAAAATCCAAGATCCGTCCGGGGGAACTTATCAACCCGCGGAAGCGCCCCAAGGCCGAGCATGTAGAAACCCAAGTGTTTTGTCGTTCGAGCAGTACAAAGGCTCCGGAATAGAGATTTGACTTCGCCATGTCGTCCGGAATGGTGACATTACCCTAGGAACCAAGTTATACGGTCATTTTTGGCAACGAAAAAAACACGAACCCTCTACATGACAATATTCTGCAGCCATCTCTTACGCCAATTGACTAGGAACGTATTGGACATGAGCTACTTTGGCGCTTCTTGGAGAAAGCGTGGTCTTCTGCCCGCGAAACTTGGTCCCGAGGGTAATCTCGATGTTTTGAGTCCATTGGCGTAGTCGGGTTTACAATTTGAGTGGGAGAGTTTACGTCCGCGTGGCCAAGGGCCTTTGGGAGAGGACCTTTGGGGTGAACTGCTTCCGGAAGGTTTTAAGGGTCCGTCTTCTGGCGTCAACACCCTCCCTCTTAAGGAGCCTAGGTGGCATGTTTGAGCCACCTTGTCATGTTTGAGCCTAGGTGGCATGTTGGGAGCCTTGTCACATGTTGGAGCCCACGTGGCATGTTTGAGCCACCTTGGCATGTTTGAGCCTATAGCGGCATGTTTGTGGCATGTTGGAGCCTAGGTGGCATGTTGGAGCCACTTTGGCATGTTTTGCCACCTTGGAGCCTAGGGTGGCATGTTTGAGCCACCTTGTCATGTTGGAGCCTAGGTGGCATGTTGGAGCCACCTTGTCATGTTGGAGCCTAGGTGGCATGTTGGAGCCACCTTGGCATGTTGGAGCCTAGGTGGCATGTTGGAGCCCATGTGGCATGTTTGAGCCACCTTGGCATGTTTGAGCCTAGGTGGCATGTTGGAGCCTAGGTGGCATGTTTGAGCCACCTTGGCATGTTTGAGCCTATAGTGGCATGTTGGAGCCTAGGTGGTATGTTTGAGCCACCTTGGCATCTTTGAGAATGTTGGAGCCTAGGTGGCATGTTTGAGCCACCTTGTCATGTTGGAGCCTAGGTGGCATGTATGAGCCTAGGTGGCATGTTTGAGCCACCTTGGCATGTTTGAGCCTATATGTGGCATGTTGGAAACTAGGTGGCATGTTTGAGACACCTTGGCATGTTGGAGCCTAGGTGGCATGTTGGAGCCTAGGCCGCGTGGCATGTTTGAGCCACCTTGGCATGTTGGAGCCACCTTGGCATGTTGGAGCCTAGGTGGCATGTTGGAGCCACCTTGGCATGTTGGAGCCTAGGTGGCATGTTGGAGCACACGTGGCATGTTTGAGCCACTCTGCCAATGGACTCAAAACATCGACATTACCCTCGAGACCAAGTTTCGTGGGCGGAAGAATATCCCAAACAAGTCTTCCTACTGCAAAAGTGGCTCTTGACTTCTAATTGCCATAGCGGGAGAAGAATAGATCCAAACCCCATTTCTTCAATTCATATTGCTTCGCGTCTTCAACTGCAACCTCTCGACCATGTCCCAAGTGCAAACCACCAGAACTCGACCTCCATAACGTAAACCCTTCAATAACCTAGCATCACACAAGGTTTACGTTTCGGAGGCCATATCCTAGTCAGATTCGACCAGGATCTTGCACAATGTCATCCCGTAGAGGGAGGGTGTTGACGCTAGAAGACGGACCCTTAAAACCTTCTGAAAGCAGCTCGACCTAAAAGTCAATTGGCCTAGGAGATGGCTGCGGAATACTGCCATGTAGAGGGTTCGTGTTTCTTTCGTTGCAAAAAATGACCGTGTAACTTGGTCCCTAGGGTAATTTCGGCATTCCGGACGACATAGCAAAGTCGAATCTCCATTCCGGAGCCTTTGTACTGCCCGAACGACAAAACACTTGGGTTTCTACGGTCATTAACAATCTAGACTTATTTGTTTGGTAAGTTCTCCCAAGAAGAAAGGTCCTCGACAACCTTTTCGATGTCCGCCTCCGGGTCTGGCCTTTCCCCTCCGGTGAGGAAGCCAAGAAAGTCCCGGCCTGGTTTCGACTTGGGGAAGGATGTCAGCGCTTTAAGTTCTTCAAGATCCCTCTATTCTATCCCTTGCCAAACTCCTCTACCAAAAATTCCACTTGGAGTGTCTAGGTGGCATGGTTGAGCCTAGGTGGCATGCCTGATCCACCTTGGCATGTTGGAGCCTAGATGGCATCTTGGAGCCCATATGGCATGTTTGAGCCACCTTGGCATGTTTGAGCCTAGGTGGCATGTTGGAGCCTAGGTGGCATGTTTGAGCCACCTTGGTATGTTGGAGCCACCTTGGCATGTTTGTGGCATGTTGGAGCCACCTTGGCATGTTTGAGCCACCTTGGAGCCTAGGTGGCATGTTTGAGCCACCTTGTCATGTTGGAGCCTAGGTGGCATGTTGGGCCCGCCTTGTCATGTTGGAGCCACCTTGGCATGTTGGAGCCCACGTGGCATGTTTGAGCCACCTTGGCATGTTTGAGCCTATAGCGGCATGTTTGTGGCATGTTGGAGCCTAGGTGGCATGTTGGAGCCACTTTGGCATGTTTTGCCACCTTGGAGCCTAGGTGGCATGTTTGAGCCACCTTGTCATGTTGGAGCCACCTTGTCATGTTGGAGCCTAGGTGGCATGTTGGAGCCACCTTGGCATGTTGGAGCCTAGTTGGCATGTTGGAGCCCATTTGGCATGTTTGAGCCACCTTGGCATGTTTGAGCCTAGGTGGCATGTTGGAGCCTAGGTGGCATGTTGGAGCCTAGGTGGCATGTTTGAGCCACCTTGGCATGTTTGAGCCTATAGTGGCATGTTGGAGCCTAGGTGGTATGTTTGAGCCACCTTGGCATCTTTGAGAATGTTGGAGCCTAGGTGGCATGTTTGAGCCACCTTGTCATGTTGGAGCCTAGGTGGCATGTATGAGCCTAGGTGGCATGTTTGAGCCACCTTGGCATGTTTGAGCCTATATGTGGCATGTTGGAACCTAGGTGGCATGTTTGAGCCACCTTGGCATGTTGGAGCCTAGGTGGCATGTTGGAGCATAGGCCGCGTGGCATGTTTGGCAACCTTGGCATGTTGGAGCCACCTTGGCATGTTGGAGCCTAGGTGGCATGTTGGAGCCTAGATGGCATGTTTGAGCCACCTTGGCATGTTGGAGCCTAGGTGGCATGTTGGAGCACACGTGGCATGTTTGAGCCACCTTGGCATGTTTGAGCCTAGGTGGCATGTATGATTGGAGCCTAGAAGGCATGTTGGAGCCCGTGCCATGTTTGAGCCACCTTGGCATGTTTGAGCCACCTTGGCATGTTGGAGCCTAGGTGGCATGTTTGAGTCACCTTGGCATGTTGGAGCCTTGATGGCATGTTTGAGCCACCTTGGCATGTTTGAGCCTAGGTGGCATGTTGGAGCCTAGGTGGCATGTTTGAGCCACCTTGGTGCGTTGGAGCCTAGGTGGCATCTTTGGAGCCCATGTGGCATGTTTGAGCCACCTTGGCATGTTGGAGCCTAGGTGGCATGTTGGAGCAGGTGTGGCATGTTGAGCCACCTTGGCGTCTAGGTGGCATATTGGAGCCGTGGCATGTTTGAGCCACCTTGGCATGTTAGAGCCTAGGTGGCATTTTTGGAGCCCACCTTGGCATGTTGGAGCCTAGGTGGCATGTTGTGAGCCACCTTGGCATGTTGGAGCCCGCGTGGCATGTTTGAGAAACCTTGGCATGTTTGAGCCTGGGTGGCATGTTGGAGCCTAGGTGGCATGTTTGAGCCACCTTCGCATGTTGGAGCCTAGGTGGCATGTTGGAGCCCACGTGGCATGTTGGAGCCACCTTGGCATGTTGGAGCCCACATGGCATGTTTGAGCCACCTTGTATTGGAGCCTAGTTGGCATGTTGGAGCCCACGTGGCATGATTGAGCCACCTTGGCATGTTGGAGTCTAGGTGGCATGTTGGAGTCCACGTGGCATGTTTGAGCCACCTTGGCATGTTAGAGCCACCTTGGCATGTTATAGTAGGTGTGGCATGTTTGAGTCCTTCAAGAAATGCCTATATGATGCCAACCCAGTGTCCATCTTTGGTTCTTCATATCAATGTGTCTTCTACAAGTTGCCAAGTGACGGATGTCTTCAAGTTTCACGCTCTAGAAGCTCACACACACACATGTATGAAGCCAAATGCCAGTGAAGTGTGTCAATTTGTAATGGCATGCGCGGAACAACTTGGTCATACATGGATTCTTAGAAAACCATAAAAAACCACACCTAAAAAAAAACACTACCTTAAAAAACAACACCTTAAAAAATCATCCCTTCAAAAAACCATACCGCCTGAGAAAACAACACATCCTTAAAAAAGAAACTACGCCTCCTTAAGAAACCACACATTCTAAAAAAAAAAACTACGGCTCCCTAAGAAAAACTACAGCATATCCTTGAAAAACCACACCTCCGTATAACTACGTGTAGGTTTTTTTCAAATCTTCAAAAAAACAACCTGTAGTGTGTTTTTACTGTTGTTTTCAACTGTGGAACAAATTTTGGGGTTGTAGTGAATTATGGTCCATAAAAGATGAGTATGGGACAAGGTTATAGTTGCCCTTTTTTAGTTTTTCTTTTTCCCCGTAAATTATATATATTATATATGACGTATTCTCTTCTTATTTTTAGTAGTTCTACCAACATCTCCCTTTATTCTAGTCGTCCAGCTCGTGGACTCACTAGCGACTCAAATAGGCAACTATTAGGTGAGTAGTTTCTCTATCTAGACCCTAAATTTTATTCATGTTGTTCAAATGGTGGTGATGTGATTTGGCATAGGTGAAGTTAGTGAGTTCACAAATCATCTAGTTGAATCTTCGATAATAGATATAGCAGCGCCAAAATCATCTACTGCTACTCCTATGGACTCAAATAGGCAACTATTAGGTAAAGTAGTTTCTTCTAAGCCCTACTTTTTTGTACTATGTTCAAATGGTGATATTGCGAAAGTTGTAGGTGAAGTTAATGGGTTCACAAAACATCAAGTTGAATCTTCAACTATCAGCCCCTAGTCCAGTTAATGGTACTCCTGTGGACTCAAATAGGCAACTATTAGGTTAGTACTTTCCTTATTTGAACCCTACTTTTTAGTTTTATGTTGTTTAAATGGTGTTGTGATTCACATAAAGTGGGAAATTAACATAGCTTATGGATTTAGTAGATAATTTATCTAGCCAAATTAAGTTCCTTATGGTCGGGAGAAGGATGTTGGGAAGCTGTTGGAAATAATAAATGCTTGTTATGTGCATATAAATAGATAATTGATATATTTGTCCATTGTGATACCTTAGAGAAAGCTTTTCTTATGGGGGGAACACTAGTTTTGCATGTGTTGCTTCTATTTTATCCACACATGTCAAATGTATAAATGGTTAGTTCATTACATATTTACTATATGTGTCCATGTCATAACCTTGCCGAGGTTGCACATACAACATAACCATGTCGAAGTAGCTAACTTATTGATGAAGACCATGATCACAATCCAGAGATATGAAGTCTCACACCTTGTCGTTATATTGGTGTAGATTTAAACATTTTTCATTACTAGAACCATTTAATTATAACAACAGTGCTCCATGCCATAGCCAAGTCTCTTTTTTATAGTTCTCATGGCCCAACATGGTCACATCTACAACAATATATCAATACAAGAGCACTTAGCTAAGGTTTTTAATTTTGTTATATCAAATAACCATTTTTCATAGCAGGGAATTTATTTATGCAACTAATGTGAAATTTCAAAATCCAGTAGTACCAAGGTCTTAGATGTTCTAGGACTATTAAATTATATATATTATATACTAGAAAATTGCCCACCTTCGGTGGGCATTCCATGTGATTGCATACAAAAACTGTGACACTAATGTGTTATGTATTATTTGTTACGTGTATTATGAGGTGTTAAATTGTGATAAGTTGAGAATATCTCTATAAGTTTTTGAATCTGACATAAAAGTTTGACGATGTATCATTAATGATTGTGTTGTTTACATGTTTATCGATAAGAAATAGAGTCATAATTGTTGAATTGTTGAAACTGCTGGGATGGATGATCTGCCCATTAAAAACGCAAGAACTCCATGTCATGACATTTGGAGAGAATGTTGCTGAACATTTCTGCTCATGCTCGCATAAAGAGCCGTTGAAGTCTAGTAAGCAAAAGTATAGATAAGTTCGTGTATGATGAGCTTTTTCCCGCATGGCATGTAACACCTATTTGTTCATGGCATTGGTTGGAGGTGGGCAAACAGTGACATTCTTTTGCATTTACCTTGGAATGGAAGTAGAGTTACACTATTAGTCCTTCCTGTGCAGGTTATTCAATACGGCGGAATGGTTAGTAAATTGGCTTAACATGAATTGGCTTAAGATGGAAACAAACAAAGTATTGGCTTAAGATGGAAACAAACAAAACAGGGAAATGGGTCATGAAGTCCATAAAAGTAAGAAGATGGTCTTAGGCATATCATTACACAAGTATGGCCAGTTTTGCCAAAAATGCTAAATTATCATATTCTTGTTGTTCCAAAACTGCGAATCCTTTTTGTTGGAATTAATCTGCGTGCACCAGAAAGTTGGACTCCTCCACATGCAGGGAAAGTTTGAATGTTAACTATGCTCAGCTATAGTTGACAAATGCTCCTCAGTTTATGGGCAATCCCAATGTGATGCTGGCACAGTAAGCTATTGATATAGCAACTTAATGCTTTGTTGCCATGTCGATATGGCAGTCCATGAGATTTGCATAGCTTGAGCATTTTCTATAAGAGCATTCTGCACAGCAATTTCTGACTCAGATTTCTGCCATATTTCTGACACATCATTCTGCACAAATCATTACCCAAGTATGGACCCAAGTAACTGACTCACGCTCCATAGATATGGACCCAAGTAACTGACTCACGCTCCATAGATACACTAACTCATAGAGCTATGGCTGTTGTTCTATCATACTCTTGCATATGTTGCTATATTGTGAAATAGGAGAGTAATTTGCAATTATGGTATGATCATTCAGAGCATGGGCAACAATGCATATTATTCCTCCCTCAACAAAGAAACCATACTCTTACATATGTTGCTATATTGTGAAATAGGAGAGTAATTTGCAATTATGGTATGATCGTTCAGAGCATGGGCAACACTGCATATTATTCCTCCCTCAACAAAGAAATACAAATAACGCTTGTTGTATCTTCTAATTTGCTCCTGTTGGATTCGACAGTAGTAGCTTCAATGACTTCAAAAACCTTGGAGGCAGGTGCCATTCCAAACAAAAGCATTGCTGCCATGCCAAGAGCAAGAATCAGAAAAAACATTGATCAAAAATTGTACAGCAGAATACATTGTCTTCTTCTTTATTCCCCTTTCATGTTACATAATGACTTAAGGCAAGCCTGCTAATAATACACGTAGATTGACCTCATGATGTGATAAGACATCATATACAGAGCAACCTATTGATGATATAAAAGTACCGAATTTTGGAATGCTGCAACTCCAGAAACAAATTCAAAAGGAATAATGTTGCACCAAATCATGTCTTGGGCTCCACGAAGACATTTTTTGATATCTTTATACTGTGGTAATAAATCTCACATTAATCTAGTTGCTAGAGTTGCTAGAGTTGTGCACCATGCTTTAGTGAATCAAGTTTTGTTTGCCAAAGAGAGCAAAACTATCACCAGCCGATTCAGTCTGGTTGAGTTCTATGATCCATTTGAGGCCTTTGATAAGATCCTGCTCCATAACCATTTTTATCTAGATCCGGCCTATGCATGGAGCTTGCCTGCAGTTTTCTCAAAAGCGAGACAAAGTTTCTGTCGTCTTTGAACTTGTTGGGTATTTATTTTAATAATCGGCAGTGGATAAGCATGCTTCTTACAGCGATTTCGGTCGTTTTACAGTTCTCGCTTACGTTAAGAAATTGGGTGTATGACATGGCTGAACTAACGTTCAAAACACTGATATATGCTGCGTTGAACAGGAGTCCACTCTGGTTTAGAAGAGTCTTCTATAAAATTTCAGAGGCTTGGATTCCTGGTTTGACCCCGTCCGATTCCTTCAGTTTAATACACAACCGGAAGAAAACTACCCATTTTTACACCATCGGAGCTGCAAGAATCACAGGGCTATATTATGCAGGCAACTTTAGAGACTCTTCTTTCGTGGACAGAAATCAGATGTCTGTAATCGATGACTGTACTATAAAATACATAAAACGTTCTTGCAATAGGGCACACTTAGACGTAAAGATAAACGTCAAAAATAATTGGAGGGGAGAAGTGAAGGCATCTGTTGAAATATCAAACTTGATAGATTATCTAGCTGATGGGGCAAAAGCTCAAGATCCTTTGATTGCATTTCATTGCCAATCTGCCCAATATCATAAACTTCGAAGCGTGAGGAGCGTAGAAAATCTAAACTTCAGGAGACTCTATATACTCTTATGGTCCATAAAAGATGAGTCTGGGACAAGGTTATAGTTGCCCTTTTTTAGTTTTTCTTTTTCCCCTTAAATTATATATAATATATATAACGTATTCTCTTCTTATTTTTAGTAGTTCTACCAACATCTCCCTTTTCTAGTCGTCCAGCTTGTGAAATAGGAGAGTAATTTGCAATTATGGTATGATCATTCAGAGCATGGGCAACACTGCATATTATTCCTCCCTCAACAAAGAAATCAAACTCTTGCATATGTTGCTATATTGTGAAATAGAAGAGTAATTTGCAATTATGGTATGATCATTTAGAGCATGGGCAACACTGCATATTATTCCTCCCTCAACAAAGAAATACAAATTACGCTTGTTGTATCTTCGAATTTGCTCCTGTTGGATTCGACAGCAGTAGCTTCAATGACTTCAGAAACCTTGGAGGCAGTGTGCCATTCCAAACAAAAGCATTGCTGCCATGCCAAGAGCAAGAATCAGAAAAAACATTGATAAAAAATTGTACAGCAGAATACATTGTCTTCTTTATTTGTCTTCTTTATTCCCCTTTCATGTTACATAATGACTTAAGGCAAGCCTGCTAATAATACACGTAGATTGACCTCATGATGTGATAAGACATCATATACAGAGCAACCTATTGATGCTATAAAAGTACCAAATTTTGGAATGCTGCAACTCCAGAAACAAATTCAAAAGGAATAATGTTGTGCCAAATCAAGGTAATAAAGAGTGGCTAAAATTCGCCAAATGGCAATTTTTTAGACCTTTAGTCAAATTTCATGGCTAAAGTTTATAAAGGCAATTTTTTTAGAAAAAGCATAATTTAGCCACTCCAAAAGGGGGTAAATTCTGAATGCTTAGAGTTTAGCCGGGATCCTTGATCAATTCAAATAGCCATGCCAATTCTATTCAGGACCTCTTTCATTTAGGAATTGCCATTAGCTACCTCAATCATATTTTGAATTTGTATCTATAAGTTGTTTAGGTTAAATGCTATGAAGAATGTTACACGATGTGCATTTTAAGTTTTAAATAGTAGTGATCTCTTCTTGCAATTGTTGACCCTAAAGGGCTTCATCACCAAATTCACCATTTGGATGCATTTGACCCCAATGTAAACATGCATGTTCCTTCAAACGATATTGTTTGTTCCTTATGAATTGTACTTTGAACAACTTTGTTATCGTTCTGTAAAAGAAGCATATTGAATCAATGTCATTCATGTACTAATCAGTGCTCAAAGTTTGAAGTTAAATAGTTGCACTTTAGCTGGGGACCAAGAAAAATTTGCCTACATCAGAATTTCATGTCAAATAAATTTTACATTTTAGTCAAGTGGGAAGATAATTAAAGGGCTTTATTTTATCAAATTTCGCCAAGAAAAAAATCTAAGAACTTTTGTTTCTCATAGGTTTAGCCAACCTTAATTTGACTAGAAAAACATTTAGGGCCATTAAAATTTACCCTGGTGCCAAATCATGTCTTGGGCTCCACGAAGACATTTTTTTATATCTTTATACCATGGGAACAAATCTCACATTAATCTAGTTGCTAGAGCTGCAAAAGCGGCCTTACATAGTGGTTAGAAGGAAAAGGGGTACCAAAACTTGTAATTGAAGAATCGAATAGAGAAAGAAGAAATACACTTAAAAAAATAAAAATAAAGATGAGAAATCAAGCAAAGGGTTTGAAGGCTGCCTAAATCTTTCTGCAGCAAATCGAACTATCCCTATTCAAAAAACGAATAAATCCTTGTCCCAACAATCACTTGCAGAACCGCTGCTAGCAAAGTTTTTGTATGTTGTGAAAATCGTCAAAACATAAGGGTATTTTTTAGTTTTTTCCAAATTAAAAATGGATGGAATAGTGTTGATTCAATGATTATATGTGGTCAGCATTGTGAAGATAGCCTTTGCAATTTGCAAGCCCATTTTGTTGCTTTTCTTACTTACACAAGTTCCTTTTACAAAGGACAGAAACAGTTCTTTTGGCTTTTTTTTACGCAGATCAAATGGCAATAACTTAACCCTGCATATTCATTGCCACAAGTTTTAGTTGACTTAATAATTACAAAGTTTTGCAGTATTCTGTAGTCCTTAAAATGCCACAGCATTGCTAAGAATTCAAAGAATTCAAGGTTATAATATGCTAGAGCCAAGATAAAAATTCACATTTATTTGCATTATGAATGTGAGAAAACAACAATTCAGTGTTTAACAATAATCGATAATGGAAAAGTGTAAATGTTGAAACAAATATCACCAAGAAGAATCCTGGTTAAATTCTGTATAGACATCTCCCACAGTAAGATCACACCCATTCAAGAAGGTTGATTAAGAGCACATGGGTTCACTGTTATCTTCTAAAATTGCACAAATTCCATATGTTGAAATACTTTCCACAAATACCCTGTTCAACTTTACAATATCAAACTTCGTCCACTGCCCACTTGCACGCTCCCACTTCATAAATTTTCCACCTAGAATATATAGATCATTTCTCAAAGTAAGAAGAAGACCAAACCAAACCATGGATGACTCCTCACCATTAAAGCCTAATCCTATTGCCATCCCAGTCATCTACTGCACATATATATTGGCTTCTTGAAGCAATGGGGCATGGCATGTGACGTGGATAAAGCCATACATCAGGCAAGGAAAACCACCTTGCTCTTTCAGGATCATAAACCTCAAAGGCCCGTGGATCTGATTCCTCTTTAATTGCCCCAGCAATAATATAAAAGTAACCCCTCAGACCAATGCCTACACAATCTTCGCGGGCACCTGGCAAGGGAGCTATTTCTTCCCACCTACAAATTCAAATTAACATAACATAAAACATTATAAATCATGCCTTTTAACATTTTGAAATGCACAGTTACCTATCCTTCAAAGGGTCATAAACTTCAGCATGGACAAGTGGGCTTCTCCTAGATGACCAGCATCCACCTGCTACATACACCTTCCCACCAACAACAGCGCATGCAAAGTTGCATCTAGATGTCTGCATGCTTGCTGTTTTGCTCCATTTCCATTCCGTTCCATTCCGTTCCGTTCTATGTTGTTCTGTTCCTTAGAGCCTCAGAGTTTTATATGAGTCAAGTCCAATGTAAAGCGCACTTTTTTCTTTTAACTTTGCATTTGAAACATAAGTCGTAGACTCCAAACTCTTTTGGGTTCTCTAGGATCCAATCTTATGCCCCCGATTTCTACTCCTAGCATTTTGTATATTCTAAATGCACTTATTGCTCTAGCATTTTTGCATGCCTTTCAAAGAAGTTGTTCTTCTTTAATCAGCTTTTCTTAATACAGGGTAAAGAAGTGAATCCAAAATGCTCAAAGCTTAGATGACAATACAAGTGTTATAAAAGTTAGTTGAAGTAGTTATGGCATGGGCATATTCTCAAAGTTCTAGTGCCAATACTACCCTGGATTACATTTTTTTTGTTTTAAATTAACAACAAATCTGACATTCACACCATCTTGAACTGGTGTGATAATTTTGAATCCATTAATAGTGGATCCAATCCCACAAGTTTGCGACCAAAGAAACAAGGTTGCCGCAATAAATTCAAGACAATTTGATAGGCCGCTGTGAAAATTTCTCTTTACCGAGTCACTTACTAGTGTAAATTGTATCTGGGGATTTGGATAAAGAAGAGATTGCTAGATGGTACCACAAATAATATTGCTTAGAAGAAGATAACATCATTTGAACCCATAATTTGTGAAATTTGCGAAGTTTGTTTGTATTCTTTTCATTTGCTTCTTTTTTTTTCCCTCAAAAAAGAGATGTTAGGTTGGGTGCGTTTATTTGGTAGCTCCAATTGTTATGGATTCGTATCTGAGGAACTAACACGGCTGCTTTTATCTTCCAAAATTGGTTTTAGACGTGTACATTTATAAAAAAGCTGCTTCCACTGCCTATCATGGGAGGAACAGGTCAATCAAAGCAATGACTAGAAATGAAGCAAAGTTTATTCCACCATGCAGGCCCAATTTTTACTGGGCCATTCAACTGCTTATATGTTTGCCATCTGTATATCATTGGGCTAAATAGAAAAGAACAGAATAGAATAGAGTTTTTATCGAGGCAAGGTCTCTGATTCAAGTCCAGGATAGCCCAGCTGCATCAAGAGAAACCATAAAAAAAAGGAAAAAGATCTGATTTGTTTATGCATGGGGTACATCACCGGGGATATAGCCCAGTCAACAGAGTGACGCCCTTGCAATTGGGTTGTTGCGCCTACGGGTGTCGGATGCCTATTATCCAGGCGGTAACATTTCTTTGAGCATCTCGGTCAAGTCGAGGAGGAATGAAGACGATCTTGCTTATTAGAACGGAGCGGAACCATTGACTCTATCAGAAGGAAGGATTACCAACTATCACACCAAATCGGAAGTGGATGAGATCAGTTCCCAGAGCCAACCAAAGTCGAAGAACGGGGCGGAGAATCATGCATGGTCGGGTTGCAAGCAGAGGCTTAGTACTGGACCCATTGTGAACCTATTGGGGAGATCATTTTGTTGGTTATAGAATTCGAATTTAATTTTGGTGAATAATGTATTGTTGAAGAATTATTCACAATAAGGTTGTTCGCATTACCAAGCAATTCATAAAAAGGTACTTAAAATTATTCACAGTCGTGCTTTTTCTTGTGCTTTAAAATTGTGAATTGTCCTTAGAAAGTCCTGATAATTTACAGTCGCATACATTTAAACTTCAATGCACCAGTTAATTTTATTGAACTGTATATTTCTAGATAGCTAGTTTTGACAATAATGTTGTTTCCATTACCTAGCCATTCATAAAAAGATATTTAAAATCACCTGAAGCTATGCATTTTCTTATGCTTTAAATTTGTGCATTGTGACCTAGATGATAACAAAGTTTCGAATCTTAATTGCTTTGGACTTATATATGAGTTGAGTTCAATGTAAAGCCTTTTATTTCTAGCTTTGCATTTCAAATATAAGTCGTAGACTTAGGTTGTTTTTTTTGTTGAAGGACGTCAGACTTTATTCAATCAAAGAGTCAAATACAAGTATAAATGCAGAGACAGGAATAAAATCTCAGCGGATAAGCGGAGACCCACCGAGTGAAGCAACCTGCCTAAGCATAAGAGTGCACATCCAAAAACTCCTCAAAAATCAATTGCCTCTTGCGAGGGGCAAGTGAAGAACAATGATATGACTTTACAATGTAACCTTGAGCTTCTTGGAGAACACGATTATCTGCCACATCCAGACCTTTGAAGATTACCAATCTTCGTCTTTTCCAGATAGTCCAAAGCAACCATCCTGCTGCTAGATGAAAAGCCTGGCCTTGTAACTCTGTCCAGATACTTGGGTAAATTGCCAAAAGCAGTTGTTGACTTGTGAGTGAAACCTGAAAAAGGGAAAACAACCAGTCCCATACCTGTCTAAGGTGTGCACACATGAAAAAGCAATGCTCAATGGTCTCAGATCCACGCTTGCATACTGGACACTGATTTGATATTCTAGGGTTAAACTTATGGACAAGCACATTAACCCGCAGACACCTATGAAGAATCTGCCACCAAAACTTAGGTTGTGAATTCTATTGGGGTTCTAGCTCCTCTAATAATAATAATAATAATTGTATTAATCAAGCCATTTAGGCCCCCAGGCCTCTATGGCAAAAGTTTTTACAAGACTATTATTGCGCTCATTCTAGAGCATTATTAGATTCATAATCTTCCATAAGATTGAACAGACAAATTATGTCTTCTCGTTCTCTCCACACTTCTCTAATATATGAGCTCAGGATATGCGCAGGAAGATCAAATAGCTCCTTCAATGTAGACATGTTAATTCCATGCTTGACTCTTATATATTCATAAGAGTAGCATTCTAGTAAAGCATGTTTTTCTGTCTCCAACTTGGGGTCTAGACAACCGGGACAAAAACGCTCTTCACGAAGCTAATCCATACATGCTTTGTCTCAATATGCAAATTATGAGACGACGGTCCGAGGTGAGAGATTAACATTCTTTTCTTTTCGCTGATATGAGAGGTTAAGTATGCTTGGCTAGTGTAGTCCTTTAAGTCATTTATCTCTTCTATGTAAAATCGCTTCTTTGTGTCTCCTTCTACACTTAATTGCCACATAGTCTTCACTGTTATGCTTGCTACCTGTTCATGCACTTCTTTAAACTTCGTTGAGGTTGGCCATATCCCATATCCAAGCCATCTAGCAGCCCACTTTCTTATATCAGCATACCACCCTCTATCTCTTGACTGTTCCAATGCCAACCTTGGCCACCTATCAGAGTCCATGGCCAAAATCTTATTTACGTAAGTGATGGTTCTGCAAAGTCCCTCTACCTCTAAGGGCAATAAGCCCGCTTCCACGCAAGGAGCATGCAACGGTGTTTGAGGTTTCACACCTAGTTCCCAAAGAAGGAATCGTTTCGAATCTTTAATCAATCTCTAACCCAGCATTTTTAGAAAGTCCAGGGCCCCCATATAGGGGCTGCCATACAATACTACAGGCTTCACCTGTATGCCAAAAAGCAGCTTCCTCAGATTCCACTGTTCAAAATTGTTCACTTTGCATTGGTGCATCATGCTATAGTAAGCCCTAAGTCCTCCAGAAGCTCTCTTCCGGGCTGCTAGTGTCCACCTGTAATCATTGGTTATATCAATGCCAAGATATTTATATTCAGTCACCTGTTTCAAAGGTATCCCTCCAACCGTGAAAGTGGTTGAATCTCGACCACCAACCACCATTATCTTGGATTTGTCCACGTTGATTAGCATACTTTTATGCTCACAGAATTCATGTAGCACATTCAAGTGTCTTTGAAGACCCTCGGCCAGTTTTGGAAATCAAAACTATGTCATCAGCAAAAGTAATAAGTGCACAACATACTTACCTAGTTTTACTCCATCACCACCGAGTCTAGCCAACCATCCCTCCAGCTCATCAATAAATAGGCCAAAGAGTGTTGGTGAACAAGGACACCCTTGCTTTACTCCAATCGTATTCTCTATGCATTCAGGTCCCGTAAAAGGGAAAGAAAGTTTAACAAGAACCTCATTGTAGAGACAGGTGATCGCCTTCCTTATTTCCAATGGCACCTGCAAAAGTTCTAAACGTGTAGCAAGATCTTTTCTTCTTACCATGTCAAATGCCTTAGTTAGGTCAATGAAAGCAAAATATCTTTTATTTCTGGCTCCCTTTGCACCCTCAGCTGACACTCTCAAAGTTGCCAAATGATCAAGTGTAGAGTATGCTTCTCTAAAACACGCTTGGCCAATTGCTCGCCCATCATGAGAGTCTCGCCCAAATCTGTAAGTTTTTTTTCAACCATTGATGCAAATAACTTAGCAAACACACTACCCACAAGGATCGGGCGATAGTTCTTTATATCATCTCTGTCTCCCCGATTTATATATTGGAATTACTCTATTCAAGCACCATTCATGCGGAAAGTGACCAGCCAAGAGGGCATCATTACGGATATCGCTAAAAGGGCATGAAGCGACTTACTTACCTCCCCATTTAAACAATTCCGATGATAGACCATTCGAAGTCGCTAGCTCGGCCATTGCCCATAGTCTTCAAAGCTTCATGTACCTCCTGTGCGGTGAAAATGGGCGTGCTATCACCCTCACATGCCATCTGTTCCATCTGTGGCGTATTATATAATTTGCATACCCAAGCTAACAAATCCTCTCGGGAAATTTCTCCCGTCGATTGTTGCTTTCTAGATCGGTTAAAAAACTTTTTTGGATCTGTATCCATTTCATGCATAAGCATCTCAGTATGCTTTCTCATCCAGGCTCTTTTCTTCCGTTTGACAAGCTTTTTATAACTAGCAAGTTTAACAGGATCCTTGGATTGTTTCCACACAGCTTTTGCTGCTCTACAATCCAAGTCAAACCATTTACTATGTAACCATTCCGGCTTCTTTGGCTTCGTGAGCCCAAATATAGCCTGTGCCGTGTCCAACGTAAGATTCATGAGAGTTTTGCTTCTGTCCCTTAGCGACCCTTGCCATTGCATATTTACCAACTTAGCGTCTAATGCTTTTTGATATTCATCTGCAAGCTTGTAGCATAGTTTCAGCCTTGGATGAGGTACTATCGTGGACACTTTTCTTTTAATTTTCATAGCCAAGTTAAACACATAAGGTACATGATCAGAATCCGCATTTCTGTCTAGCAAACAAAAATCTGTTACTTGTGCCAATGCATTTGGGTCTCCGATAAGGTAATCAATTTGTCTTTGCTACCATTAACTCGATGATATGTGAAACCACTTTGGAATTGGGATAATTAGTGATCCCATTAAATATGATGAAATTGAATGCCTCGCATAAGGCAATGATATGCTTGCCCATATTATTGGTGACTGCATCTACAGACTTACGAGGCCAACTAAGTCGCGTATCTGTTTGCTCAAGTAGCCATAACGGATTCTTTTCTTGAGGATAAAAGAACTGCTTGCTTATAAACACGACCATTAAGGTCTCCGCAATAAACACCATACCGCATTCTCTAAATTTTTTGATATGTCCGCTGCAAGATGCATGAATGGATCCTCTGCATGTAGCCCAACCGTAGAATAGACAAAAGGGATAAGGTTCGAGTGGAGCAAAATATACCAATGCCACATAAATTTCAGCAGAACTATTCTTTATCTTTAGCCATATATACCGAGAGAATTTGTCTTTACTAACCATCGAGATATTTTTTTTGTAAATCTTTCTTGACATAACATGCAATTCCACCCCATCCCTTCTCTCGCTGGTACCCAATGCATTCCAAACCGAGTCCACAAGAGAAAAACCTGGGATTTCTAAAAGTCTATTGGTTTCGTGCTCCCAAGTTTCATTTAATGCCAGAATATCATATCCCTGAAACAACTGCATATTACTTAAAATGGTGTCTTCGCATAAACCATGCACATTCCAAACTAGAAACCTGAGGGCTGCTAATTCCTATGCTTGTTTCCTTGTGACTAGCTTATTGTTTACAATGTAAGCATTTTTTCCCTCAGCTTTCAGTCTCTTTACTTCTTCCAGAAGCATCTTGCGTTCTTTCTGTTGCTGAATAGTTAGATCATCATTGAGCCAGATTCTCTGTCCCTTTAAATGGCTCCTGTGTTGGATGATCCGTGTCTTAGCTTCAATTGTGCCAAATTTCAACAAAATAGGACGAGTTCTGCCATCTGTCTTTTTGCCCAGTCTCCTAGAGTAGATGACTCCTGGATCTACTACATGCATAGTATTTTTAAAGAAATCATCAACAATAGCAGAAGTAATCTCACCTTCTTGTTCGCTCAGGCCAGACACTATTAGATTTTGCGCCCTGGATGCACGGTCTTCTTGTTCAGTAAGCCTGTCTGCAAATTTTAGCATCTGCGTCTCTACATTAGATGAAATTTGGGCAACGATTTGGCCTTTCTCTCCTTGTTCTTCTCGCAATTCTCCTTGCTCATCTCTCAATTCAGTAATCATTTCCTTCAATTCCTCCATGCCAAGTTTCAGAGTTTTGATTTCATCCCTGGCTGCCTGTAATTCTTCTCGTGAAGCTCTGAATTCTTCCCTGGAAGCCTTGAGATCTGAAGCTAGCTGCCGAATTAGCTGAAGAAGCTCATTGCAATCGAGATCCTCTGGATTGTCTTTCTGGGACATGAGCCGTGTCTTGGCCTTTCCGCCTGACATCAGAAGTATTCAAATCAAAAAGAGGGATCCAATAGTTCGATGCCAGCAGCCGAATTAGAGAAATGCCAGCAGCCGAATCAGATTTCGATCTGCAGGTCCCGATGTCAAGAGGTTCCGATGTCACAGGTTTCGATTTGCAGATTCCGATGCCTAATCTTGTTGTTTTTATCTGGATGCCATACTTTTTGTTCTCTGGTTCTACTAGGCGATAGCGGCGTCGCCCTAAAATAAGCGCCTTGACCTTCTATAGTGTAGACCCTTATGCCCCAAATTTTTACACATAGCATTTTGCCTTATTCTGAAGGCTGTGCTCTTAACCATCATTCAATTAAATTGGGATTATGTCTTAATTTTGGGACAAATTTCATATTGTATGTTTTTTATAGCATATTCAAATTCACACAAACCACTTCAAAAGTATAAAAATGTAATCTCATATTATTTATAAAATAGTCAATACTAGTTATGGTGCCCGGCATTGCCGGGCTTTTCAACATTTGAAGAGATCGTTGTGTCTCTAAGTAGTTGAGATGAATTAGAATTCAAATTTGTGACGATATGATTTGTGTTTCCAAGAAGATGCTTGTATATTATAAAGGACTATGGTGTTGGAGTGGTTGGTATTGAGAATGCTTTGAGAGGTATAGAAGTATGTAGAATTGGCTATGCTAGTATAATGGAAGGAAAGCGCATGTCGATATTGCTGCAGGAATTGTGATGTTGAGCATGCAGGGAACGTTGAAGGTTTTGCAAAATTTGAGTGAAGTGATATATAAGATATCGATTGATTGCACTTGTGGGTTGGTGATGCTAGAGCTTGCGCTATGGCACGGGAAAATAATGGTGTCTTCGGAATGAAGTAGTTGCGATACACTCTAAGGATTTGTTGTTGAACTAATAATCTTAGCTGATGAAGTTGTTAATGCCCTGGGGATAGGAATATTGAGATGGACCTTATGAATTGGAATGCAGGAAGTTGTGTGTTCTTAGTATTTTATGATGTAGTTTTGAAGTGACATATATAGTTGGAAAGAATATGGATTTGAATCCGCCACATAACGAAAAGAATTTCAGAGCTGCTTGGTGGTTGTTTTCTTAGGCGGATAATATTAGGACATGTGAAGGCGATGATTTTATATTGCCAAATATATCAAGCGCATGATATTTTATTTTGAAATGAACCCCAAAGAAAATGTCAATTGCTTTTTTGCTTCGATCTAATGCAATGTGCATTCGTAATTGTTTGTAGATTGGCTTTGTGAATGAATAGTTTGTTAACACATGATTGAGAAACTATAATTTGATGAAAGAATCCAATATGCCTATTCATTGTTGGCATAGAGCAAAGCGTCTCGAATCTTTAAGAAGGGTAATATATGTAATGCAACATTAGTAGCTGCAATTTGTGATCAAATAAGATCTTCATGGATTGGTACAGGTAGATAGGGATTGGCTTGAGCTTGCTATTCTTCGAGAGTCATAGCTGAGAGATGCACGATGATGAAGAAGTTACCTGTTAGTATAAAAATTTGCGAAGTCAAACGAAGAAATTGATATGGTACCTGTTAGTATAAAAATTTGCGAAGTCAGACGAAGAAATTGATATGGTTTTCTCACCTCGTAGGCTCGTGGTACATTACGACAATAGACGTCTGCTCCATTGATGCGAGAAGTAATGATGGCTGGTTCTCATATAGGCGTGTTTGCCACATTGGAAGTCGGAATAAAAATAGTTTCGTTTGAAATTGCTTGTCTATAGTCCATATAGAGTCTGTTATTCCGATGCATAGATTAACTTGCAGAAGAGACACAGATGGTTGGAGTTGAAACAATAATACCTTGTTCATGTTCGTTTATGTAGATCGAACATGGAGCTCAGTATCTTAGCTCAAAGATGGGATGTAGAGACAGCTGGAATAGCAGGCTGCCTACTTTAATATTGAGAGATTGATTTGGAGCAATGTTATCCGCATAAGAGTTTTTGTATCTTCACTGAGGTATCTTTACAACAGGCATTCTGCAGCGTCATTATAGACCACAGACCTGGAAATAAATAGAACGTTTGGGAATAGCGAGCAAAGTTAATTGTCGTAACAGCATCTTTATGATCATACCTTCTTACCTCCTTGGTATTTCGCAGGCTAGCATTTGTTGTCTCCTTGGTATTTCGCAGGCTAGCATTTGTACTCTTAGGTTCTGTGTTTTAGGAAGGTAATTCTTCTTCAAAAACATGCGGTGCTCCATTCATGCGAGAAGTAATGATGGCTGGTTCTCATGTAGGCATGTTTGCCATATGGGAAGTCAGAATAGAAATAGCTTCGTTTCAAATTGCTTGTCTGTAGTCCATACAGAGTGTATAATTCCCATGCATAGATTGAGCTGCAGAAGAGACAGAGATGGTTAGAGTTCAAACAATAAGTTGTGGTGAATTATGAAGAGAAATTAGTTGCAGTAATCATGAATGGACAATGGAATAAATACCTAATGTTTGTTTATGTATATTGAACATGGACTTCAGTATTCTTGATAGAAGTGGATTCTTTTCACATCATTGAGTTTTTCTTCCAAAGGCAAGGTTTTGTCCTCAGGATGATCCATCCCTGTTTAGAGAACAATGCAGCAATTTGATCTCTAGCTCTTATAGAGACTTAAATGGAGCATAAAGACTCTGAAATTCTGTATCAGGTTGCGTACCATTTTCTGTTATGTACATTGGTGGATGATTGTACCGCTTAGATACCCACTTCAAAACATTGTACAGACCCCATGGAATGATGTAAAGCCAATCAGAGGCAGCCTGTTTCAGAAATAGTGTCATTGATATGGGACCTGAAATACTAAAATAGGAAGGTATGTTAATCATACCCTGTCTCCAATGACCATTCCATTCCTGTAAGCTGGAAAGACAGTTTTTGTCAGCAATTACACTCCAATGCTAGAGAGATAACTGGCATTCTTGGCATGCATACAAATAGAATGACACATATAACGGTCCACATTCAAAAAAACATGCCTTAGCAGAGAAGCTCAAGCATTTAAATCTGCCTGTATTGAATAGAGCATTAAAATACGACATATTCATCCATGAAAGAGCTTTAGGCTTACAACGTAGTTACCTTAACCTAGTTCTCATTTGAATGTTTAAAGCTTTTCCTTCGCTAAGCCTGCACGAAAGATGTTCATACATAAGCAAAGAAGCTAAGTATTTGAACAAAGCATAAATAGTGATCTCTGAATATAATAGAATTTGGATCAGTCAAATCTTAAAATCAGAAAAAGCTTGTACCTCAATCTTTTCCTTCTTTGCCAAACCCTTAGCTTCATAGCTCCTACAATCTGTAGAAGGGGTAATGTCTATGATACTCGCTATGATAGACGCTCCTACAATCTGTAGAAGGGGTAATGTCTAATGATACAGTTCATTCGTCTATGATACAGACGCTCTATGATGAAGTAGAGTCTATGACATGGGCAGAAAAGGTATTTGTCTGGCTTCTTTTTGCCAATCCCATAGGCGTCAAAGTTTTTGTTGCGATAGCCACAATCACCAAAATGATATTAGACAATACTTAGAAATCACATGATCATAATCTCATGATCCAAACCCAATAATTCACATAACCAGTCAAATGATCCAGTCATTGAACCGCTTTAAAATGAATATACAAAAAGTAATAGGACAATGCTCAAACATAAAGCATTACCACAGACATGGTTCTTTATGGTTCTTATCCTTAACTATGATAGTTCTCTGTTGCTCCAAACCGGATTCAAGCATGTTACAGAAGAGAGTAACCTGCACCTATTAAGCTGCTTCAAAACAAAACACAAATGCTCATTTCTTCAAGTTCAAGCATATCTGTATGAAAATGCCACTTAAGTTCAACCTCCTGTATGAAGTTCACAAAATATCCCAAGGGCATGTAAGAAGTCCATAAATAGCTTAGAAATACACCTTTACGTTCAAGGCAAATGCTTATACCTCCAAGAAGCATAAAACATGAAGTATCTCGATCAAAGTCCAACCCGTCTCTGCAGAATCCACTGCCATAATCCAGTGTAACGGTGGCCCTGTTGCTCGCCCACCGAAAAAAAAAATACTGTTTGAAGAGGAAAACCCAGCGAAAATATCACTTTCAGGTCCCAAGAAGATGCAATCTGTCAAGTTCATATCCAGAAAATAAGACATGAAAATATGGGCTACAAAAAAATTACCTGAAGCTCCGGCCCGTTGCAACTCCAGGCCGTTGCTATGAGAAACATAACCTAGATTCTACAGCTCACACACTGGATTGCTATTACCAGTAGGTTTGCTTACCTAAAACGGGACCAAAACGTGGCTCTCATGCCATGCCCATGCGACCAAAAATTGGGGACGGATAGGTTGAGAGCCCTCCATAGTTGAATTTCGAAATCATGAAAAGCCACAACCCGATTTTTGGAAGACTGAAAAAATTTTCCAGCAGGCAAAAACCCCACAACCTTAGAAAACTAACCTTAAAAAAAATTCTAAAAAGTTTTCCACTTGACGGAAAAACCGAATTTAAACAATAGGATTTCACAATATAGCACCATATTATAAAAATGTGATGAAAAAAATTTACATAGTTATTCACTTTTTTTCAAGCACCCCCAATGATATCATAGCCTTCTTCCTGACATTCTGAGGTATTGTAATTCTCACATTTCTAGCTGGAATACTATTTGGAGTCCATGAGTACAATACACTTTCATAGTCTAGCCAAAGATCAGGATCACTCGGATTTCTCCTCCATCTCTTTGTCCAACAATCTGAGTACCTTTCTTTATCCGATACGTTGGTCAATTGATGCACTAGACACCACCATTCTACCCGCACATGGTTGAAGTTAATATTACCTTCTTCTTTGCAAATATCAGAGATGGTGAACCCCAACCACACTTGATAGGTATCTAAATCTGCTGGCTTTACTACCACAAATTGATGGCATTCCAAGTCAGTGGAAGGTTCATAAGCATACATGCCTAGAAACTTTGGCCTATTGTTCTTAGGACCAACATAGTGTTTGTCAGAAGGAGGACGAGCATATTGCTTACGAATGCTACTAATAGTGTCATCAACATCCACCATCTTATGATCCAAAAAATTTTGCGACAGATGATTTTCTAGTGAAGTTTATGTCTATTATGAATAATTTGGCTATGGGGATGACGGTGCGTGAAGTGTTAGATTCACACCCAGAACTGGATAGAACGGCTGACATGGAACCACACCTTGTTAAATACGTGGAAAAACATGGATTGATCCCTTAATATTTTATTGGAATATATGATATTTTTGTATGATATTTGTGTCATGTATCGATAATTTCGGTCTGCAACTGTCTCGCAAATAATGCAATCTGTTATTATCAAACCTAATATTTTCATCTAAATGCTGTTCAATTTTGGTCTCATCTATCTTAGCAACTTGCTCTTCATTTTTGCATATTTCAATTCGCATGTGAAACGACACACGTGAATTGCAACCTTATCTTATTTATCAAGTCCAAAGAAAAAGATTAAAAAAACAAAAACCCCCTAGAAGACAACAGCAGGTTGGCGTGATTTTGGAGTTGACATAATCCCAATTTAATTGGATGATGGTTTCTTATTGCTCCATCATTTTCACGTGCTTTTTGATGAAGTTGCTCTTCTTTATTCTTCTTTCTTTAATGCATTGATAATGTGTGATTGAGTTATTGCCTGTGGGGCAAAAAGTAAATTTAAATTGCTCAAGATTAAATTAGCTTTTCTTAATGCATCGTAGTATTGCATTATTGCATGTGGAACGAGAAGTAAATTTAAATTGCTCAAGGTTTGGATGAGATTTTCTTAATGCATCACAATGTGTGCGTGGTTGGATTATTATCTGTGGATCAAGAAATGAATTTAAATTGTTCAAGATTTAGATGATGTTATAAAATTTGGTTGAAGTAAATGATGGCGAGGGCATATTCTATGCTAGTGCCAATTGGAGTCCAATCCATAGTTCGGTAAATATGCGCATCTAATGTCCTATAAGATAAGATGTGCATCGTTCCACATCTAAAGCATCTAAAGTTCAATACGTGGAGTTCAAGGAAAAAAAAAGAGAGAGAGAAGGAAGGAAGGAAGAAATTTTTAACGTCCACGGAACCCAATCGGGTTATGGGACCAGAACATAAGAAGAGGGCATGAGGCCCAACAGAACTCGGGGGCTGAGCCCCCTAACAAATCACCATACTGACAACAAAAGCAGTGGGCATAAGCCCAAGCAGAACTCGGGGGCTATGCCCCATGTCAAACAACAATATAGACAATAAAAGGAGAAGCTGAAAGCCAAACCAAAACCGAAACTAAATTGGAACCGCAAAGCACAGGGCTACACAGAAATTGCCCACGGATCAAGTGGCCAACGATCTCGGATGATAGCCTGGCCCCCTCTGTATACGGCCCACTTCCGCTGTAGGCGAGCCTCACGAACCCGACATAATTCTTCCTTTCGTCTGGAGAGCTGTGCGGGGGTGAGGTCTTCCTGGACGGAGAAGGCAGTTTCTTTCAAGTGATTGCCATGCCGAAGAATGTGCAGTCTGGAAAAGGCATCTCGAAAACGAACTAGTAGGATCGGGTTGTGCTGCTCCAACTCGATGTGCTGAAAGAATGCCCTCTGCCTGTATATGCATCACTTCAGTGAAAAACCGGTCTACCTCAGCTGTAGCAAGAGTGTCACTCGCCTCTTCAAGGCCTACAATGCGGAGGCTCAGGGCAGATGTATGCTTTGTGGCTTGCTCTGTGGCTTGACCAGGCTCTGAATGCGGGACCTCTACTGGTACAGTGGGTAAACAATCCTCCGGTGGCGGCTGTGTGGATCTAGATACTGTATCATCCTCTTGGGGCATGGCATGCAGATGTACAGGCGCTGATGGAACATTGCTATGATGTACTGAGCTGTGCTCTACCGACTGCAGCAGTATTTCTAAGAGGTCTACCCAGCTATCTAAAGGTAACTGAGCAGATGTCCCCGTAAAAGTGACGGTAGATTGGAGCACGCGGAGCCTAATCAACAGTTCTGGGGGCAAGCAATGAATCCGAGCAGCAATTCTGTCCAAGGCTGCAACTGAAGATGGAGTAGAAGCTGATTGCATGAGGACAGGACGCTGGGGCCCAAAACAAGGGGCTGCCTGAAGGTAGGGTTCAATTGTGGGGTCATAAGGCTTAGGATGGCATGGGCACCTTAATGAGATTCTTTGCTTTGCGGGTGTCCCTGGCCATGCGCTTGATCGTATGGGTCATTTTTTGATACTGTAGCAGACATGACCTGAATTGGGTAACGAATTTGAAATAGGAACAGGCCAAGGCAAGCAGAAACAGATAGGAGAATAGAGAGCAATATAGTTGAGCAGAAAAATCAATCAAAGACAACCAAAGCAGACCTGGGCCTTCGATAGGAGGCTGCAGAGACAGGGGCCTTCAATAGGAGGTTGCAGAGACAAGAGACAGGTGACAAAACCAGAGTTGGGCTGCAGAAGCAAATTCAATTGTGCTGGCCGAACCTGAACCTCAAGCCTTAAGTCTGAGTGCTGGGAAAGTTGGATCGAACTCCTGCCTTGATGCGCAGATGCACAAAAGCCTGCCCCGCTGCAATAATCGACCTCTTAGCCAAACTGATCTGATGCAAATCCCGATGCATCAAAACCAAAGGCTGTGTCCGAGCTGGCTGGAGGTTGCCGAAAGCTTATGCTGGGAAATCCAAAACTGGAGTTTGCGATGAATCCGATCCGCTGTTCTTGTTGCTGCCGACGTCAGGTACTCTTGGCTGGCTGGGCTGGTGCTTAGTGCTTCCACCTGAAGGAGATCCTCACATGAGCTGGGCTAGGGCGGGCCTTGGGCGCCTAGGCACCTAGGCGGCAAGCGGTGAAGGGGAGGGGAGAAAGGAAAGAGAGAAAGAAAGCCAAAGTTAGGTTTCCACATCCCCATTAGGTTTTCCCCTGTCCCGGCATTCCAGAGTCGTTTCCTTTACTGTCGAAATGTGCCGATCTATTCCTAAATCGATCCCCTGCTATCGAAATCGATTCCCTGCTGCCTAAATCGATCCCTTGTTGCTGATTACCATCTAAGGGATGGAAAGATCAGAGAACATCGGGTTGAGGAAGCTCAAGCATTTCGAACATGCCTGCAGCAAGTACAGTTATAATACTACAGAGTCTATGGGATATTTTTGTGAATCAGTCAGTGGTTAGAAACCGTGAAAGTAAGGAATGAATCAGCAACAGTAGCAGCTCTTAGTTATAGCAGTAACAGCTCTTATTTCAGTGTTTTTTTTAGCAGACAATATGCCTAAGAAAAAGGATAAATTATGGGATGTTGCATGTGATAACATCACAAAGGTTGGGGGAAGAAGTAAAGGCAGTGGCAATAACCATTGGGATTGCAAGTTTTGTAAAAAACGTTTCAAAGTTCTTTGATAAGATTAGAATGCCATATTGGGGTCCAAGCTGGAGAAGGAACAGAGGCTTGTCCTGATTGCCCTGATGAATTGAGAAGGTCAATTCAACTCAAGAATGGGAAGAAGATAAATGATAAAGATGATGATTATCAGATTCAAGATTATCGATCAGATGATGATTATCTATTGTTGCTGTTGCTACACATACACCAATTACGCCTATTGTTTCACCATCTATTATTCAAGCATCTACACCCATTGTCCAAGCATCCCCTGCTTTTCATCTTAACAAGCCACCATGATCATCATCAGCCCCCTTAATTACGCCATCATCTTCAAAGAGAATGAGGACTTTTGATGAGGATCAAGAGCCTAAACACATGGTTCAAAGTACTTTAAGCAAAAGACAAGTAGGCTGGCAAAATTCACGGATGAATATAACTAGTGAAGAAGTTGGAAGGACACTTATTGAGTGTAGTCTTCTTTTTAGTAGAAAAGGTAAGCCATGCATTCTCAGCAGTCATCTTGATGCTCGATCTGAGGTCTGGCTATGGCGGATGCATTGCCATATGAGCTCTCATCCAGACACCCTCAATCAAAGAAATACGTTGTTCCGATATAGCTTGCTTTCTAAGTCAGGTTCAATTTTCTGATGTAACAAGTAAAACCTTTGAAATCTTGGATGCCCCTTGTTTTACAGCAAATTTTGAGCAGAAAACCTCTTAAATGAAGCCTAATGTTCTTTTGTGCTTTGATTTGCTTGTCATGGCAAGGCATTGGTACTGTCGTTTCATGGCAGGGGGTTCAAATCCCCAATTGACTTGGCACTCAGATGCTTCTATGACATATTTAGCAAAATTTAGACTTATTCAAGTCTAACTGATGTGACTTTGCATAGTTTTCTACACAATCTTGAAGAACCTTGATGCCTCTCAATATTTATAAGCCATCAGTAATATGAGTAAATGCCAGGAAGTGTATCAACTAGCTATATAAGCACAGAAGATGCCTCTCAATATTTATAAGCCATCAGTAATATAGTAAGAGCTATATCAATAACACACGGATGAGTAAATGCAATGGAAAACATGGAGCTTTCGATGCTCGTACATTGGCCATAGGAGCCAACTAGACCCAAGATCAAATGCCTTCTTCATAGATTGGACCCATGCATCTGGGTAACATGCTAAGGGATTAAATTGACCATCTAGTGTACACATTATTTGACATCTCAATGAGGAGGAGATTGAACTTTAACTATGTTTATAAAAGTTTAGGCAAGTGAGCAAGAACTATTTCTCAACCATTAATCAAAAGTGTCCATATACTTAGTAAAAAAAAGGAGTAAAGGTGGAACCGCAATTGCTTTATAGGTCTTACACTATTCACCTTAAACAAAACTTTTTTTCCCCCTCTTCAATTGGTTATCGAATTGGACATGTTTTTTTTTTTTTAAGGACGTGAGGCTCTTTTTATTGACAAAGGCACAATACACAATGCACAGACAGGAATAAAACCCTAGTGGATAGGCTGACCCAACTAGGCAAATCACCCGTCTATGCATAAGAAGAACACCGTAAATACATCTGCCAAATTATCTCTTTTTTATCATCAGCTAGAGATGAGCAACGATAAGCTTTAGTGATTTTCTGCTGAGCACAATGGAAAAGCTGCTGATCAGAGATGTGTGCACCTTGGAAAATACACAAACGTCGCCTCTGCCAGATAGACCACAAAATCCAACTAGAGGCAAGATCGAATTGGACATGTTGCTCTATAGTTCTTGTATTGTCCACTTTATACGAAACATAGAAGAAACATAGAATGCGAGATACGACAAAAATACTTCTTTTTCTTATTGAGCAACATCTATGTTATAAAGAACATATAAATAGAATGTATAATGGTCAAATTGCTCTTAAGATTATACAACATTCAGGATATATTTCTTCTTCTAAATGAATTGGACATTTATGTTATAATAAACATATAAATAGAATGTATAATGATCAAATTGCTTTTAAGAATATACATTTAGGAAAAAGTTGTACAATAGGGATAGTTAGATAGTATCCAATATCAGCCATCCTTTTTTCACAATTTATATCCTAAATATTGTCTTGCTAAGCCTGCATTGATGCGTCTACCTTGATATCTTGTATTTAAGGCCAATAACATTGTCGCAGCATTAGACATTCTGACTTGGTTGCTGGTAGTTGTATACCTTTTAACACGAGAAGCTCTAGTCTGCTCATGTTGTCTAATATCACGAGAATTGCTTCCTTTACTATCACTACAATCATTATACGTGAAATTAGTCTTCGTTTCAGATCCAGGAGCTGATCCAGCATTTTCTCTAGGTGCCCAATACTCTTGAGCATAATATAAAGATTTCTGTACATCATCAGAATTTTCTTCCCATCTTTCATGAAAAAATTCCTTCTTGAAATTACATCTCAAAAACTCTTGTGTGCTTCCATTATTACATGCTTCTCGTAAATAAGGCAATAAAGCTTCCATTAGAAAGTTATCTTCCTTACTCCCCCTGTATTGGAAAGGATGCAAGACAACATATTTTGGATTTCGAAATGATTTTTTTCAGAATCGTCATCAACCATAATAGTGTTATGCACACTATACTCTGGATATTGCCTCCATACCTTCTTGAGATCTTTGATAAAAAATGGCCTCTTATGGAAAAGCTCGTCATAACCTAAATTTGTGCATTTACTTTGACACCATAAGAATTTGAAGACCTTGTCATTGGGCACAATCTTTTCCAAACAAGTCAATAAACCTGTCTCGGACATTGTTGTCCAAATTGCAACCTCTGCAAACTTTAGAAGGTGTTCGATAAAAGCAAGGCAGTTCGGTCTGACTATGATCTCATGTTTATTATTTGCCAAACGTACACATTTCAATAAAACTCCATTCATATCAAGAATAATAAGTTTCCGCGAGCCTTGTTGAAATATTGGTGTTGCTTGTACAACTTCCATATCTATTAACAAGTTGAGAGTTACTCAATTAGTTCATCACACAAAGAGCAATTTTAAAGGGTATGAAAATAGCATTTCATAATTGATTGACATAAACAAACTGTATGATTATAAAACCATATCATTCTTGTCTTTCCAATGACAAGAAATCTACAACATATACTGAACATAAAGAGATTCTGGACATTCATAAAAAAAGCTCTGGATCCTTCATTCGACCATCATCATATTCCTACGAATGAAGAAAACAATTAGTTTAAACATCGAACATATGTTCGAGGTGATACATTATGCTTCATTAAAATCAAGGTTCAAATTTGAGCCATATTCATCAAGTTGAATATCTTCTAACATATTTTTAACCTCAAAATCACTTAAATATGTTATGTTTCTGTGGCCCACTACTATATTTCTGTTGCGGCACACTACTTCTACCAGATATGTTCTTCTGGCTGTGTTTAATTGACTGCATGTTGACTTGGAACCATAGCCCCTAAATCATAAGATGACATGGAAAATGGGTTTGACCCAATCTTCTTTTTGGATGGACGGCTGGGGTTGTAGGATATGGTATATCCTATGAAATATAACATGGATGAAAGGCAAGGATTAAATGAGAGGTGAGACATAACGAGGGAATTTCCCGAGGCGAAGCCACCAGACGAGGTGGCGCCCAAGCGGCGAAGCCCCAGCACCGCTGAGTAGAGCAGCCCGCCGAGGGAATATTTTTGAGGGAACACTTCGAGACAAAGAACTTTCCCTTGCGTAATGATCTGTTAGTGAGAATTACGACCATTTACCAGCAGTTCTAATCTCGAATCTCCTGGCTATGGCGAGCATCGGATCTCCCTACTATGGCGAGCACTGCACAAAATACTGAAGGGATGGAAGGCGTATGATACATAGAAGGCATAGCCGGCCAGATCGCAAGCAAAGAAGACTTGATGTAGAACAAGAAACCTTGTGCTAAAAAGGGAGGTTCTCGATTCAGAGCAGAGCAAAAAAATGGCCGCTATGATCACAAGCTTTCTTCTGCTCCTATTTGTTCTCGCTCACCAATGGCTATAGATAAACCTGTGTTGGTGCAGATCTGTTGGTGCAGTCATGGCGCTGCGCTTGAGACCTTGTGTTATGTGCTAAGAAACCATGCAAAAATCCTATGTTGGTGAGAACACGGCTATGGCATGGCGCTGCTAGAAACCCTATGCTAAGAAACCCTGGGGAAGAAATGCTTCTAGAAGAAAGCTTGAGCGGCGCCACCATACATAGGCGGAGGAACATTTATGGGATTTAAAATGAGTGGAATAATGCAGTAATTCTCACTAACTATTCATTACTTAAATTTTTATGTACCGCATCTAATGCATCTTAAAAATTCATAGATTTCTTAGATGCTCGCATTAAAAATCGATAGATTCCCTGCATCTATCTTTAGATGCTTTTAAACTATGGTCCAATCTATTCAACACTACTCTGAATTACATTTCTTAGGCAGTGCTCGAAAAGCATCTAAAGATAGATGCGTCAGATGCATAGATCTAAAGCATCGTAAGCATCGAAACATCTATACTTTTAGATGCGGATAAGATGCGTCTTGTAAAAGTAAAAATTCTCCTAAATCTATAACAGCCTTGCCTTCATCATCATATCCATTGTTACCTACCGCAATACCTCGAAAACAAATTAGATCATTAGAGCAACAAGTCTTGATAGATCAAAAATTGTTTTCATGTTTTCAACTCAATAAGCGGCATAGTTTTCAGCACAATTAAAGACTATCATTATACCATATAGTATAGACTATAGAGTTATGGATTGCATAACCTTCCAAGACTGTTATGCTCTGTTTATTAGAAGACCAAAGCTGAAAAGCTCAATAAACCTCTGTTTTCCTTCAGCTAAAACTTTTGTGGGCTCTAAATATACTCAAATCCGGATCTTGACAGATCGAATCGGATTCCATAAGGGAATCGATTGGAAGCTCAAAAAGTACCTGTTTCAAAAAAAAAAAAAAAAAAAAAAACACTGTTTTGGGCTCTACACCCTTGCATGCTGAATCTGAAAACAAATTAACATGTAGACTCAAAACCCCGGTCTTAAAATGGCCGAAATCGAACTAGAGTTATGCGGCAGAGGTAACCCTAACGGGGCAACAAAATAGGGCTAAAAAATATTTCTCATTAAAAAAGGTCAAACGCATCTTACGTTAGATGTAGTATAGATGTATAGATCCGGATCTAACGCATCTCATGTTTAGATGCGCCCATCTAACGAGCTATGTTCTTAGGTTTCAAACTAACACCAATTCCAACATTCACACAATTCTGAACTTCTGTGATGTTTCTCAAATTACTATGATCCAACCCGACAGGGAACCAAAGAAACAAGGCAGACAATTCGATTTTATGCTAATCACATTCGTATGGAAAGTGATTCTTTATGAGCAAAATTTTTGGTATTATACACTGCATTGCAGTAGCTTGTACATTATTTACATTCTTCCTGTACAGCACATACCAATCACAATGTACAAAACATTTTTAACTCTCATCTCTTTAAGTCTCCTGATTTGGTCGCTTCTTAAATATAATTCGAAATGGAGCTGATTTTTCAGGCAGATTCTGTCTCTCATTGTCATTTTCTAACAGAGTCCTTGAGACCTCCAATTCTTTGGCTTCGGTTACCTGTGCTCTACCCTTACTGGAGTCATCTAGGTCTCTTTTTCTATCAGAGTCGCGTTTCTCCTTTTTATGCTTTTTATCTTTGTGTTTCTTATCCTTGTGCTTCTTTTCCTTATCCTCTCGTTTCCTCTTTTCCTTCTTACTTGAATGAGATTCATCTTGAATAAGACAGTTACCTTCAGCAATCTTGTTTTCATTCTCCTCCCTTTTCCTCTTTTCCTTCTTAGACGAATGGGGTTCATCTTGAACGTCAACTTGACTTGAAACTGCTACACTATCATCACTTGGAAATACACCTTCAAATTGTTTCTCTGTATCTTTTCTCTCACTTTGTGGGGTTACTGTTGTGCCCAACTCAGGAGCCCCATCTTTAAGAATGTCACTCTGAGCATCATCATTACCAGCTGATGGGTTAGGCTTTATGCGGAGCTTAACAATTCCAACCTTCTTGTCATCCTCGCGTTTCAAAATGGTTGCCAAATCCATGTCTCTTTTTAGGTTGAGTGACGAGGCATTCAAACGGATCTTCAGTGGTTCAGATCGCACTTCATGTACCGACTTTGGAGGCCTAACTTTCAGTGTAGGTGATTTGGTCTCTATTTCATCCTTCACTGGCTTTAATGCCTCTACAGTTCTGGGCACCACCGCAAGAGCATCCGTTGATTGTGGGCATTCCTTGCGCAACAAAGTTGCTGATCTGTTATTCATAGGCAAATAATTATTATAGAACTATAAAATGGCAATTGATCTAGTTACAATTGGTTGGAAACTACCATTACCTGCCCCCCAATATCTGTGAAAGACTGAACACGTGATGCCGAAGAAGAACATTCCGAAAGCATTTGTTACTAATTAGGAGTGAATGCAGTCGGAGAAATGTGGAACTGCTAGCTGAATTAGTTTCTGACAACTTTGATATGCATATGTTAAGCATATGCTGCATAATTTTTCTTTGCACTGCATATACAGATACCACAGTGTGAGTAATCACAGATAGAAATTCTCCAAGGACATGAACTACCTGTAGGAGAGGTCTCCTCCTCGATAAGTTCGAGAGCAAAGGAAAGGGCTGAATCTAAACCCTTGGAATGGGTCCGTATGTCCATAAGAGATTCCAAGGCTGCAATCCATACCTTCCAAGAGACAACTTCCATATCCTTAAAGGACCATAGCATCTTCTCAAACGTCTCCTGGCAAAAACATGACGTCTTTCAAAAAACTAACTCTACTACATAACAAAAGATTGTAAAAAGTTATACCAAAAAATTGTTCCCCATACCATAGGCAGTGCTTCTAAAAATTTCTGACCAAGTTGGCCCAATGAGAATATGCAGCTCCTTGTGACTATATTATTGTAGCTGGGCATAAGCCTGCATATAATGCCGCCCACTTTCTTTAACATCTTGCAAATGAATGTAGGATGTCACTTAAAATTTACCTATCATATTGCAGAAAACGATCTACTTGCTTCAACATCTTGGGGAGGTTCTGCAATGTCTGCCAAACAGAAAAGACTACTAAATTAAACCTGTTTTGCATAAGGAGTAAAAAGTCGGGTTATAGAGACAGGCTATATTGTTGCAATGGTTGTCAATCTGGCCAAGTTTTACAATGAGAATTTATTGTTAAGGGCCAAAAATATTAAGTTCTACTATCAAAGCTGGTCAAATGCATGCACTAAATCATTTTCTAAGATCGTTTGAGAGCTTCCACAGCTCTTTACAAGGGGAAAAGTTATATAATACCAGAACAAGGCATAACACATATCTCAGAAATTCGTTTGCGGGAACTACATCGTACAGCAAAAAATTGGATATTATAAATCATCTATATATGACTATAACTCACCTGATCCCCGAACTCAAGATTTCCGATTGACCGGATGACTGATGCTAGCCAATGTGCATCAGAAAAACAATTCCCGCTGTTATCATTATGCTGCCACCATCAGAAATGTCATAAGATAAGCACTTTGTAAGAGTTTCTGAATTTTTCTTTATATATGTCCAGGCATATTACTGGAGCCTCAAATTTTCTGCCTGAAGTCAGACTTTTATGTACTAACAAAATCAATAGTCTGAGCTCAGTAGTAAGAAATGCACACATTCGGCCTTATTACCAATGAGTCATAGTGTAAGAAATTAGAGATAAGATTATCATGGAATCAAACACCATTCATGGCAATAAACAGTATACACACAAAAAACAGAACTTTGACATACCAAGAGCTGGGTTATTTTTACTTAAAAAGTATGCAAAAATGTATGACCTTACACCGTAGATCCAAATCTTGTCTACATATCTCTATGAATTATTATTTCTAGTCTATTTCTAGTCTTAAACAAAACAGAAAAGGACTGGTGAAAAATATAACCTTGCAAAAGAAAGATTCTACGCAGCAAATTTTTGACAGGGGGCACTGACACAAGCTTCAGACACAAAATACTGCTTTCTGCCTTACATGTTTAAGCTTACATTTAACTGCTTGATTTGTAAGGATTGTATAATACCTTCAAAATGCTAAGGATAAATTCCACAGCCTCAGAAGGACTTTTGTTATCTTTCCCTCGTACTGCTGCAATGGCAAACGGAATTGCCTGCAGAAAATTACTAAAGACTGTTAAACTCAACAAGGAAACAACAGAAATACTGCCATACTGGCGAAGAAGGTTCAATAACCTGAAGGACAAAGTATTCTGCAAGATCCCGAAAGTCGTTTGATCTACATAATATGATATGAGTAAGAGAATGAAGCTTCCTTAGACTTATAGAACAGACAATACTCACCTGGGAAGGCCTATATCTGGATCAAAACACCGGTTCTTGTAATATTTAAGAAGATGTGAAAAACCAACCCAACTGGTCATCTAAACAAGAAAAATGATTTAAATAAGGAAGTCAAGCAAATAGCATTGCTCATAATCAAGTGATAACAAAAGATATATTTCATGGCTACAATTATGTGCAAAGTGAAAAGATTTGCCAGTCTAGCAAATCACAAACAGAGTGCAAAAGAAAGAAGAAAGGGAAAGATAAGCTACACCTCCCCGTTGGTAGGGAGGGGGAACATTTGGGGTTTCGGGGGTGGTGTGCTGGGCCAGTATGAATCTCCATCTGGGAGGAGGGATCCAAAGAATGATGCATATCCTGATTACTTCTTGCTTTGTTAATAAGCCAAATAGAATGGCAAAATGTAAGAAGCGCAATGTCTTCTACATTGGTATATGATGGAAGGATATGTAAGCTGCAAAACTGTCAGCGCATACTTTAATAATAAAAGAGAAAAAATAAAAGGAGCATTAGTCACCTCTGTGGCTGTGGTTGCAAGTGCAAAAGCTGCCTCAATCCTAACTCTGCAGAATGCCTGCACAGCATGAGAAAGGACGGATTTTACTACTGTGATTATACAGACACAGCATATCTACATATATCATGTTTAAAAACCACCTTTGTATCAACCAGGCAATTGTTTAATGCATTTACAATTGCAAATGATGGTGGTAGAGATTGCAAGGCTGCTATAGCCTGAATTTGCCCCACAATATCTCTGTCTCTTTCGAGCTGATTAATCTGAATATAGAAAGTAGTCAACATCTGAGAAACTGAAGGTAATATGTAATGCTAACAAAGAAGTATCTCAGAATGTTTATCTAAAAGGTGATGCACGACAACTTTTCTTTTTAGTATTTCAAGGCCCGATTTCTTAGTCATACTTATAACCAACTCCAAGTAATAGAGGGAGATTCAAGAAACCTTCAATGTTAGCCAATGTTATTTCTTCATAAGCTGAGAATTTGGACATAAACTTCAGATTATTGATCTGTTGAAATAATACTGGTAAAGTCTTCCTATAGTTCTGTTATATTGTCTGTATTATTCCACTTCTAGCTTCAAATATGCTCATATTCTTTCAAAACAAGTAGGCATCGTTCGTGCATTTCACTTACCCACATGTGTTCAGGCTGACGCAAGTGTATCTCTGCCAAATACTCCATTCCTGGATCTGCCCTCACCCAAAGAAGGGGAGACTCAAGGCTGTCAAAGCAGCATGCACAATTGAGACTCGGGATATCTGCATGATCGTAAAGGGAGGAAAAACTAATTAAATCTTTACCTAGGACGTGCATCTGATGGAGTAGGTTCAACACATTCATCTGAACCATCTGGCTTTCCTTTCTTCGGGCGCTGAAAGCGTTTTCCTGCAAGCTTGGAGTGACACTGCAACTCGAGCAGCTGATACACATCTCCAGACATTGGGAGATTTGGATGGTCGTACATGCCATCTATTTCATACAAACGAATGCTCATCATTCCTGGCCAACCAATATCAATATGTCGCTCATCACTAGGTGGCCTCAAAGACCATTGCCAGTCTGAAGCAGTGCAACCTCTATGAACGGCAAGTTCAACCATGTTTCTTCGTTTGTTATAAGCAAATCCCATCCTATAGTATGTTTTCAAAATTTTAGAAAAATAAACAATATTAACAAAATAATAAAAAGAGACTAATCAGACCTGACAAGTGGGCAACCCGGTGATTCTACCCAACGGGGGAAGAACTCCTTTAAGAATGGCCGTTCCAAATTTCCAATTTTATTTGCAAGATGCCGAAACTGCATGATTTAAAACCTTCACATAAGAAGAGTCCAGAAGCTTATCCTCTTAAATAATCGAAATAACATTTCTTAAAAGAAATACTAGGGTCATTTATAGACAATTTGTAAATTCACTGCCATCCTAACGGACCTCTTTGGTACTTAACGTCATCTGCCGTGCCGACTGAGCCCTTCCAATTATTGCTTTCAGAATCTGAGGAGACAGAATCAAACAGAAAGATTCATATATGACAGAAAATATAAATACATTTTATGAACTGTTCTCAATGTTACATCAAAAACACTGAACTAATGCTCAGATAACAACACCACACCTTATGAAAAGGTTCCGGGCCCATCTGCTTCTCCAGCATGTGAATCACAGCTACCTGGTTTCAATATTTATTCAGCAAATGTGCATGCCCACAAAATAGGTCTTTTACTAGGTAGATGCTAGACATTACAGCTTTGGAAGCACGAATCTTCCCCACAAAGCCCAGTTTCTCCATGCCATGGGAATTTATTTTGTACATCCCTGGTGGACTTAAAGGAGGAGCACCTTCAATATCAAACAGGAGAACATCTTCACTGGCCTAAAGGGATAGGACATATTGATCATTTTACATCCTCAACATGTAAGGCAAAACTCCAAAACTCTGATTAACATTAAGCCACCTTATATCGTCTGTATTGTGCCTCGTTGTTTCCTAAGAACCGCTTAGTAAAAACATCTGTAAGAAACCCAGCAAGCCCATCGAGCAGCCATTCTGCATGCAGAATACCTCATTTCAAGTAAAATTTAAAAATAGATCCATGACATCCCTTCTATAACATAAAAGCTTTAGGCCATGAAGTAAACGGGCAAAGTCCCAAAGTACGAGTTTAAAAACACTACAATCCTGATATAGAACATCAATTGGTAACACATCTTTATCATTCCTCGATATTTGTTATCATGGAATATCAAAGATGACAAAATATGTGCAAAACATGCACTTCCTATATAAGTCCTCAGATTCTTGTTGTGAATTATGTCATTGATAAAGGTCACTTATAACATTTTAGGACTTCTGTTTTCTCTCATTTTCTAGCAAGGGGAAAAATAAAAAAGCAAAATAGAGTCAAATAGCAAAAGCCTACCATCTTCTGGACATTCTGCTGAAATAAAGACACCAAACCATTGCTGAGCGAGTGCATGCGCAAGCTTTATTCTTGTTGCTATAGTCTGCATAACAGAGTTTCATGTTTTTATTATAATGTAACCCATGCAATCCATTTGCAAGTCTAAATTTGCCAGAAATATCATACCTGATCAATAATTCGATCATCGACTAGTAATTGTGAGCTTACCCTTGCAAGAGATGCTCCCACGCAAACCGGCGAATTTGAATATTCTGAGTCAATAAATACATGTTTGAAACAACCAAAAGGAAATGCTGCTCCAAGGTACTCCTCAAAAAAACTGCATTGTGCAAACATAAAGAAGCAAGAAAAGAGCTTAAGAACAGAAAAGAAGATGTACATATTACTTTCAGATGCCCACCTGAACTCACCTGAAAAGCGAATGGAAAAAACTCACAGAACACTGCAGCTGTGGAACTGAGCCAGGAAGACACATATGGGAGACGGATGCATTTTGCCGGTCTGGTAGGACCACTAGAGGTGCAACAATCACTGAAAGGAAGCCAGGGGATGTTGGAACATCCAGACTATAAACATAAGTCTTCAGCCGTTCATCATCTTTGCTCAGCACCTATATCATGCACTGAATATATTTTTTATCAGATGTGCATATACTCCCTATGCCCAGTTTGAAGCTTCATTTACTTTTGAAAAAGGCAATGGCCAGATGGCTACCCTAAACATGCACTAAACAATATGCTTGGCCTGCAGCCTGCGCTTGTTAAAAAATGTTTCAAATGTAATAAAAACACTCATCCAGGGAGCAGTTGGTACAGTCACCTGATATAACAACTTGCCACTTGCAACAGCGACAAAACCCGAATTAACTGTTAGCTCCAAGTGATAACTGTGTATGGCAGTATAAGAGGATCCATGATAAAGTACCTTGTAACAGCTTTAAACTACAAACCAATGAGACAGAACAAAACATCTTTTGATGATTCCTTTGACAATGTGAAAATAAACCTAAATGCATATGAAATGAAACGATCTGCTTATGCATGCAAGGATTACAAAGCTTCACAGAAGACTTGATCATCAAGTGATACTCTATCAGGTAGTCCAGAAGGATGGCTGTGTAGTTTTATTCATCAAAAACTCAAGAAGCTTTGAATGCATTATCCTTGGTTTGCTTTTCCATTTCCTTTAATAAATTCAGTTGTAAAGCTCCAGCTTTGTGATATAAACAAAGTGACCAATAAAATACTACGCATGCAACCCGGTACCTGCTGCGGTTATAAGTATTATCGACACAAGGAAACCAACACCGTGCACGCCGGATTTGATTGTCTGTGTACATCAACTGTTCTTGAAAATACACGCCAACTTCTGGTCTTTCTACCCAGTATTCCAAGCGAATGCATTTAATGCACTGTAGTACCAAAATGCACATTAAGTGACAATGTAGATGATAGTAAAATGGATTGAAATTTGTATAAGCACCTCTTCAGTTTTAGAAGTGTTGTCTTCAGCTTTAGAAGTATTGTCTTCAGATTTAGGAACATTGTTTTCTTCTTTGCTATTCTCAGGAACCAATTGGCTAACTGCAGGATCATCCACAACGGGTGGGTCTGGAAGAAAAATAAGCAAATCGGGCAGGGTTTCTTCTTCTAAAAGTGCAATGTACTTATTATAGGCATTGTCAGCAGCTTCTGAACAAGTTATGGTAGGTGTGGCGTTAAGATCGGTTGAATCAGGTTCTTTATGCTCTTGTTGCCGAGTAAGTTTAAACTTTACTGGCATCCCTTCAACAAGGGCTTGCTCTATGTGCAACCCATTGGCATGCAACCCGACTACTCCACCTTTTGGCACTATTACTTGCAATTCTGTGTGCCTGAAAGTCAGAAAACGCAAATAGTTACTACCCCGACGCTGTTTACTATAGTTTCTGCTGCCACAGAAATGTTCCAGTACTCCAATTAGTGCAGAAGCTTTCAACTATGTTCTCATGCAGACATTTACTTGACCAAACAACTGATACTCTGGCAAATGTGAGAAAAGGTTTACCCAGATATTCGCTGGTTTTCAATATCAATGGCGAGGCAAAGCTTCTGATGCCGTACTACTGCGCATCCGCCACCATGGCTGGTCTTTCCATCAACGGCGTCCCTTTGCTTCTGTTTGCGTTGCCTCGCCATAGCTGCTGCAACAAGGACTGAACTGAAACTAGGGCTTTATATACGCAAGCAAATAAAAATGTCCTGTGCTTATACCGGCGTTACACCAGAAACAAGTAATATGGAGAACAATTTTGGGGTCGTCATGTTTTGCTCAGTAACACTTAACACTAGAGTTGTCTCGGAGACCAGAAGTCGTCTACCATACCCCTTATCACTTACTTATATATCTCAATACATATGGATCCTTATTGCACTATCCTTATTGTTTTTTTTGGTTCATTGGATTCAAGCATGATTCCTTAAATATGCTAAATAAAGGGTTGCGGAATTTCCACATCAGACCCACGTATAAATATGCGCACCCCATACGGCTATTATACGTACATACATACAAGGTATACTTCAATCTGTACAGACAAAAAATGCAGGAACACCATTGCAAGAACAGATGAGAAGAACAGAGGAGAAGAATTTAGAGCCAAGAGCTGGCAGAAAAAAGGGCAAGGTAGGTTCCCAAATTTGGTCGAAACTCAGCAAAATAGCTTCCCAAATTTGGCCGAAGAAGATCCTGGTCTATCCTGCTTAACTCCACCCGAGCCCCATCTACCCTGAGCCCCATCGCCAGCAACAATCCTTGGAAACGATATAGAAACCGAGTATCTTTCCAAACTCCAGGAAACTCCAGCAAGAAACTTCAGGAAACTCCAGCAAGAATCGGCCACAACAGCAAGAAACTCCAGCAAGAATGTGCAAACCTTCTCATCTTCTCAGGTGCAAAGTTTCTCAGGCGCCAGAAGCTTCTCACAGGCGCAAAGTTTCTCAGGCGCCAGAAGCTTCTCACCTGTTGTTTTCAGGTGCAGAGCTCCTCAGGTCCGGCAGAGCTTCTCAGCTTGCCACCATGCTCGGACGGCAGCTGCCACAACAACTGCCACACAACGTCCAATTTTTTTCCAGCCAAAACCCTAATATTTTTCGTCAAACCACTAACAAAATCATAGCAACAAATAAAACCCTCACCCCTATTTTCCGCCAAACCATTACCACAATCATAGTAAGAGATAATTTGCAAACCTTATCACGAGAAAAATTTTAATTTTAAAATATACCACCATTATTTGAGTCTTCACTTGATTCTTAACGATTTATGAGAATTTCATGACCACTGGATTCATCTTTATACTGGTATGATTGTTTAAATTTTGAAGAATTTGACAGTTTTTACAGCACTCTAAAATTGCATTCTTCAATTTTCTAGCATAGAAGTGTCTAAGCCTTGCTAAATATGAAAGTAATTGATACATTATGATAAAACATATCGATTTGCATGTTTCCATGTTTGGCCGCTATCATTTTATATCAATTGAAGTCGTCAAATCCTATTTTGCTTAAAAATGTTGCACGAGGTTCAAGAATTATTTCTCTCTTATTATTACAAATTTTGACTTAATTTTTGTGTCCTTAACAAGACAAGCTATAGTCCAATGAATTTTTTAGATATTTATATGTTATATTAGTATCGTTATTTACTAAAGAAATTATTGTACCACATTTATATAGGTTAAAATGCTCCAATCTACCACATTTATAAGTCTGATAAGGATAGTAAATGATGCATTCTAATTAACTCTATATAAAAAATTACTTTATCAACATAGATATAGTGTAACTAAGAGATATAGTGTAACTAAGGTATAACTATGCATTATCTAGATCTAAACAAGATCTAATATAACAGGATGAACACAAAGAAAGGTTCCAAAGTGTGTTGAGTATACCCTTATAGGTCTAAAACTCAACAATGATGTAGGTAGTGATGGTTATTGATGAATGGAGGACAACATCACGAAGTTTAGCCATTACTATAAATAAATAGATCAAAAGACTTTCCGTACTTGTTTTTCTAGTTCATCTAAAATATTAGCTTATTGCACTACATTTCTCCCGTAAGTCTTTTAAATGGCATCATAAATGATAAAAAGGGATATTGAGGTCCTTAATGTAGTCTTATTAGAAGAAACAATGAAGAAATCTACTTACTTTCCACTATTATAAAGTTAGTCAATGTGTGATTGCTCCAAATTGTTGTAGTCTAAGTAGGACCATAGTACATGTAGATCAACTTTTATGATAGGCTATAATTTTTGTAGATTTGAACCTTTGCTGGCAATATATATATTTCAAATTTCATGTTAGAATAATATGTTATATACAAGATTTGAATATAGATAAGCATGGACTAGTTATAGGTCCAGGATTAAACCAATTGGATTGAGAAAATTTCTCTATTTATCTACGCTAGCTCTATTTATTTTGTCCCCTACAATGATATTATGATTTCTCATCGTCTATAAGATAATCTTTGAAAGGTGTAAGTGGACTTCCTCATGCATTCAAAGTAGCCCTTAACTACTTAATTTTCGTGCTTCGATATCACCCTTTAGATAGACAATTCTCCATAACCAATTAATGTTATCATATATAATGTGGTATAAACTATTTTCTAAAGAATTGATTAAGATGACAATGTTTTTTACTTTTAAATGAGAGGTCATGTGGACCAATAATTGGCATCAATATAGCAGTCTATCTTGATCGTCTTTAGTGATACCTTTTATATTTTTTCTTGATTCATCTTGAATTGCTTTCATAACTTTGGGAAGCTTTGAAATATGGTGTTTGAAGTTCATCCTCAAGGCAGAAATCTAGAGATTAAACATGGAAAATATTTGATGATAACTTGGAATTAATACTAAAAGTTTTAGCTCAAACCTAGCAATAGATATTTTTTCTTGATAGAATAGAATAGAATAGTTTTTTTAACGTCCACGGAGACCAATAGGTCATGGGACCCATACAATGGGCTAGTACAATCATTACTACTAGGATTAAAAAACCCCTGCCTCGAAAGGTTTTCAAGGGAAAAACCTTTGCAATAATGATGATACTAGACAAACAGAGATAATGACTACTGGGGGCTCAGTAATTGCAGACGTTTATCTAGAACCTCAAGTATGTATAATGCCAAGTCATGCACAGATGGTGCTCTGAGAAGTTGTGGAAGCGTGGAAGCGTGGAATGGAATGCTAAGGTCATTATCTCAAAAGCAGGGCAACTCAGAAGAGTATGGCTTTCGTCTTCAATAACATGTAACTGGCAACAGGCACATAGTCTCGCTTCTCGCGGCAATTGCGGCCGCTCCCATCTACCTGTCTCAATCCGTAGCCTGTGGGACCCCGTGCGAATTGATGCAATAGCTACAAGCTTTTTCCTGGACAATGAAGCAAGCAAATAAGCTTGGGGCCCTGGTGCCAATGTGGGATTTATGTGTGCATGATAATGACCAGTTTTCACTTGGGCCAAAAGTAAGCTGCGTCCCATATCTTTTTTGAGAAAAACGACCATTGAGATATTGTTGCAAAAGCTCGGGATCGGCCGGCAAGCATCAAAGGTTGCTCACGGTTTACAACGGGCAAACCATGTAGTGCAATGCTCTTTCCAACATCGTTTCAAACGCTGAGGAGATTCAGCCATGGCAAGTGCAAGAACAGGATACCTAACATCATCCATATGGTGCACCTTGCAGATATAGTGGAGATGGCACTTCATGGCAGAATGTTGAAGAGGCCAAAAACATGTCTCTTGTAAAAGAATAGCATAGGGCACCGTTGTTTTAACTCCGAGGCTGTAAGTGAGAAAGGACTTTTGCACCCGCTCCAAGCTCTCCCAAGCACTAGCACTAATGGCGTGTCCCCACACTTCGTAACCATACAAGAAAACAGGGCTCTACTAAAGCCCGAAACAAGTGGGCTTTCCGTGGCCAATCATGAATTCTCGCACTAAAATAATTGTTTTGCATTGCATAGAGTGCTCTCCATCCAAAGACCACCCGCTTGGTAATACACTGTTCTCAAAGTGTGTTCTTACAGAATTCTACACCAAGATACTTGTAGCTATCTACAACTTCAAGCATAGGGGGAACATTGTGACGAGAAGATTGAACTACCAAAAGCTTGGTCTTTTGGAGATTAACACGCAGACCTGTGTTCTCACAAAAACTGTGCAGAGCATGTAAATGTTCCGCGCATACTAGCGGCGGTATGTGCCGAAGTGAAACATCATCAACATACATAAGTTGCCTAATGATATAGTGTGCCAAATGTGGACCTCCGCCGCCATGATTATCAAGCCATTCTTCCAATTGATCAATGTACAAGCCAAAGAGTGTAGGAGATAAAGGGCAACCCTAACTTAACTCCAATATTGCTAGTGATTTGAGTACCGATCTTTGGAAATTTAGCAAAACCCTTTCATAAAGCCGATAAATAAACTGCATTTTGAAGATCTTGTGGAACCCCAAGTGCACCGCAAACCGCCAAAGAAGCTCACGGTAATCTTGTATCAAAAGCGTAAGTAAAATCCACAAAGCATATATAGAGGTCTTGTTTCAAACTTCGACTATGTTCAATAAGCATGCGCAATGTGAAAATATGGTCTATTGTAGAATGGCATGGACGAAAAGCCCACTGTCCTACAAAGACGCGTACACCGGTATGTTTACGCCCATGATGTCAATCGCTTCTCGAGAAGACTAGCTAAGAGCTTTGAAAATATGGAACTTACCATGATCATGCGATAATTAGAAGGGTCATGCTTATCACCGCCTTGTAAATTGGTGCGACCTTCTTCGACCGAAGTTTCAAGTTTTCGGCAAGCCTTCTTGCAAAGCTTGATTTAAAATAGTAGTGATGATTGGAAGCAATAGCGGACCCCCCCATTTAAGCAATTATGCTTGCAAACCTTGAAGATCAGGCCGCAGTCCTTCTTTGACTTCCTCCTCTGTGCATTGAAGAATATCACCTACCAAAGGAGGCACAGAATTAAGGACCTCAGGATGATCATATAAGTGGACCAATCGCTCATCCCATTGCTGCATAGAAATATGTCCAAGGGTAGGAGGTGGTCGATATAATATTTTGCGCCAGAAGGTCCGAGGCTCACGTAGCAGTAATTCAAACATTTGCTTCTGATGCTCAGCAACAAAGCGTGCCTTCTTGCATTTCAAAACAGACTTATAATTCTGAATGGCATTATGTCGCGTATCTGGCTCAACTATCGTTCGCAATTGTTTTTTAAGCTGCTTGCAGTCTTCATCAAACCAGGCATTTCTATGAAAGGATTTCCTACTAGCATGAGCAACACCAGAAGTGCGTGTACCAAAGCAAGAGACAGCAGAAGTAAGCAAAGCATCAGCAAATGCTGCATTACGCTCTTGAAGAGTTGGATAATCCAAAATATCTGCAAGCGCAGGAGCTAATGTCTGTTCATATTCAAAAGATCTAGAATAAGTCAAGCGAATGCGAGGAGCAGGAGCCTGGATAGCAATGGGTTGAAGAGGTGGAAGCTGCCACTTCAATGACAAATAAAGTGGATAGTGATCAGATTTTATCTCCTCATCTCTATGCCTTGTGCCAATTCGAAAATCGGAAATGAGATCCAAGGCTTGCACTTGGGAAATGACATAATCAACAACACTAGTACCACCACCCTGCCTATCATGTCTGCATGTAATACCTTTAGAGTGTGGCCATTGCTCTAAGCCATTACAAAGTACCATCTCAAAGACTTCACACAACTGGATGAGCTCCCTTCCAAATGTTGAGATGGGTTTGTTAGCATCAGGCGATGAACGTGGAAAGACTGTATCATTAGCAGACATCCATAAAGGGTCACGAACATCCTCAAGTATGAGTTGAGCAGCTTGCATTTCAGCAGTGCGAGCATTGAAATCACCAAGAAGAATAACATGCCCCAACTGTTTGAATTGAGCAATGTCATCATAAAGATCACCATAGGGATCACTGCGAGTGACATCATATTCATCATAAAAAGGTGATGATGTAGGTGGGAAGTAACAGGCAGCAACAAAAATGGTACTACTATTGTGGCAATGAAGTTTGATCCACATATAGCGATTATATCTATCAGCTTTATGAAGCGTGATATATGGAGCAAGGGCATCCTTGAAATAGCAAGCAACTCCACCGCAACCTCGTTGCCCATGACATTCATTAAATAATGAAAAGAATTGATAGCTTGTAAAATGAGGTAGCCGTTTGGCTGAATGCTCCCACGTTTCCATGAGCAGAAGGATATCCATATCTTTTGCAATGGGATTCAAGCCATCACCTTTACGCCAGGGAAAACCTCGACAATTCCAATACACCAACCGAAGGCACATTTCCTAGGAAGGTACATGTGAGGTATGAGCAAAGGCGAACCGAGGATTTGGAGCAAGAGAGGCGGCAAGCGGCAAAGATAGCAACAACATCGGCAGCGATAGCGACATCAAAGGGTACCATTAGCGAAGATCGTGAGAGGAATGGCCTTGAGCGTAAGAAGATGTGGTGGATGCAGAAGATAGAACAACATGAGGCGCATTTGCAGCGTTGGTGTGTGCATGGGAAATGGGAGAATGGATTTTAACACCAGCAGTATGAGTGGCCTTAGCATGATGAAAGGCGTTAGCAAAGGTTGCATGTGATGGTGTAAAAATACGTAATTTTCCACGAATCAGTGCAGCCTTACCACCATTCTTTTGAATGTCCCGACCTTTTGCAAATTACGGCGTCGGCTAACTGTTGGGACTTAGTAAGATCAAAATCCGGATAGAGAGATGTCCCTTTCAATTGCTTGGCCACGCTTTGAGGATATCCATTTTAGTACTCAAATTTCGCCTTTGTAGAATTTCACTATGCGTGGGTGATGGGGCTGCAATGCTCCAACCCTATGTGCAAAGAAGATGACAACAACCGGTGTTGTGAGGTCCAATTTAGCTAACACCAAAGTCGTACCAGACATTTGGTAAGTCCTCGATGCTTCTTCGGCATGCCACGAATTACAGTGATTACAGCGACGGTTGTGCCTATCAATGTATTTCTCGCCTCGAAAGCGGATGTAGATACGGTGTAGATGCAAAACCCGTTACATGAGAGTTTTGAAATTGGGGAAGGATGAACTAGGCATGGATCTCACATTAGGATCATGATGCTTTGAAGAAGAAGTTGGAGGTGCCTTGGTTGCATGAGAATAGGAACGTTCCAAGGCAAAGAACTTCGACTAGATGTGTCCTTAGCAAGCTCGGTCACTTGGCGGATCATGCTTTCTTTCAATGCTCGCATGCGAGTATTACAACTTCGTGAGACACCTCGAGAGACATGGCGAGTAAATCTTGTCTTTGCTTGCCAATATCAACCATTAGATGCTCCACGGTCATATGACAAGTAGCAAACTCCAACTTTAAGCCCTCAATTGCTTCCCAAAGCTTTGCATGTTCAAGCATGAATTTTGCCGATGGCGTTGCAAAGTCGTTCACGACACTTTGCCAATTCAGACCTCAATGCACATTGAAATTGTGTCATCTCTTGTTGCTGCATGTGCAAAGTAGCTGTAAGAATGTCAAACTTGTTCTCTAGGTCTTTTTGAAGCAAATTGACATAGAGAGGAAGACGTGCTGGACGAGGGACCTTGGAGAGATCATTTGGGGTCAATGCCTCAGCAATCTGCTCCCTTTCATCATCCTGAGTTGAACCTCCAACGCATGTTGGAGGTATGGCTGAGCGATATGCACTTCCAACACCTGTAGCAGATGCAATCTGCTCCCCATCAGCACCATGTGGTGAACCTCCAACTTGTGTTGGAGGTTCGTCTAGGCCAGTTGCACTGCCAACACCTGTAACGGATGCAATCTGCTCTCCATCATCATGTGTTGAACCTCGAACGCATGTTGGAGGTTCGTCTGGGCCATTTGCTCCACCAACATCTGTGGGAAGTTGCAATGGACAACGCTTATCCCGTTGAGAGTAAAGATGCAATGCCCTATTTAATGTCTGCTGTTTAAGATGAGCATCTTTATTGAGAGATCGAGTCACATCAATCTTTGTTCGTGGATCTGAGAGACTTCAAGGGGTGACGAGCAGGCCCTGACGGATTTGGCTGATCAAAGGGATTAATACCCACCATAGAAAAGTCCCCTAGCTGCTGCAAAGGAATTGAAGGAGCCATTACTTCCAGAGGGCCGAAATGGGCTGATCTATAATAGTAATCAGTCCCGAAATCAAAAAGTCCAAAAAGCTGAAATGTATACTGATGCAAATGGTCCGAATCATATGTCGTTGGAAAGATCCAGGCATAAGCTTTCCAACGAGCCCGAAATCACCTGATTCTGATGTCTCTAGCTCAAGTTATGAGCTCGAGAAGTTTTGCCATCGGGCACCAAAAAGGCAGAAAAAGGAGCTCATGAAATACCAATATCTTAAAATTCAGCTTGAGATTGACTAAGGTAAAGAAGTTATTGATTTAAAATAGTAATGGTCTTGGGTACAGAAACCTTTATTGATTTATCATTGTCGTGCCTTTTGCTCCTTTTCTTTACTTATTTTTCATTGGTCTCATACCCATACAAGCATTCATATATGATTTTTTCAATGACATACTACTTCAATAAATTTCCTTCAAATATAACAAAATAAACATCAGTTAAAAGTCAATTAAAATTGTTAACTATAAGTCAAAGCTGAACCTTCCAACTATAGGCCAACAAATATTTTTTGTTAGCCTTCTGAAAACCATTATTGGTCCATAGAAGACAGAAAATTATTTTGACCCTGTCATGTTTGACTGACTATATCTTTCTTCCTAGACTTCGGATTGGAACAAGGTTTTTTGTATATTCATCCTTATCTCGTATAGAAAAATACCAAAATACCATTATAATGGAAAAAAAATCAAAAAAATCCTTTTATGAGACAATTTTATATTATGTAAACATGAAGCAAATTGGACTTGACCCCCTTGATTCACTCAAGCATAACTTTCAATTTTAAGGGTATATGCATTTTTAATTATTTTTTCTGTGCAACGTGGCTGCCATATATTAATGTACAGAAAGGGCTTAACTGAATTTTATGCCATTGATTTTAGGGAAAAACTACAAAATACTAACTTTTTGCAAAATTCACAGTATACCCCTAACTTTCTAAAAATTCACAAAATGCCCCTAAAAATTCACAAAATGCCCCTAAAAAACCTATACATTAGGGGCATTTCATGAATTTTCTAAAAGTTAGGAGTATGTTGTGAATTTTGCAAAAAGTTAAGGGTATATTATAGTTTTTTCCTTGATTTTATATGAATTTTAAAGCAAACTGTACAAATGAACTATTTATGGTTCATCAAGGGACAATTCTAGTGTTAAGAGCGAAATACTAATGTCCTTTTTCCATGACACGCTTGTCCTAAATTTTTTATATTTTGATTGGGCCACTTAAGCAAATAAGACTCCACATCTTTTCCATTAACACTTTTGTGACATGTCTCATTTACATGTCGTACACTTTTGCTATCCCATTTTGCAACAATCCCCCGCCATAATTTTAGAAACCCCCTGCCACATTTTGCGACATCAAAATCCAGCCAATCAGACTCTACTTTTACCGCAGAAGAAGGATGAAAAAAAAAAAAAAATCTTGGAAAAGCATCCCAGATTAGAGCATCCTTTAGTCTGGAAGGCCGTTTGATCCAAAGTTGGAGTGTTCTGAACTTTGATTCGATTTGGAAGACTGTTTTTTGATACGTCTACTAAAGGATGAAGGGTTGCCCATGAATTGCAGAGACTCCCGTATATTGTACTGATTGAATTGAATTTTTTTGCAAAGAAACTTGTATAGCTTTTTCTGCTTAGGTATGAACTGTGCAGTACAGAAAAGCCAGCTTCGGAGGAGTCATAGCCATAACCATGATGATTGATGATGTTGTGCATCTATGTGGCATTCATTTTGGTCAAATTTTTCAGGTTCATTCTTCAAACACTGAAATCCGAGCTTTGATTCTTGCTTTGAGCTTTAAAGCATGTTCTGGTGATCATTCAAGCTTCCAGGTTCAAAAAATTGTAGGATTCTTGTTTAAAAATCAATCAACTGGCTTGTCTTTCTGTGGATTCTTCTGGAAATCAAATTCGAGATCCTATTTTGCTTCTGGGTTTAAGATATACAGTAGAAAACCTTCTAAGCATGAAAACATGTCGTAGTATTTCTCAATAAAATTCCCATTAAACTACTATATACCACAGACAGAACGTGCTCTCTCTGCAAAGATTTTGTGGCATGAATCCTTACCAGAGTCGATGTTTTGAGGCAGGTCGATTGCTGCAAGATCTGGAAAATGGTCATTGCAGCAGGTCTGTGGAAAACCTAGATTATAAAATCTTATATATGTCTTATATTTCAGTAATGGAAAATAGTACATGTCTTAATATTTCTTAATAGCACATGTCTTATATTTCAGTAACGGAAAATCGATTTTTTCAGGATGCATATTATATATGACATGGAGCTGACATTGAGCCCAAAAGGGTGTCTTATAAAAATGTGACAGCCATAAAATATGTGTGAAAAGGGCCTAACCTGCAAACAATGGACCTGCGAACACCCCGCGGTCAAAGTATAGGGGGTCTAAGTTCCACCTTCTTGGCGCCAACCGCCCTATTGCATGCCAGGCAGGCTTAGGCTCGCGAGGTTTAGGGCCACTGACCATGCACCAGATGCACCTCCTCATATGACACATCATCATGTTACTAGTCACCTATCAATGTTGAGAACCTTGTATCTATTCGCTTCATGGCATTCTCGCAGTCATGAAGCCCGAGGCCACATTCATGATATTCTCACCCACCCATCACAGTCTTTTCAACATCTGTTGCGTCAAAAGTAGCCAATCTTTCGCCAAAATGGCAACCTTGGCTATGCTTTCTTGCTCAATTTCGTTAAGATAGTTTGCCAAAGTTGGTCGAAAGCCTCCGCAACCCAGTTGCGGCCACGAAGTACTCAATTAAACCCAAGTACTTCGAAATTCGTGCTCACACATATCTTCTCAAAATTGTTATTGCCGTACCTCCTTTACAAGGAAGTGGGCAATTGATTCAAGCCAAATGCCCTCTTTCTCGGATCATCGGAGCGAATAAGGTATGTTTAGCTCTTAATAGTTTCAGATGCTTGCATGCACTTTCCATAATTATCTTTCTTACATGTTTCATTGGGTTCTTGCAGCTTAGCCTAAGTTTCAGCGGCCTATTCAAATGAAGTGTCGCAACTCCAGTGTCTGCAGAGACACGATCTCAGCCAAAGGGAATCATGTTGTGCCTCAACCCGAGGGAAGCGGATTGCAGGGGACTCCATTCCCACACAAGAGACCGTGTGCTTCTTCCTTCTTAACTATAGCTATGACAGAGGCAAATGGCTTCAACGTCTGCAATGCCATGGTAACCCCAGCGGAAGTAGCGTATGTTGTCCTCAGATTGTCTGTTGAGATGTGGGCTGAAATTGTATCTCAAGTTAAACGGTTGTCAATGCTCTTGAGGAATGCCTGTAGCACTCAAACTAGAATGGAGACCTTGAATACGTCGTGCTAAATAAAAAGTTATAGCATACAAAGATTGAAACTCGACCCCTAGCATGCATCAGCCAAGAAATGCTTTGAAACAAACACGATGGCAAGGCATTCCCAAGAGGAGCTCGACCCCACACCCTTCGACAACTGAGAGATCTTCACAAAATAACCTGCAATGAAAAGTGTTGAAAAGAAAAATGACCCATTAGAAAGTTAGGAGTTACAAGCCATGGCTCGTGCCATAGTGCAATAATATATAGAGAATAATAAAGCTCGGAGGTCCAGAGCCACGCCGAGAAAGAAACAACAGCCGACCAATCGGCAACCGTCCACGGAATAACCATCGCGGGAAAAAAACATTCAATTAGTGCTGCCTCGGAGGCTACAGTACCACGCCGAGATAGAATGAATAAGAAAAATGCCTCAGAGGCTGCAGCGCCACGCCGAGAAAGAATGAAATAATAAGCCAGCCTCGAAGGCTATAGTGCCATGCCAAGAAGAAATGAAAAGTAAGAACACATGCACTAGTAAAGAACATTGAAAAGAAACCTTGGAGGATGTCAAAGGCTACAGAGCGACCTGAGAAGTATAGAAAAATAGACAGAAACTAAAGATGGACAATCGACAAATAAGAAATGGAGCAACTTCAACAATGGAACGAAATAATGGGAAACAAGAAAAGGACCAATGAGCTCAGATATGACAGAGGGGGAGGGGGCGGGAAACTTGTGGAGCCAAAAGCATAATGAAAAGGAGCTCAAGAGAATGCCGATAAATGGAAATGAGAAAGGAGGCGATATAAATAGGAGATGTGAGGAAGGGTGTCCCCATCCAAGGAATGCCAGTTCTATTGCGATAGAACCGTGGCATTCCTAGGATGGATCCTCTGATACAACCAAGTGGCCGATAGAAGAGGAATCCACCTGAATAGGAATGGAGTAAAACAAAATGACTAGGAAAATAGGGCAAAACGAACAAAGGATTGCAGAGTAAGATGACTGGAATAGAACAGACAAAGGGGACCAACAAAGAAGAATTCGTGAAGTAAGGCTGATGGAGTAACTAGAATAATCAAAACAACGTGCAAAAAGTAATATCTGGATACAAACAGAGCAAAGAGAACCAAGGCAAATTTAGAGGAGAGCTAAACATAGGACAGAAACGGACAACCAAGGAACGGAAGAAAGACCATAATGGAAACAGTTAACTGAACCACCACAAAGGAAGGACAAAATGAGGAGACTGGAACAATTAGAGAAACAAATAAATGAATGGAGCAGCAAAGTAGGACAACCAGGAAAAATAGGGCAAAACGTGAGACTAAGAGAAGAATTGGCAAACTAGGGCGACTAGAATAGATTGGGCAAAGGGGACAAACAAAGAAGAAATTGTGAAGCAAGGCTGAGAAAGTAACTTGGATAATCCGAGCAAAAAGAAAAAAACCTAGAATATGGGTACCAACAAGGCAAAGACAACAAAGGCAAATCAACAGGGGAGACGAGACGAGGTAAACATGGAACAAAAGAAACTAAAACGAGTGAAGCGGTTGATTGAAAAACCAAAAAGCGAAAAGAAGGGGCCAACAACGTAAAGGAAAATTTCTTAGAGGAGAAAACGAGCAAACATGATCAAAGGAACACTGTAAGGCTGTAAGATTATGGGTCAACTCGAACGGAGTTTGCGAATGCAAGAGGAGAATTAATCGAGAAAAGGAAACAATAAGAACCATGGTACTAAAAAAATCTAAAAGAGCACAGATGGTAAAGAAAGAAATGAAGACTGGGTAGTTTAGAAGGACTCGCGTAATACAATAATGCAAACAAAACCATGAATAAAGAGGATAAAAAAGTGGGTAAAATTGTGCAAATACGATGGGCTGAGTGAATTAATGGAGTCAATGGGATAAATGAAGTAAAGCAAAAATGAGAAGAAACAAGGCAAGTAGCGGCAACAACAGAAAATGCACTATGCAAAGGAGTTAATGGGGTTTAAAAGGATAGTCGAGGCAAGCGAAGCGATGGAACTATGACATACTAAGGCAAAACGAAACAGAAGGAACTAATATAGACAACTAAAGAGAGAAATGCCGCAATGGAGTTAATGGGGTCAAAGTGGATAGTCGATGCACGAAAAGTGATGGAACAATGAGATACTAAAGCAAAATGAAACAAAAGGAACAAGCATGAATGAGGAAAGAAATGGCGCAATGGAGTTAATGGGGTCAAGAGCAAAGTCGAGGCACGAGAAGTGAGGGAACAGTGAGATACTAAGGCAAAAAATGCAACTAATATAGATAACTAAGGAAAGAAATGGCGCAATGGAGTTAATGGGGTCAAAGAGGATAACCAAAGCACGAGAAGTGATGGAACAATGAGATATTAAAGCAAAACCGAAATAGAAGGAACTAACCTGGACAACTGAGGGAAAGAAATGGCGCGATGAAGTTAATGCGGTCAAAGAGGATAGTCAAGGCAAGAGAAGTGAAGGAACGATGAGATACTAAGGCAAAACGAAACAGATAAAACTAATATAGATAACTAAGGAAAGAAATGGTACAATGGAGTTAATGGAGTCAAGCAGGATAGCCGATGCAGGAGAAGTGATGGAACAATGAGATGCGAAAACAGAAACGAAACAGAAGGAACTAACATGGACAAATGTTGAAAGAAATGGCGCAATGGAGTTTTCAAAGAGGATAGTCGAGGCAAAAGCAGTGAGTGTACAATGAGATACTAAGCCAAATAAGGTCTACAACCAAGGAGCTAAAGAAATAAATAAACTATGGAGCTAATTGGGTCAACATGGAACAAAAAAAATGGAGGGTATGGAGCCAATCGGGCGAATCAAACAAATGGGATAAATCAATAATAATAGGAAAATGAAGCAGATCGACACAAGAATGGGATAGAGCAACAAAGGCTAAGAAAACTAAAAAACTTTATGCCAAACACATACGTAAAAGACTGGCCTAAAGAAATAATATAAGTCTAAAAAAACCATGAACAAAGAGCCAAAATTAGTAAACCACATCATCCCCTTAAAATGCATTCAAATGTATGCCTTAAAAAAATGCAACCATGATAAGACTTACGAATGGACCACTTGAAATTTGAAAATGCACATCAAAAAATATAATCCGCCTCCAAGGACACATCATTGATCCAGAAAATCTAGATATAAGACAACCAAAAGTAAAGAAGCAAGCAAAGAAATAAATTCCCAATCACCCTGAAATGGTCACAATAGCATCCATTAAATGAAGCAACATAAAGACAAATAGCACTAGTATACATAGGCATCCCAAAACTAGAGTCATGCGAGATCAATAGACCAGAGGATCCAAATCGTGAAGAATAAAAGAATTGAGAGTGATGAAGCAAGGAGATGCATTGACATGAGTACCAAAAACAAATTAATAAGAACAAACTATCTAGAATCACGTACAACAGAGGTACAAATAGCACAAGGGGACTACATCTAACAATGTGATGCAAAATGCTAGTTGAGTAACACCACTAACCAATGGGTCTAAGGACAAATATAGAGCAAGTGCGCAAAAGCTACAAACAGGTCAAGTGACTAGATTGAACCATAGAAACGATCGAATTAAATGAGCAAGTAGCATGAATTTAACCAACTAAATTGCAGCACAATAAAGACAAGGGATGGTATGAGCACCCATCTTGATCATGGCAAATAGAAATGAAGCATAAACGAAAAGAAATGAATCAATGGGAATGGCAAAGGGAAATGAAGCATCAACGGAAATAAGGCACATCAAACATGGCAAAATAAATAAGCGTATAATCATGCATAGCTTATCAAGTTATATTGTGAGGAATAATCGTGCTTTAGGACCAACTAGATAACATCGAACGATGCAAAAGAACAACAGGGAAAAATCAGAGCTAGAAACACGAAAAGTGAAATAGTAAACATGCAAAAAAGGGCGTATCAAGAGGAATAATCGGAGTAAAATATCAAAAGGCAGAAACAACCCATCCAAAGCATAAAGACGCGAGATGAAAACAATATAACATTCCGGGGCGCACGTCACGAGATTAATGCCCCAAACTACATCTGAGAGGAAAATGGAATAAAAAAGGCCAACACATCAATGGGATGGATAGAATTGACGAAGCAAATTGGGGTCAATGGAGCATTCAAAGAACTTGACCATAGAATAAATGATATTTATGAGGAACAACAACAATGGAACTAATTTTGAACAACTGGAAACCAGGCACAAGGGAGCACTTGAAAAAGACAAACCACCAATTGAATTAAGGGAGCGACTGGAGCCATGACACTAAAAAATAGAATTTTTAGAGCAATTGAAACTAAACACACAAAGAATAACATAACACGCCGTAACGTAGCCAAAAAATTCATGAGGCAACTAGAATCACATGAGATAGAAGTAAAGGATAAGGAACCAAAATATCTGTAGAAAATAGAATTAGCAGCGCAAATATGGATCCCAAAGGACGGGCAAATTCCAGCGTGTTTAGTTAGTGAACATGTGAAAACTTACCTCGTCGTGAAGAAGCCATTCACGTATATCGAAATTAAGCATGCAAGAAAATGGTTGTATATCACAAGACCATGCCAAATATTCACACTCCATGTTCAAGTCCTCATGTTAGAAAGTATAATGCCGGAAAGACATGTATCTTGTGTTCGAAACGGATATAAACCCCAATATGCATAGCAACAAGAATAACACTACAAGAGGATAGGGTTTTTGCGTCAACCCCTTGTGTCACTACATTTTAAGGTTTGTCAGATTTGTGTCAGAAGCTTAAAAGTGACGCAAATTATTAATTTGATTGCGTCAGAACTTGTGTCAACTAGTTGTGTCGACAACAAGGTCATTTTTTTGGCATATGTGTGTCAAAATTTTGATACTTTTTCACTAGCTTTTGTAATGATGGTTACATCATGTACTGCAAAAAGATTGTGACATAATTTAAGTCAAGTATAGTAATAGGTTTGTGTCCACTATAACATCACTAGTTCTGAAGTTTTAAGTCAATATTGTTACACATTTATGTCATATTTTGTAATAGGTTCTTGTCACCTTTTGTAAAATATGTGTGTATTTTATATCGGCAATTTTACATCAATTCTCTATTATAGATTGTAGCGTCTATGTCTCATGATTGCGTGAAAAAATTATCAATGTAGTGATATTGTGAAGTAGAAATACATAAATATCTTGACGCAAAAAGGGCTAAATTTGACACAAAAGTGCCACTAACGAATATGAGGAAAACAACCTTGCAAATAGCAATTTTATAGTATTCAATTCGACTAGCATGGTTTTAATGATAATATGCTAAACGTATAAATAACATTAGAAATATTGCATAAACATTATATCCAATATTTATATGTGTATGCATGTATGTCCTTAGGTCTGATATATCTAATCAAATTGCAAGAAAAGCAAGTTAGAGCAAACTTTTGTAAGAAATTCAACTTAAATTATCACAAAGCATTGAATTGGTCTTCGATATCATGCTCAATGTCGTCCAACTTATCATCACCCAAATACAAGTGCAAATTTGTATGCAAATTAAAATGTGAACCAATGCTTTGAGATTCTTCATCTTCACTACTGCCATCGTCACTTAGTTAGTTGCCCACTACTTCCAACCTCATCTCCTGGAGGAGAGATCATCATTGGAGATTGAACAATGAAATCAGTATCTTCTTCAACATCTGCTGCTTGAGGTCATGTGTCATTTGTACCTTCATTATATTATATAGGTGTAATATTGCCTTCAATATTGTAAAAGTGCGATACATCAACTTCCCTACCTATTATGGGTGTAAAGTCCTTTTCTATATGATCTAATTGCCGATCTTCATCATCAGATATTACTTTAGATGCAGAATTTCAATCACAAGATGTGATCTAGGTTGAGAATGCATAATGATCCACCAATTATTATTGTCAGAATCTGGATAAAAGAAGACTTGCTCGACTTGATTTGGAAAAAACCTAGGCCTCTGAAATGTAAATCTTATCAGTTGCTAGGTTGTTGAAGGGTTTATGTATTGAAGCTCGAGTTTTTGTCGCATGAAATGAAGACCTAGTTGAGAAGTCGCAGTTGAAAATGCGGAGCAACGAGAACTGACAGAATCGATTTTGGATTTATCCTTCTTCCAACCTGTTATTTCGAATCCAATAGCAGCTTTTGCAAGAGCAATAGTGCTTGGAAAAATTTGGGATGGTTAGTAGGTTAAAACTTCATTTCTTCAGTGGCCGAGTCACTAAACTTTCGCGGCTGCGTCACTTTCCGGCGACTTTCTACTGACGATTTGTTTTTTACGTCCACATATTTTTACAAAAAAAAAAGAGAGAGCTCCATATATTTCATACTTTTTTCGTATTTAATATGCAACTTTGACGCTATCCTTGGTCCCAAGTGCAAATGACCAAAACTCAACCTCTAAACGTAAACCTTTCAAGAAACTAGCAAAACACAAGGTTCACATTTCATAGGCCATATCTTAGTCAGATTTGACCAAGGCCCTTAAAAAACTCCCCAGAAGCAGCTTGCCCCAAAACTTCTCTCCCAAAGGCCCTGATGATGGATAAGCAGCTCCCCCACTCTATAACTGTGAATCAGCTTTGCCAATGAACTGAGAATGTTGACATTACCCTAGGAACCAAGTTTTATGGGCAGAAGACCACCCCTTCTTCAAGGAGCACCAAAATAGCTCGTGTAACACACTCGTAGTCAATAAGCCTAGGTGATGACTGTGGAATATTGCCATGTACGCCATTCATGTTTCTTCCTTGGATAAAACTGACCGTGGAACTTGGTTCTTAGGGTAATTTCATCATTTTGGATGATATGGCAAATTTGAATCGCGATTTCGGAGCCTCCATACTACCCAAACGACAAAATGGTTGGGTTTGTACACACGATCGACTGTAGGACGCTTCACAGTTTGATAAGCTCTCTTAGATCAATCTTGGATTCTTTTGTACCTGCTTGAAGCAAAATCCTTGAATGGGGGATTCAATGATCAGATAGGGGAACCGAGCTCTTAGAGGGTGGGCATTAGCGTATAACCCCCCGGAGGTGCCCCTAAACTCAAACATGCCCCTAGACTTGAACATGCCAGCTCGGCTCAAACAGAACACGCAGCTCAAACATGCCACATTGTCTCAAACATGCTACATATGCTTACGGTATAGAGCAAAGGGTCGAGGCCCAAACAAAACCCGGGGTATTAAGCTTCCTCACAGAACCAAGAAACATACAAGTTTAATTTAAAAAGAAAAAAAAATAAAAAATAAAAGAGCACACCAAACTTGGGGAGGCACCTAGAAATACCCCAGCCAAGGGTTTGCAGCACTGATCAAGAACAAGTGCTGACCCTCTGGGATATGCTGCCCATTTCTTCAAGAGCCTAGTTTCTCGAACCTTGCAGAGCTCGTCTTACCGACAAGTTAGCTGGATCAGTGAGAGGTCCTGTACCGAGAAGTGAGTGCCCTTAAGGTGATTGCCATGCTACAAAACATATAGCCTATCCCTGGACTCTGAAAAATGCACCAGAAGGTGGCGTGGCCTGTCAGGCCGGTGCGCGCCCATTGTTTGTGAGATCCTTGGCTTCGGATATACATAATATCTGAGAAAATCATGTAGCTGCCTCTATATCTAAACATGAACTTGAACTTGCTTCCGCACCCCACAAGACACAAATTCAAGTGCCGAGCCCCGATGAGGCTGATCTAAACCTATACTCTGTGTCTGTTATAAGGCCCTGGCTTCTAGCCTATGTGCACGTCCGGAGCTCATCCTGCATATCTACATCTAAATCTGCATATGGCAGTGGCTGTGTCAGGTTGGACCATGGCGTCTACTTGGAAGGTGCTTGGAGACATCTCTGGCTCGGTTTGCACCATGGCATAAACTCGGATTATGTCTACAGAGGTAATCGGTGGTTGTGGAGAAGTTCGAAGAGGTAAGCTTTCAGTGAGGAGCTTGAGAAGCTCCAGAACCTGATGCTAGGTTCCAAATGGCAACTGTACAGAATCATCTATAATAGTCAGTGCACACCGATTTCTCTGAAGCGTGGCTGAGATGGTATCTGGCGGACCGAAGTGGAAGGAGTTCCCAAGGCATCCGTGTCTTAGGCTGTAATAGGTGGAGGTGGCGGACTGGGCTCAGCCTTGGCTGCTTTTCTGGCCATATCCTTGGCGTTACGGTCATAGCTGGAGGGAGACCGACTTGGGGGAAGAAACCGAGCTGGGGAGGAGCAGTCCTGGCGGGAGAGACTGGTATGTAGCCACAAGTCTGGAGGAATGACTTGAACTTAAAAAAAATCAAGGTAGCTTGAGGAATCAATGACACTATGAGCCCCATCTGGAAACAAGCAGACTTGAAAGAAAAAATTAACCGAGCAAACCAACCTCTAGAAGAAATTAACCAACCTCTGAAATGAGCATAATTGGCAATCCCTATCATCTATCTCCCTTTCTAGATAAGGTCCAGCAAGTTTGACATCACTGTCCTGGTTAAGGACATTGATTGGGTAAGATACTCCTTTAGAAGTATTCGAGCTTGCCCCTTTCTCAATATGATCGAAGATCTCCCAATTGTAGTGTTCCAAACTTTTTAACGCACATAAAACAGACTGAATTAATAGCGTATATGTTTCTAAAAAATGCGAAGCTTTATGCTTCAGAGGCTTTATCTTGTAAATTTTAGTGTAGATTTGGACACAGTGTCACTACAAACAGCTTTAGTAATCTACTGAGTACTAGGGATTCTACAGCAATGAGTAAAAAGTCGCTAGAAAAGCTATATATGATCTTCTGTCTGATGTTGGTAGCTTGATCAAAGACTAATATAGGTTGTTTCAAATGGCTAAGAGGCCATATATGATGATTGGATATGTATTATAAATTCGTAAGACTCGAGGCTGATGTGGAAATAGAGGCAATGTTCATATGCTCTTTTTTGGAACTAGAGGCGAAGACAAAAAACGCAATGAGCCCAACAATAAAGGTCTGTTTTCTTACTAATGATGATAATCTAGAGTGAGTGCATGATAGAAAGTGTGGCAAACTCAATTGTTGGATTTATTTTATGAAATGTACACTAAATGCAAAATGATGTTCCATTTGAATTTAAAGTAATATTTTTATTTCGTCAATTAATTTGATCATGATTAAGCTGCTTATTATTATTGGTGCAATTACTTCTATTTCATTCTTTTTTCCCTTTTATGCGTGATATAACCATAGACTCAAAATGAAAGCAATTTTGCATGAACATAAGAAAAAAGGCATCTAAAATACAAATTTGTCCAGAAAAGAGAACATCTATTCACGAAGAGATAAAAATGACAAAAATTGAACGTAGAATTACCACAAAAAGGACTCGTGATTTGGACACAAATTTGACAATGGTTTCATATGTGCTCATAAAATTGACATGTAGATGTCACAAAAACACTTAAATATTGACACAATTTTGTTACTTAAATATTACGAAAAGGAAATTAATTTGTCATAATATAATTAAAGATCACAATAATGTTCTAAAAATAAAATACGCTCGTTATAAATTGCATAATAAAAAGATATACAACTGTAATAAGAGAGTTACAAATATGACGTAACAGATATCAATGAATGCAAGATAAAAATGCCAATATGGGGTAACAATTTAGTGGTATAGTCAAGACTAATTTGGTATGAATATGACGCAAATTATTGACGAACTTGGATATAAGCTCTGACAAAAATGTGCTATGCATTTGCCACAAATATAGTTATTGTGTTAAGACTAATATGATAGAAAATAGGACACAATTATTGAATAACTTAGATATAAGCTTGACACAAACATGGCATGCAATTGTCACAAATTGTCATTGTGTCAAGACTAATAGGATTGAAAATATGACGCAATTATTGAATAACCTAGATATAAGCTCGATACAAACATGCTATGCAATTGCCACAAATGTAGTCATTGTGTCATTTTTGCGTTATGTGCCCGTGACACAATACTTGACGCAAAAGTTGACGTCCATGCGACATCAAAGTATAGCACTTTTAGCGTCAACCTTGTGACATTTAGTAGGTATCTGAGAACACACATAGCGTCACTTTGTTTGACGCCATACCTGACAAAAAACATCCTATTATATTGTAGTGTAATGTCAGAAAAACACGTGCATTGATCATGCTCAACTCACGATGTTACAAAGAAAAATATGTTAAAAGGCAGATACGAACCCAAATATGTAAGCAATGAAGAAAAGATATGCATTATTACGTATTAGGAATAAAGGAATGCTAGTCTACAAAGGGCACATTAGATTTAAGGGAGGATACAAAACATGCATATTTTCCTAATCAAGGAAGATACAAAAAATAGGCATTATGCATTTTATTTTTTATTTTTTTTTTTAAGGGCAAGGTTGTTTTTATGTTGCATCTAAAAAGGATACATCAGATGGTATATCATAGAAGACATACCTAATAAGTTCATGATAATATTCGGCCAAAACTCATGATCCATGCACAAAGGATTCATGATGCCAAAATATGTTGCATGGTCCTACCATAATAAAATAGCCAAACTAATAAACTGTTTAAACAAAATAATATAGCAGTTTGGAACAACAAAGTTTACTTGAGACCTGTTTCCCATATCAGTCTTCATCCACTAGATCCTGTATTGTAATATCAGCAACTCTACTATTTCCAAAGATCGTAAGAAGAGTGTCCAATACACAGGTCTGAAAATTGGTGAAATCAAGGAGAAGCAGCACATGGGCCTCCCTTTTCAGCTGCCATTTATGGTAAAGGCTGGTGAAGTGAGGCTTGAGACTGTTATACCTCCATACCTCAGCGCGTTTCAACACTTTCTTGATGGCCTTAGCATGTATGACCTCTTGCTTAAGTTGGATCAGCCTCCCCTCAAGTTCAGCTTGAGACAATTGGGTTTCTTCCTCATCCGAATCTGCAGCCACTCCCATTGCTCGATCCGTACTCCCGACTCTATTGAGTCTCCTATGTGCATCTGTGCAAGTCATCATCCGAAATGGTTAGATTGGTTAAATAGAAGTCATATAATCCATAGAATTTCCCTAGGGTGTTCCAGGCTGAATCATATTTCTTTCCTTTAAGCATCTTGTGAGCTATGGCAGTAATTTGGATGATATCTACAAAAGCTCTCTTAAGCCATATGATGGAAGGAGGTTGATTATTAATAACAACTCTGTTCCTGTGCAACCAGACAACCCAGCAGCTCAAAGATCTTGTGGTGCTCTCCAGTCTATCCTTTGTATCCCAAAAACTTAACAAGTTTAGTTCTGTAGGGGCTCCTTTATTAATCTGGGCAGACCAACTCCAAAATTCAGTCAACCATGGACATGTAAAGACATGGTTTGAAGTTTCCACCTCTCCACATTGAGGACACAAACTTGACACAGACCTATCAAATTTAGCCCTTTTCTGATTTGTTTGCAAACTCTGGTGAACTGCAAGCCACCTGAAAGCTTTGATTTTATTGGCAGAATAGCTTGACCATCCTTGGGCACATATGTCTGCAAGTTTGTCTTCATTACATTGCCATAAGGGACCTGCCTTGGATGGTCTATTTGGTACCAGAGCCTTGTAGATTTCTCTGAATGAGTACCATTCCTTATTATTCAAATGCCATGTGCTTGAGTTATTACTGAACTCATCATATCCCTCTATTCTGCTTATAACAGCCCTGAATATTTCTTTATCTAGTACGCGATTTTTATTAATAAAATACTTTTTTTAAAAATCCGTATGTATTTATGAGGATTTTTATGTTTTTGTATAGTCAATAGTGCCAAAAAAAAAATTTGCCCCAAAATATTTTCATGCACGTTTAGGGTTTAGGGCAGCAAAGAATTCTGTTCCCGTGGCCGCTGTCTGGCTGTAGCCGATCTATCTTTCTGTGGCCGATTCTCTGTGGCCGATTCTTCCTGTGGCAAAGAACTCCCTGTAGCCTCATCGATTCTATTGATAGCTAAGAATGCTTCCTCTGTAGCATATCAGGGAACAAGAGCATATATCGACAATGCATGAAGCTTCAATAGAATATCTAACTCGCCAATGCTTCCTCTGTAGCATAGCAGGGAACAAGAGCATATCTATGGCTGCATGAAGCTTCAAGGTAATCTGGCTTTCAAGGTTTATTCTTAGGTTTAGCTTTAGTGTTTGCGCCATTCTTAGGCTTTCAAGGTTTATTCTTAGGCTTAACTTACTAGTGTGGTTGATTTGCATTCCACAGTAGCTCCATTGCAGATGAGAGAACAGATCAGAAATACATTGGACGACCTGGACCTGTTTACCCAAGACGATTTAGCCAGGTAGATGCTTTTCTCTCTCTTGGACTTAATGACTTATGCAAAGTATAACTTTGAATAAGTTTCTAGTGATTGCTGTTGAATTTGAAGTGGGCGTTCATGCATTTGCAAAAATTGTGGACATTAAAAAGGTACTTCTGTTCAACTGTTCAGCTAGAAGATGGTGTTTTTTTCTTAATTATTTAGCTACACAATTCCATTAATTTGTTAACATAGTTTGTTGGGCAGATAGTCCTTGAAGCGGACGTAGTTCTTGTTCAACTAGAGTTGGCAGAAGTACGTTAATAAAGTTATTACATTTGTAATTGATAATTTACTTCAATGTTGTTAAAATTCGCTGGTTCTAAGTTGTAGTTGATGCTGGTTCTATGTTGATGCTGGTTCCATGTTGATGCTGGTTCTAAGTTGTAGTTGATGCTGGTTCTATGTTGATGCTGGTTCTAAGTTGTAATTGTTAATTCTTCGGTTAATTCTAGTTGAATTTCTTTATTTATTTATTCTAGTCTTGACTTTTGATGCCTTGGCATGTCAGATACTTTTCATCACGATGGCAAAAGGGGAAAGCAAGTTATGGATTGTCTCACTACTTATGCGCTGCTATAAAAAATCAGCAAGTGTAGACTAATATGCTCTTGTAGAACAAGCTTTCTACTACTATTAGAGATTATTAGTAAGTGGATTCAATGCTAATGTAATGCTGAACGTACTCTTTTTGGGGCTATTATTACATGTACAAACAAAGATCAACTGTTTTTTGACATGAACTCTCAAGGCAAGTTAAATAATATAAGAACTCTTACTGGAAAACCATATATTTCTGAAACATTCAAAGATTTTTAAAGATTTTTAAAGATTTTAAAGATTTTTAAGGTTTTTAAAGATTTTTAACGTTTTTTAAAGATTTTTAACGTTTTTTAAATAAAAAACGTATTTAAAGTTTTTTTCGAAATTTTTTAAAAAACCTCAAAAAATCTTAAAAAACGTACGAAATCCGTACGGATTTTAACGTACGTGACAACCTTGACCCTCAGATCCTCAAAAGTTCTAATGCCATTATTATGCCACTGCATGTACTTCTGTGGGTGTTTCAATGCAAGACAACCTATATTTGCTGGTGCAAAATCAGGGTGCCAAAAAAGGTGCAAATCTTTGCTTGTAGCATCAATGTTAGGGGGTCTATAGCATAAGGCTGCATTATTCCAGGCCTCCAACATCCTTTTAAGAAGATTAGAAGTACCTGGGCATGGGGATAATTGGAAGAAAGCCGAATCTGGAAGTTGGTGTTTGAGAGTATGGCTTCCTACAGGGAAAGATTCCTGAATCCAGAATTTCACCAATTGTAAAGCAGGGGATGGCCTTGTGGCATAAATAGCTTTCCATACCATTTTTGCTGCTAATGCTTGAGCTTGAATGAACATATCCTTGCAGCCCATACCACCTTCCTTTTTAGGTTTTATTAGATCTGCCCAGGCCACTTTGTGAGAGCCTTGCCAGATAAATTTCCTAATTGCAGCCTCCATTTTATTGTAAGAGTTTTTGTCCCCAACAATTGCAGACGAGAAGTACACGTGTGTGCTGCTTATTACAGCATTTGCAATTTCAATTCTTCCTGCCAATGATAATGAGGAGGTATACATGGACAACTTCCTCTTGATTCTGGTCACAATTGGTTCCCATAGACCCTGCAGGGAACTGTTAATTGATAAAGGCATGCCCAGAATACTTGTGGCAGAATTACAACTTAATATTTTGATCCCTTGTAGCATTGTATCCTGTGAGTCATAAATTATTGCACTCTTGTTTTTGTTCAGTCTAACTCATGCAGCATCTCCAAATTTGTCCATAGCAGCCAAAAAGTTTTCCAGACTCTTATCCTCTTTTTCCAAGAAAACAAAAGTATCATCTGCATATTGCATCATTGTGAAGAAACCTTTATTATCTGGGAGCTGAAGACTTTTGATTTCCCCCTCAACTTGCAATTGCATGGCTTTCCTGGTAACCATTTCAGCTACAATGAGAAACAAGTAAGGTGCCAAAGGGCACCCCTACCTGACCCCTCTTTGACACTTAAATAACTTGGTAGGTGTGCCATTGATAATTAATGCTGATGTTGAATTAACATTGAATCTCCATACCTTTTGGTATACACTGCTGGGAAGTCCAATATGTGTCATAGCTTTCTCTAAGAACTGCCAGCTTATTGTATCATATGCCCTTTTGAAGTCCAGCTTGAGTAGCATACAATTTTGTCCCGACCTCTTGTTCCAGTGCAGTCCTTCAGCATCTCCAATATAATTCTCCAATATATTTCTCTGGGGTAAGAAAGCTGATTGGCAGGGATTAATGGTTGAGTGCAGAAACATTTTTAATCTATTTGCCAATATCTTAGCTAGGACTTTGTAACTTGTGTTTGTCAGAGAAATTGGTTTCCAATCCCCAATGCCTTTTGGACAATCCACCTTTGGAATAAGTGTTATATGGCCAGCATTTATTGCTGGGTTAAGGCTAGTAGCTTTCCAAGCACCTTGAAAGAAAGTTATCAGGTCATCTTTCATAATTTCCCAGAATTCTACATAGAATTCGGGCTAGAATCCATCTGGTCCAGGGCTCTTCCCAGCAGCCATAGATTTAAGAGTCTCCCAAATTTCTTTCTCTTGGGGAATTGTTGTTAGTTCATCATCCTTTATCTCCTCCTTAGCTTTAGGAATATTCTGGAAGAAGCTATCAATAACCTGCTCATCTACTTGGTAACTCTGGAACATCCTCCTATATTCTTCATGAAAAAAACCTTCTATACCCTTTTGATCTTCAATAATTTCACCATTTCCATCATTCACTCTAACAATACCATTGTTGAGGATTCTACTTTTGGCTGCCCTGAAGAAGAAAGCTGAACTTCCATTGTCCATACCATTGATGAAGAGACATCTACTTCTCACAACAAGTGATTTAGCCTCTCTCTCTTCAATTGACTTTACCTTTTTTCAAGCTCCTCCTCTTCTTGTTGTGCCTGCTTGTTGTTCTTATCCTGAAAGAGTTTTTTCCTGATTTCACTTATCTTGAGATAAATATCACTTTTTTCCTTCCTCTTCTCTTTAATCCATTCTCTGCCCCATCTTTTAATCCAGCCCTTAAACAACCTCAGCCTTATAGTGAACGCCTTCATAGACTTAGTTTTTGGTAGAGGGGGCAAAGAGCTATAAAAAGCCTTAAATTCGTCACAAAATCTCTTACATTTCAGTAACTCTTTGTTGAATTTGAATGGGATATTATGACCACCCTTATAGGCATCCATTTTGTCATCTAGATATTGTGGGAGATGGTCTGAAACTGAATTCCCTGTATCTCCAGTGACCACCATATTATCCCATGTGAGCAGAGATTTATTGCAAAGGTAAAATATATCTAGCAGACAATAGGTTCTTTCATCTCCCTTATGCATTTAAAGGAGGATATGAACCCAGATCTCAACAGTAACACAAGCAATCTTACCAACATGCCACTACAATAAAATTGAACAACTACATTTGTAAAGCTAATAGATACCTGCAACCGAACCAAACCCACAACTGCATAAACTGTAATAATGCAGCAGTTCAGACAAACTATAACCCAAAAACCTCTTTGCCATATTAAAAGAAGGCCATCCACGTAATATGTCATAGAAAATCGATGTCGTTGAACGACGTCAGGCACACGTGGCACACAACATCAGCAGGCCATGCAAGCAGTTCTGTTTGGTTGTTTCACTACACCCTTATATTTTCTATCTTCTTGACATGCCATATCCACAAACACTTCTTGCTCAATCTACCAAACAAGCTTAAACCCACATCCTACAACTTCTTAAATAGAAAACCCATAGGAGGTTTCTTCTCAAACTGCTACGCAAATTTGATTTGATTTTCATCCTTGAGACAAACTCAGCATAAGATTCTTTCAAATTCTCGTCCATTTTTAAAAAACGAACCGGCTGATGAAGTTAAAACCGCCAAATAGAAGAAGGAAAAAAAACCAACAAAAACAATGCTGATCTCTCTTGTAAAGCACCGTGTAAACCTCTGTAGAACACCACAGCTTTTCTGCGCCTACCTGAATAACAAGCTTGCGAGCTTATACAAAGGTCTTAAATCAGATAAAAGAGACAGATTTGCACACAATTTAATTTCTTGAACTGCAGAAAGGCTTTTGCATTCTGCAGATGCGGAGAAGAATTAAAGGATGGGAGCTTATTTGCCTTGGTTTTTGCAAAAAAAAAAAAAAAAAAAAAGGGGTGGGGGTTGCTTATGATTGCAGCACATATGAATTGTATAAGTAGGAAAGTAATTATCTCTGGGACATGGTAAAATTTCTGCCCCAGTAGGAGGCGGGAGGAGGAGAGGATTACTGAAGGTGGCCAGAGTTGGAGGAGACAACGTCTGGCACGCAAATGCCGAGAAGAATTAAAGGATGGGAGCTTGTTTGCCTTGGTTTTTGCCCCAAAAAAAGGGGGGGGGGAGGGTTGCTTATGATTACAGCACATATGAACTGTATAAGTAGGAAAGTAATTATCTCTGGGACTTAGTAAAATTTTTGCCCCAGTAGGAGGCGGGAGGAGGAGGGGAATTACTGGAGGTGGCCACTATTAGAGGATGAGCAAGGGGATTACTGGAGGTGGCCACTATTGGAGGAACCAGTCTATTGGTGGCCATTATTGCCAGACTGGCGAGCTGAGACGCCACGACAGCAAAAACTCAGACGCTTTTTTCGAGTAATCTCTTAACTATCCCTTTTTAATTTCTTCATTATGGCCCTTCTGAACTTGTACCCTTTTAAAGAATGTTAATCATTCCCTATCTGCTTTTCCAGATCATGCTAAAAAGTCGAGCAGCCCACCTTTAGGGCTTCTGATTTTTCTTGTTGCCTGCTTGCTCCATAAACCGAAGAGATTCTGAGATCTCTCATAAACCCTGACAAACCCTGACAGACCCTAACACACATGGCATGCCATGCATGCCTGCAAGCCTGGAGACATCAATAGGCCACACGAACAGTTATGACATGTCACGTCTGCTAGACGTCGTTGAACGACGTCTTGCACACGTGACATGACATGCAGGCCTACCAACCTGGCAAGCCGGTAGGCCACGGTAGCACCCAGGGCACGTCAGATGCCACAAACGTCGTTGAACGACGTCCTGCACATGTGGCATGCCATGCAGGCCTGCCAGCCTGGCGACATCAATAGGCCACACAAGCAGTTTTGACACGTCATGTCTTCTAGATGTCGTTGAACGATGTCTGGCACACGTGGCCAGTGTAGGTTACGTACGCATACGTTACGTTTTCCATACTTAAGGTACCGTACCCATATGTACTGTACGTACTACTTCATTTTCTGCATCAAATAAGAAAAAAAAATTGGTTTGTTGTTTACGTACGCGTACGGTACGTACTTTATAGGGATATAGAGCAAGCACGTGGGAGTGGTCCACGGCGAATGGGTCATTGGAAGTATGGCAAATACTAAGTAAATGTTATTCCTAAAGTCATATAATAATATAAAGGGGCATAGGATAACATAGCATTTGGATGTGAGGAACCATTGATATTTATGGAAGGGGTCGAGGCACTATCGTTGGGATGGTTATTGGTTGAGAAAAACATCATAGATAATGTCTCATATGATAAGTCATATAATCTAATTAAAGGCAAGGAGATATTTTGAGAAAAAAGGCAACTGCCTGCTAAAAAAGGCTAAAGTCGCAGAGAGATCTATAAATAGAACCAAAACTTCAAATGGACATATCTCCGCGACCAGAGCTCCGATTGAGGCGATCTTTACCTCATTGGAACCGGCTCGAGTCTAGTTTCCGAATTGGGGTGGCACATTCCGTAGTTCATCCGGAGGAGAGAGTAATTGCCGAAAAGGTGACAGGGGGTCACAGATCACTGCCATAGCGACTTCACAGATCTGCAATTGTTTTTATGATGTGTGGCTACTTGGAGTAGTTAGATTAGTCTGGAAGGCCAATAAGCTAGATGCTAGAACTTTGTATTTTCTATAGCACTTGTGTTTTGCCATAACCCAGTGGATCCGGTTGGGTGGTTAATGGTGCTGCCATATCAATTGTGCATGAATAAAGTTTCTTTAGTCCGGTGTTCTATTATTTCATTATGGTTCTATGATTCTGTGTTGCCACAACTTCCCAAATATACATGAATTGTATCAAGTTTCTTGGAGCCACAGCTTGTCATGGAGACAAGTAGTTTATCGTGGAGACGAGTTGTCATGGAGACAAATAGCTTGTCATGGAGACAAGTAAACCATTGCTGCAAAACATTGAGCTCTGCCTTGTCATAATAGACAAACTACCCGCCATAACCTCATGCCATTTCTAAAAGTTCATCTTGGTCATTTGAGCCTGTATAAATTCCAACCTTTAAGCCTGAGTATGGAGAACCGCAAAAGCATCATGCTTGGGATTGCGGAGTCAGATCGTGGTGATATGAGAGATTGATTGACCGTGGGGGTCATCTATATAAATATTTGACTTGGGAAGTCATCCATATTAACACTTGACCTTATTTGCAGGTTTGCTTAGTGTTAAGCATTGGGGAGGACACTTTACATAGAAGCTGTCAAGGATATGGACGCAAAATTTGGATTCGGAATCTCAAATTGTTTCCTATGGGACAGGCTTATGGTAAAGTTCCTAAGTTGAATTTCTTTATTTGGAATAAAGAATAGATACTTTTGTTGTGTATACCCATGGTAGATTAGTGACTACGATTGCAACGTAGCCGGCTTGAATATGGTATACTAGATAGGGAATGCCTCTTGGTAGACTAGTGATTGTGTCTGCAGCACAATCGGCTTGAACAAGAGAGCATAAGATGTATACTTTTGAAGACTAGTAATTGTGATTGCAACACAATTGGTTTGACAAAAGTTGCATCTGTATCTTGGAGATACACTGTATCGTGGTGGCGATACAATCAAGTAGTACCGCGGAGGTACGAAAGATAATAACGTACCATGGAGGTACAAGGGATATATCGTACTGTGGAAGTACGCTGATATCCGTAACTATTTCTGGAGTTTTGCAGGGATTATAAAACTTTCAGACTGGTGATGACCATGGAAGAGCCATCTTGAGAAGGGATGGATTGAAATGGAGCGTATCTTGAATAATCGCGGGGTGATCCTTCTTGAGAAGGGATGGACTGAAATTGAGTGTACTCGACGATCGCGGACAATCTATCTTGAGAAGGGATGGATTGATATGGAGCAAGCACGGGGGAGTGGTCCACGACGAATGGGTTATTGGAAGTATGGCAAATACTAAGTAAATGTTATTCCTAAAGTCATATAATAATATAAAGGGGCATAGGATAACATAGCATTTGGATGTGAGGAACCATTGATATTTATGGAAGGGGTCGAGGCACTATCGTTGGGATGGTTATTGGTTGAGAAAAACATCATAGATAATGTCCCATATGATAAGTCATATAATCTAATTAAAGGCAAGGAGATATTTTGAGAAAAAAGGCAACTGCCTGCTAAAAAAGGCTAAAGTCGCAGAGAGATCTATAAATAGAACCAAAACTTCAGATGAACATATCTCCCCGACCAGAGCTCCGATTGAGGCGATCTTTACCTTGGAACCGGCTCGAGTCTAGTTTCCGAATTGGGGTGGCACATTTCGTAGTTCGTCCGGAGGAGAGAGTAATTGCCGAAAAGGTGACAGGGGGTCACAGATCACTGCCATAGCGACTTCACAGATCTGCAATTGTTTTTATGATGTGTGGCTACTTGGAGTAGTTAGATTAGTCTGGAAGGCCAATAAGCTAGATGCTAGAACTTTGTATTTGCTATAGCACTTGTGTTTTGCCATAACCCAGTGGATCTGGTTGGGTGGTTAATGGTGCTGCCATATCAATTGTGCATGAATAAAGTTTCTTTAGTCCGGTGTTCTATTATTTCATTATAGTTCTATGATTCTGTGTTGCCACAACTTCCCAAATATACATGAATTGTATCACAGTACAGGTACGGTACGTACTTTATAGGTACGGTACAAGCACTTTTCAAAAAAAATAAAAAAAAATAATTTTTTTTGGGTTAACGTATGTACCGTACGTATTTTATGGTACCGTACGTACCATATGTGTACTTTAAACAACAACTTTTGACGTACGTTTGTACGTTAAACTGGCCCTCGTATGTTACCTCGTACTGTATGTTGCATACGTATTGTATACGTATGGTACGGGAAGTACGGTACTACACTGCACGTGGCATGATACGCATGCCTCCTAGCCTGGCGAGCCGATAGGCCGCGGCAGCACCCAGGGCACGTTAGATGCCATAGACGTCATTGAACGATGTCTTGCACACGTGGCACACCACGCAGGCCTGCCAGCCTGGCAAGCCGGTATGCCACGACATCACCTAGGGCACGTCAGATGCCATAGACGTCGTTGAACGACGTCATGTACACGTGGCATGACATGCAGGCCTGCCAGCTTGGCAACGTCAGCAGGCCACGCAAGCAGTTGTGACACGTCACGTCTGATGGTCGTCGTTCAACGATGTTCACGTCGTTGAAAGATGTTGACATCGTTAAAAGGCGATTAGACGTCGTTTAACAACGTCCAGAAGTCGTTTAAGGTCGACGATCCCTTGTAGTGGGCTGAACTGTCGATGTATCACTGCTATCCTTTTATCAATGAGGAGCAGAAATTAAAACCTGAGGGCCTTGTCATGTCCTCCTTTGCTGCCTCTTCTCCGGTTCTGATGCCGGCCCTGTGCCTTCTGGACTACTCATCCCCCGGTACTGCTGTCAGGTCCCTGTAATCTGCAAACATGGACATGGAAGAGGTCAAGTTGATCCCGCCTCTCTCGATCTCGACTGGCGTTGCTGATGAGGAGCTGGACAGGAATACGCTCATTGTCTTGCCCCTAATGCCCATCCGTTCCTGGATGGCAAAGAATTCCTTCTATGAGGACATCTCTTGTTGTGTCATCATTTGCCAAATACTATTGTAGGCTTCGATGTCGGATGATGATTGTCCAGTATAGGTGTGCGCTTCCCTGATGCTGATAGGGAAGTCTTGTGTCTCCCAGTCGATGAAGTTATCAAGGTCGAGCTGTTGGCACAGAATCTATACGATTCGTAATGCTCAAAATAAAACAAACAAGATTCCATGTCAAATATTAGCACAAGACCATATGAAGAATCGGTATCAGTCTAAGCTTCCAACATGAACACCAACTTCCAACAGGACCCTAAGACCGCAAGCGAAACAAGAACAATTGTTTAATTCATATTATAAAAATACTAATAATCATAAGTGAATGATGATGCAACCATTTCCTTATAAATGGATGTGGAAGTGCGGGCAAATCTCTGTATACTTGTATAGTGGACCAAACAACATCGTACAAGACTTAGAAAATAGATTACATTGCATAAACGATTGTTGCCCATTTTTGGCAACATAGACCAGCATCTATGTATCAAAACCTTTGTTTCATTTATATTTCCTTCAAGGAAAAGTTCCAGGCTATTGTGATCCCATCAGAGTTTGGAAGACATTTGACCAAGATTGGAAGACATTTGGGATCTCCTATTATGGCCTAGTCTTTTCCTTGAGGTAAAACACCTTTCTAGACACATTCCTATTAGTTTAACATTTTCCTTTGATTTGAAGACCAGGCAAAGGCTATAGCAAGTTTATCAAGGAGGCACAAGACATTTTACCAAAGCTCAAACCTTATGAAGCTTGCTTGAGAAGTTTGAAGTCACACACATGAGGATGCTACCCTAGAAGTGAAATTTGCTCTTGTTCTAGCCTTGAAGTTTGGAAGACCCTTATAAAAGTTTGGAAGACCTTAGGCTTTGAGCAAATCTATCTTCACTAGGAGGTATGAATTGAGCCCTAGAAACAATTTGAGATAAGATCAAGTGCTGAGAGGTACCCATCTCTTCTTCATTCCATTCATCTTACATTCCCCTTTCTATATCCCAAGAGCCTTCAAAACTTTTCCTTCACCATTGTTTCCACTTTTGAGACCTTTTCTCATCATTCTACTACTTATTTTTTATTGATCTCACCTTCATTTGAGAATTGTCCCCTAGTGATCTTGAAAACCTTCAAAGGCAAGAAAGCTTTTTTTTCATTCTCATTTCATCTTCCTAAACCCTAGTATAGCCTATTTACACCCTTTTCCCATCTTTTTCCTATGACTTTTTCACCATCCCTATGTTGCAATATTCATTGACCATGGGTCAAAAGGGACCAAAATTCAAATGTTTCAGTTTGACCTAAAAACCCTCTAGATGGAAAGCTTGGAAAAAAAGAGCTAACTTGGTCTTTTAAAATTCAAAAAAAAACCCTTGGGAAGACCTTCAAAATTGGATTCTTGGGATGCGTGCCCAAAAAATAAAAAACCTATTCTAGCCTATCTACCCTATCTATTTTCAAGATAGTTCCGTGTCACCCCCCATTTTTCCACGTGGCAGCAGGGCGTGGGGGCCAGACACGGGCTGGGTGTCCCCTCTGCGTGGCACGCAAATTTAATAGTGGGCCCGCATTATTCCTTATATACGAGGAGCCTGAGAACCACTTCGCCCGTGGGATATATCACCCTTAAGAATTTTTGATGAACCCTAAGAAATAGGGGAACGCTAAATCCCGCCAATTCGTGCCTAAATTTGATTGAATCCCGCCAATTTTGGCCCAAATTAGCTCGAAACCTTTTCGAAACCATGGGGATCCTTTGTGGCACTTGATTCGATAGAAATTGCTCAATTTGGGCCTCAAATCACTCAACCGAAGCTAGCTTTTGGGAAGAACGGTTCTTAAGCCAAGAAAACAGATCAAATCCGCGTCCCCCCTCGGAGATAGACCTCCGTGATCTTGGCGCATTTTGATATTCTCGATATTATTTTGCTCGCTCTATTCGAAATTTGCTCGCTTCGCTTTCGTGATTGAAGATCTGTCCCGGTGTGACTTGTTCGACAGCTGAGGCACTTCAACTACAACTCAAAAAATCATTTCATTCGGCCTTCATTGGTAGTTCTGAGATTCACTAAAGGCTCAGACAGACCTGGATTTTACTTTCAAACACTATTATATGTTTGAATTTGGTAATGCCTTGCTAACACTATCAAATTTCTTGTGTTACATTTCTATAATGCATAGTCTTTGCCTGGAAAGTTGTTGTCACCATTGTATATTCATCTTTTGTAATCCTCGCATTGTGCTTTTAAAGCTAAAAACTAAAAAAAAAACCCAAAATATTTATTCCAAGCTATATTCTTTTCGGATAGTTGCATTTCATCTTCATAAAAACCTTAGAGACCTACACATTCAAAGAAAACACATAAAAAGACCTTTTTCCATAAGCATCCACAGAGTTTGTTCTTTTCCCCGAGGCCTCGGCTGCTTACAGAGAAACTAAAACTCTTTTTTGCTATTTAAACCCTATGCACATGATCTAGGGGTTATTTTGAAGTTACTGCAGATCCCAACTCAAGATTCCTTATCAAACTCCATCTGCAAATTTTGGCTCTCTGTTTTTTGGCAGCGGCCAACTTTTTGACCCGACTTTGACCTACATTTTCTCAACCTTCCCCTATTCAAATCAAGTCAAATCTCCACCCCAGTTTCCTTTGCTTGTTGATCATCTATACCACCAATCACATCTCAAAAATCTCACAAGGTGTGTCCGCAGAAGGCCATTTTTTGCTCGACAGCTTTTTCGGGCCAGGGGACTTTAGTGATTTTGGAAAAACCAATATTCCAAAATGACTTTTCTCACTTCATATGTCAAGGATTGATCACCCTAAGTGATCTGGAGGTCCTAACCATTTTGTTTGAGCTTCCTTGAGGTTAGACTAAAATTCCAGGTTTTAGGCTAACATTTTGGAGGTCCCTACCGAGATTTTCACCGGAAGTTGAACTCCATGGCACCAAGAAAGACTGCTGAGCCTCTTGAGCAACCCGAGGTAACAGTCAACCAGATCTAGTAGGGGTAAGCATGAAAGTGGCTACCAGTTCCACAGCAAATGTTACAAATGTTTCTGCTTTGCCTTTTCCTCCACAAGCTCCTTACCAATTTGAGCTCACTATACTGCTTTCTTCCCTTGTTATGATTCTTCCATGAATGCTAACCATTTCTTGAAGAATTTTGAAGAATATTATGAGGAGCATGGAAAGAAGAAAGGTACCAGGTTTGCTGAGTTTATCAAATGCATGAAAGGTGATGAGGCCAGATCCTGGTTGGATTTCGAACTGTCGATAGGTACTAAGTGGGATGAATTGGAACAAAGGTTTCTGTCAAGGTTTGGTAAGACTACTTCACCCCAGGACCTTGTTTTTGAGCTCAATTCCTTTTCTATTAGATCCGGTGAAAGTGTGAAACAAGATGTGGAAAGATTTAACTCTTATTTCTTTGGTGTGTAATAGGAACCATGTTTCCCACCCAACTTTGCATCGGTTGCTTCTTCCTTCGAGGTCCGATATCCAGCCTAAGATTTATAGAAAGTTATTAAAACTTCAAAAGTTTGGTGAGCTAGATTCAATCCATAAGACATTTGTAAAGGTGTAGATTTAGTAGAAATGCTAAGCTATCGGGCCACCGATGATGAAATCAGAGATCCATTCTACCCTCCTCATCATGATACTGAGCACGAGTCACACTATGCTAATGCTGCCCCTGTGTATGCAGTTCAGAAGGAAAAGAAGAAGCCAAAAGCTGAAGAGCTAGACCCTCAGGTTTCAGAAATGAAATCTGAGATAAGTAAGGTATCTGAAGCTCTCTTAGAAGTTACCAAACAACTCATGGAGTTAAAAAATAGTAATAATGCTCCTTCTTCTAGCTCTGCCATACCTGAATGCACAAACTGTGGTAAACCCTATCATAGGGCTGGAAATTGCTTTGCAAAATCTTGTCCTAAATGCCACAAAAGGGGCCATTTTGGTAGAGAATGTCCTGTTTGTTCTTTTTGCAAAGAGATAGGTCATGAAGAGAAGTTCTGCACTGTCAAGAATTACCTTGCAAAGCAAGAAAAAGGTAAACAGGTGTCCAATATTAGTTTTATTGAGACTTGTGCGTAAGAACAAGAAGAACAAGATGTTATGGTTGTGCAAACACGCTAGGCTCCATTCGTGTACATCCGCAAGTTCTCATTCCCACCAAGTGTAGCTCCTAAGGTAACATTTCAGCCAAATCCTCGGGATATAGCTCCTCCCCTGTTCAAAGGTATAAAACAGTAAAGATTCTGAGCTTGATGAATTTGAATTGCTTATGAAAAACTCCAAGGTTACTGTAGACTTACTAACTTTATTAAGGATTGCACCATCATACAGGGAAAAGCTCATCAAGAATACCCAAAATGTTGAAGAAATTGCTGCGTAAACTTGCAACAACATTTTCAGTAGCCTTTACCCGAGCACAATCAAGATCCGGTGCTTTTATTTGTAGTGCTACTATAGGTACCTCCCATTTAGATAAGGTTTTGTTGGATGGAGGTTCCTCCCTAAATGTCATGCCTTATCATGTTATGAAAACACTGAATCTCAAAGTAGAAGACAACACTTCTATTGTTCTAAAATCCTTTTCCAATGCTAAGGTAGTACCAAAGGGAGTGGTGAGAAATGTGTCCATAATACTGGGGAATCATTGTCTTAGCTACATTTGTGGTTGTTGACTTTGAGAATGTTAATCATGCTAACATTTATGATTTATTACTGGGAAGAAGGTGGATGAAAACAGTAGATGCTAGGCCTATATGGTCTGAAGGTATTTGCACTATTTCAAATGGAGCAACTTCCATTAAACTGGTAAACCAAACTGACCCTTCTGCTAACATTAGATTCATAGATGTGGATATTTTGCAGGAAGAAGAGTTAGGAGTTTACAGTTTAGGTCTAGATGTTGATATAAATGCAGAAGTTATCAACTTTGCTCATGTAGAGTTCCCTGATCCAAAAGAAAACAAGGCCTACCTTTGGTTTGATGGAGGTATGTCTAAGAAATTAGGGATTGCTTCTTCTGCTGCTATTCTGAAGGATGCAGATCTTAAGCTGATGACTAAGATAGGGAGAATTCATCCTAATATTTCTTCTAATGCAGCAGAATATAGGGCCCTCATTGCAGGCCTACAGGAAGCAAGGTTCATGAATATTTCCCATATTGTTATCTATGGAGACTCACAACTTGTTTGCAAACAGATTTTGGGAGAATACCAAACAAAACATCAAGATATGGAGGATCTGAACACACAAGCTCGAGAATTGCTAACTTTTTTTGATCATTGGGAAATTTATCATATTCCAAGGTCTAAAAACTTTGACACACTCACCCCGGTTTTTGGTCCACTGTTGAAAACATCAGTTTTGGTAGGTCTACATGTCCTGTTTTCAAAGAATCCTACATGTGGATTTGTGAAGGTATGGTTTTGTTCGATAATGGTGTTCTTTTTTCAGTGGACTAAAACATCCACTGTTGTTTTGTAGTTTCTTCTATTGTGACATGTCATTTTATAATACAATCCACTGTAGGAAAGAGTACTTGAATTTCTACATGTCTAATAATTCTATTGTCACATGTCTTTATAGATGTAGGAAAGAATATTTGATTCTCTACATGTCCTATACTTCCATTCACATGTCTTTATAGTAGTAGGACAGAGTACTTTATTTGCTAAGGCATTGTAGGAAAGAATACATGAATTACTTATTATGTGTAATACTTCTATTGTCACATGTCTTTATAGAAGTTGGAAAGAATACTTGATTCTCTACATGTCATATGCTTCCATGTCACATGTCTTTATAGTAGTAGGACATAGTACTTTTATTTGCTAAGGCATTGTAGGAAAGATTACATGAATTTCTACATGTGTAATAATTCTATTGTCACATGTCTTTATAGAAGTAGGAAAGAGTACTTGATTCTCTACATGTCCTATCCTTCCATATCACGGGTCTTTATAGTGGTAGGACAGAGTACTTGATTTGCTACATGTGATGCACGTGCGATCACATGTTCTTATACTAGTATTCCATGTAACACAAGTTACTTCAACTACTTCAATTACTTAACACCTATTTTTGCATAACGTGGGCACCAACATGCCAAGGTGGCTCCAACATGCCACCTAGGCTCAAACATGCCAAGGTGGCTCAAACATGCCACGGGCTCCACTATGCCACCTAGCCTCCAACATGCCAAGGTGGCTCACAACATGCCACCTAGGCTTAAATATGCCAAGTTGGCTCAAACATGCCACCTAGGCTCCAACATGCCACCCGTGGCTCTACCTAGGCTCAAACATGCCACGTGGGCTCCAACATGCCACGCGCCAAGGTGGCTCCAACATGCCACCCAGGCTCCAACATGCTGAAACATGCCACGTGGGCTCTAACATGCCACCTATGCTCCAACTTGCCAAGGTGGCTCAAATATGCCACGTGGGCTCCAACATGCCAAGGTGGCTCAAGCATGCCACACAGCTCCAACATGCCACCCAGGCTCTAACATGGCAAGGTGGCTCAAACATGCCACGTGGTCTCCAACATGCCACCTAGGCTCCAACATGCCAAGGTGGCTCCAACATGCCAAGGTGGCTCAAACATGCCACCTAGGCTCCAACGTGCTCAAACATGCCAAGGAGGCTCAAACATGCCACGGGCTCCAACATGCCAAGGTGGCTCAAACATGCCACCTAGGCTCAAACATGCCAAGGTGGTTCCCACATGCCAAGGTGGATCCAACATGCCACCTAGGCTCAAACATGCCAAGGTGGCTCAAACATGCCACCTAGGCTGCAACATGACAAAATGGCTCAAACATGCCACCTAGGCTCCAACGTGCTCAAACATGCCACGCGGGCTCCAACATACCACCTATGCTCCAACTTGCCAAGGTGGCTCAAAAATGCCACGTGGGCTCCAACATGCCACCTAGGCTCCAACATTCCTAGGTGGCTCAAACATGCCATCTAGGATCCAACATGCCACCCGTGCTCAAACATGCCGTGGCTCAAACATGCCAAGGTGGGTTTCAAACATGCCACCTAGGCTCCAACATGCCAAGGTGGCTCAAACATGCCACGTGGACTCCATAATGCCACGTGGGCTCCAACATGCCAAGGTGGCTCCAACATGCCATGCAGGCTCCAACATGCCAAGGTGGCTCAGGCATGCCACCTAGTCTCAAGCATGCCACCTAGGCACCCCAAGTGGTGACATGGCATGCCAAGTAAGCAAGGTCAAGTTTTGACTAGGCCAAAAAACCAAAGATGTCCATCTTTGGTCTTTTCATTGGGTGATGTTGGCAAATTTTAGGTGACATGGCTAGATGATGGTGACATGGACCTTGGATGTCGCAAACAGGGGCAGCACCTCGGCGGCCCCTTTCTTGTGAAGGGGAGTCTCCTAAAAGGTATATATGCTGGTGCATTTTCTCTTGATGCATGCGTCATCTTTGCACATCCCGCCAAGATTTCACCTTTTTCGAGACCGGATTTTTATCTGTGCTTTTCTTTGTGTTTATGCTCCGGAAATTCATAACTAATGCATGGGGCAGGGAAAAATCCTGGTTTTCAGCCAGCTGGCTTGCCAAGTGGCCCGGAGAGTATAGGAAAATCCCCGGTATTTCCGGATGAGTTTTAGACCCTCGATTTTTTATTGGGATGGCCGCCGTTGGCCCTGACAAGGTTTAGACCACGTTTTCAATTTTGGGGCATGGAGAAGGCCCCGGATTGGCGATCCGACCTCGCCGCGTCGTCCGGAACGGCGAAATTACCCTAGGGGACAAGTTCCACAGTGAGTTTTCCCAAGGGATCAATCACTTACCCCTCACTAGGAGGTATTCAGCATCCACCTCCATGCCAATTGACTACAAGTGTGTAGTAAACGACCTACTTTGGCGTTTCTTGGAGAGGGGGTGGTCTTGCCCACCTGAAACTTGGTACCCTAGGTAATGGGGATGTTCGGGGTCCATTGGCGGAGGAGCCAGTTCTGCTCCCGAGTGGGGGTCAGGCGTCCCCGCCCTTGGGCTTGGACTAGCCTGCAAGAAGAAGATACTTGGGGTTCACCCTGAGGCCCTGGTAGAAGATTGAAGTGACAATAGGAGCACTAGGACTGCTAGGTGGTATACATGTGACCACAGAGAAGAAAAGCTAGCTCCACTGCTCAGTAGGACGTTACCGACCCGGTGGCCTCCCGAAGGGGGTTGGCTCGAAGCCTCGCCTCATGCCTCTGCTTGTGCTTCTATTGTTTGCATTTTTCTCTTGCGTGTGCAGCGCCATGTTGCATATCCCGCCAAGATTTCACCTTTTTTTCGAGACCCGGATTTTTATCCGTGGTTGTTTTTGTGTTTATGCCCGGAAATTCATAATTAATGCATGGGGCGGGGAAAAATCCTGATTTTCAGCCAGCTGGTTTGCCAAGTGGCCGAAGCGCACTGTGAAAAATCCCCGGTATTTTTCGGGCGCAGCTTTAGACCCTCGATTTTTGATTGGGATGGCCACCGCTGGCCTCCGACTGTGGTTTAGACCACGTTTTGATTTTGGGGCATGGAGGAGGCCCCGGATTGGCGATCCGACCTCTCCATGTCATCTGGAACGCCGAAATTACCCTAGGGGACAAGTTCCACGGCCCTCTTGATCAGAGGAGCATCCCCAGAATGTAAACCCTATCAAACCCTAGGGTTTGCTAGGGTTTACATCTCGAGCGTCAAGACGGAGACTCACACATCCGAAACTTTGCATGGAGTTCTCTGTATGCTCGGGGACCATGCCCGGAGATGGGGTCAAATCCCCGCTAAAGATGCTTTTCCGCACTCCCCTTCACCGGAAAGGGGCTTGTGAAGGGAGTCTCAAAAAAGGTATCAGACCGGAAATTTGGCTCTGTCTCCCTGCCATGAGGGTAATCCAGCACGGGTATTCCACGTCAGATCCTGGGCCCTCTGGGTCATCGGAGCATCCCCAGAATGTAAACCCTATCAAACCCTAGGGTTTGCTAGGGTTTACATCTCGAGCGTCAAGACGGAGACTCACACATCCGAAACTTTGCATGGAGTTCTCTGTGTATGCTCTGGGGACCATGCCCGGAGATGGGGTCGAATCCCCTCGCAAAGAAGCTTTTGCATGCACTCCCCTTCACCTAAAAAGGGGCTTGTGAAGGGAGTCTCCAAAGGTATGTCGCGACCGGGAAATTTGGCTCTGTCTCCCAGTGCCATGAGGGTAATCCAGACGGGTATTCCACGTCAGATCCTGGGCCCTCTGGGTCATCGGAGCATCCCCAGAATGTAAACCCTATCAAACCCTAGGGTTTGCTAGGGTTTACATCTCGAGCGTCAAGACGGAGACTCACACATCCGAAACTTTGCATGGAGTTCTCTGTGTATGCTCTGGGGACCATGCCCAAGATGGGGTCGAATCCCCCCAAGCAACATGCTGATCCGATCCGGACTCCCCTTCATCGAAAGGGGCTTGTGAGTTCTCCAAGATCCTTCTATTCTATCCCTTGCCAAACTCCTCTACAAAAATTTCAAAGGTTATCATATTTCTTGCATAAAGTCCTAGTCACGTCACCACCATCTAGCCATGTCACCCAAAATTTGCCAACATCACCCAATCAAAAGACCAAAGATGGACATCTTTTCATTTTGGCCTAGTCAAAACTTGGCCTTGCTTACTTGACATGCCATGTCACCACTTGGAGTGCCTAGGTGGCATGCTTGAGCCTAGGTGGCATGCCTGAGCCACCTTTGCATGTTGGAACCTAGGTGGCATGTTGGAGCCAACGTGGCATATGGAGCCACATTGACATGTTTGAGCCTAGGTGGCATGTTAGAGCTTAGGTGGCATGTTTGAGCCACCTTGGCATGTTAGAGCCCACGTGGCATGTTAGGAGCCCACGTGGCATGTTTGAGTCCACGTGGCATGTTTGAGCCACCTTGGCATGTTGGAACCTAGGTGGCATGTTGGAGCCCACGTGGCATGTTTGAGCCACCTTGTCATGTCGGAGCCTAGGTGGCATGTCTGAGCCACCTTGGCATGCCTGAGCCACCTTGGCATGTTGGAGCCCACATAGCATGTTTGAGCCAACTTGGCATGTTGGAGCCCGCGTTGCATGTTTGAGCCACCTTGGCATGTTTGAGCCACCGTGGCATGTTTGAGCCTAGGTGGCATGTTGGTGCCTAGGTGGCATGTTCGAGCCACCTTGGCATGTTGGAGCCTAGGTTGCATGTTGGAGCCTGCGTGGCATGTTTGAGCGACCTTGGCATGTTTGGGCCGAGTGGCATCATGGCATGTTGGAGCCTAAGTGGCATGTTGGGAGCCCACGTGGCATGTTTGAGCCACCTGGCATGTTGGAGCCTAGGTGGCATGTTGGAGCCCACATGGCATGTCGATAACTCCAAAACCCATTCCATTAGTTCCTATTGCTTCATGTTCTCAATTGCAGCTTCTCAACCATGACCCAAGTGCAACCGACTAAAACTCGACCCCCATAACGTAAACCCTTCAATAACCTAGCAACACACAGGGTTTACGTTTCGGAGGCTATATCCTAGTCAGATTCGACCAAAATCTTGCACAATGTCATCACGTAGAGGGAGGGTGTTGATGCCATAAGATGTGCCTTTAAAACCTTGGGAGGCGTTCGCCCCAAAGGTCCTCTCCCAAAGAACCTTGGCCACGGATGGGCAACTTTCCCACTCCGGAACTGTGAACTGACTCTGCCAATGGACTCAAAACGTTGACATTACCCTGGAGACCAAGTTTCGTGGGTAGAAGACTACCCCTTTTCCAAGAAGCGCCAAAGTAGCTCATGTCCAACATGTTCGTAGTCAACTGGTCTAAGAGGTGGCTGCAGAATACTGCCATGTAGAGGGTTCGTATTTTTTTCGTTGCAAAAAATGACCGTTTAACTTGGTCCCTAGGGTAATTTCGCCGTTTCGGATGGCATGGCGAAGTCGAATCTCTATTTCGGAGCCTTTGTACTGCCCGAACGACAAAATGCCTCTACCAAAAGTTCCAAAGGTTATCATATTTCTTGCATGAAGTCCTATCATCATGCCCACATGGCATGTTTAAGCCACCTTGGCATTTTTGAGCCACCTTGGCATGTTGGAGCATAGGTGGCATGTTGGAGCCACCTTGGCATGTTTGACCCACCTTGGCATGTTCGAGCCTAGGTGGCATGTTCGTGCCTAGGTGGCATCACTTGGCATGTTGGAGCCCAGGTGGCATCACATGCCAAGGTGGCTCAAACATGCCACATGGGCTACAACATGCCACCTAGGCTCCAATAACATGCCAATGTGGCTCCAACATGCCACCTAGGCTCAAACATGTCAAGGTGGCTCAAACATGCCACCGAGGCCCCAACATGCCAAGGTGGCTCAAACATGCCACGTGGGCTCCAACATGCCACCTAGGCTCAAACATGCCACCTAGGTCCAACATGCCACCTAGGCCCCAACATGCCAAGGTGGCTCAAACATGCCACGTGGGCTCCAACATGCCACCTAGGCTCCAACGCGCCAAGGTGGCTCCAACATGCCACGGGCTCCAACATGCCAAGGTGGCTCAAACATGCCAATGAGGCTCCAACATGCCAAGGTGGCTCAAACATGCCACGTGGGCTCCAACATGCCAAGGTGGCTCTAACATGCCACCTAGGCTCGAATATGCCAAGGTGGCTCAAATATGCCACATGTGCTCACCTAGGCTCCAACATGTCAAGTCGGGTTCAGCCACGCTGGCTCCAACGTGCCATCTAGGCTCCAACATGCCAGGTGGCTCAAACATGCCACCTAGGCTCAAAATGCCAAGGTGGTTCCAACATGCCATCTAGTGGCTTAGCATGCCACCTAGGCTTCAAGCACGCCACCCAGGCACTCCACGCATGGCATGTTTGAGCACCGGTGGCATGTTGGAGCCTAGGTGGCATGTTTCAACCACCTTAGCATGTTGGAGCCCATGGTAGGAGTTTGAGCCACCTTGGCATGTTGGAGCCTAGGTGGCATGTTTGAGCCCTCGTGACATGGGCTAGTTTGAATAATCCGCCCCTCTCATCAGTAGTATCCTACCGTGGCAGCGATTGAAGTAGATGTCCCCCACCCCTCGAAGCCTATAGCCCCCTTTGTTTGCCGATTTAGTACAAGAAAAAAATACCAAAAATCTAGTACGCTTTGTCTTATCCGGGCTGATGAAGTTGGGGGGGTCGATAGGTTCAAAGGGGGGAGGATTAGTTCAATGGAGGGGGCCGGATAATACAGTAGCTGCTCAGGCCGGATACTACAGTAGAGGAGGGCCGGATTATTCAACTGTCCCGTGGCATGTTGGAGCCAACCAGGTAGCATGGTGAATCCTAGGGGCACAACATTTAAATTATAAAAAATAAGATATGTATGAATTAAACCATTAAAAAATATTTCATTAATCAAGATGGGCGGTGGAGATCTTGATCCCGTCCTATTATGTTATTGGCCCTTAAAAACGATGGCTGCGATTGATGACGAGATCAACGACCAAGATGCTGATCCGGGTCCTCTACTCTCATTGGCCCGCCTGAGGTTCCTTGTGTTTTTTCGTTTCCCTCCCTTGGCCATGGCGATGGCAGAGGTCCTAGGCTATGGCAATGCTTCCGCGCCTGCATTGGCTATGGCGATGCTCCCTGCATTGGCTATGGCGATGGCGGAGCTCCTTGGCTATGGCAATGTGCCCTGTATCTTTCCTTTCTCTCCATTGGCTGTTTCCGATCTTTGGGTTATGGCTTGTAGCGACAGGGCAGAGCTGCTTCCGCTTCTTGGGGTTATGGCTTGCAGCGACAGGAAGGAGCCACAGATAGGTGGTAAAAACAACGGTTTTTGTGTCTGGGATAAATCCCACTCCACAGCTAAAGCACGCCTTTTTTGGGTCTGCCTCCTGTCGTTATTGAATACAGAGAGAGATCGGATTCTACACCGGCTCGATGCTGCACGAATTTTTGCTTCTGCTGCCATTTTTTCAGATCCAAAAGACCCTGGCTGATCTATTTCTCAGGTTATTCCTGGTTTTTCTCTTCATTTCAGATCAATAACAATGGAAATTGTTTTATTATCATGTCGGATTTAAGGTTTTGAAGTGGCTAAGGCAGCTGCATTCACAATAGCTGATCAGGCTGCGAAAGAACTCTTGCGGTCTGACTCATGCAAGTTCCCATCGCAATGGTATATTTACTCATTTTCATTCCTCAGATTCTTCCTTTCGTTTTCCCTTTGTTTTTTCTTTCAGATCAAACACAGCAGGACTCATTTTCCCTTTGATTTTTCTTTCAGATCAACCACAAGCTTCTCCTCAACAGCTGCAGCTACAGATACATCTAAAGCTTGTCTGTCTAAAGGCAAAGAAGCTTGTCTGTTTAAAGGCACAGAAGCTTGCCCGTCTAAATCCAAAGAAGCTTGTCTGTCCTTACTTCTGCTGGTTTCTGGCTGAGCACTATTAACCCTAGAGCTAGCTAATTCAACCTGAGAGCAAATCCTAGAACTGGAGTATGCATATGCAGATGAAGCGGGAGTCAGTGCTTGCTTCTCTTCCACTACCGAAGAATTTAAAGAGCTTGCAACCATACCTGAAAAATCTGAAAAAGCTGTGGTGAATGGTAATGGTGTTGCCTCTCCTGAAGCCCGGGGACATAGCATTGCGTGCTTGAACCAAGAGGTTTGATCAAAGCCGATTAGCACAGTCAATTGTGCTACATTGTTTTTAATCTTAACCATTAATTCAATTGTTTTGGACCTTTACCATTGAATGTTTTAATCTAACGTTGAAATTTAGATTGCAATCTATTATTATGCGTGAATGAGAATCTAGATAACATTGTATATTATGCCTTATGGACTTTTTTGGGTTCGATTCCCAAAAAGGTTTTCCTTTTTTAAAATAAAAAGAGCAATATAAAGTTCATAATATATTAGCTTTTAAATTGTGGTCTATAGGAATTTTTTTTTTTAATGTCTGCGACGTGTCAACATTTGATTTGTTAGAAGACATATTAAAAACAATACTTTGTTTTTCCTAATGCAGTGATAATAATGCTTTTTTATTTCAAAAGTATGCCACGGTCCATATTTGATTAGCAAGAATAATTTTTTTTTTTTAAAATATGCCACGTGTTAATATCTCATTAGTTAAACAACCACATTAGAAACACATATTTTTTCTACATGTAATAATTTTATTTTTTCGTATGTCCTTATTTTAGGAAAACTATAGCTTAGATTTCAATAACACATGTAGGGTTTTGTAAATTAAAAAAAGGCCATACGTGATTTTTTTTTTAATTTTGCAAAAACAACACTTGAAACAACATGTCCACATCGCGAAAAAGAACACTTGAAAACATCAATTTTCTATTTCCTATGTGTTTTTTTTCTTTGTAGTGTTTTATTTCTACTGTTGTAATTTAGTTTTTCAGGTGTAGTAAAATTAAAACCTACACGTGCTAATTTAAAGATAAACAACGTATGGTTCCGCCAAAAAACAACAGTGAAGGAAAAAAGTACACGTTGACAAAAATTCACAAAAACCATGTCAATTTTTTCTACGCGTGGATTTTTCTGCCAAGAGACCACTGTCTCTTTGTGCAAATCCGGATAAACAGGCCACGTGGACTTTTGGGGCCATTTTGGTGTTGTTTTTGGCATAAAACAACACTTCCGTACAACTAAAAAACAACTGTGGACCAAAAATTGGGGTCAGTGTGTGAGGCTGATTCTTTGTGCAGGAAAACACTCTTAGAGCATCTCTCTGAGGGAGCTATCAAGGAAGATGTCCTAGATGAAGATGAACTCTCTCAGTTTCATCCTATCTTGACCATCAACCTAGCACAAGAGGAATCACACAAAGAACTTGAAGTGCACAAAGGAGGTATGTCCAGGACTTTGCAAATGGGAGATCTATATGATGAAGATTGCAAAGGTAAAATGATTAAGTACTTTGAAGATTGGGTGGATGTTTTTGCATGGGAATATTCAGAATTGAAAGGGGTTGATAGGAGCATTTGTGAGTTTGAGATAAAAGTTCGTGGAAGATACTAAACTTTGTCATGCAGAGATTGAGAAGAATTAATTCCTCACTTTTAGATCTTATCAAGCAGGAATTATTCAAAATGCAGGAGTCAGGTTTGATAGTTGACATTGTGAACCCTTCTTGGGTTTCTTGTATTGTTCCAGTTCTAAAAAAGAATGGTTCTCTAAGAATATGTGTGGATTATAGAGATCTAAATAAAGCTATGTCAAAGATTGTTACCCTTTGCCTTTTTGGAAGAAATACTTTATGCAAGATTGGTGGGCAAGTCTATGTACTCATTTTTGGATGGTTTCTCCTGGTTTTAATCAGATTAGCATCAAAAAGGAAGATCAGCCAAAGACATCCTTCATTACTCCATGGGGAACTTATGCAATGAAAAGGATGCCTTTTGGCTTAATGAATGCCCCTGCTACATTTCAGAGAGCTATGGATACTGTCTTTGCAAACATGACTCTCGAAAGCAATTCGAGAGTTTATCTTGATGATTTATGCTTAGGTACTGGTACAAGTGATCATATTTCAGAGCTAACAAGGATATTTACATTGTGCGCATAAACCGAGTTAATCTAAACCCAAAGAAGTGCATCTTTTTGGCATCCAAAGGCCAGCTCTTAGGCCATGAGGTTTCTGCTAAAGGCCTTCAAGTAGCTGAAGAGAAGATCATAGCTTTAAAAAAGCTTCAAACACCCAGGACAATTAAAGAAGTCAAGGGATTTATGGGAATGACCTCTTTCTTAAGAGTGTATGTGCCTAATTTCTCTCACCTTATTAGTCCTATCTCTAAGTTGACTAGAGTAGGCCAAGTTAGTAAAAAGAGAAAGTAAATATAGGCTGTTGTTTGGACTGATGAGTGTGAAAAGCTTTTTGCAGATCATAGAGGCTATTTGCCATTCTACACTTTTAAAAACTCCAGACCTTTCATTACCATTTAAAGTTTACATAACTATCACTAAAAAGGCTGCTGGAGTTGCCATTTTGCGTGATAGACACCCTATTGCTTTTGCAAGCAAACAATGGTCTCAAACTGAAGAGAAGTATGCTAAGATAGAAAGGAGGCCGCTTTGCTCTCATCTTTTGATCGAGAGACAGTGGTCATCTTTACAAAAATCCCAAGCCACTATCTACATGCAAAGAACCCCATGCCCTTTTTTGTATGGTAAGAAATTAGAAAAAACCTAAACTTCATAGGTGGGCTTGTAGGCTTCAATCTTATGATTTAAAGGTAAAGGTTATTCATGTATTGAACAACCCGAGTTTATACTTGCCTGCTGCCTACTTTGAACATGAGGAGTTGATACAAGAAGAAGAAATGACTAACCTTGTTGTAAATGAACAGGACTTGTCAACTATACCAGCTCAAGGTTGGCAACAACCTATTAGGAGGTTCCTTCAAGATCGGGGAGATACCTTCTCGAATTTTCAAAAAGCCAAGCTTACAAGTTTAAGTTAAAATGTTTGACTCACTCCTTGGTTGGTGACATCTTGTGCAAGGTAAATAGGGATGGTGTACTCTTAAGATGTGTTGATGAAGATGAAGTCTGCCCCGGTACTTTGCTTGAAAATCACAAAGGTGTTTGTGGTGGTCATTTTGCAGCAGACACAACTGCCAAGAAAATATTGAGGTCTGGTTATTTCTGGCCTCATTTATTTAAAGATTGTTATGATATTATAAAGACTTGTCATCAATGCCAGATCTTTGGCAAAAGAATCTTGCATCCTGCTCCTCTTACAGGAATTGTCTCCCCTGGTCCATTTCAAGTTTGGGGATTGGACTATGTTGGCCCTATCAATCCCCCATCCTCAGCCCAGCATGAATACATTGTTGTGGCTACAGATCTGTTCACTAAGTGGTCAGAAGCAGCACCTTTAAGGAAAGCAAATGCCCATACTACTGCTAGATTTTTGCATGAGAATATTTGCTCTAGGTTTGGCATTCCTTTTAAAATTTTGACTGATAGAGGCTCTACTTTTATTAATGAAGTTATTAATTTCCTTGTTTCAAGCCTCAAGATCAAGCATGTGAAAAGCTCAGCCTATTATCCTCAAGGAAATGGCCAAGCTGAGTCTACTAACAAAGTGCTTAAGGGTATTTTGCAGAAAACAGTTTGCCAAAACCAAAGGGATTGGCACTTGAAATTATATGATGCTCTTTGGGCTCATAGAATTACTTCTAAAGCAGCTACTAATGCCTCACCTTTCAGTTTAGTATATGGAGTAGAAGCTGTTATTCCAGTCGAGTTAGAGATACCTTCTCTAAGGATGGCACTCAAGCTTGAGTTGGAGTTTTCTGAAGCCTTGAAGCACAGGTATGAAGTTCTGTTAAAATTAGATGAAGAAAGGTTTGTTGCAGAGAATTACAATTTGCTGAAGAAGGCTAAGAGTGCAGCAGCTTTCAAGGCTGCTCACAAACTACAGGACAAGTTTGCACCTATGGAATTAGTTTTAAAGTGGAATGCTGCAGGTGAAGGAAAGCTTTCAAAGTTTGAAAACCCCTGGGAAGGCCCTTATCAGATTCTAGGAGATGCTGGCTGCTCATCTTATAGGTTGGCAGATCTTGGTACAGGATTAGAGCTGCCAAATCCCATTAATATTCAACACCTTAAAAGATATTGGCCTCAGCATGCCTGCTTGAGCCTCTTCACTTCTATATAAGCATTTGTTCTAGCTTAGAATAGGTTAGTTTATAATTTCAAAGTTGAGGTTTTAATATTTCTTCTGACTAGCATATTTCCTTTGAGGTTTAATATGGTGTTTTCTGTTTAGCTGCAGGAATGTGGCCACAAGGGATAAAGACTTTGATTATTACCTATTAATGAGTTCTATGTTGTCATGACAGGGCCATTTGTCAAAACATTTCATCTGCTTTTCATACTGGCTTATTCTTCATGAGACCTTGCTTCTCCATTGGAGTTCTAGAGTGCTATCCATATATACTTTTCCACATCTCGTTTAGCACTCATGCTAACTTTGATTTACTGTCATATGCAGGTTCATTCTTTTCTCTTCCATTTCCATCTGCCTATTCATTCTTTTCTCTTCCATTTCCATCTGCCTATCAGTTGCCCTTCATACCATTTCAGCCTTCCATTCCTTTATTCTTATTCCCTACAATGCTCTGCACCACATTTCCATCATAACAGAGTTCATCTCATACTCATTGCCACTCTCTTTCATCATTCTACATCACTCTGTCACTTGCACCAGCATCTAAAGTTCCTCAGTCTAAATTTACATTTGTTAGGCTGAGGGGACCAGCCTATTCTTTCCTTTGAGGAGATGTTGCCCATTTTTGGCAACATAGACCAGCATCTATGTATCAAAACCTTTGTTTCATTTATATTTCCTTCAAGGAAAAGTTCCAGGCTATTGTGATCCCATCAGAGTTTGGAAGACATTTGACCAAGATTGGAAGACATTTGGGATCTCCTATTATGGCCTAGTCTTTTCCTTGAGGTAAAACACCTTTCTAGACACATTCCTATTAGTTTAACATTTTCCTTTGATTTGAAGACCAGGCAAAGGCTATAGCAAGTTTATCAAGGAGGCACAAGACATTTTACCAAAGCTCAAACCTTATGAAGCTTGCTTGAGAAGTTTGAAGTCACACACATGAGGATGCTACCCTAGAAGTGAAATTTGCTCTTGTTCTAGCCTTGAAGTTTGGAAGACCCTTATAAAAGTTTGGAAGACCTTAGGCTTTGAGCAAATCTATCTTCACTAGGAGGTATGAATTGAGCCCTAGAAACAATTTGAGATAAGATCAAGTGCTACAGAGGTACCCATCTCTTCTTCATTCCATTCATCTTACATTCCCCTTTCTATATCCCAAGAGCCTTCAAAACTTTTCCTTCACCATTGTTTCCACTTTTGAGACCTTTTCTCATCATTCTACTACTTATTTTTTATTGATCTCACCTTCATTTGAGAATTGTCCCCTAGTGATCTTGAAAACCTTCAAAGGCAAGAATGTTTTTTTTTTTTTCATTCTCATTTCATCTTCCTAAACCCTAGTATAGCCTATTTACACCCTTTTCCCATCTTTTTCCTATGACTTTTTCACCATCCCTATGTTGCAATATTCATTGACCATGGGTCAAAAGGGACCAAAATTCAAATGTTTCAGTTTGACCTAAAAACCCTCTAGATGGAAAGCTTGGAAAAAAAGAGCTAACTTGGTCTTTTAAAATTCAAAAAAAACCCTTGGGAAGACCTTCAAAATTGGATTCTTGGGATGCGTGCCCAAAAAAATAAAAAACCTATTCTAGCCTATCTACCCTATCTATTTTCGTGATAGTTCCGTGTCACCCCCATTTTTCCACGTGGCAAAGGGGGGTGGGGCCGTACACCTGGCCGGTGTCCCCCTCTGTGGCACGCAAATTTAATAGTGGGCCCGCATTATTCCTTATATACGAGAGCCTTCAGAACCACTTCGCCTGTGGGATATATCACCCTTAAGAATTTTTGATGAACCCTAAGAAATAGGGGAACGCTAAATCCGCCAATTCGGTGCCTAAATTTGATTGAATCCCGCCAATTTTAAGCCCGAAATTAGCTCCTAAACCTTTTCCCAAAACCATGGGGATCCTTTGTGGCACTTGATTCGATAGAAATTGCTCAATTTGGGCCTCAAATCACTCAACCGAAGCTAGCTTTTGGGAAGAACAGTTCTTAAGCCAAGAAAACAGATCAAATCAAGACGCCCCTCGAGAGATAGACCTCTCGTGATCTTGGCGCATTTTGATATTCTCGATATTATTTTGCTCTGCTCTATTCGAAATTTGCTCGCTTCGCTTTCGTGATTGAAGATCCGTCCGGTGTGACTTGTTCGACGGTGAGGCACTTCAACTACAACTCAAAAATCATTTCATTCGGCCTTCATTGGTAGTTCCGAGATTCACTAAAGGCTCGCATTGGACTGGATTTTACTTTCAAACACTATTATATGTTTGAATTTGGTAATGCCTTGCTAACACTATCAAATTTCTTGTGTTACATTTCTATAATGCATAGTCTTTGCCTAGAAAGTTGTTGTCACCATTGTATATTCATCTTTTGTAATCCTGCATTGTGCTTTTAAAGCTAAAAACTAAAAACAAAACCCAAAATATTTATTCCAAGCTATATTCTTTTTCAGATAGTTGCATTTCATTTTCATAAAAACCTTAGAGACCTACACATTCAAAGAAAACACATAAAAAGACCTTTTTCCATAAGCATCCACAGAGTTTGTTCTTTTCCCGAGGCCCGGCTACTTACAGAGAAACTAAAACTTTTTTTGCTATTTAAAACCCTATGCACATGATCTAGGGGTTATTTTGAAGTTGCCTGCACAGATCCCAACTCAAGATTCCTTATCAAACTCCATCTGCAAATTTTGGCTCTCTGTTTTGGCACTGGCCAACTTTTTGACCCGACTTTGACCTACATTTTCTCAACCTTCCCCTATTCAAATCAAGTCAAATCTCCACCCCCAGTTTCCTTTGCTTGTTGATCATCTATACCACCAATCACATCTCAAAAATCTCACAAGGTGTGTCTGCAAGGCCATTTTTTGCTCTGACAGTTTTTTCAGTTTCAGGGACTTTAGTGATTTTGGAAAAACCAATATTCCAAAATGACTTTTCTCACTATATATGTCAAGGATTGATCACCTTAAGTGATCTGGAGGTCCTAACCATTTTGTTTGAGCTTCCTTGAGGTTAGACTAAAATTCCAGGTTTTAGGCTAACAACGATCTATCTATAACTCGAACAATTGAAACAAGAAGCAAAGCATATAATAAATGCAGTACCAGAAAGAAAAGAACAAGAAAAAATACATATAAAATCATAAGAATGCATAAGAAATCACAAAGGACTCGGATGTGTCTGCAAGGACTCGAACGTGTCTGCAAGGACTCGAACCTGTATCTGCAAGGTAAAAAACTTAAGAACTAATCCCTGAGTTGGATATGATTCTATTTATTAAAACAAAGTAACAAATTTTTTTGATGTGCTTCTGATATTTCTCTTGGTTTTATCACAGACACAAACAATAGCGGCGGCCAAGACAGAGCCGGATCCGGATATATAAGAAAAAAAGAGACATGGCAGATACATGGAACTCGGGCCATATACGCAATCAGAAAACCACCATGCCAGACCTTAAGGAAAACAAAGCCGGAACAGAAAATCTCAGACTAATGGATCCACGCAAAATGCAAAGAAGAATGGTAAAACAGAAGTATTAATTAGAAAACTGATTGGAACTTGATGGAGAAAAAAGCACTACTCAGAAAACTGTAAAGCCTGTGTTACATCCACCGCAATCCAAAAAAAGAAAAATTTCTTGCGTATTTGGAAACGGTGTAGATGAAGAAGGATTTATGGGCAGATTCCAAACCGTCGAAAGTGAAGCTGCAGGATCTATAATTTTCCAATATGGGCTAGATCTGTAAGGGATTTGAAGAGCTTCTTTTTTTTTTCTTTTTTTCTTTTTTTTTTTGTTGAAGGCAAGATTTTTATTAATAATAATAAGTGGTACATAAACCTTATTAAGGACCCCTGAAGGGCCAGATGGGAAGAATTATCCCCATAAGAGCTATAATGACACTAGCACAGTTATAGAGAAATTCAGTACTCCATTTGAAACCCCGCTCAACTTCTTCCCTCTCAGAGCAAGTACTACGGGGACCTCTAACAAATTCTTTGCGGTACTAAAGAAAGGAGTCACCCTCTTCCCGCTCTAAGCTGTACTACAGGAGCAAGATTCCTCACTTTCTTGAATCCTTCACATCCGCCCTAGTGCCATATAGTAATTGTCATCCTGAAGACCAGATTAAGATTTAAAGTGCATATGCTCAAGTTTAGCCACAAAAACTGATCAGCCCTATTCAATTGGCATCAAACAAAGACTACCTATTAAATGATGGATCAAGAAGCACCTAAGTTCCAGCCCCGTAAGATGCAAGCATAGCAGAGGCAGACAAGCAGGCTTCATTCCTTCGCATTAACTTGGCCAGAAATCAAACCTATTTCAAGGTACTAGATGGAGTTTCCCTAGCCTCCACTTCTTCTCCCAAAAATGGTGAAGGATCAGGCCTCCCCGAAGGGTGGTCTACCTGCTTAGCCACATCGCTGCTATCCTTACATGGGTTCTTGACTCATTAGAGCTCAGCTTCCTCAAGCAGCAATGAGATACTCCAAGTCTCCCGCCCTGAAATGTCTGCTTGGAAGTCTCACTTCAATGACAATAGCACAGACCTAGCACAGATTTAGTCGCCAAACTTCCCCAGCCAGGACGGGGAGAGCAAGAAGCACAAAGAGTGAACAAGGATGAACTAACTAACCAAGAAAGCACATAACAAGTGCCAAGAAGCACAGTACCGCCCTCTAGAGAGTATCTCTGTTCACAATCCTACTGGAAAACTGATGAGCCTAAGACAAGCAATACAGAAGCCAATGAAGAGAATACAGACCAAGATCATATAGGAAAGACCTCCGGCTGGGCCCAACTTGCAGTGAGTGCAGGCCTTGAGAAACTGCAGTGAGTGCGGCAGCACATGCCTGAGTGTTGTGTCAAACCCTTCCATAACTGATTCCTTCTGCCGAATTCCATAGACTGAAAAACATGCCAGAAGTCTCATCTTTCTTACCAGCAAAACCTCCGGAGAAGAACACGAAGCATTTGTACTCTGCCATACTCCAAGCGAAACAGGAACTCCTATGCTCAGCCTTAGACATGCCAAGAATCGGTGACCCCAGCCGCTTCTGCCTTGGGAATGGCAGTGGTGCACATTTGTGCACCCTTCTGGCATCCAATCTCCGGCCCACCCTGCAAGAAACGAGCGCGGCCTAAGCCGCCGCTCTCATTCTTCCTTAAGAGCTGAGTTTTACAGTAATTTGGCTTTACAGTATAAGGGATTTGAAGAGCTGGATTTATCAGAGAGGGAGGCAAAAGAAATTGAAGAGTAAATCTGAAACTAACACCTTACCTGGAGGCTAGCAACCACTGGCTGGACCATACATATCAGGCGTCAGACATATCGACATCCTGGCTTCTATCATTTGGCCCACATCAAAGCTATGGACAAGCCCAGGGGAGTCTCATCAGCAACAACAAAAATCGAAAATAGACAAGAACTAGAATCATTGCAACAAAATTGAACTTGTGTTTGTTGCCAAACTGCTGTGTTCGTTGCCATCCTAGATGAGCCCATCAAAGCTTAAAAGTCCCAGAAACAAGAATGAAATTGCTCGATGGGAGGCCATGATAAACTGCACCAGAATTGAACCTACACCAGAAAAAGCGATGTGCAATCGGAAGAGAGGAGGGAAACGCAAAGAAGCCCTATTGCAAAGCTATGAAGGCAGATTAGCGAAATCAATCAAATCTGCGATGCATAAGCTAGAACTAATGGCATAAAGAATCCACATCAGAGAGAGAGAGAGAGAAAGAAACTGCTAGGATAGAATAAAGAAACTTGTGGAGCCAAAAGCGGAATGAAAAGGAGCTCAAGAGAATGCCGATAAATGGAAATGGGAAAGGAGGCGATATAAATAGGAGATGTGAGGAAGGGCGTCCCCATCCAAGGAATGTCGGTTCTATTGCTATTATATTTTGTATGTACTTTTCTCATGGAAGTATCAAGTAAATAATATGGAAATTTACATGGAACCTCTTATTGACGAGCTAGAGACATTGTGGAAAGGAATAAAAATACATGACATTGTGAAGATACCCCATGTTTTTACATTTCATGGGATCTTATGTTTCAAGATCCACAATTATCCTCGGCTTAGTGTAGCCTCAGTACTTCGATCATTTTAACGTTTCTCTTTGATTTAGCAACGTATTAATACTTATTCACAGGTCATATAGGTCTGCAAACTAAAGGAACTTGTGGTTGGCCATCGGTTTTCCATTAACAATACTGAAAGCCTTGAATGATGGCATGAATTATATGAGAAGGATCGTGATGAAATGAGAAAGGCTAGAGAAGCATATGCACAAGAAAACAGAGTGTCTCAAAGAGGAAGATTAAGATATCCATATCATCTAGAGGATTTATCTTCGTCGATGCCAAATTGGTGGTCAGTCCAGGAGATGGGTAAAGCGAAGGAGAAAGGCGAGAAGATATCCACCGATGACTTCAACATTGCTTTAGGTTGCAAGAGGAAGGCAACATTTGTATTATAGAGCTTTCATTCTTATTTATAATTTAGAGATATCAATCTAATGTATAGTGCCCAGCGTTGCTGGGCATAAGTTGAAAATATATCTGAGTAGATAACATTAAATAATTTATATCAAAAATTTTTATAAACCTACATTGCTCCTTAGCATTTCCAACATGCACGTGTATCACCTTCCATGACATGATCTATAAGATATTGTAGTTATTGTTTAAGAAATTAGAAGTTATTGTTTAAGAAATTGTTGTGTTTCTTTGGAGATGTTTGTTGCAATTAACAATTTTAGCATACAATCTCTCCCTATATTTATGTATTAGTTGTAAACCTATTATAAAAGGAATGACTTTTTAAGCAGGCTTATCATATACTTTATTATCTCTTACCTAATTCTTAACAGTTTTTAATCAGTTGTTTGAGCTGGAAGACTATAAAGCCATGTGAGGCTTAAATTGTCCAAGTTTAGAACTTAACAATTGAAATGTATATTCAGACTATAATAGTCTAAGGTGCTAATCTATATGAATGAATCACTTCAAACTCCAAGTCCTCCATTTTTTCCAACATGGGGTGTTGCAGAAGCTAAACCTCCGTATAAGATTAAATAATCACATCAAAACTTAACCTTTACAGTTATGTCCTTAATTATGTTCTTGATAAGTATATATTTTCCCAGCTTATGCAGCAACACCTACAATTACAATGAAGCATTGGCAACGTGGTGTGGCTTCATGTTCTACAACAAAACATACATTTAGATCTCGGATGTGGTTGCACAATCTAAAACACAATAACTAAAGATGTTACCTTCCTTTTTCTGGTCAATAATTCTTTTGCTCTAGCCCAAAGTGCTTTTCTGAGAATCTACATCCAGAGACAGGGATGGAACATCTAGGATGGTGGTGTAAGGTTGTCCTTTGCTGAGAGAGCTATCAGAAGCAGCGAGTCTTCATCACCCCAATTTCCCAACATTCATAGAATTTCCTAGATCAATGGATTGTTTTTTTATCTCCCTTTATGTTCCTCTCTGGTGCTAAAATAGATGTTACCAGCGTAGATGGGAGCTCTCTGTCCTCCCTCCTTGTCTCCATTTCAGGCAAACCTCCACCAGCTCCTAGCTCCTGATTCAATTCCATTTACAACAACCAAATTCTCAAACCATTCCACCTCACTTCAGCTACTGAGATGACACTTATGGTGCATGAGATGCTCAAGAAACCGTCGTAAACTTCAGAGGTGGCAAACGGAGTTTTCTCAAGCATAAAAGTTTTTCACTGTATATCATTCCATTATTTTCTCAAAACTTTTGCCATAATTCCTCTTATATTCATCATATTGACCGTCTTGTCTGGAAGCAGGACAATCAATAGATAAACTAAATAACACCTTAAAGCCGAGTGTTCTTTCTTCCTTGCACGGAGCTGCTACATCACTGTCTACACACAATGTTCTTGGTGATACATTGCTAAGCCACCATATCATATTGAAACTGTCTTTGAAACTTCATTTATAATATATATTTTAATTCGAAACTATAAGTAATGTAATGTTTCTTACTATGTGCATGTTGCTTGTTATAGGTTATTGAAGATGAAAGCCATATTCTTCTAAGTTGTGCTGCCTTTGAGATGGTCCAAACTCATTTTTTGACCTTACATTCCATTCCACGCTTCCACAACATCTCAGAGCACCAACTGTGTATGACTTGGCATTATACATACTTGAGGTTCTAGATGAACGTCTTCAATTACTGAGCCCTCGGTAGTCATCATTTCAGATTATCTAATATCATCATTACTGCAAAGGTTTTTCCCTTGAAAATCTTTCGAGGGTGTTGTTTAATCCTAGTAATAATGATTGTACTAGCCCATTGTATGGGTCTCATGACCTATTGGTCTCCGTTGACGTTAAAAAATCTATTATATTCTTCTCACTTACATATAAGATACCATTCTTCAATGTGGGCATATGGGCAATACTTTTGTGTTGAGGAAGTTGACAAAGGTGGTGTCACTTTTCCATGTGAACGTACTAAAGGCCAAATGGCTCAAAACACAAACCCAAGGAAGAAATCAAACCATTCAAGAACACTGTTCTAAATTCTATGAGAAAGACACTTCACATGTCTTAAGGGATCTAGATGAGCCTTTTATATTTCCTAGTCAGGTGAAGCAAGTTTTTTTCCATGATAATCCTAGGGATAAGAAATGGCTGATAGTAGTTAATTCACAACCAACTTCACTACAAAAAAATTGCCCTGTTACGACGTCTATTACGACGTCCAGACGTCGTTTGAACGTCGATGAACGACGCCAAAAAGTCGATGAACGACGCCTATAACGACGCCCCCGCGACGCCGTTTTACGACGCGACGCTGCCGCTATACAACGCCGCAATCCGGCGTCGTCTTAAAGCGACGACGCGTGGCGCCGCTCAACGACGCCATCGTACATGTGGTCGCCACGCCGCCGCGCGGCCGGCGGCGTGGCGTCGGGCGAAGCGGAGTTGTCGACGTGGGCGCCCACGTGTTTGACGTCGTTTAACGACGCCACGCACATCGGCAGCCACGCGCCGGGCGGCGCCGCGGCGTTACCCGGCCGTTGTCGGCGTGGCGACCACGTAAAGCAACGTTAACGACGTTGCTTACGTGTATTAAAAGAATTTTTTTTTTAATTTTTTTTTTATTTTTTTTTAATTTTTTTTTATAAATTGAAAAAAATAATAATAATACATTTATTATGAATGAAGTTAATACATTTAATTTAAAGCCTATAAAATGAATTTAACCAATAAAGAAATAAAAGATTTTAACGTCATTAAATGATGTCGCTTTTAAATATATTAAAAAAAATACAAAAATAAATGAAGCCCTAATTTTTTAGCTAAATACATTAATCAATAAATTAAGCTAAATACATTAATCAATACATTAAGCATATTGAAAATTAAATGCTTACCCGGTACAGTGGCAAAGTTGTTTTACACAAACAACGATTTGCTAGGAGTGTACATGCAAAACAATAAATTCAATGATTAGTAAAATATTAGTATAAATAAACAACTTAAAGGAAAAAAAAAAAAATATGGAAAATCAATGGGGAGGGGTGGTTTCAATGACGCCCCTTCTTGGATAACAATTTAACCTAAATAAAGCATTAGTATTTTATTAGCGTATTGAAAAATTAAATCCTTACCGGAAGAGGTGCCAACTTGTTTTGCAAGAACAACACATTTTGCTAGGAGTGTACATGCAAAACAAAAAAATCAATGATTAGAAAGAAATAGTATAAAACAACTAATAAGGAAAAATTTTGGAAAGAAGAAGGGTCTCCGTCTTTTAACGACGCCTTCTTAGATGGGAAAAAATTAGAAGAAGAATGGAAGAATTCAAGAAGAAAAGGCTAAGAAGAAGAGGAGGAACCCGAAAATGGGGAGGAAGAATACGAAGAAGATGAAGCGCAAGAGGAGGATTAAGAGTAAGAATTTGAATAAGAGGAGGAAGAAGTAGTATAAGAGGAGGAAGAATCGAAGAAGAAGATGACAAAGGGAATGGAAGAATATGTATGGAAGAAGGATGCAAGAATGGAAGAAGAAAAATGAAGGTTGAAGGAAGAACAAACAACAAATACAAAAAGCCCTAAATCTACCCAAAAACAAGTTTAGATTCAAAAAACGAGTTGGTTGATCCGTGCACATACCTTATGAAGCTTGTCTTACACTTAGAATAGACCCCAAAGTAGATCCGCGCCGAAAATCGCCTAAAAAAACGCTCCTCCATAAGCTTTGCTTGCTCGAAAATAAGCGGCGGGATTGCCGCCTGTTTTCGATTTAAATCACAGGTCGTCGTTTAACGACGTCGTACGACAAAAAACGTCGTTGAACGACGTTTGTAACGACGTTTTTTTTTTTTTTTTACGACGACCAAATTTTTTTTTTTTTTTTTATTAACTAATTTCTTGAGGTTATTTATCTAATGCTGGTCTTTTATTATTGGAAGATACATGGTGCAGGCTGCAGCATATGGATACTTGGTTTAAAAACCTATAAATACAATAGGAAAAGAAAAATATGCTCAAGGGTATTATGACAGAAATATGTTTTAAGGCAAAGTTACAAAGGTTTGTAAAGAAAAGGAGAAACCCTAAAGATTTTATGATATTAGGGTTACGGTAGATTACCAGCGGAGCTGATTATGACAGATTAAAACATCATGGAAGGATCGTTTTGGTATATTGAAGAACTAAAAGAAGAGTACTGACGGTAGCAAGGACTTCCGGATTCATATTTAAAACGATGGTAGATGAGAATAGAATAGTATCGTTGCTCTGCCTGTATGTTTTTTCAGTAGAAATATGCCCACAAGGCATTGGCTAAGGTGAATGGGCCGGAAAAAAGGAGATCTAAATATGGCTACTAGGAGAAGGATTGAGGAGGAGAAATTGAAGTCCAATCAAAAGAAAAAATTATTCCAATATCACAAGAAAGTTGTGATCCCTGCTGCTGCAACAGATCCTGCTGTGAATGTGCATAATTCTGGGGTTGTTGTAAAAGCAGTTCAAGAGTCTTCCCATTGCATGAATCAAGCAATTATGGCACAAGGAGTAGCAGAAAATGCCAGATCTGTTGGTGATCATGAAGATGATGGAGAAGCCAGCATCAAATATGTGCCTCCTTCCAAAAAAGCAAAGAAGCATGTCCAAGATTTGGACAATCAACAACAAGCCAATCAGGTTTGGAAATGTTTGTTGAAAATCATTTGGTATTTTCTATGATTCATGAATGTTATTGATTATAGTTCTTTTGACTATTTGTAAATTGTGTCCTAATAGATGATAACGGGATATAGAATTATATTGATGGAACTTGGGAGAAAATAGGATAAAAGATTGTTTGCAGGATACATAGGCTGAATCAATGGAATTTGGAGAATTGGATTTAATAAATAGATAAGTGGATCATGTAGATTTGCATAAATTCTGATGTAGAACCCTTTAAGTTGATTTGCAGCATGGGTGAGGTAATCTATTTAATGGAATACCAGCTATTGAGGTACCATAGATCCTGGGATAAGATACATAAATGGATCTATTGCATATTTACATGAAATAATGGATTGCAAATGGTGAACACATAAGATAAACTACATTTGACTGGGATAGTAAGGCACTTTGGTTGGTAAAGTTATGGATCTGTTTGGCATAGATAGAAAGGAGGATTATTGCCATTTTTTGTGATTGGTATTGTGTCCATTGAGGTTAACTGTTCATTTGGTTTGGTAATTGGTCAGAAGGAATTTAACTTATAGAATAAAGCCTTCATTTAGTAGATATGGAAAATAAGTGGACCCATCTGCCTAAATAATCGCTGGTCCCTAAGCTAATCTTAATCCATATGGGGTAGCTAAATTATAATAGCCAGTAGGATAATATATGGGACTGCTGGGGAGTTCTAAATGTCATAAATATGCCAGAAGATTTAATTATGACAGATCTTTGGTTGTGCATTTTCTGACTAGTATTTCAGTGAATAATTGATAGCTGCATGTTATTGGCATTTCTATTTATTGGGTTTCTACTTTGTCTTCATTTAAGAGATATGGAAAATAAGTATCTTTTGACTTGATATATGCATGGCCTTTTGCAATATCTATGCATTGGGCACTAGTTAAATTATGGCCAGTAGGTTGAAATAAGTTTGCTATGAGTTATTTCTCAAGTTAAAGGTGAATTTGAAGATTTAATAAGGGCTGAGCAAGAGATGTATAAGAGCTGACCCTTGGTTTATTGAATAAGGACCCACTGTATGCATTTGGCGAGTTCTAGTTTTAGTTTATCTACTTTGCTTATAGGTTAGCAAGCAAGGTGAAGGGCGATGAGCCCAAGAAATCCAATGCTTACCTGCTAGTGCTTAGGGCTTTACCCTTCTTAGGCTAACTGTCCTATGGTTTACTGCAGGTAACGGGATTTCTTGCTCCTTGATTTGTTTTCCCAATGTATTTGGTTAAGCACTATTCAAAAGCATGGAGGAAATACATAAACAAGTCGATATTTGTGGGACGTAAAGATATGATTCTTAAATGGTGTACTCTTGCCTTTCTATTGTTTTCGAGTATTTATCTGAGATTTATTGTATAATTGATACATTATATGATTAATGAAAGTTTTTGAATGTCTCTTGGAGGAAAAATGTAACCAGTTTTAAGGCTTTGATTGAGAAGTCACCTGTTCTTGATCTTAGGCTGCAAATTGACCTAAAATGGTCTTTGATAAAGACTGTAGAGGGTAAAAAGTCTGTCTTACAGATGTTAAAAGGTTTTTTTAATTATTCAGTTTTCAAGTTTTACTTGAAACCTTAAAATTTGGTTACGGCTGATTTCCAGGTGTAATATGAATCTTACTAATTTTTAGTAATGTGGTGACTTTTTAGGAAATGCCAAAAGCTGGAACTGAAGATATTGATGCAAATAATCAATGGTTAAAGGAGTTGATTTTATTCAACTATAATATGTGCGGGATTGATAGCCCAAGCTTTGCAGTGCAAACAATTTTAGCTTGTATTAGAAATAAAGACATCCATTCGTTTATCACTTTCAAGGAGATGAATCTTACCGATAAAAGTAAGTCTCTTGTGACTTTTCTTGGCTTTAATGGCTGGTTTAGCTTGTACCAGAAAATGAAGAAGGTCAATTTTGAATTTGCAAAGTGCAAAGAATATATCAGTGCCATTTACAATGACGCTAATTCCATATTCTTTCAAAGAACTGTATTAGAAGACAACTGGGCAGTCATTTTTATGGAATGTCTAACTGCATTAGAAGATGCAAATGATATTGACAATTCTCTACAAGAAGATATTAATACAGTTACAAATGAGAATCAGCAGGAAAGGAGTGAGTGTGTATTTTCAGAAAATGATCTTCTTGAGTCTCCAATAATTGATGAAGGAAATGCAGATATTGAGACTTCTAATGATGGGATTATGGCTGATAATAATGTTTATGAAAAGGTGCTTAATCTGAACCTTGCGAACTCTTCCTGTTTTCCTGTCATAACAGAGCAATCTGTTGAGTGCTACAGTCCTGTATACGATCATGCTATATGGAGGAGCTTAAATTTTGGTGCGCTTGCTCCAATAAACTTAGAAACATGGTGTGCATTAGCAGGAGTAACAAAGGAGGAAATCAGAGCTGGAAATATTGCTGCTCACAAGATGGAGAAGTATTTCAATAAGATTGACACTGGTATTCCCTTTGATATGAATTTCTTTGATATACCTTGTGCAAAGAATAGTGGAATTCAGGTCTTGCAGAAAGGCCATATGGCTTATCCCAATATCGAAAGAAATGACTATTATCTCAAACGAATTTGGAGAACGCACTGCCCTTATTTCACTTGTAAGTGTCAAAAAAATATTAAGGTGATGAGGAAAAAAGAGGAAAAATGTGGCACTGGTATCATATGGTTTGACCATGCTATTTGGTTTGCATTGAATAAACTGGAATTGATCTACCCTGATATCTCTCCTATTGCCAAAATGGTGGCTCTTACTAAATGGATTAATGGTCCTCTTAGGCAGGCAGTTCTTGCATATATTTCCTATCTCGAAGTGAGAAAAGTTATGCTTGACATGATCTTTGATTTGCTAAAGACCCGGATAAAGGGCTTAAAGTTCAATTTGGGAATGATAAGTTGGCGGATATTTGTGAAAAGACAATAAAGCCAATTACTTTTTGAAGTTTCGAATTCAAACTACAAGCCTTCCTTTCTTTGCTAAGTCATATACTAGCAAGGTGAATACCTCTCAAGTAATGAAGAAAATTGCACCGAAATTTCCTCCACGGATTACTCATGATCCTGGGGCTGTTGGGACTGCTCTGATACAACCTGCAACGCCTGCTATTGTGGCATGTAGTACAAATGAGCAAGATGATTATTCTGTTACCAAAGGAGGTAACAGGACTGTGGTTGTAAACATTGATTCTCCTAAAGATCTTGATATAGTAATGGAGAGTGCAAATGGGTGAACTGGTTTTAGTACTGCAGTCAACTTGGATTTCTGATATATGAAATACCAAGTTGAAAACATGAAATATATACATATGTGCCATTTGGCTTGGTTCTCTGAACCAAATAAATAAAAAACAAGATGACTTTTGAGTACCATTGTATGATTTTGGAATACTATTTTTCAAGATTGTTATAAAGCTTGAGTAAAGTAGAATGTTTTCGATATATGCAAATAGTATCTGTTTAAAACTGCAAATTTTAGCAGCCAACTAATAAACTCAGTGTATTAATTTGCGCTGTTTAATTGTATAGGTTGACAAATTGGACAAGGCCAGAAGGATAACTAGGGATATCAACATGAAGAAACATCTGATTATTGAAAAAGAAATAAATGATGCTCGTATCATACATCTCACGTTTTTTTCTAAAGCCATGGACAAGTTCAAGGTGAAAAATATCTTCTACACTGTTATGTATGAAGCATTAGGAGAAAGAGGTACAGAATTGGTCCAGAATACCAAGTTTGCCTGGAGGTATATTGATCAGATAAGGCATAAGGTATGTAAGCCTTATAAAATATTTGCCGATAGATCTGTGAATCATTGCCCATGCAAAAACCCAAATCTGAAGAAATATATTGATCCTATGATTAATCACATTAGGACTACCAATCTGGAAATTGTGCATAATACGAAACTCAGAAATGCTTTTCTTTGTGGTCTCAACCATATTCCAGATGATGGGCTAAGCATACAAGAATTTATGAAAGATTTTGGCCTTGCATGTCAGCAATTTATCAAGGTTCATAAATTTGATCTTTTAGATTTAAATGATTTGGACTTAGAGAATATATGTGAGATGTTGATTCAACTGGCTCACTCTGAGATTACGGAATTCAAAAGTTCTCTCAAGCAAAAAAGATTTTTGTGGACAGATCCAGGGGTGAAGAAAAATCTGCAATGGATAACTCATAATCTATTTGTGGCCGAAGTAGACAAAGCAAGCAATAATGCTGCTTTTATTTGTCCACTTCATATTGCTGAAGCTGCGATAGAAAGGCTGAATGGAGATGATTTTGAAAAGATTAGTTATTCACCTCAGGAAGTCAAGCTATTGTGTAAAAAAGAGATTTCTGATTTCATTGGAGCAGAAAAAATTGAATGTTTAAAACTCCCATACCTCATGGCTATGTACAAAGTGCATAAACAGGAATATAGATGGATTACAAATGCCAATAGTACTCTGTTTTCAGAAATATCCAGGTTTATTACATCTATTCTAAATAGTTGCCTGGAGATATGGCCTATTATCTGTCACAAGAAAACAGCTAAATTAAAAATATGGGGGCAGAACAAAGTCAATCCTTGTTGGATTGTGAATTCTGTTTATGATGTAATTCTAAATTGTCCATTGAAAGTGCATGATGTATTCTCAGCTGACATAACAAAATGTTATGAAACCATTCCGCTATTTGGTGAAGATGGGATTATTGAGATCATAAACAGTATTGCTGATATGGTTTGGGACCATCAGATTGAAATAGGAAAGTTTGAGCTAATTTTTAAGCAAAAATCAGAAGAAATCCTAACGAAATGGGTAAGATCTTCTAAAGATAAAGAATTCTTAAGCTGGAAGTGTGTAAGCAGGGATACTTTCAAAAATATGAACAGTTGGCTCTTATCCCACTGTTTTCTACAAATGGGAGATGAAATATGGAAACAAATAAAAGGGATTCCAATGGGGTTCTCCTGCAGTCCTGCATGGTGCAATCTGTATCTTGCATGGCATGAATTAGGTTTTTTATTAAAGCTTGCTAGTGCTGGAAGAATATCTGACATTTACAGGTTTCAGCATGCTTCTAGATACATGGATGATTTGAATATATTGAATGGAGGGGATTTGCAAGAATTCTTTACAAAAGACTCGGATATTACAGTCTACAATATGCACTTTTTAGGTATTAAAAATGAAACCTTGTATTCAGGGCCTAACAAATCACAAGGTTATGAATGTAATTTCCTGAATATAAAGATTCGGATATTAAATTCTGACAGAGGAATATTCAATGTAAGCAGGTTTGATAAGAGGAATAAGTTGCCATTCAAAGTGCACAAATTTATAAAAGCTCAAAGCTGCAGACCATATGCTCAGGCTTCGAAAGTTATTATTTCACAGATATTACCATATGTTTATACTCACTCTGATGCTAAAGAGGTCGAGAAGATATTTATGACCTCATAAATGCATTTTGTAACAATGGTTTTGCCAGAAAAGACATAATCAGAGCAGTAATGAACACTTTGGAGATGGACATGTTTCCAGGTACTCTCTATAATGTAAAAGATATGCTGAAGTTTCTCAGAGGACTGGCTTGTTAAGAAGAGTAGAAAAATAGAGGAATATAGTGGAACATAGAATAGGTAGGACCTTGTAGTGCAACAAGGTCCTACTCTCTTTGTTGTCACTACTAAAAATGGTTATGCACGATGCCCTATTCTACGGAAGGAGGCAGGGTTTTTTATTAACTAATTTCTTGAGGTTATTTATCTAATGCTGGTCTTTTATTATTGGAAGATACATGGTGCAAAAGCTGCAAAGATATGGATACTTGGTTTAAAAACCTATAAATACAATAGGAAAAGAAAAATATGCTCAAGGGTATTATGACAGAAATATGTTTTAAGGCAAAGTTACAAAGGTTTGTAAAGAAAAGGAGAAACCCTAAAGATTTTATGATATTAGGGTTACGGTAGATTACCAGCGGAGCTGATTATGACAGATTAAAACATCATGGAAGGATCGTTTTGGTATATTGAAGAACTAAAAGAAGAGTACTGACGGTAGCAAGGACTTCCGGATTCATATTTAAAACGATGGTAGATGAGAATAGAATAGTATCGTTGCTCTGCCTGTATGTTTTTTCAGTAGAAATATGCCCACAAGGCATTGGCTAAGGTGAATGGGCCGGAAAAAAGGAGATCTAAATATGGCTACTAGGAGAAGGATTGAGGAGGAGAAATTGAAGTCCAATCAAAAGAAAAAATTATTCCAATATCACAAGAAAGTTGTGATCCCTGCTGCTGCAACAGATCCTGCTGTGAATGTGCATAATTCTGGGGTTGTTGTAAAAGCAGTTCAAGAGTCTTCCCATTGCATGAATCAAGCAATTATGGCACAAGGGAAAGCGTAAAATGCCGATCATGTTGGTGATCATGAAGATGATGGAGAAGCCAGCATCAAATATGTGCCTCCTTCCAAAAAAGCAAAGAAGCATGTCCAAGATTTGGACAATCAACAACAAGCCAATCAGGTTTGGAAATGTTTGTTGAAAATCATTTGGTATTTTCTATGATTCATGAATGTTATTGATTATAGTTCTTTTGACTATTTGTAAATTGTGTCCTAATAGATGATAACGGGATATAGAATTATATTGATGGAACTTGGGAGAAAATAGGATAAAAGATTGTTTGCAGGATACATAGGCTGAATCAATGGAATTTGGAGAATTGGATTTAATAAATAGATAAGTGGATCATGTAGATTTGCATAAATTCTGATGTAGAACCCTTTAAGTTGATTTGCAGCATGGGTGAGGTAATCTATTTAATGGAATACCAGCTATTGAGGTACCATAGATCCTGGGATAAGATACATAAATGGATCTATTGCATATTTACATGAAATAATGGATTGCAAATGGTGAACACATAAGATAAACTACATTTGGCTGGGATAGTAAGGCACTTTGGTTGGTAAAGTTATGGATCTGTTTGGCATAGATAGAAAAAGGAGGATTATTGCCATTTTTTGTGATTGGTATTGTGTCCATTGAGGTTAATCTGTTCAGCTTGTTTGGTAATTGGCTGTAAGGAATTTAACTTATAGAATAAAGCCTTCATTTAGTAGATATGGAAAATAAGTGGACCCATCTGCCTAAATAATCGCTGGTCCCTAAGCTAATCTTAATCCATATGGGGTAGCTAAATTATAATAGCCAGTAGGATAATATATGGGACTGCTGGGGAGTTCTAAATGTCATAAATATGCCAGAAGATTTAATTATGACAGATCTTTGGTTGTGCATTTTCTGACTAGTATTTCAGTGAATAATTGATAGCTGCATGTTATTGGCATTTCTATTTATTGGGTTTCTACTTTGTCTTCATTTAAGAGATATGGAAAATAAGTATCTTTTGACTTGATATATGCATGGCCTTTTGCAATATCTATGCATTGGGCACTAGTTAAATTATGGCCAGTAGGTTGAAATAAGTTTGCTATGAGTTATTTCTCAAGTTAAAGGTGAATTTGAAGATTTAATAAGGGCTGAGCAAGAGATGTATAAGAGCTGACCCTTGGTTTATTGAATAAGGGACTGCTGTATGCATTTGGCAGTTCTAGTTTTAGTTTATCTACTTTGCTTAGATGTTAACAAGCAAGGTGAAGGGCGATGAGCCCAAGAAATCCAATGCTTACCTGCTAGTGCTTAGGGCTTTACCCTTCTTAGGCTAACGGTCCTATGGTTTGCTGCAGGTAACGGGATTTCTTGCTCCTTGATTTGTTTTCCCAATGTATTTGGTTAAGCACTATTCAAAAGCATTGAGGAAATACATAAACAAGTCTGATATTTGTGGACAGAAAGATATGATTCTTAAATGGTGTACTCTTGCCTTTCTATTGTTTTCGAGTATTTATCTGAGATTTATTGTATAATTGATACATTATATGATTAATGAAAGTTTTTGAATGTCTCTTGGAGGAAAAATGTAACCATTTTAAGGCTTAGATTGAGAAGTCACCTGTACTTGATCTAAGGCTGCAAATTGACCTAAAATGGTCTTTGATAAAGACCATAGAGGGTAAAATGTCTGTCTGACAGATGTAAAAAGGTTTTTTTTGTACTTATTCAGTTTTCAAGTTTTACTTGAAACCTTAAAATTTGGTTACTGCTGATTTTCAGGTGTAATATGACTTGTACTAATTTTAAGAAGTATTGTATCTTTTTAGGAAATGGCAAAAGCTGGAAATGAAGATATGGATCCAAATAATCAATGGTTAAAGGAGCTGATTTCATTCAGTTACAATATGTGTGGCATCGATAGCCCAAGTTTTGCAGTGCAAACTATTCTAGCATGCATCAGAAATAAGGACATTCATTCCTTTATCACTTTTAAGGAGATGAATCTTACGGATAAAAGTAAGTCTCTTGTGACTTTTTTAGGCTTTAATGGCTGGTTTAGCCTGTAATTTAAAATGAAGAAGGTCAATTTTGAATTTATGAAATGCAAAGAATATATTATTGTTGTTTACAATGATGCCAATTCCATATTCTTTCAAAGAACTATATTGGAAGACAATCAAGTAATTTTTTACTTGAGTGCTTAAGCGCATTAGAAGATGCAAATGATATCGACAATTCTCTCCAAGATGATATTAATACAAGAACAAATGAGAACCAAAGGGGGAAAGAAGTGAGTGTGTATTTTCAGAAAATGATCTTCTTGAGTCTCCATTAATTGATGAAGAAAATGCAGAGATTGAGACTCCCAATGATGGTATTATGGCTGATAATAATGTGTATGAAAAGGTTCTTAATCTTAACCTTGCGAACTCTTCCTGTTTTCCTGTTATAACAGAGAGCAACTGTTGAGTGCTACTGATCCCGTGTATATGATCATGCTATATGGAGGAGCTTAAATTTTGGGGCTCTTGCTCCAATAAACTTAGATACATGGTGTGCATTAGCAGGAGTAACAAAAGAGGAGATTAAAGCTGGAAATATTGCTGCTCATAAGATGGAGAAGTATTTCAACAAGATTGACACGGGTATTCCTTTTGATATGAATTTTTTTGATATGCCTTGTGCAAAAAATAGTGGAATCCAGGTCCTACAAAAAGGCCATATGGCTTATCCCAACATATCTCAAGAGGATTTGGAGAACACACTGCCCTTATTTCACTTGTAAGTGTCAGAAGAATATTAAAGTGATGAGGAAAAAAGAGGAAAAATGTGGGACTGGTATTGTATGGTTTGACCATGCTATTTGGTTTGCATTGAATAAACTGGAATTGATCTACCCTGATATCTCTCCTATCGCCAAAATGGTGGCTCTTACTAAATGGATTAATGGTCCTCTTAGGCATGCTGTACTTGCATATATTTCCTATCTGGAAGTGAGAAAAGTTATGCTTGACATGACTGCTGCATTTGCTAAAGACCCGGATAAAGGGCTTAAAGTTCAATTTGGGAATGATAAGTTGGCGGATATTTGTGAAAAGACAATAAAGCCAATTACTTTTTTGAAGTTTCAGAATTCAAACTACAAGCCTTCCTTTGCTGCTAAGTCATATACTAGCAAGGTGAATACCTCTCAAGTAATGAAGAAAATTGCACCGAAATTTCCTCCACGGATTACTCATGATCCTGGGGCTGTTGGGACTGCTCTGATACAACCTGCAACGCCTGCTATTGTGGCATGTAGTACAAATGAGCAAGATGATTATTCTGTTACCAAAGGAGGTAACAGGACTGTGGTTGTAAACATTGATTCTCCTAAAGATCTTGATATAGTAATGGAGAGTGCAAATGGGTGAACTGGTTTTAGTACTGCAGTCAACTTGGATTTCTGATATATGAAATACCAAGTTGAAAACATGAAATATATACATATGTGCCATTTGGCTTGGTTCTCTGAACCAAATAAATAAAAAACAAGATGACTTTTGAGTACCATTGTATGATTTTGGAATACTATTTTTCAAGATTGTTATAAAGCTTGAGTAAAGTAGAATGTTTTCGATATATGCAAATAGTATCTGTTTAAAACTGCAAATTTTAGCAGCCAACTAATAAACTCAGTGTATTAATTTGCGCTGTTTAATTGTATAGGTTGACAAATTGGACAAGACCAGAAGGATTACTAGAGATATCAACATGAAGAAACATCTGATTATTGAGAAAGAAGTAAATGAGGCTCGTATCATACATCTCACATTTTTTTCTAAAGTCATGGACAAGTTCAAGGTGAAAAATATCTTCTACTCTGTTATGTATGAAGCATTAGGTGAAAGAGGTACAGAATTAGTTCACAATACCAAGTTTGCTTGGAAGTATATTGACCAGATAAGGCATAAGGTTTGTAAGCCTTATAAAATATTTGCTGATGGATCTGTGAATCAGTGCCCATGCAAAAACCCAAATTTGAGGAATTATATAGACCCTATGATTAATCATATTAGGACTACAAACCTGGAAATTGTCCATAATACAAAACTCAGAAATGCTTTTCGTTGTGGCCTTAACCATATTCCAGATGATGGGTTAAGCATACAAGAATTTATGGAGGATTTTGGTCTTGCTTGTCAGCAATTTATCAAGGTGCACAAATTTGATTTATTAGATTTAAATGATGAGGATTTAGAGAATATCTGTCAGATGCTGACTCAACTAGCTCACTCGGAGATTACTGAGTTCAAAGGTTCTCTGACTCAAAGAAGATTTTTGTGGACTGATCCAGGGGTCAAGAAAAATTTACAATGGATTACTCAGAATTTATTCGTGGCTGAAATAGACAAAGCAAGTAACAATGCTGCTTTTATTTGTCCAATGCATATTGCCGAGATGGCGATTGAAAGACTTAATGGAGAAGATTTTGAGAGGATTAATGGTTCACCTCAGGAAGTTAAGCAAGTATGTAAAAAAGAGATTTCAGATTTTATTGGAACAGAAAAAATTGAAAGTCTGAAACTTCCATATCTCATGGCTATGTATAAAGCGCATAAACAAGAGTATAGGTGGATTACAAATGCCAATAGTACCCTGTTTTCAGAAATATCCAAGTTGATTACATCTATTCTTAATAGTTGTCTAGAGATCTGGCCTATTATATGTCACAAAAAAACAGCTATGTTAAAAATATGGGGACAGAACAAAGTTAATCCTTGCTGGATTGTGAATTCTGTTTATGATGTGATTCTAAATTGTCCATTGAAAGTACATGATGTGTTCTCGGCTGACATAACAAAATGCTATGAAACTATTCCGTTATTTGGTGAAGACGGGATTATAGAGATAATAAATAGTATTGCAGATATGGTGTGGGACAATCAGATTGAATTGGGAAAGTTTGAACTAATCTTTAAGCATAAAGCTGATGAAATTCTAACGAAATGGATAAAGTCTTCTAAAGACAAAGAATTTCTAAGCTGGAAGTATATAAGCAGAGAAAACTTCAAAAATATGAACTGTTGGCTTTTATCCCATTGTTTTCTACAAATGGGAGATAAAGTATGGAAACAGATAAGAGGTATACCTATGGGGTTCTCGTGTAGCCCTGCATGGTGCAATCTGTATCTTGCATGGCATGAATTAGGTTTTTTATTAAAGCTTGCTAGTGCTGGAAGAATATCTGACATTTACAGGTTTCAGCATGCTTCTAGATACATGGATGATTTGAATATATTGAATGGAGGGGATTTGCAAGAATTCTTTACAAAAGACTCGGATATTACAGTCTACAATATGCACTTTTTAGGTATTAAAAATGAAACCTTGTATTCAGGGCCTAACAAATCACAAGGTTATGAATGTAATTTCCTGAATATAAAGATTCGGATATTAAATTCTGACAGAGGAATATTCAATGTAAGCAGGTTTGATAAGAGGAATAAGTTGCCATTCAAAGTGCACAAATTTATAAAAGCTCAAAGCTGCAGACCATATGCTCAGGCTTCGAAAGTTATTATTTCACAGATATTACCATATGTTTATACTCACTCTGATGCTAAAGAGGCTGCAGAAGATATTTATGACCTCATAAATGCATTTTGTAACAATGGTTTTGCCAGAAAAGACATAATCAGAGCAGTAATGAACACTTTGGAGATGGACATGTTTCCAGGTACTCTCTATAATGTAAAAGATATGCTGAAGTTTCTCAGAGGACTGGCTTGTTAAGAAGAGTAGAAAAATAGAGGAATATAGTGGAACATAGAATAGGTAGGACCTTGTAGTGCAACAAGGTCCTACTCTCTTTGTTGTCACTACTAAAAATGGTTATGCACGATGCCCTATTCTACGGAAGGAGGCAGGGTTTTTTATTAACTAATTTCTTGAGGTTATTTATCTAATGCTGGTCTTTTATTATTGGAAGATACATGGTGCAGGCTGCAGCATATGGATACTTGGTTTAAAAACCTATAAATACAATAGGAAAAGAAAAATATGCTCAAGGGTATTATGACAGAAATATGTTTTAAGGCAAAGTTACAAAGGTTTGTAAAGAAAAGGAGAAACCCTAAAGATTTTATGATATTAGGGTTACGGTAGATTACCAGCGGAGCTGATTATGACAGATTAAAACATCATGGAAGGATCGTTTTGGTATATTGAAGAACTAAAAAGAAGAGTAATCGACGGTAGCAAGGACTTCCGGATTCATATTTAAAACGATGGTAGATGAGAATAGAATAGTATCGTTGCTCTGCTCTGTATGTTTTTTTCAAGAGAAATATGCCCACAAGGCATTGGCTAAGGTGAATGGGCCGGAAAAAGGAGATCTAAATATGGCTACTAGAGAAGGATTGAGGAGGAGAAATTGAAGTCCAATCAAAAGAAAAATTATTCCAATATCACAAGAAAGTTGTGATCCCTGCTGCTGCAACAGATCCTGCTGTGAATGTGCATAATTCTGGGGTTGTTGTAAAAGCAGTTCAAGAGTCTTCCCATTGCATGAATCAAGCAATTATGGCACAAGGAGTAGCAGAAAATGCCAGATCTGTTGGAGATCATGAAGATGATGGAGAAGCCAGCATCAAATATGTGCCTCCTTCCAAAAAAGCAAAGAAGCATGTCCAAGATTTGGACAATCAACAACAAGCCAATCAGGTTTGGAAATGTTTGTTGAAAATCATTTGGTATTTTCTATGATTCATGAATGTTATTGATTATAGTTCTTTTGACTATTTGTAAATTGTGTCCTAATAGATGATAACGGGATATAGAATTATATTGATGGAACTTGGGAGAAAATAGGATAAAAGATTGTTTGCAGGATACATAGGCTGAATCAATGGAATTTGGAGAATTGGATTTAATAAATAGATAAGTGGATCATGTAGATTTGCATAAATTCTGATGTAGAACCCTTTAAGTTGATTTGCAGCATGGGTGAGGTAATCTATTTAATGGAATACCAGCTATTGAGGTACCATAGATCCTGGGATAAGATACATAAATGGATCTATTGCATATTTACATGAAATAATGGATTGCAAATGGTGAACACATAAGATAAACTACATTTGGCTGGGATAGTAAGGCACTTTGGTTGGTAAAGTTATGGATCTGTTTGGCATAGATAGAAAGGAGGATTATTGCCATTTTTTGTGATTGGTATTGTGTCCATTGAGGTTAATCTGTTCAGCTGGTTTGGTAATTGGCTGTAAGGAATTTAACTTATAGAATAAAGCCTTCATTTAGTAGATATGGAAAATAAGTGGACCCATCTGCCTAAATAATCGCTGGTCCCTAAGCTAATCTTAATCCATATGGGGTAGCTAAATTATAATAGCCAGTAGGATAATATATGGGACTGCTGGGGAGTTCTAAATGTCATAAATATGCCAGAAGATTTAATTATGACAGATCTTTGGTTGTGCATTTTCTGACTAGTATTTCAGTGAATAATTGATAGCTGCATGTTATTGGCATTTCTATTTATTGGGTTTCTACTTTGTCTTCATTTAAGAGATATGGAAAATAAGTATCTTTTGACTTGATATATGCATGGCCTTTTGCAATATCTATGCATTGGGCACTAGTTAAATTATGGCAGGTAGGTTGAAATAAGTTTGCTATGAGTTATTTCTCAAGTTAAAGGTGAATTTGAAGATTTAATAAGGGCTGAGCAAGAGATGTATAAGAGCTGACCCTTGGTTTATTGAATAAGGGACTGCTGTATGCATTTGGCAGTTCTAGTTTTAGTTTATCTACTTTGCTTAGATGTTAACAAGCAAGGTGAAGGGCGATGAGCCCAAGAAATCCAATGCTTACCTGCTAGTGCTTAGGGCTTTACCCTTCTTAGGCTAACGGTCCTATGGTTTGCTGCAGGTAACGGGATTTCTTGCTCCTTGATTTGTTTTCCCAATGTATTTGGTTAAGCACTATTCAAAAGCATTGAGGAAATACATAAACAAGTCTGATATTTGTGGACAGAAAGATATGATTCTTAAATGGTGTACTCTTGCCTTTCTATTGTTTTCGAGTATTTATCTGAGATTTATTGTATAATTGATACATTATATGATTAATGAAAGTTTTTGAATGTCTCTTGGATGAAAAATGTAACCATTTTAAGGCTTAGATTGAGAAGTCACCTGTACTTGATCTAAGGCTGCAAATTGACCTAAAATGGTCTTTGATAAAGACCATAGAGGGTAAAATGTCTGTCTGACAGATGTAAAAAGGTTTTTTTTGTACTTATTCAGTTTTCAAGTTTTACTTGAAACCTTAAAATTTGGTTACTGCTGATTTTCAGGTGTAATATGACTTGTACTAATTTTAAGAAGTATTGTATCTTTTTAGGAAATGGCAAAAGCTGGAAATGAAGATATGGATCCAAATAATCAATGGTTAAAGGAGCTGATTTCATTCAGTTACAATATGTGTGGCATCGATAGCCCAAGTTTTGCAGTGCAAACTATTCTAGCATGCATCAGAAATAAGGACATTCATTCCTTTATCACTTTTAAGGAGATGAATCTTACGGATAAAAGTAAGTCTCTTGTGACTTTTTTAGGCTTTAATGGCTGGTTTAGCCTGTACCAGAAAATGAAGAAGGTCAATTTTGAATTTGCGAAATGCAAAGAATATATTATTGCTGTTTACAATGATGCCAATTCCATATTCTTTCAAAGAACTATATTGGAAGACAACTGGGCAGTAATTTTTACGGAGTGCTTAACTGCATTAGAAGATGCAAATGATATCGACAATTCTCTCCAAGATGATATTAATACAGTAACAAATGAGAACCAGCAGGAAAGAAGTGAGTGTGTATTTTCAGAAAATGATCTTCTTGAGTCTCCATTAATTGATGAAGAAAATGCAGAGATTGAGACTCCCAATGATGGTATTATGGCTGATAATAATGTGTATGAAAAGGTTCTTAATCTTAACCTTGCGAACTCTTCCTGTTTTCCTGTTATAACAGAGCAATCTGTTGAGTGCTACAGTCCCGTATATGATCATGCTATATGGAGGAGCTTAAATTTTGGGGCTCTTGCTCCAATAAACTTAGATACATGGTGTGCATTAGCAGGAGTAACAAAAGAGGAGATTAAAGCTGGAAATATTGCTGCTCATAAGATGGAGAAGTATTTCAACAAGATTGACACGGGTATTCCTTTTGATATGAATTTTTTTGATATGCCTTGTGCAAAAAATAGTGGAATCCAGGTCCTACAAAAAGGCCATATGGCTTATCCCAACATATCTCAAGAGGATTTGGAGAACACACTGCCCTTATTTCACTTGTAAGTGTCAAAAAAATATTAAGGTGATGAGGAAAAAAGAGGAAAAATGTGGCACTGGTATCATATGGTTTGACCATGCTATTTGGTTTGCATTGAATAATTTGGAACTGATTTACCCGGATATCTCTCCCATTGCAAAAATGGTTGCCCTTACAAAATGGATTAATGGTCCTCTTAGGCCGGCAGTTCTTGCATATATCTCCTATCTGGAAGTAAGAAAAGTCATGCTGGATATGACAGCAGCATATGCTAAAACCCCAGATAAGGGTCTAAAAGTGCAATTTGGAAATGACAAGTTGGCGGATATTTGTGAAAAAACAATAAAGCCAATTACCTTTTTGAAGTTCCAGAATTCAAACTATAAGCCAGCCTTTGCTGCTAGGTCATATACCAGCAAAGGTAATACTTCTCAAGTGACAAAGAAGATTGCACCAAAATTCCCTCCACGGATTACTCAAGATCCTGGTACATTAGGGAATGCTATTATACAACCTGCTACCCCTGGTTTAATGGCTGGTAGTACAAATGAGCAAGATGATTTTTCTGTTACCAAAGGAGGGAACAGGACTGTGGCTTTAAACAGTGAAGGCCTTGCAGATTTGGATGTAGTTGTGGAAAGTACAACAGGGTGAATATGTTTTGCAAAGGATATCAACTTGGATTTTCGATATATATGCCAAGTTGAAAAAAGAAAATATATATATATGTGCCATTTGGCTTGGTTCTTTGAACCGAATAGATAAATAAAAAATAAAGAAAACCTTTTAATACCTGGTATGATTTTGGGAATACCATGATTGATTACCAAGATGGGTATGGTGCTTAATTATTATTGTACGTTGTTGATATATGGAAACAGTATATGTTTAAACTGCACTAAGTTTTAGCAGCAAGTTTTAGCAGCCAACTATAAAACTTAAGATATTAATATGGGCTGTTTAATTGTATAGGTTGACAAATTGGACAAGACCAGAAGAATAACTAGAGATATCAACATGAAGAAACATCTGATTATTGAAAAAGATATAAATGAGGCTCGTATTATACATCTCACATTTTTTTCTAAAGCCTTGGACAAGTTCAAAGTGAAAAATATCTTCTACACTGTTATGTATGAAGTGTTAGGGGAAAGAGGGACAGAATTGGTACATAATACCAAGTTTGCTTGGAGATATATTGACCAAATAAGGCATAAGGTGTGTAAGCCTTATAAAGTTTTTGCTGATGGTTCCTTGAATCAGTGCCCACATGTAAAAACCCAAATCTGAAGAAGTATATTGATCCTATGATTAATCATATTAGGACCACTGATCTGGAAATTATCCATAATACAAAACTCAGGAATGCCTTTCTTTGTGGCCTCAACCACATTCCGGATGATGGGTTAAGCATACAAGAATTTATGGAGGATTTTGGTCTTGCTTGTCAGCAATTTATCAAGGTGCACAAATTTGATTTATTAGATTTAAATGATGAGGATTTAGAGAATATCTGTCAGATGCTGACTCAACTAGCTCACTCTGAGATTACGGAATTCAAAAGTTCTCTCAAGCAAAAAAGATTTTTGTGGACAGATCCAGGGGTGAAGAAAAATCTGCAATGGATAACTCATAATCTATTTGTGGCCGAAGTAGACAAAGCAAGCAATAATGCTGCTTTTATTTGTCCACTTCATATTGCTGAAGCTGCGATAGAAAGGCTGAATGGAGATGATTTTGAAAAGATTAGTTATTCACCTCAGGAAGTCAAGCTATTGTGTAAAAAAGAGATTTCTGATTTCATTGGAGCAGAAAAAATTGAATGTTTAAAACTCCCATACCTCATGGCTATGTACAAAGTGCATAAACAGGAATATAGATGGATTACAAATGCCAATAGTACTCTGTTTTCAGAAATATCCAGGTTTATTACATCTATTCTAAATAGTTGCCTGGAGATATGGCCTATTATCTGTCACAAGAAAACAGCTAAATTAAAAATATGGGGGCAGAACAAAGTCAATCCTTGTTGGATTGTGAATTCTGTTTATGATGTAATTCTAAATTGTCCATTGAAAGTGCATGATGTATTCTCAGCTGACATAACAAAATGTTATGAAACCATTCCGCTATTTGGTGAAGATGGGATTATTGAGATCATAAACAGTATTGCTGATATGGTTTGGGACCATCAGATTGAAATAGGAAAGTTTGAGCTAATTTTTAAGCAAAAATCAGAAGAAATCCTAACGAAATGGGTAAGATCTTCTAAAGATAAAGAATTCTTAAGCTGGAAGTGTGTAAGCAGGGATACTTTCAAAAATATGAACAGTTGGCTCTTATCCCATTGTTTTCTACAAATGGGAGATAAAGTATGGAAACAGATAAGAGGTATACCTATGGGGTTCTCGTGTAGCCCTGCATGGTGCAATTTGTATCTTGCATGGCATGAATTAGGTTTTTTACTGAAACTTGCAAGTGCTGGAAGAATTTCTGATATATACAGGTTTCAGTTTGCTTCCAGATACATGGATGATTTGAACATATTGAATGGAGGAGATTTGCAAGAGTTTTTTACAAAGGACTCAGAGATTACAGTGTACAATATGCTCTTTTTGGGTATTAAAAATGAAACCTTGTATGCAGGTCCTAACAGAACACAAGGTTATGAATGTAATTTCCTGAATATAAAGATTCGGGTGTTGAATGCAGACAGAGGGATATTCAATGTGACCAGGTTTGATAAGAGGAATAAATTGCCATTCAGAGTACACAAATTTATAAAAGCCCTAAGTTAAGTTGCAGACCATATGCTCAGGCTTCGAAGGTTGTTATTTCACAGATATTACCATATGTCTATACTCACTCTGATGCTAAGGAGGCTGCGGAGGATATTTATGACCTCATAAACTCATTTTGCTGCAATGGCTTTGCCAGAAAAGACATAATCAAAGCACTTATGAAGTCTTTGGAGTTGGACATGTTTCCAGGAACTCTTTATAATATAAAAGATATGCTGCAGTTTCTTAGAGTTCTGGTATGCTAAGAAGAGTAGTAAAAAGGAGGAAATATAGTGAAACATAGAATAGGTAGGACCTTGTAGTGCAACAAGGTCCTACTCTCTTTGTTGTCACTACTAATAAATATGGTCATGCATAGTGCCCTATTCTACGGAAGGTGGCAGGGTTTTTTATTAACTAATTTCTTGAGGTTATTTATCTAATGTTGGTCTTTTATTATTGGAAGATACATGGTGCAGGCTGCAGCATATGGATACTTGGTTTAAAAACCTATAAATACAATAGGAAAAGAAAAATATGCTCAAGGGTATTATGACAGAAATATGTTTTAAGGCAAAGTTACAAAGGTTTGTAAAGAAAAGGAGAAACCCTAAAGATTTTATGATATTAGGGTTACGGTAGATTACCAGCTGAGCTGATTATGACAGATTAAAACATCATGGAAGGATCGTTTTGGTATATTGAAGAACTAAAAGAAGAGTAACCGACGGTAGCAAGGACTTAGGATTCATATTTAAAACGATGGTAGATGAGAATAGAATAGTATCGTTGCTTTCACTGTATGTTTTTTCAGTAGAAATATGCCCACAAGGCATTGGCTAAGGTGAATGGGCCGGAAAAAAGGAGATCTAAATATGGCTACTAGGAGAAGGATTGAGGAGGAGAAATTGAAGTCCAATCAAAAGAAAAAATTATTCCAATATCACAAGAAAGTTGTGATCCCTGCTGCTGCAACAGATCCCTTGTGAATGTGCATAATTCTGGGGTTGTTGTAAAAGCAGTTCAAGAGTCTTCCCATTGCATGAATCAAGCAATTATGGCACAAGGAGTAGCAGAAAATGCCAGATCTGTTGGAGATCATGAAGATGATGGAGAAGCCAGCATCAAATATGTGCCTCCTTCCAAAAAAGCAAAGAAGCATGTCCAAGATTTGGACAATCAACAACAAGCCAATCAGGTTTGGAAATGTTTGTTGAAAATCATTTGGTATTTTCTATGATTCATGAATGTTATTGATTATAGTTCTTTTGACTATTTGTAAATTGTGTCCTAATAGATGATAACGGGATATAGAATTATATTGATGGAACTTGGGAGAAAATAGGATAAAAGATTGTTTGCAGGATACATAATTTTGAATCAATGGAATTTGGAGAATTGGATTTAATAAATAGATAAGTGGATCATGTAGATTTGCATAAATTCTGATGTAGAACCCTTTAAGTTGATTTGCAGCATGGGTGAGGTAATCTATTTAATGGAATACCAGCTATTGAGGTACCATAGATCCTGGGATAAGATACATAAATGGATCTATTGCATATTTACATGAAATAATGGATTGCAAATGGTGAACACATAAGATAAACTACATTTGGCTGGGATAGTAAGGCACTTTGGTTGGTAAAGTTATGGATCTGTTTGGCATAGATAGAAAGGAGGATTATTGCCATTTTTTGTGATTGGTATTGTGTCCATTGAGGTTAATCTGTTCAGCTGGTTTGGTAATTGGCTGTAAGGAATTTAACTTATAGAATAAAGCCTTCATTTAGTAGATATGGAAAATAAGTGGACCCATCTGCCTAAATAATCATTTGGTCCCTAAGCTAATCTTAATCCATATGGGGTAGCTAAATTATAATAGCCAAGTAGGATAATATATGGGACTCTTTGGGGAGTTCTAAATGTCATAAATATGCCGTAAGATTTAATTATGACGGATCTTTGGTTGTGCATTTTTCGACTAGTATTTTTGTTGAATAATTGATATTTCGCATGTTATTGGCATTTCTATTTATTGGGTTTCTACTTTGTCTTCATTTAAGAGATATGGAAAATAAGTATCTTTTGACTTGATATATGCATGGCCTTTTGCAATATCTATGCATTGGGCACTAGTTAAATTATGGCCAGTAGGTTGAAATAAGTTTGCTATGAGTTATTTCTCAAGTTAAAGGTGAATTTGAAGATTTAATAAAAATTTGAGCAAGAGATGTATAAGAGCTGACCCTTGGTTTATTGAATAAGGGACTCTTTGTATGCATTTGGCGGTTCTAGTTTTAGTTTATCTACTTTGCTTAGATGTTAACAAGCAAGGTGAAGGGCGATGAGCCCAAGAAATCAATGCTTACACCGCTAGTGCTTAGGGCTTTACCCTTCTTAGGCTAACGGTCCTATGGTTTGCTGCAGGTAACGGGATTTCTTGCTCCTTGATTTGTTTTCCCAATGTATTTGGTTAAGCACTATTCAAAAGCATTGAGGAAATACATAAACAAGTCTGATATTTGTGGACAGAAAGATATGATTCTTAAATGGTGTACTCTTGCCTTTCTATTGTTTTCGAGTATTTATCTGAGATTTATTGTATAATTGATACATTATATGATTAATGAAAGTTTTTGAATGTCTCTTGGATGAAAAATGTAACCATTTTAAGGCTTAGATTGAGAAGTCACCTGTACTTGATCTAAGGCTGCAAATTGACCTAAAATGGTCTTTGATAAAGACCATAGAGGGTAAAATGTCTGTCTGACAGATGTAAAAAGGTTTTTTTTTTTTTTTGTATAGAATGCATGTACACTTGATACATGGGTTTATTTAACTGGATAGGGGTTTATTTGACTTGCTACACCCGTTAAAGTTATGAAATATACCACCATGAAAATGTTCAATGTTTTGTGGTACATCCGTTGAGCTATAAGGTATATAATACGATGATGATAACTAGTAATACCTTACCTGCTACGATAACTAATACCTTACCAACATGCAAAGATGTAGTTTATCTTAAAATTTTATTTTGTTATATTTTAAAAGGTTAGGTTTCCACCAATAGTATATGTAGCTACGTGTTCGCTTGTTACGACGACATATATATATATTTTTTTAATTTTGTCCCCTGCTATGAGAACTAATACCCTACCAACATGCGAAGATGTAGTTTATCTCAACATGCCTGTATGTTGGCGATGACTTAGGATGCTAGCTAACAAAAAATCAGAATTTAAGTCCGTACTATGCATTAATTACGAATTTACGAATGTGCGGCCCTTGACTTCTAACTGCCACAACGGGAGGAGTACAGGTCCAAACTCCATTCCGTCAGTTCCCCTTGCTTCGCGTTCTCAACTGCATGTGATTGGCCACGTCCCAAGTGCAAAAGACCAAAACTCGGCACCCAAAACGCAAACCCTGCTAGAACCTGGCAACTCATAGGGTTTACGTTTCGGAGGCTCTATGCTTGTCAGATTTGACTAGGACCTTGCGTAGTGTCTTGGCGAGGGGGGGTGTTGACTTGAGAGCACGGACCTAAAAACCACCGGGCGGCTTGCCCCAAAAGTCCTCTCCGAAGGCCCGGCGACGGAGGGGCAACTTCCCCTCTCCGGGCAGTGATCTGTCTCGCCAATGGACTCGAGAACGTTGACATTGCCCTAGGGACCAAGTTTTGTGGCGAAGCCCACCCTTCTCGAAGAAGCGCCAAACTATCTCATGTGCAACACACTCGTAGTCAATTGGCCTAGGAGGTGGGCTGGCGAATCTTTGCAATGTAGGGCGTAAGTGTTTGTTTCTTTTGCAAAACCGACCGTGTAACTTGGTCCCTAGGGTAATTTTGGCATTAGGACGATGTGGCGAAGCCGGATCGGTATTTCGGAGCCTCCGCAATGTCCGAACGACAAAACACTTTGGTTTCTACCGTCGCCGCCGGGGGCCAGCGGTTTGATATGTTCTCGGGGACGGATGTTGGATTTTTGGACCTTCTCGGACCAGGTTCCTGGAACAAAGGATTCAAAGGTGGGATCACGAGGAACCGAGATCAGGGAGTGTGGTCTTTAGCGTACACCGGCCGGGTTGCCGCCAGAAAGGCCTGGGGAAGCTTTTGGGGCTCGCCTCACGGGGTTTGGACTCTCCCCTCTAATGAGGAGGCCTTGCAAGGTCCCGGCCTTGTTTGACTTGGGCAAGTGTGCGGCTCGGCTGCCCAACAACAAAGGCTGCCGGACCGTTCTAGTGCAAACTATTTGATCTAAACCATATCCAAAATTTTTGAAAGTTGGCTCGTATGTTGGCGATGACTTAGGAAGCTAGCCCGACAAAAATCAGAATTTAAGTCCAGGTACTATGCATTAATTACGAATTTACGAATGTCTTGCTCTTGCAAAAGCGGCCCTTGACTTCTAAGCGCCACAGCGGGAGGAGTACAGATCTAAACTCCATTCCGTCGGTTCCCCTTGCAGCGTTCTCAAGCGCATATGATCGGCCACGTCCCAAGTGCAAAAGACCAAAACTTCGGCACCCAAAACGCAAACCCCGCTAGAACACGGCGCAACTCATAGGGTTTACGTTTGGGAGGCTCTATCCTTGTCGATTTGACTAGGACCTTTGGCCCGTGTCTTGGCGTAGGGGGGTGTTGGCCTTGACGCGCGGACCTAAAAACCACCCGGCGGCTTGCCCCAAAATTCCCTCTCTCGAAGGCCCAGCGACGGGCCGGGGAAACTTCCCTCTCAGGGGCAGGTGATGCATCTCTCGCCAATGGACTCGAGCGTCGACATTGCCCTAGGGACCAAGTTTTGTGGCGAAGCCCACCCCTTCTCGAAGAAGCCAAACTATCTCATGTGCAGCGCTTTTCGTAGTCAATTGGCCTAGGAGGTGGGCTGGCGAATCTTGCAATGTAGGGTAAGTGTTTGTTTCTTTTGCAAAGCCGGCAGGTGTAACTTGGTCCCTAGGGTAATTTTGGCATTAGGACGATGTGGCGAAGTCGGATCGGCATTTGAACCTCCGCAATGTCCGAACGACAAAACACTTTGGTTTCTACGCCGCCCAGCGGGGCGCTTAGCGGTTTGATATGTTCTCGGGGCCGGATGTTGGATTTTTGGACCTTTCGGACCAGGTTCACGGAACAAAGGATTCAAGCGATTGGGATCACGGAACCGAGATCGGGGAGTGTGGTCTTTAGCGTCGCCCCGCCCCCGGGCTGATTTGCCCTGAAAGGCTGCCTCGGGGAAGCTTTTGGGGCTCGCCTCACGGGATTAGGACTCTCCCCTCTAATGAGGAGGCCTTGCAAGGTCCTGGCCTTGTTTGACTTGGGCAAGTGTTAAAATTTCGGCTGCCCAACAACAAAGCTGCCCGGACCGTTCTAGTGCAAACTATTTGATCTAAACCACATCCAAAATTTTTGAAAGTTGGCACAGTATGTTGGCGGATGACTTAGGAAGCTAGCCGACAAAAAAAAATTTAAGTCCGTACTATGCATTAATTACGAATTATTTAATGTCTTGCTACTGCAAAAGCGGCCCTTGACTTCTAAGCGCCACAACGGGAGGAGTACAGTCCAAACTCCATTCCATCAGTTCCCCTTGCTTGGCGTTCTCAAGCGCATGTGATCGGCCACGTCCCAAGTGCAAAAGACCAAAACTTCGGCACCCAAAACACAAACCTGCTAGAACACGGCAACTCATAGGGTTTACATTTTGGAGGCTCTATCCTTGTCGAGTTGACTAGGACCTTCTTGTAGATGTCTTGATGTAGGGGGTGTTGGCCTTGAAACACGGACCCTAAAAACCACCCTGGCGGCTTGCCCCAAAATTCCTCTCCCGAAGGCCTGGCGGAGGGACGGGCAACTTCCCCTCTCGGGCAGGTGATGCATCTCTGCCAATGGACTCGAGCGTCGACATTGCCCTAGGGACCAAGTTTTGTGGCGAAGCCCACCCCTTCTCGAAGAAGCGCCAAACTATCTCATGTGCAACGACTTTTCGTGAGTCAATTGGCCTGGGAGGTGGGCTGGCTGAATCTTTGCAATGTAGAGGCGTAAGTGTTTCTTTCTTTTGCAAAACTGGCCAGGTGTAACTTGGTCCCTAGGGTAATTTTGGCATTCCGGACGATGTGGCTAAGTCGGATCGCCCGATTCGAACCTCCGAATGTCCGACGACAAAACACTTTGGTTTCTACTTTGCGTAAGCCCACCGGGGCGCTTGGCGGTTTGATATGTTCTCCCAGGGCGGATGTTGGATTTTTGGACCTTCTCGGACCGGGTTCCTTGAACAAAGGATTCAGCGGTGGGATCACGAACCGAGATCAGGGAGTGTGGTCTTTAGCGTCGCCCCGTGAGGCTGCCGCCGAGAAAGGCTGCCTCGGGGAAGCTTTTGGGGCTCGCCTCACGGGGTTAGGACTCTCCCCTCTAATGAGGAGGCCTTGCAAGGTCTGGCCTTGTTTGACTTGGGCAAGTGTGCCATTTCTCGCTGCCCAACAGCAGGCTGCCCGAGGCCGTTCTAATGCAAACTCTTTGATCTAAACCATATCCAAAATTTTTGAAAGTTGGCCTGTATGTTGGCGATGACTTAGGAAGCTAGGTGACGAGAAAATCAGAATTTAAGTCCGTACTATGCATTAATTACAATTTCACGAATGTCTTGCTTTTGCAAAGCGGCCCTTGACTTCTAAGCGCCACAGCGAGGAGTGCAGGGTCCAAACTCCATTCCGTCGGTTCCCCTTGCCCGGCGTTCTCAAGCGCATGTGATCGCCCCGTCCCAAGTGCAAAAGACCAAAACTTCGGCACCCAAAGCGCCAAACCACCGCTAGAACACGGCAACTCATAGGGTTTACGTTTGAGGCTCTATCCTTGTCGATTTGACTAGGACCTTCTTGCCGTGTCTTGGCGTAGGGGGGTGTTGGCCTTGAGCACGGACCTAAAACCACCCGTAGCAGCTTGCCCCAAAATTCCTCTCCCGGCCTGGCGGCCGGACGGGAAAACTTTCCCTCTCCGGGCAGTGATGCGTCTGCGCCAATGGACTCGAAGCGTCGACATTGCCCTAGGGACCAAGTTTTGTGGCCGAAGCCCACCCCTTCTCGAAGAAGCGCCAAACTATCTCATGTGCAACGCTTTCGTGAGTCAATTGGCCTAGGAGGTGGGCTGGCGAATCTTTGCAATGTAGAGGCGTAAGTGTTTGTTTCTTTTGCAAAACTGGCCCGTGTAACTTGGTCCCTAGGGTAATTTTGGCATTCCGGACGATGTGGCGAAGTCGGATCGGCATTTGAACCTCCGCAATGTCCGAACGACAAAACACTTTGGTTTCTCTGCCCGCGCCGCGGGGCGCTTGGCGGTTTGATATGTTCTCGGGGCCGGATGTTGGATTTTTGGACCTTCTCGGACCAGGTTCACGGAACAAAGGATTCAGCGGTCGGATCTGGGGCAGAGATCCGGGGTGTGGTCTTTAGCGGCATCGCCCCCGGAGGGCGCTGCGAAAAAGCTGCCTCGGGGAAGCTTTTTGGGGCTCGCCTCACGGGGTTCGGACTCTCCCCCTCTAATGAGGAGGCCTTGCAAGGTCGGCCTTGTTTGACTTGGGCAAGTGTGCCCATTTCGGCTGCCCAACAACGGAGCTGCCGGACCGTTCTAGTGCAAACTATTTGATCTAAACCATATCCAAAATTTTTGAAAGTTGGCCTGTATGTTGGCGATGACTTAGGAAGCTAGTGACAAAAATCAGAATTTAAGTCCGTACTATGCATTAATTACGAATTTACGAATGTCTTGCTCTTTGCAAAAGCGTCCCTTGACTTCTAAGCGCCTGGCGGGAGAAGTACAGGTCCAAACTCCATTCCGTCAGTTCCCCTTGCCGTGTTCTCAACGCATGTGATCGGACCCACGTCCCAAGTGCAAAAGACCAAAACTTCGGCACCCAAAACACAAACCCCGCTAGAACACGGCAACTCATAGGGTTTACATTTGAAGGCTCTATCCTTGTCGATTTGACTAGGACTTTGCGCCGATGTCTTGATGTAGGGGTGTTGGCCTTGAGCATGGACCCTAAAACCACCTGAGCAGCTTGCCCCAAAATTCCTCTCCAGAAGGCCCGGCGGCCGGACGGGCAACTTCCCCCTCTCGGGCCGTGATGCATCTCTCGCCAATAGGCTTCGAGAATGTCGACATTGCCCTAGGGACCAAGTTTTGTGGCCGAAGCCCACCCCTTCTCGAAGAAGCGCCAAACTATCTCATGTGCAAGCGCTTTTCGTAGTCAATTGGCCTAGGAGGTGGGCTCTTGAATCTTGCAATGTAGGCGTAAGTGTTTCTTTCTTTTGCAAAACCCGAGTGTAACTTGGTCCCTAGGGTAATTTTGGCATTAGGACGATGTGGGAAGTCGGATCGCCCGATTCGAACCTCATAATGTCAGAAACGACAAAACACTTTGGTTTCTACTTTATGTAAGCCCACGGGGCGCTTGGCGGTTTGATATGTTCTCCGGACGGATGTTGGATTTTTGGACCTTCTCGGACCAGGTTCCTTGAACAAAGGATTCAGCGGTCGGATCACGAAGCAGAGATCGGGGAGTGTGGTCTTTAGCGTCGCCCCCGTTGTTGCCGAGAAAGGCTGCCTCGGGAAGCTTTTTGGGGCTCGCCTCACGGGGTTTCGGACTCTCCCCTCTAATGAGGAGGCCTTGCAAGGTCCGGCCTTGTTTGACTTGGGCAAGTGTGCCGGCTCGGTACGCTTAACAACAGCTGCCCGGACCGTTCTAATGCAAACTCTTTGATCTAAACCTTATCCAAAATTTTTGAAAGTTGGCTTTGTATGTTGGCGATGACTTAGGAAACTAGGTGACAAAAAATCAGAATTTAAGTCCGTACTATGCATTAATTACGAATTTACGAATGTCTTGCTCTTTGCAAAAGCGGCCCTTGACTTCTAAGCGCCACAACGGAGGGAGTGCAGGTCCAAACTCCATTCCGTCAGTTCCCCTTGCTTGGCGTTCTCAACTGCATGTGATTGGCCCGTCCCAAGTGCAAAAGACCAAACTTCGGCACCCAAAACACAAACCCTGCTAGAACACGGCAACTCATAGGGTTTACATTTGGGAGGCTCTATCCTTGTCGGTTGACTAGGACCTTGCGTGTCTTGGCGTAGAGGGGGTGTTGGCCTTGAGCACGGACCCTAAAACCACCCGAAGCGGCTTGCCCCAAAAATTCCTCTCCCGAAGGCCCGGCGGACGGACGGGCAACTTCCCCTCCGGAGCAGCGTGATCCATCTCGCCAATGGACTCTTAGCGTTGACATTGCCCTAGGGACCAAGTTTTGTGGCGAGAAGCCCACCCCTTCGAAGAAGCGCCAAACTATCTCATGTGCAACGCACTTTCGTAGTCAATTGGCCTAGGAGGTGGCTGAATCTCGCAATGTAGGGCGTAAGTGTTTGTTTCTTTTGCAAAACCGGCCAGGTGTAACTTGGTCCCTAGGGTAATTTTGGCATTTAGGACGATGTGGCGAAGTCGGATCGGCATTTGACCCTCATAATGTCCGAACGACAAAACACTTTGTTTTCTACTGTCGCCCGCGGGGCGGGGCGGTTTGATATGTTCTCCGGGGCCGGATGTTGGATTTTTGGACCTTTCGGACCGGGTTCACGGAACAAAGGATTCAGCGATTCCGGATCACGGAACCGAGATCCGGGAGTGTGGTCTTTAGCGTCGCCCCGTGGGCTTTTGCCGAGGAAAGGCTGCCTCGGGGAAGCTTTGGGGCTCGCCTCACGGGGTTCGGACTCCCCTCTAATGAGGAGGCCTTGCAAGGGTCGGCCTTGTTTGACTTGGGCAAGTGTGCCCATTTCATTTGCCCAACAAGCTGCCCGGACCGTTCTAGTGCAAACTATTTGATCTAAACCATATCCAAAATTTTTGAAAGTTGGCACGTATGTTGGCGATGACTTAGGAAGCTAGTGACAAAAAATCAGAATTTAAGTCCGTACTATGCATTAATTACAATTTTACGAATGTCTTGCTCTTTGCAAAAGCGTCCCTTGACTTCTAAGCGCCACAGCGGAGAAGAATGCGGGTCCAAACTCCATTCCGTCGGGTTCCCCTTGCTTCGTGTTCTCAAGCGCATGTGATCGGCCACGTCCCAAGTGCAAAAGACCAAAAACTCGGCACCCAAAACACAAACCACCGCTAGAACACGGCAACTCATAGGGTTTACATTTCAAGGCTCTATCCTTGTCGACGTTGACTAGGACCTTCGCCGTGTCTTGATGTAGGGGGTGTTGGACGCCGAGCATGGACCCTAAAACCACCCCAGGCGGCTTGCCCCAAAATTCCTCTCCGGAAGAAGGCACGGCGACGGACGGGCAACTTCCCCTCTCCGGGCCGTGATGCCTCTACGCCAATAGACTCGGAATGTCGACATTGCCCTAGGGACCAAGTTTTGTGGCCGAAGCCCACCCCTTCTCGAAGAAGCGCCAAACTATCTCATGTGCAACTTTTCGTGAGTCAATTGGCCTAGGAGGTGGCTGGCTGAATCTTTGCAATGTAGGGCCTAAGTGTTTCTTTCTTTTGCAAACCGACCGTGTAACTTGGTCCCTAGGGTAATTTTGGCATTAGGACGATGTTTAAGTCGGATCGCCATTCGGAGCCTCCGCAATGTCCGAACGACAAAACACTTTGGTTTCTACTGCCGTCGCCCACAGGGGCGCCCAGCGGTTTGATATATGTTCTCCGGACGGATGTTGGATTTTTTTGGACCTTCTCGGACCAGGTTCCTTGAACAAAGGATTCAACGGTCGGATACGAGAACCGAGATCCGGGAGTGTGGTCTTTAGCGTCGCCCCGTGGGGATTTTGCCAGAAAAGGCTGCCTCGGGGAAGCTTTTTGGGGCTCGCCTCACGGGGTTCGGACTCTCCCCTCTAATGAGGAGGCCTTGCAAGGTCCTGGCCTTGTTTGACTTGGGCAAGTGTGCCAGCTCGGCTGCCCAACAACAGGCTGCCTAGACCGTTCTAATGCAAACTCTTTGATCTAAACCTTATCCAAAATTTTTGAAAGTTGGCCTGTATGTTGGTGATGACTTAGGAAACTAGCTGACAAAAAATCAGAATTTAAGTCCGTACTATGCATTAATTACGAATTTACGAATGTCTTGCCTCAAAAAGCGGCCCTTGACTTCTAAGCGCCACAAGCGGGGGGTACGGGTCCAAACTCCATTCCGTCGGTTCCCTTGCTTGGCGTTCTCAGCGCATGTGATTGGCCACGTCCCAAGTGCAAAGACCAAAACTTCGGCACCCAAAACACAAACCCCGCTAGAACACGGCAACTCATAGGGTTTACATTTGGAGGCTCTATCCTTGTCCGGTTGACTAGGACCTTTTGCCCGTGTCTTGGCGTAGAGGGGGTGTTGGCCTTGAGCCGCGGACCTAAAAAACCACCCGAAGCAGCTTGCCCCAAAATTCCTCTCCGAAGGCCACTCGGCGACGGACGGGCAACTTCCCCTCTCGGGCAGTGATCTGTCTCTCGCCAATGGACTCGAGCGTCGACATTGCTCTAGGGACCAAGTTTTGTGGCGAAGCCCACCCTTCTCGAAGAAAGCCAAACTATCTCATGTGCAGCGACTTTCGTAATCAATTGGCCTAGGAGGTGGTCTTTGAATCCACGCAATGTAGGGCGTAAGTGTTTCTTTCTTTTGCAAAACTGACCGTGTAACTTGGTCCCTAGGGTAATTTTGGTATTCGGACGATGTGGCGAAGTCGGATAGCCATTTGAACCTCGCAATGTCAGAACGACAAAACACTTTGGTTTCTACACCGCCGCGGGGGGGCGCAGCGGTTTGATATGTTCTCCGGACGGATGTTGGATTTTTTTGGACCTTCTCGGACCAGATTCCTTGAACAAAGGATTCAGCGGTGGGATCACGAGAACCGAGATCGGGAGTGTGGTCTTTAGCGTCGCCCCGGCAGGGCGCTGCCGAGAAAGGCTGCCTCGGGGAAGCTTTTGGGGCTCGCCTCCCTGGGGTTCGGACTCTCCCCTCTAATGAGGAGGCCTTGCAAGGTCCTGGCCTTGTTTGACTTGGGCAAGTGTGCGGCTTCGGCTGCCCAACAACAAAGCTGCCTGCACCGTTCTAATGCAAACTCTTTGATCTAAACCTTATCCAAAATTTTTGAAAGTTGGCCTGTATGTTGGCGATGACTTAGGAAACTAGCTGACAAAAAATCAGAATTTAAGTCCGTACTATGCATTAATTACGAATTTCTGAATGTCTTGCTCTTTGCAAAAGCGGCCCTTGACTTCTAAGCGCCACTGGGAGGAGTACAAGTCCAAACTCCATTCCGTCAGTTCCCCTTGCTTCGCGTTCTCAACTGCATGTGATCGGCCACGTCCCAAGTGCAAAAGACCAAAACTCGGCACCCAAAATGCAAACCCTGCTAGAACCTGTCAACTCATAGGGTTTACGTTTGGAGGCTCTATCCTTGTCGATTTGACTAGGACCCTTATTTGTGTCTTGGCGTAGAGGGGGTGTTGACTTTTGAGCCACGGACCCTAAAAACCACCCGGAAGCAGCTTGCCCCAAAAGTCCTCTCCCGAACACCCTGGCGACGGACGGGCAACTTCCCCTCTCCGGAACCGTGATCTGTCTCTGCCAATGGACTCAGAACGTCGAAATTGCCTTAGGGACCAAGTTTTGTGGCCATAAGCCCACCCCTTCTCGAAGAAGCGCCAAACTTATCTCATGTGCAACGCACTCGTAGTCAATTGGCCTAGGAGGTGGCTGCTGAATACTGCAATGTAGGGCGTAAGTGTTTCTTTCTTTTGCAAAACTGACCGTGTAACTTGGTCCCTAGGGTAATTTTGGCATTCCGGACGATGTGGCGAAGTCGGATCGCCATTTTGGAGCCTCCGCAATGTCCGAACGACAAAACACTTTGGTTTCTACACTGTCGCCCGCAGGACGCTTCGCGGTTTGATATGTTCTCCCGGACGGATGTTGGATTTTTTTGGAGACATTTGAGATGAGGGAGATCATCATGAACAAAAAATTGTTGATGGATCGTGTGAAAGCACGAATTGAGGAGTTGCAGAAGAAAACAGACTCATGGGATTCTCTCAAAATGCGTCATTCCCCTCATTTTGTGGGCGAGTATGAAAAGTGGTTCTTGAATATGAACTAAGGCGGATTTCTGATCGCTGGGTTCTGATGTTTGTAGTTTTTTTTGTTTTTCAGAAGACTTTTTTTGTATATTTAGGGTCATGACCTTACCAGACCATCTTCAACAGCTTACCTTGACATCTACCCTCTTTAAATGATGGGCATTTTTGCTCCATCTTCAACAGCTTACCTTGACATCTACCCCTTTTCAAATGATGGGCATTTTTGCTCATGTAATGGTATGAAATCTGGACCCTGTTTAAACATCTCAGATTACCATATTTCCAACATCTCAGATTACCATGTCTGACTGTGATATGTCAGACAAGAAAAATACAATTTAGCTTTGTTAATTGGTAGTTTTATGGTGTGGCAGCATCACATATGCCCTTGTGTCTATGCCCTCTGTTGTTAAAAACATGTAGTTGCAAGATACAGATTTGGAGGTCATGGTTTTGTTATCATTATATCCAAAGTAGTCTTGTAATTCATAACTACACTTTAGAATGCAATCAACACAGCAGAGTTGTTTACTATCTTTAACAGCCGTAGTAACTATCCTTATTTCTGTGTACACAAGTCTGATTTCAGACTTTAAGGATTTGTTAAGTTACAAAATGATGGCAATCTCTATAAGTATCAGACTGGTGAGGAATGGTGCATAATTGCACTGTATGTAGATGACAATATAATGATCTCAAAAGGAATTAAAGTTCTGGAGCATTGCATGAATGTTTTAAACATTAAATATAGGATGTCATATTTAGGTGAGCTGAGGAAATTCTTAGGAGTTGAAGTTCACGAGGGGATAGAGCCAATAAGATATTGACACTTACTCGGAAGAGCGGATAGAAGGGATGCTTGACAAATTCAAAATGAGAGCGCAACATTGCTAAAACTCCTATAATACCGAGGGTGTAAGATTTACGCTAAGATGAGCCCAAGAACCGAAGAGAACGAGAAGAGATGAAAAAGGTACCTTACGTGTCTCTGATAGGATGTCTTTCTTATGTGGCAAATTGCACTCGTCCAGATATAGCTTATGCTGTAAACATGTTAAGCAGGTATAATAATGACCCAGGAAGGGATCACTTGATAGCAGCAAAGAGGACATTAAGATATCTTAAGGGGACAATGAATGATGGAATTAGTTACAATACAGAGAACTTACAATTGCAGGCATTTTGTGATGCAGATTGGGGAGGGGACCTTGATACAAGGAAGTCTACCTCAGGGTATTTAATCTTCTTAGGAGGAGCACCAATTGCATGGAATGCAAAAAACAGAATGCTATTGCTATGTCTAGTGCTGAGGCAGAATATGCTTCAGCTGCATTAGCTACCAAAGAGTTGATATGGGAAAGAAGGCTCATGTTTGAATTAGGTTATGATCAATTTAAGGCTACAGAATTACATTGTGATAGTACCAGTTGCATAGCTATGACTAAAGACCCGGTTCTTCACGAAAGGACTAAGCATATTGAGTTAGAACTGCACTTTATCGGAGATGTTGTGAAGAAAAATGCAGTCAAGATGGTATATGTGAACACCTCAAGTCAGTTAGCAGACATTCTGACTAAAGCTCTATCAGAAGGAAAATTTACAGAGCTGAAGAATAAAATTCAGTGCACAGGTCATAACATGAAGGGGGAATTGTAGGGATTGTTCATGTTATGATTAATGAAGATAGCCTAGACAAAATCGAGGTTGCACATGATCTTTTAACCTAAAGTTGATATTCAAGGTTAAAGGATGAAATTGTAATGTTAAAGGTTAAAGGTTAAAGGTTTCGAAGGGTTAAAGGTTTCAAAGGTTTGGCCCAGTTATTATGGGATATATCTATCCCATATTGAATAGAAAAAGAAAGTTGCCTTAGTGATATTAGGTGGATCGATCGGTCCGCCATAGCGGCCGGATCCCGATCTAAAATAACAGAAGAAGTATTCTTGTAATTGCATTGATGTGAGATTATTTGCAGGTGAACTGTATGCAGATCGTCGGGCAGCTTGGGCTATCCAAGAGAAGGATAACTCAGTCTCATTGAACGGGTCAATACCTACAGTGAAATTACTGTAGCAAATATAAGGTTTATGCTAAAGGTTATGTGACAAGTGAATTTTGAATCAAACCTTTAAGGATTTTGAATAACAAACATTGGGATTATTGTGTTTGATCAATAAGCTTAGATGCTTAGGTCTTATTGTTCTATAGCATAATTATTTTCTTCATGGATAATAAGAGTAGCATCATCTATATGTCCACCAAAGCACAAAAGGTACTTGTCCCTTAGAGTCTTAAGCTGACCAAGATACTCTCACATGCTTGCACGGTCCTGAAGTTTGAGACTATGCATTTGCTTTTGAATATTAACCTGTTGCCTAGCTCCTTTCTAGCTCCTTTCTGGACAGAATTTTGCTGTACAAATTCCAAAGCATGCTGAAATGTCTTAACAGTTCTGAGATCTCTCTTGAAATCAGCTGAAACTGTAGCCTTAAGAAGAGTAAGAGTAAAATTAAATCTTTCTTCTTGTCTTTCGAGTAATGAGGATTCCAAGCGAGGTTTCAAAACTTATTTGGAGCCATCAAAAAATCCTCAGAAACATTTTCCCCTTCATAAAATCCCTTGTTTTTGTTACTTTTGTTTGAACTGTGGATTTTTGTTTGGATTGTAATGTGTGAATATGTTTTTTGGCATGTATAAGGTCATTTCGGGAGCTCTGGGTGATGATTGACACGCTCAATCCGCCAAAAAAAGGGGCGTAACGGCCCGCCCTTTTAGGGTTCTTAGATTTTTCTAGAACAATATCCCACAGGCCGAGATCATGAAAGTCCATAGGAAGGAAGGAAGGAAGGAAGTTTATTTTAACGTATACAGCCCTCTAAGTTTCATAAGTAAATTTACGTGCTACCTTCACGTGGGATTCGGCCCGTTGCCGCCCCACATGCCCGGGGGTACCACGTGGTGGATCAAGATTGGATGAAGAAGTGACTAGGCATTGCGGGGGGTGGGTGTGTGATGCCTTTGTCGATGAGGAAGGTAGATAGGAATTTTTTTTTTTTTTTTTCAAATGAAAAATGAAGGTCAATATGGGTCTTTTTAAAAAAAAAAAAAAAAAAATTCCACAAGGAATCTTTTTTGATGCTCTACAAGATGGGAGAATCATTTTGCAAAAAAGGAGCACTTGATTTTTTTTTACTAAAAAAGAGAGTGAAATTTTATGATGTGGCAAGTTGGTGGGGCGATTTGGCAAATGGGTGGTGACATGGCATTATAAAGTGATGAAGTGTCAAGTAAGGTGGCAAAATCACTTTTTTCTAGTCAAAACTTTTTATGAAGTGGAGATGATGTGGATGACATGTGTATGATGATGTGGAAGCACTTGGGGATGATGTGGCATCATGGGATGATGACATGTCCCAAAATTGCCACAAATTTGTCACAAATCCCAAAATGAACAATGAAGGTCAATATGGGTCTTTTTCAAAAAAAAAATTCCACAAGGAATCTTTTTTGATGCTCTACAAGATGGGAGAATCATTTTGCAAAAAAAGAGCACTTGATTTTTTTTACTAAAAAAGAGAGTGAAATTTTATGATGTGGCAAGTTGGTGGGGCGATTAGGCAAATGGGTGGTGACATGGCATTATAAAGTGATGAAGTGTCAAGTAAGGTGGCAAAATGACTTTTTTCTAGTCAAAACTTTTTATGAAGTGGAGATGATGTGGATGACATGTGTATGATGATGTGGAAGCACTTGGGGATGATGTGGCATCATGGGATGATGACATGTCATCTAAGGTATCAAGATGACTTTACTTAGGTCAAAATTTTTGAAAAGATAAGTTTTGTGGTAGGTGACACGTGTATGATGACATGGATGTGCTTCAATCTTCCAAACTTCAATCTTGAGGGGTCTTCCAATCTCTAAACTCAAGTTCACTTGGTTGAATCTTATCCTCTTTGCTACACTTGTATAATGTCCTTCCCGTGGTTCTTCAACAAAAGTGTCAATTTGTGATCTTCAAAGATGGGAGTCTTCAAACTTCTAGCTCTTGCACGCATATATTAGTCAAATATTAGACAAAAATGTGCAAATTGTGCGAATTGCTCTTCTATGCTGCCAAAATATGGCAGCAATACTTGATGTCTTCTGGAGTTCTTCAATGCAAAATGTTTTCAAAATCAATGGTACATTGGCTCATGCACACATGTCAAGCAAAAAGGTTAGCTAGGAATGTGAAGTGTGCCATGGCTCTTATGTGCTACAAAAATGTGGCAGCAAGGCCCAAATCTTCCTTAAACATGCCAAGATAAAACCATAGCCACAAAAAAACAAAAAAATTAACATGGATTGGGCAAGATTTGGACCGAAACAGGAGGGGGCTTTTGTTATAGATGAATTTCGAAGGCTTTCGGTGAAGATATCAATGCTTACACAGTAGTGCTTGGTAGGAACACTTTCGGACGATCGTTCAAAATTACCTTCTTTGCCTCATGAATTAGCTATCTTGAAGGAGAAGTGACTAGGCATCGCGCGGGGAGGGGGGGGGTGGGTGGGGGGGGGGGAGGGGGGTGGGGAGGAAGTTAGATAGGATTGTTTTTTTTCAAATTTGTCACAAATCCCAAGAAACGAACAATGAAGGTCAATATGGGTCTTTTTCAAAAAAAAAAAAAAATCCACAATGAATCTTTTTTTATGCTCTACAAGATGGGAGAATCATTTTGCAAAAAAAGAGCACTTGATTTTTTTTACTAAAAAAGAGAGTGAAATTTTATGATGTGGCAAGATGGTGGGGCGATTTGGCAAATGGGTGGTGACATGGCATTATGAAGTGATGAAGTGTCAAGTACGGTGGCAAAATGACTTTTTTCTAGTCAAAACTTTTTATGAAGTGGAGATGATGTGGATGACATGTGTATGATGATGTGGAAGCACTTGGGGATGATGTGGCATCATGGGATGATGACATGTCATCTAAGGTATATCAAGGTGACTTTACTTAGGTCAAAATTTTTGAAAAGATAAGTTTTGTGGTAGGTGACACGTGTATGATGACATGTATGTGCTTAGGTGGTGATGTGGATGGTATTTGGCATTCTTGAGGATGATGTGGACAATTTGGCAACCAATTTGGCACTGGTGCATATACCAATAGATCTTTTATGCAATGGCTTGGATAATTTACTCTTCCATACTTGTCTGAAGCAAATGCACACTTTCTCTCTCTAGCTTAGCTTTTAGAGAGAGAGGATGGTTTTAATACATGGAAATAGCCAAACGGTGGGATTTTTTTCTTTTCTCAAAGATGGTGAATGTATGATGGGAGTGTGAGGCATATATGGGATAGGGAAAATGATGATGAGGCATGAAGATGTGAGTTATGAATCTTATATGGTGTTCATGGATGGGATTGAGTTGATAGGATCATGTGAGAAGCCTTGGAGAATAAAACTCATGCCAAAATGATTTGGAAGTAGCCACATACCAAAGAAACTTGAGAGGTCTTCCAAACTTCAATCTTGAGGGGTCTTCCAATCTCTAAACTCAAGTTCACTTGCTACACTTGTATGATATCCAATGAATGTCCTTCCCGTGGTTCTTCAACAAAAGTGTCAATTTGTGATCTTCAAAGATGGGAGTCTTCAAACTTCTAGCTCTTGCACACATATATTAGTCAAATATTAGACAAAAATGTGCAAATTGTGCGAATTGCTCTTCTATCTTTGCCAAAATGTGGCAGCAATATGATGTCTTACGGAGTTCTTCAATGCAAAATGTTTTCAAAATCAATGGTACATTGGCTCATGCACACATGTCAAGCAAAAAGGTTAGCTAGGAATGTGATGTGTGCCATGGCTCTTCTGTGCTACAAAAATGTGGCAGCAAGGCCCAAATCCCTTTTTTTTTTTTTTTAAGGATAAAGAATTTTCCATTTATAGGTAAACTATTACACAGCCTTATAGCAGATAGACACCCTCCTGAACAAGTTTGAAGAGGGGATAACTACAAAGCCCTTTTGGACTGCATGTAAATGCCTTCTTCTTAAGGTGGTAGTTTGATGAAGGTCTCCCAAACAAGGGAGACATCATCTTCGACCACACACTTGAACTTTCTAAGCTTCTCTATGAGCATGTGCAGTATTTGTGTGGCTGTAGTATATGCTTCTTTGCCTAGAGTGAAAGAATTGTGCCTTTTCCATATGACCCATAATGCCCATGATCTGACAATATGAAAAGCTTTGCATTTTGAGGTGGCCATTCTCTTTGGATATCTACCTAGAAGGAGATCATTGGTCCCGAGTGTAATGTTGAACATATCCATGCACCACGACCACACAACTTGCGGTCGGTGCACTCACGCTAGCGGTGTTCGAGGAGACTCTTCCTCCATCTTGCACAATGGACATAGAGGGCTCCACGTCGACTTTGAATTTGGATACCCTTACATTTTACCATAGGAGCCCTATGAATTACTTGCCATAAAAAAGAATTCACTTTCGGGGAGGGAGAAGTTTTATCCATACACCCCTCAAATTTCCTTGGTTTGTGTGTCGGTGACTTGCACATTCCATTGGAGCTGGTAGCAATAAAGTACCTTTTGTCTTGAGGCGCTTATATCTTTGATTTCACAAATGACCCTTTTGCAAAGATTGATCGAGAACCCAAGGTTTCTTACTCGTGCTATTTATGTGGTTTGGAAGGCTTACTGCAATACATTCCCACATTGTTTTGTCGTTATTCTGGAGGCCGAATGTCTGCCCACGTCCCACGCGGAAATGAGACCTCTTAAGAACGGTGAGGCCTCAGAACTTGGTTTCAAGCCATAAAATAGAGACCATGGAAGAGATACTTGTGCTGATACTTTAGCATGTGTGCAGGAGAAACATATGGCCTGCACTATGAGTTGGAGGCCTGGTGACTTCGTTTTCTCCTCTAAAATATTCCACATGCTTTTGGCTACTAGTATTTTGCTTTGTAGGGCTAAGTCAATCATGCCTATTCCCCCTTCTTCCTTATCTCTTTTACATTTCCACCATGCTATTTTCACTAGTGCTCCTTCCTCGTTTCCTCCCCACACAAAGTTTCTAATTGTCCCTTCCATTTCTTTTACTTTCTCTGGTGGGGCTATGAGGAGAGATGAGACATAGATGTGCGTGCTGCACAGCACATGCTTCACTACTACTATCCTGCCAGCCAATGATAGTTTTTTGCGACTTTCCACCAATTCAGATGCTTCTGTAATCCTAATATCATCTCATCCCATACTTTTGTTGAGGGTACTTTAATTCCCACTGGGATTCCAAGAAGGTTAGAATACTCCCCATCTTTTATGATTTTCCCGGGGAGGGCTCTAAAACACAGGATGTGGTCCTTCCCGAGCCCATTCTTGCAGAGCATTTCTTCGATTGATGAGACATCCCGAGGCCAAGGAGAAAGTATCTAACAACTGGCCAGGCATTCTTTAGATTGCTCTCCTACGCTACTAGAAACAAAAAGAGTCATGCATATTGATTGCATATCTGCTGAGATCCATCCCCATTTGAAGACCTTCTACTAGACCATCCCTTGAGGCTGTAGAAAAATATTTGTGAGTGCAAGGCCCAAATCTTCCTTAAACATGCCAAGATAAAACCATAGCCACAAAAAACAAAAAAAATTAACATGGATTAGGCAAGATTTGGACCAAAGCGGGAAGGGGCTTTTATTCTGAGATGAATTCAGAAGGCTTTTCGGTGAAGATATCAATCTACTTACGTGGTGCTTGGCCGGAACACTTTCGTATTTATTTCAAAATTATCTTCTTTGCCTCATGAATTAGCATTCTTGAAGCAAATCTTGAAGAAATTTGTTTTGCATTTTTCATGTCATGTGAGGCTCAAGAGCTTGGGATTTCTTGCAAGAAGTGTTGTGCGGTGATCAATAAAATGAAAATTTGAACTTGGTGTATTTGCACTTAAAGTTGAAAAACCTAAGCTAAACTAGTGATTTAGGTGAAAGTCTTGTTGAAGCATGGCCTGGCTTGTAGACTCACTTTGAAGTATAAAATAGTGTGCTTCAAGATTTTAGGAAATATTGCATTAAAAAAAAAAAACCCTCTAAAAAAGAGCAAATTGTCATTGTTTTGGAAAACTTAAAAGTCTCTTGCATGAGTCTTAGACTTATATCATGATGCAATCCTTAAAATATTGCAAGAAGATATCCACAAAATACATATTACTATTTTTCTTAAGTTGCACTAGTTTCTTAGCAATTTTCCATCAAAAATCATGATTCCTTTGAGCATATTTGCACCTCTTTTGTTGGCAACATCTAATGCACACTAGTTGCAGAGTTGTCAGAGTTGACGGGAAGTGTCAGAAGTTAAAGAAGATCACATTTGTTTGAGTTAATAAAATTTGCTTACTGGTTAGCTTTGTGACAGTCTGGCTTGCAAAAATAAGATTTTTTAAGCCTATTTGCATGATTTTTGTGGAAACAACTGGATGTACTAGGTTTGCAGATCTCAAAGTTAATGCAAAGCGTCAAAAGTAAAAAAACTCATCAATTATTTCATCTGCAAAAATTAGCATCTTTGTTGGAGCATTGATCAAGTTTTCACTTGGTTAGATTTGCAAATTTGAGAGTGTTCCGCATATATTTTCTTGCATCAAACTTTTGAGCATAGATTCTTTACATGCCAAAGCATCTTTTTTAATTGCAATTGCATTAAAATTTGATTATAAGAGCAAATGGCATAACTTTTACTGAGGTCACATTTTTCTTTGTCTTGGAAAAGCACTTCCAACTCAAAATTTGACCTTTTTTTTTGCAATCTTTTGCTTTCGAGTTGTTGTCTCAAAGCAACACGGAGGTCTTGAACCCGAGGTTAAAGCTTTGCGAGGGAATACCTTCAACATTTTCCAAGATCAAAAAAGTTAGCAAGACCATTTTTTTTCCTAGTAAAAATGCACCATTCATTCATGGCACATGAAATTGCTAAAAGTTCCATCAAAGGGCCATTTCTAAGGTCCAAAACCATCTTCTCTCTTTAGAAACAAAGATAGAGAGACAAAGTGCACCTAACATTTCTGGAAAAGGCAAAAAGTTAGACCAAAAATCTTAAAAATCAAGCGTCTTTGTGCATATACCAAAGTTCTTCATTGATACTTCCACATCATATATACCATCACATGTCGTCGAATCGAAAATGTTTTTTACTAGGAAAAGAGCTATTTGCTCACGGTTTTGCCACATCACCACCTTCAGATTGCCATATCACCAATTACTTGCCAAGTCACCACATTCTTTTGCCAAATCATCCATCTTTAGCCATCTTTGCCCTAAAACTAAAAGTTCTCATTTTCCATTTTTTTTTTCGCATAGATAGAGCATGGAAAAGCATATGGTATAGGCTTTTGAAAAAGTTGAATGTGGCCATGTTTAGACCTGGAAAATTCATTTCTTGGAAATGCCACAATTGCCACAAAAAAAAAAAAAAAAAAAAAAACTCATAGGGTCAAAGTAGCGGTCGAGCTATTGACTTTACATAACAAGTTTAGTGGTTTTGATGGAAAAAGTATCATTACTTTGGACACCTTTGTCCTCCTTGGAGTGTATTTGTTAACTTCAAACATGTGAAGTCTTCAAAATGAGGACCATTATGAATTTGGGAAACAAGCTTTCAACATGACATTTTCCACGGCATTGAATCATTTTTATTATGTATGGAGAAGTTGTGATACAATCAGAGCTTCTAATCTTTGAAGAATCTTCCAATTGTTGAGGATGGCATAATTAGTGTTTTAATACGGGAGATAAGAGTGGATTTGCAATTCAATACACCTTAATCGTGATCATTTATTTAGATTCCTAGCAATTCAAAACATTGAGTTAAGTGCTCTCCTCTTTTTTATCGCAATAATCAAGAGGGGTATGAAAAAAATTCTCGATTTCATTTTAGGATTCAAGAAAGGAAGGCAATAGCAATAAACCCATCATTATGGTCTCCATTTAGTAGGGATTTTAATGGAGACACACTCCGTGTATATTTGTTCTGCAATCAGTGCAAGCTAGGGCAGAAGTATAACAGTTATTGCCTTTCACAAGAACCAGACTAGTAGTTCCCAAATGGGTTGAAGTATTATTAGTTTGACAGATTATGCCCTTGTTGGAAATATTTCGAAGAGAATCACTAGTTCCAATAATTTTGAAGTGTCTAAGGAGAAGCATTATAACTATAAATTTGGGAAGCAAGCTTTGAGCATGACACTTCCCATGGCATTCGTCGTTTTTATCTTGTAAATGAAAAGTTCTAATGAACAAAGGAGAGCTCCCGGCTTTGAAGAATTTCTTCTTGGCTGAAAGAGAGCATAATTAGTGTTCAAAAAGGGAATTAGGAGTAGAATCGCAATGAAAGCGTCGAATTCATGTTCCAAATGGTCATTAAATGGCTATCGGCAATGGATTTAGCTCAATTGAAGGTGCTTTTTAAGTTATTAGCAATGGATTTTTCGTTTGTCTTATATTGTCTCATGATGTAATGTATATGTCATGCTTTCGTTTCTCGAGAATTTGATATTTGCATGTTGAAGTATGACATAATATTACGCCCCATAAGTTGGGAATCCTATAACATTCTTTTTTTGGTGAGGTAAATTCGTCCACATAACATTCCTTTTTTTTTTTTGAACCATTGAATTTTAATGACAAAACCAACAATCCGCCACATAATAAAAACCGACAATCGGACCACATAAATCGACCCTCCGGATGTTGTGCGGCATTTATCTCATATTTACGCCTTCTTAGGAGAAGGCGAAAGGTTTTGTTAGGCGCTTGAGATTTGGCTGCTCTCCATCTCCAAGTTCTTCAAGCTCTGCTTTGGCAGCTCTCCATCTCCAAGTTCTTCAATTGCAACTATGTCGAAGGTATACATACGCATGCACATTTGAGGGGAAGGAGCTTTCCATTTTCTGAGACCGGGAGGGTCCATAATGACATCACTACACAAGCTTTTTTGTGCAATATATGACTATGGACAATATTAGCGCCGAAACAAAATTTGTTCAAGCCCCAGGCGATGAGAGCACTTTGTTCGTGACGAAGGCGCATGTGGAGTTCATATTTGGGAAGATTTATGGTCACTTCTGCTGGAGATTAGAACTCCAACTAAACGTTGTGTTGCATGTTGAAGTCGCCCTGCCATGTTTTTTGGTAGTTTTTTTGGTTTTTCAGAATCACGACCTTACGGACCATCTTCAACCGCTTACCTTGACATCTACCCTTTTACGTAAATGATGGGCATTTTTGCTCCTGTAATGGTATTTTGAGGCTATGAAATGCCTAATATAAATCCTTTTTGCCTAAATGATTTCATACTTTCTTGTTATCATGAAAATACTGTTAAAAAATAATGATGCATAAAAAACAATGATGCAGGTACAATGCTCTGTCCTTGAATATCTCAAAAGCGTTTTTTTTTGTTTTTGTTGTTAAGCTTTGTTAATTGGTAGTTTTATGGTGTGGCGACATCACATATGCACTTGTGTCTATGCCCTCTATTTGTTAAAACATGTAGTTGCAAGATCTGATTTGGAGGTCATGGTTTTCTTATCATTATATCCAAAGTAGTCTTGTAATGCATAACTACACTTTAGAATGCAATCAACACGACAAAGTTGTTTACTATCTTTACGGTACTTTGCATGTAACTATCCTTATTTACATGTACACACAAGTCGATTTCGGACTTTAAGGATTTGTTAAGTTACAAAATGATGGCAATCTCTATAAGTATCGGTGGTGAGGAATGGTGCATAATTACCTTTGTATGTAGATGACAATATAATGATCTCAAAAGGAATTAAAGTTACGGGCATTGCATGAATGTTTTAAACATTAAATATAGGATGTCATATTTAGGTGGTGAGGAAATTCTTAGGAGTTGAAGTTCAGGGGATAGAGCCAATAAGATATTGACACTTACTTTCGGAAGAGCGGATAGAAGGGATGCTTGACAAATTCAAAATGAGAGGCGCAACATTGCTAAAACTCCTATAATACCGGGGTGTAAGATTTACGCTAAGATGAGCCCAAGAAGCTGAAAGAAGAGCGAGAAGAGATGAAAAGGTACCTTCACGTGTCTCGATGGGATGTCTTTCTTATGTGGCAAATTGCACTCGTCTAGATATAGCTTATCTTTGTAAACATGTTAGCGGTATAATAATGACCGGGGAAGGGATCACTTGATAGCGACAAAGAGGGACATTAAGATATCTTAAGGGGACAATGAATGATGGAATTAGTTACAATCTGAGGAGAACTTTTACAATTGCGGGCATTTTGTGATCTTGATTGGGGAGGGACCTTGATACAAGGAAGTCTACCTCGGGGTATTTAATCTTCTTAGGAGGAGCACCAATTGCATGGAATGCAAAAAGCAGAATGCTATTGCTATGTCTAGTCTTTGAGGAGAATATGCTTAAAATTTGCATTAGCTACCAAAGAGTTGATATGGGAAAGAAGGCTCATGTTTGAATTAGGTTATGATCAATTTAAGGCTACAGAATTACATTGTGATAGTACTAGTTGCATAGCTATGACTAAAGACCCGGTTCTTCACGAAAGGACTAACCATATTGAGTTAGAACTGCACTTTATCAGAGATGTTGTGAAGAAAAATGCAGTCAAGATGGTATATGTGAACACCTCAAGTCAGTTAGCAGACATTCTGACTAAAGCTCTATCAGAAGGAAAATTTACAGAGCTGAAGAATAAAATTCAGTGCACAGGTCATAACATGAAGGGGGAATTGTAGGGATTGTTCATGTTATGATTAATGAAGATAGCCTAGACAAAATCGAGGTTGCACATGATCTTTTAACCTAAAGTTGATATTCAAGGTTAAAGGATGAAATTGTAATGTTAAAGGTTAAAGGTTTGAAGGGTTAAAAGGTTTGAAGGTTTGGCCGATTATTATGGGATATATCTATCCCATATTGAATAGAAAAAAAAGTTGCCTTAGTGATATCAATTTGGATCGTCGGTCATCGCCATAGCGGCCGGATCCGATCTAAAATAATGAGAAGAAGTATTCTTGTAATTGCATTGATGTGAGATTATTTGCGAGGTGAGCGTATGCGGTCGTCGAGGCGGCTTAGGCTATCAAAGAAGGATAACTCGGTCTCATTGAGCGGGTCAATACCTACGATTGAAATTCTTGTAGCAAATATAAGGTTTATGCTAAAGGTTATGTGACAAGTGAATTTTGAATCAAACCTTTAAGGATTTTGAATAACAAACATTGGGATTATTGTGTTTGATCAATAAGCTTAGATGCTTAGGTCTTATTGTTCTATAGCATAATTATTTTCTTCATGGATAATAAGAGTAGCATCATCTATATGTCCACCGGCACCAAGGTACTTGTCCCTTAGAGTCTTAAAAGTGACCAAGATACTCTCACATGCTTTGCGATCCACGAAGTTTGAGACTATGCATTTGCTTTTGAATATTAACTTTGTTGCCTAGCTCCTTTCTAGCTCCTTTACGGACAGGGTATTTTCTTTTGTACAAATTCCAAAGCATCTTTGAAATGTCTTACTTGACAGTTAGAGATCTCTCTTGAAATCATTTGGCCCTGTAGCCTTAAGAAGAGTAAAATTTGTTAAATCTTTCTTCTTGTCTTACGGAGCTTGAGGATTCCAAGCGGGTTTCAAAACTTATTTGGAGCCATCAAAAATCCTCGAGACATTTTTCCCCTTCATAAAATCCCTGTTTTTGTTAGTTTTGTTTGATCAGTGGATTTTTTGTTTGGATTGTAATGTGTGAATATGTTTTTGGCATGTATAAGGTCATTTGGGGGCTCACGGGTGATGATTGACACGCTCAATCCGCCAAAAAAGGCGGAGCGTGGCCTGCCCTTTTAGGGTTCTTAGATTTTTCTAGAACAATATCCACAGTAGAGATCATGAAAGTCCATAGGGTATATATATCTGACCCTCTAAGTTTCATAAGTAAATTTCGTGCTACCTTCCGTGGGATTGACGTTCTTGCCCACATGCCGGGGGTACTGCGTGGGGGATCAAGATTGGATGGAGAAGTGACTAGGCATTGCAGGGGGAGGAAGGGGGTGTGTGGTGCGCCCTTTGCGATGAGGAAGGTAGATTTTTTTTTTTTTTTTTTTCAAATGAACAATGAAGGTCAATATGGGCCTTTTTCAAAAAAAAATTCCACAAGGAATCTTTTGATGCTCTACAAGATGGGAGAATCATTTTGCAAAAAGGAGCACTTGATTTTTTACTAAAAAAGAGTAAAATTTTATGATGTGGCAAGTTGGTGGGGAGATTTGGCAAATGGGTGGTGACATGGCATTATAAAGTGATGAAGTGTCAAGTAAAGGTGGCAAAATCACTTTTTCTAGTCAAAACTTTTATGAAGTGGAGATGATGTGGATGACATGTGTATGATGATGTGGAAGCACTTGGGGATGATGTGGCATCATGGGATGATGACATGTCCTAAAATTACCACAAATTTGTCACAAATCCCAAAATGAACAATGAAGGTCAATATGGGTCTTTTTCAAAAAAAAAAAAAAAAATTCCACAAGGAATCTTTTTGATGCTCTACAAGATGGGAGAATCATTTTGCAAAAAAGAGCACTTGATTTTTTACTAAAAAGAGAGTGAAATTTTTTATGATGTGGCAAGTTGGTGGGGCGATTAGGCAAATGGGTGGTGACATGGCATTATAAAGTGATGAAGTGTCAAGTAAGGTGGCAAAATGACTTTTTCTAGTCAAAACTTTTTTATGAAGTGGAGATGATGTGGATGACATGTGTATGATGATGTGGAAGCACTTGGGGATGATGTGGCATCATGGGATGATGACATGTCATCTAAGGTATCAAGATGACTTTACTCAGGTCAAAATTTTTTGAAAAGATAAGTTTTGTGGTAGGTGACACGTGTATGATGACATGGATGTGCTTAGGTGGTGATGTGGATGGTATTTGGCATTCTTGAGGGATGATGTGGACTTTGGCAACCAATTTGGCACTAGTGCATATACCAATAGATCTTTTATGCAATGGCTTGGATAATTTACTTTTCCATACTTGTTTGAAGAAAATGTGCACTTTCTCTCTCTAGCTTAGCTTTTAGAGAGAGAAGATGGTTTTAGAACATGGAAATAGCCAAACTTGGTGGGATTTTTTGCTTTTCTCCAAGGTGGTGAATGTATGATGGAGTGTGATGCATATATGGGCTAGGGAAAATGATGATGAGGCATGAAGATGTGAGTTATAAATCTTGTATGGTGTTCATGGATGGGATTGAGGTGATACGATCATGTGAGAAGCCTTGGAAAATAGAACTCATGCCAAAATGATTTGGAACTAGCCACATACCAAAGAAACTTGAGAGGTCTTCCAAACTTCAATCTTGAGGGGTCTTCCAATCTCTAAACTCAAGTTCACTTGGTTGAATCTTATCCTCTTTGCTACACTTGTATAATGTCCTTCCCGTGGTTCTTCAACAAAAGTGTCAATTTGTGATCTTCAAAGATGGGAGTCTTCAAACTTCTAGCTCTTGCACGCATATATTAGTCAAATATTAGACATTTGATTGGGAAGCTTGTCTTCAGGCATCTTCCCCCTTTTTGTGGCTGCCTTTGTATACTCATGGACAACTACATGCATGTGCATTCCCAAGCAAGGTGGAGGAGAACAGGTATTATTTCTATTGAACAGTGGTATTTTGGTATTGACGTTGCTCCTTGGCAATGGTTTCAGGAGAAATATGGGTTGTTGGATAAAGATATCAGTATATGGGCTTATGTAGCAAGTGCTCTTCCTTTAATTAAGAAGGTTGGTGACTAGAATCTTTGGAACTTTGTTCAGGTATTCGAAGGCAAGAAGCTAGTAAGTTCATACTCTGATTGCTTACTTCCTCAAGTACTTTATCACCTTCGAAAATGGCACTTACGGACTTTGCCTTCTCAATGGCAATCCATCACGGAACCTTGTTTGGTCTAAATATAATCCTCCAAAAGGTAAATGTTTTACTTTGGCGGGTGATTCGCAAGCTCATTGAGAGTTAATGAGATGGTTCATCGCATTTTTAAAGCAAGGGGTAAGCCCACTTTGCCCAATGTGTGGATGGCGGTGCATTGAAACATTGGGCATTGTTTATATTTGTGTCATGACTTTTACTTAGTAGTCTTAGGTCACTGGTTGCATTCTCTTTTGGATGGTATCTTTGGATATGTGGACACTTTCTTTTGGGTATTTATCCAAATCGATTGATCTTTTATGCAATGGCTTGGATTATTTACTTTTTCTAAAAGGATTGCATTTCACATAGCAAAGTCTTGGCTAATATGGGATGTATGGGCGAAGAAAAGGTCTTTTATGATAAGCATATTTCTTCTCGGGTGGTACTTCAAGAATGGGATTGAGAAGTTGTATAATTGCTTCGGATCTCAATTGGCAAAATCATTATTAAATTTCAATATGGAAGTGATCATCTAAAAGTGATTGATGCTTCCAAAGGGGATATCTTGAGGGTCTTCCAATCTCTAAACTACTTTGTAATATTTTGAGTGTATAATATGAAGTAAAACCGTTCTTCAAAAAAAAAAAAAAAATGTGCAAAACTTGTAGTGCTCTTCTATCTTTGCCAAAATATGCAAAGCAATATGAAATATCTACAGGAGTTCTTCAATGCAAAATGTTTTTCAAAATCAATGGTACATTGGCTCATGCACATGGCAAAAGCGAAAGGTTAGCTAGGAATGTGAAGTGTGCCATGGCTCTTATGTGCTACAAAAATGTGGCAACAAGGCCCAAATCTTCCTTAAACATGCCAAGATAAAACCATAAAAAAAAAAACAAAAACATTAACATGGATTGGGCAAGATTTGGGACCGAAATAGGGAGGGGCTTTTGTTATAGATGAATTTCGAAGGCTTTTGGTGAAGATATCAATCTGTTTACACGTAGTCTTGGTAGGGAACACTCGACGGTATTTTTCAAAATTACCTTCTTTGCCTCATGAATTAGCTATCTTGAAGGAGAAGTGACTAGGCATGTGAGGGGCCCGGGGTGGAAGGGGGTGGGGAGGGGGGGGGAGGGGGTGGGGAGGAAGTTAGATGGGATTTTTTTTTTTTCAAATTTGTCACAAATCCCAAAAGCGAACAATGAAGGTCAATATGGGTCTTTCAAAAAAAAAAAAAATATCCACAAAGGAATCATTTTTGATGCTCTACAAGATGGGAGAATCATTTTGCAAAAAAGAGCACTTGATTTTTTTACTAAAAAAGAGTGAAATTTTATGATGTGGCAAGATTGGTGGGGTGATTTGGCAAAAATGGGTGGTGACATGGCATTATGAAGTGATGAAGTGTCAAGTAAAGGTGGCAAAATGACTTTTTATATAGTCAAAACTTTTTGAATGAAGTGGAGATGATGTGGATGACATGTGTATGATGATGTGGAAGCACTTGGGGATGATGTGGCATCATGGGATGATGACATGTCATCTAAAAGGTATCAAAAGATGACTTTACTTAGGTCAAAATTTTTGAAAAGATAAGTTTTGTGGTAGGTGACACGTGTATGATGACATGGATGTGCTTAGGTGGTGATGTGGATGGTATTTGGCATTCTTGAGGGATGATGTGGACAATTTGGTAACCAATTTGGCACTAGTGCATATACCAATAGATCTTTTTTATGCAATGGCTTGGATTATTTACTTTTCCATACTTGTTTGAAGAAAATGTGCACTTTCTCTCTCTAGCTTAGCTTTTAGAGAGAGAAGATGGGAACATGGAAATAGCCAAACTTGGTGGGATTTTTTGCTTTTCTCAAAGGTGGTGAATGTATGATGGGAGTGGGATGCATATATGGGCTAGGGAAAATGATGATGAGGCATGAAGATGTGAATTATGAATCTTGTATGGTGTTCATGGATGGGATTGAGTTGATAGGATCATGCGAGAAGCCTTGGAAAATAGAACTCATGCCAAAATGATTTGGAGCGAGCCACATACCAAAGAAACTTGAGATGTCTTCCAAACTTCAATCTTGAGGGTCTTCCAATCTCTAAACTCATGGTTGAATCTTATCCTCTTTCTTTGATATCAATGAATGTCCTTCCGTGGTTCTTCAACAAAAGTGTCAATTTGTGATCTTCAAAGATGGGAGTCTTCAAACTTGTATCTCTTGCACACATATATTAGTCAAATATTAGACAAAATGTGCAAATTATGCGAATTGCTCTTCTATCTTTGCCAAAATATGGCGACAATATGATAATCTTACGGAGTTCTTGATTGCAAAATGTTTTCAAAATCAATGGTACATTGGCTCATGCACACACATGTCAAGCAAAAAGGTTAGCTAGGAATCGATGTGTGCCATGGCTCTTATGTCTTTACAAAAATGTGGCGACAAGGCCCAAATCTTCCTTAAACATGCCAAAGATAAAACCATAGCAAAAAAAAAAAAACAAAACAATTAACATGGATTGGGCAAGATTTGGACCGAAATAGTAAGGGGCTTTTATTCTGGATGAATTCCGAAGGGTTTGATTGAAGATATCAATGCTTACAGTGATCTTGGCGAGAAAACTTCGGCGGTTTGTTCAAAATTACCTTCTTTGCCTCATGAATTAGCATTCTTGAAGCAAATCATGAAGAAATTTTTGTTTGGCATTTTATCATGTCTTGTGAGACTCAAAGAGCTGGGATTTCTTGCAAAGTGTTGTACGGTGATCTAATAAAATGAAAATTTAAACTTGGTGTATTTGCACTTAAAGTTGAAAAACCTAAAGCTAAACTAGTGATTTAGGTGAAAGTCTTGTTGAAGCATGGCACGGCTTGTAGACTCACTTTGAAGTATAAAATAGTGTGCTTCAAGATTTTTAGGAAATATTGCATTAAAAAAAAAAAAAAAAAAAAAAAAAAAAACCTCCAAAAAGATCAAATTGTCATTGTTTTGGAAAACTTAAAGTCTCTTGCATGGAGTCTTACACTTATATCATGGCCTTAATCCTTAAAATATTGCAAGAAGATATCCACAAAATACATACTACTATTTTTCTTAAAGTTGCACTAGTTTCTTAGCAATTTTCCATCAAAATCATGATTCCTTTGAGGCTTGAGTTGCACCTCTTTTTGTTGGCAACATCTAATGCACACTAGTTGCGAGGGTTATTAGAGTTGCCGGGAAGTGTCGAGAGAAGTTAAACAAGATCGCATTTGTTTGAGTTAATAAAATTTGCTTCTTGGTTAGCTTTGTATTTATGCGGCTTGCAAAAAATAAGATTTTTGAGCCTATTTGCATGATTTTTGTGGAAACAAGTTGGATGTACTAGGTTTGCGGATCTCAAAGTTAATACAAAGTGTCAAAGTAAAAAAACTCATCAATTATTTCATCACGCAAAAATTAGCATCTTTGGCGGGAGCATTGATCAAGTTTTCACTTGGTTAGATTTACAAATTTAGTGTTACGCATATATTTTCTTGCATCAAACTTTTGAGCATAGATTCTTTACATGCCAAAGCATCTTTTTGAATTGCAATTGCATTAAAATTTGATTCTAAGAGCAAATGGCATAACTTTTTGAGGTCACATTTTCTTTGTCTTGGAAAAGCACTTTCAACTCAAATTTGACCTTTTTCTTTTGCAATCTTTTTGGTCGGAGTTGTTGTCTCAAAGCAACTTTGGAGGTCTGAAACCGAGGTTAAAACTTTGCGGGGAATGCCTTCAACATTTTTCCAAGATCAAAAAGTTAGCAAGACCATTTTTCTAGTAAAAATGCACCATTCATTCATGGCACATGGAAAAATTGCTAAAGTTCCATTAAAGTTGGCCATTTCTAAGGTCAAATTGAATTTTTTAGTGGTAGTAGATTTGATCAAAAGGGTTAAAGCGTCATCACACGGCGACAAAACCTAGTTGCCTTCAACGTGGGGCGACCTTAAAATGCATCTAAGGTGGACTGCGTGTTTGTGCAAAATGGGAAAAAAAAAATCGTGTAGTTTATACTTGCAAAAAAATGTCTATTATGTTACTGCGAAAAAATTATTAGATCCATATGCTCAATGAAGCAAACTATAGGAACCCTTCATGTCTATCACCTTATTTCATCAACCACGATGCTCCGGTACCTCATGGCATTGATTTTGGTGATGGCGTTGCGAGAAGAACTACCAACCACCAATGTACGGAAAGAATGGCCACATTGCTTCATAAAGATCTATAATGGCGAGGATCGGATATAAATATGAATGCGCGCAAGCAAAATATTTGATTTATTCACGTGGACTTCCATGTGGGAACCATGGACCCGTTCGAAAGCCCCACATGCCCCGGATGTACGCGTTGCGGAAGGGGATAGAAAGAGAATGGGTGTAGGTAGGTAGGGTAGATAGCCCTCCCCTCCCCCCTCCCAACACCCTTTTAGTTATGCGGGCATCCCAAAAATGGATTTTGGAGGTCTAAAAATGGCCACATTTAATTTTCTCAAATCCTATACAATAATTTTCCATGCTCTACCTTATTGAAAAGAAAATTTGAAAAATGAGAACTTTTTTTAGTTTAGAGGCAAAAGATGGCTAAGAATGGGCGATTTGACAAAAAAAGTTGTGATGATCTACAAGCAATGTGAAGGTGCTATAAGGCCGAGTTCCACTATTTGCGGCAAATTAGGATCATGTTGCCATCAAATACATGGCAATTTGAAGCAAAAGCACAATAGAATCGACATTAAGGTAGAGATTCGTGGTAGTTCCTAGATTCAAGCATTCTTTAAACAGGTGGCAAGCTTTGCATGCATCTGCTTAGCGAAACTATTTAGCCAACATACATCGTCAAAAAAATTGGATTTCTCTTTATGTCGGGAATTTCCTAACGCGGTGGAATATGGCTACAACATCGATCCTTATCTGTTTCTCTCAAATTAGTCGCCACAACAACAGTCGGCCCTAATGGAATGCGGGCCTAACTCTTTTCCTAGTCAAAAGCGTTTTATGACATGGTGATGATGTGGAAGTGGCGTGGATGATACGTGGTGATGATGATGATATGTGATGGTATATGATGAGTTGCATGAAGAACTTACGACATGGAGGCACAAAGGTGCTTGATTTTTGAGATTTTTATACCAACTTTATGTTATATCGGAAATTCTAGAAATGTTATGTCGGTGCACTCTCTCAATCTATCTTTGTTTCTAGAGAGAAAATATGGTTTAATTTTTGGACCTTAGAAATGGGCAAAATTTGATGGAACTTTAGCAATTTTTTCATGTGTGATGGATGATTTATTTTTACTAGGAAAAAAATGGTTTGCTAACTTTTGGTCTACGGAAAATAGCGTTAGCGTATGAAAGGAGAAATCAGGTGTGAGAGATGGTTTTTTTGGATAGTATGATAGTAGCTTGGAAAGTAGAATATCCTACCAAAACTTGCACCAAATTACCAATATGAAACTTCGAGGGTATCTTTCAAACTTTGACTTCAAGCCCTTAAGATCCTTAGAGATAATCAAAAGTGTTTTACAGGAATGCCTATATGATGCTAAATCGGTGTCCTTCCTTTGGTTCTTCATATCAAAATGTCTTCTACAAGTTGCCAGAGTGATGAATTTCGTCCAAGTTTCATGCTAATCTCACATACATGTATGAAGTCAAATGTTGCGGCATTCATCTCAAAAGCGAAAATATTTCCCGAGCCATTCAAAATTCGAGGCCCTAGCGGATAAACAGCAGGTATAAACACATGATATTAGCTCTTAGATGGTTCGATATATAAACTTACCTTATATTCTTCCATGTTTGCAACACTAAGGTCATTTATATCATTTTAGAAAATATACAAGTTCAAATAAATTGCGAGTGTAGATACATACAATCTATTGTTTAAATTTGGTTTTAAAACAGGTAGCTTTGGGAAACTTTTTTTTTGAGCTTCTTTATGCAAGGTTATTTTTTTTATGCCAGAAAATATTTCTGACTACCAAAAATCAACTCAATTTCCTCAGTATGATTTCAGAAGGGTTTTTGGGTTGCCCCTAGGGGGGCAAACCCTTGTTTATGTGGGTTTGTAGCATATCCCTGGGTATATGCTAGAATATACCTAGGATATACTGCTGACTGACTGCTAAAGCCCCTTACTCCCCTGTAAATTTGGCGGTCTCGTGCGTTCTGGATGGAGGATGTTGCAACCGGGTAACGGGCAGGGCAGGGCATGAATCGTGCTTGATAACAGACTACTCCTATGCCGTTTTGCAAATGTTGTGGAGTCTGGAGCTTAGATGATAGAAATTGTTCCATCCGAAGAGGTTAAAAAACAAAGCTTTGGAATGGAGATATAGCTGTGATGCAGTCATGTGAGGAGTGTGCAGAAGATACGTTGGATTATCCAGTCGCCTGTATTCGCCTGTCTTCATATGGTGGTAGCAATCGGTCGTGGGCAAGCAGGACTTCAAGATTTGTGAGGACTAAATCTAGCACAGAGCATGCACTGCAAGGTCTTCGATTCATCAGCAAAACTGCAGACCAAAAAGGCCAGTGGCAAGCCGTTGCTGATCGATTTCACAAATTGTCTGTTAATGGACTCCTTAAACGTGAAGATTTTGGACTTTGCATTGGTTTGTTATTTCGTTTGACCAGTTAATTCTTGGTGTGAAGTTCGAGTAGTAAACATGCAAATGTCTTGTTGGGTTTGTGCAGTAAAAATGGGTTTGTTGCTGGCGTGATTGTCTTACCATTGGAAACTCGGTTTGCTATTGCAGGAGATTCTCAAATACAGCTCCTCTAGATCCCAAGAAAGTCAGGAGTATTGTGTCTTATGGTGTAAAAAATGATGAGATATGTCGCCACAGTGGAGTCCTCTATGTATAGTCAGTTATATCCATATGAATGTCCTAACAATTATAACTCTAAATTATTCGCCATGTGAAGATTACAGACAGGTATATTTGTATGCACTCACATTTGAACAATTGTTTTAGATTAAAACAACATGAATGCAATGGATCTTTCTCCAAACAATGTTTATAGTTTTTTGCATGCTTAATAACAGAGACTATACACTATTACAGATGTGGAGATCCTGGCATAAGGGCCTTGAAGTGGAATCATCAGGTTCACTATGTTCATGTTTCAGCCAATGCTGAAGCAAGTTCACTGCATGTGGACATTAGCCATCCAGGCCGCTTAATACCATCTGCACTCTGCGGCATTTTCTTTGCGGTATGTTTCCTTCTTCATACTCTTTTTCTAGGATTTGTGATTCTCATAGAATTGACGGACTAATATTGTAAATATTGCAAAATGATCAGTATTAGTTTACGGATTTGAAAATGTACTGCCATCATCTAGTTAGCTGTCAGTGTTATCTGATGTGGCATGACAATTTCTCTTGGCAGATGATGCAGACTTAGTAAATTACGGTTATGCAATTCTGATGGTAATAGTGCACACTCTGACTATGTGACTATGCATCAATGATTGTTTTTGCTCCCTCTACCAGCATTTCTATCTTGATCTTGCAGTTTAAAGGCATTAATAGAGGGCTACAAAGTAGTGGTGCATCTGCAGTATCTCTTTACGATTCAAAGTATGGGGATGGAATACTACATTCAAGGTATAAGAATCAATTTTCTTTTTTTGACATTCTCAAGTTGAAATTAAGTTTGTGCATCTGAGTAGGACCTTGGGCATTATTAAAATAGATGAATTCTTGGGGACTCTTACAAGCTTCTGTGCTTTAGAGACTGCCAGATGAACTTTCTTTTCTCATCAGGCATTGTGTTAATTTCTTCATTTGCTATGATACACAAACATTCACCCCAAACTGCAGGGATAAAGAGTATAGCCAATATGGTGAAAAGATAGTGCAGTTTCTGCAGATCCACAGGCGATGTTCACAGATGAATACACGTTAATTTCCCCAGCACTATGCAGGAAGGAGCATCTCAAGCTTTCAAGGCACTTGCATGCATATATTTTGGTGATGCAAAGTGGTATTGCCAGTGGTTGTGAGCAAACATTTTCACTCAGTTTTAAAACTTAAGTCTTCCACATCAGGGTTTATCTTTCAGGAATGGCGAACTGGGCTTGCAGGTAAACCGAGGTTTTGTAGTTTGTTCCGGTTTTGTTTCTTGCAAGAAGTAATTGCATGCAGGCTGGGGTGTTGCAATGCTTGAGCTTCTCTGCTGAGGCCCGTTTTCTTCATGCGGATTGTTCAACACATTTTCCACTTATTCAGGCAAGGCTTCTCTCGGCAATGGCAAGTCAGGAGGTTCCAAGAGATGTTATAAGAGTACCGTCTCACCATGAGTAGGCACTCAAAATGATTGTCCCAGTTAACTTTCTAATTGTGAAGATAGAAAAAAGCCATAGATGGAGTGGAATATAGACCTGGACTGCCTCATCTGATAGTAGGGAGCATAAAATATTAATGTGCAATAGTTGCTCATATTGATAACCTAGTTTACTTTTGGTCAGTTTTGTTAGCTCTAAACTTTAAACTTGATCTCTCGTTCAACTTTCTGGCTCCGGGGCAAGGGCAGGCTTCAATGTGTAGATTCAAGTTACAATCAAACTCATGCGAGCATAATGTTGCAGGATCTGCCTTATGGGCTTCAATTGTCTGTGCAACTTGCTGCCTATTTACAACCCTGATCAACTCTTGCGAAGCCTCCTAATGGACCACTGGGCTTGCAGGTAAACCGAGGTTTTGTAGTTTGTTCCGGTTTTGTTTCTTGCAAGAAGCGAAGGTTTTGTAATTGCATGCAGGCTGGGGTGTTGCAATGCTTGAGCTTCTCTGCTGAGGCCCGTTTTCTTCATGCGGACTGTTCAACACATTTTCCACTTATTCAGGCAAAGGCTTCTCTCGGCAATGGCAAGTTAGGAGGTTCCAAGAGATGTTATAAGAGTACCGTCTCACCATGAGTAGGCACTCAAAATGATTGTCCCAGTTAACTTTCTAATTGTGAAGATAGAAAAAAGCCATAGATGGAGTGGAATATAGACCTGGACTGCCTCATCTGATAGTAGGGAGCATAAAATATTAATGTGCAATAGTTGCTCATATTGATAACCTAGTTTACTTTTGGTCAGTTTTGTTAGCTCTAAACTTTAAACTTGATCTCTCGTTCAACTTTCTGGCTCCGGGGCAAGGGCAGGCTTCAATCTGTAGCTTCAAGTTACAATCAAACTCATGCGAGCATAATGTTGCAGGATCTGCCTTATGGGCTTCAATTGTCTGTGCAACTTGCTGCCTATTTACAGCCCTGATCAACTCTTGCGAAGCCTCCTAATGGACCACTACTTTATGCAGCTTCAGAGATCCTTTTCCTTAACCAGGTAGAGCAATTTTTGCTCAAGAATTTAGATGCAGTTGTACTTCTTAAATAAGTGACGTGGCAGTTTGGATAAGATGAAGGTGGCAAGTTTTAAAGGTTTGGATAATATATGGCTTTATTTGTTGAGAACCATGCTTGAAATAGGCTATCTCCATATTCAGGACTTAATATGTAGGTTGTATGTGACCAATTAGACTGAGCATATTTGTGCATTGGAAGCGCAGTAGTTTTAGCAAGGCATTAGATTGGCATCTGCTTGGGAAAGAAGTAGTTTGCATGCCGACGTTCTCCATTGAAGGGATTGGAGAATGCTCAATGCAGCCTAATGTCTGTTGTCAGCGGCTTCATTGGTGGAATTATCGTAGGCCACTTTTTCAGATTATTTGCATAAATTGTCTATGAAACAGGGACAGCTATGGACGGTGCAATCTCTGTATTTTGGAAGTGCAAATCCAGTTTTCTCTGGCGGAGCTATGGTAACTGGAACATATTTGCTTTGGGAAAGTCGGTTTTGTTCCCTCGAGCACTTGGCTCATTTTGTAGCTATGGAATTTCCTTTCCTCGATTCCTTTTGTTGCTCAAGTTCCAGAATATTTTGATGTAGCTTGACCTTGACGCAGCTGGGCTATTCGTTTCCAACTCATCTTCCTGACATTGCATATAAAAGGTATTGTCACTTTGTTTTACAAATTGTGCTATTTTTTACGCAGATTGATACTGCCCTATGGATTAAGTATTTGTATCTCACATGGGCATGAACGGCCTGCCATTTCCAACTGTGGCTTGAATTTTTAGAAGCCAATTTCAGTCTCTCGGAACTATATATCCATACTCATCAATATGAAATGGGGCTCTTGGGTTGACTTTGGAATGGCAATCTGCCCTGCTACACAAGTTGCAAAAAACAGTTTGAAGACAAGGATGCTACTTCATCATCTGCAGTGAGTCTGGAGAATCCGCTGAAGCAGCAAGGATTGGGCCTTCTACGGGAAAATAGTGGACCTAAGATTGAGTTTGCACTTCCAGGAGAAAGGAATCTTAGCTTGGGTTTGTGCTTGCAAGCAACGGGAATTTGTGCTAAGATCGTCACCAATTTATGCAAATTATAGTGTCATAAATAGTTCGCGATTGATCTGGCCTATAGAACATGCATGTTAGTGAATGTCTGCAGTTATATTTGTTTCTGGCAACATACAGTGGCACTACGATCAGGCTTTTCTTATCCCAGAACAGCAATACAAAGGTATTTTCAAATGCATTATTTCCTTGCATTCATGATCGCATAAGTGGTGTAACTTTAGCATTTGTCAAGGTATTGCAATGTTTAACATTGGCACGACAAACATGGTGCAATTTAAATATCTGTTTAGGATTTGTAATAATAAGTTCTTGAAATCAGTTTATGACAGTCATGAACTTGGCATTACAATACAATTTTTGGTATTCTTTTATAAGCACAAAACTTTCAATGCATGTGAAATAAGAAATTAGCATAAGCATAAATATATTGCAAACTTGGCTTCACGATGCAATTTTTGGTGTTCTTTTCTAAGCACAAGATTCAATGCATATGAAATATAACATTAGCGTAAGCATAAGTATGTTGAAAACTTGGCTTTAAAACACAACTTTTGGTGTTCTTTTACAAGCAGAAGCTTTTGATGCATGTGAAATATGAGATTAGTGTAAGCATAGCCCTTTCTCTCACATGCCCTAACTTATGCCCCCAGCATAAGTCGAGGGTGAGAAAAATCTTCATACCCTCATTTTACACTCACTCATATTACAAAAACTTGAATAAAGATATCAATACTTGTTTCAAGAAACCTTGTTTCTATGGTGGGGAGTTCTTAAATTCTGAAGTCATCTTTTGCATAGGTTTTCATCACAAATAAGAGCTGCATACTTTTTTGTCTTACATGGCATAGGATTTTCGATAAAGCCAGCATGAAGTCATAGTTAAGGAATCGTCAAACAGGAGTTAGTATATCATTTCAATTTTTCTTTGATGCCATTTTCTTTTAATTTATGCCATCTAATGTTTTTAGCTTTGTGTTTTAGTGAGATTTGTAAATTCTTTTCTCTTCTTAAATATGTATTCATAAGTTGGCTAGATCATGCACTTTGGCAATTCCAATAGCATATGATTTTTGGTTCTTGGATGGACATGTGGCTTATCGTTTTTTAATCCTGGTAGTAATACGCCTGCTGCTCTCTCTTTGTACTTGGGTCCCATAGGCCAGTTGGTCTCCGTGGACGATAAAATCATATTCTATTCTATTCTATTCTTATGGTTTTGAAGACTTTTTTGTGTGGGGGCTCTTTTTTATTGATATGCTTTTCCGATAGATAAATTGGCTTCTGAGAGTTCCAACAATATCATCCTCCTGTAACTTTAGTCCAAATGACCCATTAATATTAAGAGTCAAATTTGACAAGTTAGGTTTACCATTGTATCCTAGCAAGTAATTAGAGGACCTTCCTTCTTCTCATAGATATTGAAGATTGTTGTACAAAGCCCGATTGTAAGAACATGGTAGGGATCTACTTTAATTCAATAGATTGTGAAAACATGACTTCCGCAGGTTAGAATTAGGCCACTTCACCCTCAACAAACCGGAGGGCAACCCTCAGTCTTGAAAGACCTTGTTTTATGAGGATTATTTCTTTTACGGAAATCAAGGCGTGCAAGTTACATTTAGAATTCTCGGTATCGTGAAGGGGCGGCATGGAGGACTGAGACTTTGCTTAACCGGATCGTGCATGGTTTTTATTACAAGTTTATTACGATTTGTTAAATGATGCTTGAATAGTTCAACGATGCCATAATCCCGAACCGGCCATTACTGTTTGATTAGGGCTTGCTTTGATTTGCACGCCCTCCTTGAAGACGCTCTTATATGATATAAAAAATGTTATGGTTCGAGATCCAAATTAAGAAAGCGGCAATAGTCTTCTTGGAAGTACATCATAGTTTGGGGATGATTTCCGGCTATTTATTTCATGTAAATGCTTCTTCGGGATCAAGAGCTATTGGGGATCGTTTTTTGCAGATAAGTGTTGTGGTACTCTTTGGCTTGGGTAAGTCGTTGTCTTGCATTTCTCTATGGAACGTCTTGTTTGGATAGCGTAGTATTTGAGGAGTGAACCGACAATAATCTTATGGAGGTCGATAGATAATGATACTTTATATTTATTGGTGCCATTTTATGCTTTGGATGCTTCCATGGGAATCAATTCACGGTGATATTACTGTGATATTGTTGCGGTGAAATATAAGCCATCGATTGTCATTTTGGATGTTATGAACACTTATACAATGTCGTTGACTAAAATTCGAGCATATTTGTTTTGCGAGGCCCTTTCTAAACCGGCAAAAGCGGAGGTGTTGGGTATCGAGTTCTGATAAACACTACCTTTGCTCACCGGGATCTATGTAAGATTTGGGCATTAAATTGCTATTCTTTATTGTGATAATAAAGAAACCATATCTTTGTGCTAAAAGATTTTAAGTGGCATCATTTAATTAAGCGGTCGACATCAAGGTTACGCTTTATATGAGAACAATTTGGATCGGTTCTATTCTATTTTTATACTATCTCACGCATGAACAAGCAACAGATGGTTTCACTAAACCACTTTACCCTGCCAGTTCTTGCTATGAAGATGTCACCTGCTGCCGACGACATTGCACATCTGCGGATCGGCATTGCACACTTACTGGCGACATGGCCATATAAGCCATTATTACATTTCATCTAGCTTAGTTGTTGTTTTCACTATCTAGAGCTCTAGCTTGGATGCTTCTATCTTACATGATTCCTTTCATCGATTACCATGCTTTCATCCAAAGTCATCATACCTCATGCCTTACCTTCTTCTTGCCTCATGCCTTACATTTGTTAATACCCAATCATGTGTCTATATTTGTAATCTACATTTGTTTATCCGAATTCCAATGCGGTTTGTGGCGTTGAAGTTGCAAATGTTGCATGCTTTTTTCTTGGCGTGCATCATGATGTATTATTGTCAATCATTTGGGAATTATGTTTTTGCTAGGCCAAGACCAAAAACAATGTACCTTTGTTTAAGCTAGATTACATATACTTTTTATTGGGTTTCTTCATCCATCCAAAACTTTTAACCATATCTACTTTGATTCGGACAATAGAGGAGCGATTTGCCTTGAACCCAACATGAATAATAAGCTGTGCCTCGCCAATTGAAAGAATCTAGGTATTTTTGTCATCTTCAATTGATCTTATTGCCAATGTTGTAAACATTATCTTGAAGAGCTTATGTTTGATGTGCTTTCGATTTTGCTTGCATCCGATATGACGTTCTCTTCAATACAAGTGCAACAACTTCTAGAGTTTTATTGAGGGACCTCTGCTCATGCATCTTTGAGATGTCTAGATATGTGTTGATTGAAAATATTTGTAGAATAAGCGGTTTTTACAAATAGGGCTTTGCAAGAAACCTATTAAGCTTGAAATAATTATTGTTGGATATGTGTACATGTGATTTATGGCAATCAATCTTCCAATTGATTGTCTGCGCTTCCATACAGATCTATATTCTCTTCACCAAAATGGGCTCTTTCCATGCTACTTTACTATCTTGCGGCGAGCAACTTCAAAGTTTGAGGTTTGAAGTTTAAAACAATTTAAAGTCTTTAAGCTATGCACGTTCATATGTTGCAAAATAATTGCAAGCGAGAATATTCTTTATCTCTTTTGAAATGCCTCATCTACGATTTTAATTAAAGTTATTGCCACATCTATGTTTTGAATAGCTAGGCCAGGATATGCTCTGCACTCGTTCCTCTTGAGGCTATGGTTGTTGTCATGAGAATATTCTTGATCTCTTTTTGAAATGCCTCATCTACGATTTTAAGTAAAAGTTATTGCCACATCTATGTTTTGAATAGCTAGGCGGATATGCTACAGGCACTACGTTCCTCTTGGATTCGAGGGCTATGGTTGTTGTCTATCAAATTCCGAGTGCTCCATACCCGGCCCGCATGGGACTGGGGCTTTAAAATCTCTAGCTTCCCTATTGGTTATATGCTCTTATGAGATTTATTTTTTATCCCTACACCTTCTAAACCATGTTTTGCCTTACGATTTGAAAGTGGCAAGTCCTAGCATGGATTTTGGGTAGTGATAATGTCTGTATTTTGGATGATATATTGCACGCAGTTTGGAAGTGCTCTGAGAAAGAAGTTGGCTGGAATTTATCAAGAACACTAATTTGCATCATCCCAATAACGAGACAAAATTTTGATGTCGAGAATTGAAGCCAAGATAAGTTTAGTATGGAGCAAAAGTCTAAGCTGTAGAAACATGAAACACCAATATTATCATTTCTGCATTGCTAATCTTGAGAACGTGGCTTTGTCAATCTTGAGAACATAGAATTTAAATTCTAATTGTTTTGTCAATTCTTTTTCTAAACACCCTTTGGTATAGGTGGTTGTAGAAAGTCATATTTCATATGATTCTAGATCATAATATAATTCAAGCATGGAGTTTGATGCCACGAGAAAATTGACCTAATGACTAGACATCAAAATTTACAGTTGTCAAACGTGAGTTATGTTAGATGTCCATGCGATGATTATAGCGTCACACTATGTACTATAGGAAATATAATAACAACAGTAGGAATTATATGATACATAATGTGACAAAATATATATGTCTATATAAGTGACTATTCAAACTGATCTAAGCTATGACATAGTATGAAGGGAGAAGCCAAGGTCCCCGCCCTCGGTCCTTGAATAAAGCAAACTGAATTGCACTCTCAATCTCGCTTTCAACAAAAAAGATATGCAACATAGTCACATTAAAAGCCAAAATGCAAGAAGCTGATACTTTCTAGCAAGCAACATGGTCTAACGAATATAAAATGCATAAAATTGCAAGTTCCATCGCCCATATTTGCTTAAACAATTTGTGCATTACGTCACATGGAATTAAGAATGTACAAGTCGAAGATTGGACATTCTAGATCTTATATTTTGCCATATTATGGTGTGACCACAACTTCAAAATAACACTCTATTGAAGCCCAATCAATGACAACATCAACATAAAACTTTGTTGCTGAACTTTGACAATGCTGGGCAACTGTTACTATCTCAAAATTTCTCTACTTTTCTTCAAAAGAACATAAAACATAATTGTTTTCCTCAAAGAGCACATCCACATGGTGCAAACATCATCCATATAGCACTACTACATTTTTGCATATAGCGCAACCTTACAATGGAGAATGGCTGATATTAGAGCATCAACTTGGAAGTTTAACGTTCATTATATATAGTTGTGATGTCCATCTCCATATTATACCCTTATCCTAATTATACGCCTATCGTCGTCATAATAGCCCAACCTTCTCTCTCGATATTCTTATTCATATTATTAACTAATATAGTCTATGATGTTTATATGGTAAGTTAAATAACATCCCACTTCTCAATATCTAATTTGTTGATTTTGTCTAGCATCACTCAACCAAATGACTTTCACTAACATATATTTGTACTTATGCCCGGCAACGCCGGGCCCCATTACTAGTCTTTATAGGATGCTCAACAAATGCATTTATTATGTTTGCTACAGGAAATATTGAATTCGACTTATCCTTCCAAATTAAAAGGTTAGTTCATATCCTCACACATTTAGGTTGTCCATCAATCATAAGAAAGAAGAACAACCAATCAGATCAAGCAACTCTTGAACAATCCCTTTGGTCCTCTAGTTTAAAAGGGAGGCAACATAATCCCCAATCATACTATGACTACAGAATAGTGAGTTGTTGAATGTATTCCTAGCAAACCTTCAATCTTAGTGGTTGAGGACCTCCATATTGCTTGAGGCAACCACTTTGAGCAAAAAGATTGCAATAGATCAAATTTTGAGTTACAACTGCTTTTCCAAAACAGGAAAAAGGTAATATAAGCAAAACTACCATTTTCTCTCAGACTTGTATTTTAATGCAATTCAAATTCAAGAAGATGCTCTGATATATGTAAAGGATTTATGTTCAAAATTCTAATGCAAAAAATTATAGAAAACACTCTCAAATTTGCAATCCTGACCAAGTCAAAACTTGGTCAATACCCCTAGGAGAAGCTGATTTTTGTCTTCGACTCACGGCGGACCTACAAACCCTAGTGCATCAAGTCTTTTCACAAAGCATGCAAATATGCTCAAAGAAGCCAATTTTGTCTATCAGACTGTCACAAAGGTAGAAACAACAAGCAAATTTTTGAAAATCGAATAAATGGAATCTTTTTTTAGTTTTCACACTTCTAATAGACTCTGAAAGAGCTGGAAATAAGGTGCATCAGGTGTTTTTTTAATGAAAAGATGCAAATTTGGTCAAGAAATAGACTTTTCAATGGCAGATTGTCAAAGTTGAAATTCAAGGGTCTTGACTTTTCTTGATGCCAAAAAACCTATAAATGACAAAGATTAATGACGGATTGAGCAAGAATGAACCGGAAATAGGGGATCTTCAAAAGGGGAAACTTGTATCAGAGTTGTTTGAAGGGTCCAATGCAAAAGATGACATGTTTACATGTGGTAGTGAGCGGATCTGTCATTTGAAGCTATGAAGTACCTTTCTTGCTTGAAGAAGTTCGAGATTTTGAAGCAAATTTGTGAAATTTTCTACTTTCTTGACTTTTATCCTATGCCCAAGACTATAGAGCTTGCGATTTCTTACAAAATGTCTTGTATGATGACCTTGTCAATGAAAACCTGAACTTGGTGAGAAGTAGTTTGTGCATTTGCATTCAAACGTGCTAGAACAAGGTAACATCAAAGTTTTAGTGAAAGTAATATTGAAATATAGCCTGCAGACCAATTTATAATGCAAACCTGAGTGTTTATAAGTCCCTGAGAATATCAAGCCACACAAATCTAAAAAATTGCAAAAGTTAGTCATTAGTGCTTTATTGGTTATTAATTTTGCAACTTCGAAGCTAATATGAGAGTTACTTGCACAAAGTACCCAGGCCGATGTCCAGCATATAGTCTATATTTTATTCCTAAAGAAACATTAAAAAATTGTCATAAAAAAAAAAAAAACATAAAAAGCCTTGACTTTCAAGTTGCATTAGCTTAGTGAGAATCTGCCATCAAAAAAAGAAATTTCTGAGCATAATTGCACGATTTTATTGAAAGCACTTGATGCATCTTGCTTGCAGGTATGTCAGAGATATAATCTGGTGTCAGAAGTGAAAAAGGTTGTCATTTTCTTCATTTGAAAAAACCAGCTTGTTGTTTCTTGCTCACAGTTCACTGGCCAAAATTCTAATCCATTTTGAACTCAATTTTCTCCATCATTTCAGTTCCACATCAAGCCAATTTTTTTTCCACATGCTCTCACAACTTTTTTCTGATATTTATGTCATAAATCAGCAAAAACTACTTAATAAAACTCGAGATATCATCATTTGAGTGTGCATACATGTTTCTGTTCCAGGGAAGTGCACTGGCCAACTTTTCTGTCCACTTTGAACATATATATCCAAATTGAGCCAAAGTTTTTTCCACATCTCATGCCAAGATTTTCTCTAATTCATCCTTCAAGGATCATTTTAAAAAGATCAGTACAACTCGGGATATTTAGATCTGAGTGCAATTGTCTCATTTTGCTTTAGGGATCCTAAAGTCATTAATATTTTTTGCAGATTTTGCACAAAGATTGGTTGCCTTAAGAAACCTGAGATTCTAAACTACTGAGGTTGAAGTTTTGCAAGGTATACCTTCAACATGTGATGCCAAGAAACATACCCAGCCGCAAAAAACAAGGAAATCGACCACGAAATAAGGGGTTTTAAGAGGGTTTTTTTTTTTTTAATCTCAGAGATTTTTCAAAGGCTTCAACGTGATTGTCAACCAATTGTGACCAAATATTGACTTGGTCAGGATTGCAAATTTGAAGGGATTTTGCAAATTGTTTTGGGCGGACTTTTGATCATAGCATGTTAGAGCATCTTCTTGAATTGGAATGGCATTAAAAATCAGGATTTATTGTGCATGGCATAAGTTTTGCTCAGACTGTTTTTTTTTTTTTTGTTTTGGAAAATTACTTGGAACTTGGATTTTTTGCATAATCTTTGCAATTTTCTTGCATATATTGGTTACCTGGATGAGGTTCTAACCACTGAGCTTGAAGGTTTGCCAGGAACACCTTCAATAAAGATCCCCCTAGATTCCCTAATCTCCCCCTTAGATTCCTCAAGATTCGTCGGTAAAATTTGCACCAATCCTCGATCAAATGCATATCCACCCTTTGTTTGACATTTTACCTTTTCAATATCTTATCACATAAATGGAAGTATGCATTCAAACCAAAGTTAAGGTTTGAGCAAAATCCATTGCTCGATAGACCGATTTTAGAATATGAATTCCATTACACTCTGATTCTATACTTAGTTCCCTTCTTAAAACACTTATTTTTTTTTTTTTCTTGATTACCTAGAGAACATTATTATGAAATGAAATGGTGCCTCGGGCGAGGGGCGGGGGCTATTAGAGCCTCATCCAACTTTACTCTGTCACCTCAAGCTGTGCGTCACCTCAAGCTACTTTAATCATCGGACCGACCCAGGGCCGGTAGGATTCTTTAATTTTTGATCTTGAAGGGAAGTCGGGGATTCTTTAATTTCGATCTTCGAGGAAGGAATTACTTGCTCTATATTCTCGGCCTTCATTCTGTCAAGAACTCTGTTCCTACAAACGAGTTCCTACAAAAGAATTACTTTGTTCCTCTTGTATTCTCGGCCTTCATTCTGTCAAGAACTCTGTTCTTCAAGATGAGGCCTAGAAAAACTACATTTAAGGGTGAATCTTCCCTTGAGCCGTTGGGAAGATATGGATGACCATAAAACTATTGATCAAGAAAGTAGGATTGGAAGATCATCCTTAAAATGGAGAAGGATGGCGACCATGGATGGAAAAATGAGACAACTCGGTCTCCTTCAACATTATCGAGAGAGCAACAAAAAGCTTTGTCGAATGTATGGGAATTAAAAAAAGAAGGGCTCATTGTTGCATGCCAAGAAGAAATTATAAAATTTTGGAAAATCAATATGCGGAAGGAAAAGCCAATGATGAGATCTAGTTTGGAATATGATCAAAAAGCTTCAAGAACTTGATCTTCTTCTCTATCAAATGATTCGGATCAAGTCGGGACACTCTAAAGATGGCTAGCTGCTGATCGAAAAACCAAGCTTTCAAGAAAAGCATGTCGAGTTGCTCCAATCAACTAAAGACCATTTGAAGAACTTGAACTCTTGGGTTGGAATTACGTGGCCTCTTTTAAATCTGGTCGAAGTTTGGGAAGGTGCGGATGACCACGAGACCATTAGATTCAAGGAAAAATTCAAGGATGATCTCTCCTTTGTTGCTGCTGCCGAGCTGAGAAATATTGAAGTGGATCATGATATAGTTCCTAAAAAGAATGCTCTATATGTGATTCCAATGGTTATTTCAATCCCAGAGGCTGCTCAATGTTCACCCAAGCTTTCGAAGATAGTCAACCTCCATCGGACAAGCGGTCAACAAAGATCTCGACACTAAACTCAAAAACAAAATTCCGACCTTGGGCAAATCTGACCAGAAGGATAAATAGTGCGCTCCCCTCCTTTAAAAGTGCTCTTCTAAATTCTATTGATGGGGAATGTACTTTTAACAATATGGATGGTAATCCCAATAGCATTAGGAGGAACTCCTTTTTAAGATGAATGTGTCCATTCTCGGCATGATAGTTTTCTTAGTGATTTTGAGCAAATTTATGGCGGAATTCCTAAGCCTAAGAATCAGTTTGGTTGGATGGATTGGTGGGTTCAAACATCCAAAAATATTAAGAAAAGCAAGAAATGCTCTCATCTTTGATGAGGAGATTGTTTGGCCTAGAACGTGATCGAGCGGTCAAATATGATATCAAATGGATTAATGAGGTATTTCATTAACTTACTTATTTCTTACATTTGGATTTTTGGGCAATATTACGGTGGGGAGGAAGAAGTTTGAAATGGGATCGAATCAACCTTATGGTTAACTTCGATGTGGCTGGATCAATTTGGTGCCAACTTCGAGAATATCATGGAGACCAATGCCGATGTATTTGTTCACGCATCCAAAATCTTGATTCTGAAGAATCGATATGTGAAGCCTTGGATCATCTGCGGTCGTTTCAACCCGTCCAAATTCGGACTTGCAAGCTGCCTCTATTGTGCTTTACGCTCAACAACAAGGGGATTAGGTCGAAAATGATAAAACTTTGATCTTTATGGGATATTTCAGAACCACATTTTTGGTTATATATTTTGGACTAGAGAATGCGTACCTATATCTCATGCATTTCTCAACTTTCTGTACTTACTCTTCACTATATTAATATACTTGCTGAAACCTTGTTTTTTAGTCCAAATACTTCTACATTTGGACATTTTAAAGTTAGTGGAACTAATAATTCTCTTAGAAATATATTTCAACAAGAGCATCATGTGTGTTTTTGGTGTTCCTGGAAAAACCCACAACCTCAGTGGTTCAGAACCTCCAGGTTGCTTAAGGCAACCACTCTGAGTGCCAAAGTTCCAAGAAAAATGTTCCAACAATTTTCTGGCACAGCTTTCCCTGAAGAGCAAAAAGTCTGTCTCAGAAAAATGGTTGCCAAATACACACCAAATGAATTTTGATTCTGTTTCTTGTGTACATGGCTGCCCAAAAGCTACATCTATCACATTGCAGAAGTCTGATGGGATTTGATAAGGCTAGATAGATAAAAAAGACATTCGACCAAGTCAATTTTTGGTCAATATCCTGCAGAGAGCTCGATTTTAGAACTTCGATCTTTGGTGCTTCTTTTGAGATCTAACACCTTTGCCTATTCTGAAAAAATGCGCACTCAATGGGCCTTGATGGTCTTTGCTAATGGAAATCAAGATTTTCTATTTTTGAAATTTTCTTAGGGTATTTTTGCAAATCAAGAACAGAGGTAGGAAGCGAGATCTATCCTTCACGAGAGAGTGTAGGCAAATGTGGTTCTATGAGCAACAACCATGCATGAGAAAAGGTCCTAAAGACTTTGAGAGTCTTTATGCATTGCTACATATTTGAATGTAGGTCTCTACTTCAATGAGTTGTAATAAGAATGCACTTCCTTATCTTGATGGTTCGGGCAATCGAGAGAGTTGGACAACACTTGTATTGTGCATGCTTAAATACCAACCAATAATGTCATAACTCTCGGGATGCAATGCATAAGGTAAACAATCTTTGGCGAGGCGTTTTTTTGCCAATAGGGTAATATAGAACCTTTGGAAACTCAACAACAAGGGTCGGATTTTCAATTAAATCGGGTACACATAGGCAAATAACATGAATCCCAAGCTCGAGAGTCTTGGGTGCAGGGATCAAATAGGTAAACATTCAAATAATCGGATGAATTAGTCAATAATTCAATTTGAAAATCAAGTATGGAGGTCGAGAATCAAGCTTCAATCAAAGCAAGCCGATCCTTCTTCAAGGTAAACAATGCTTATTCACCTCAAAGCCCTCGAATTTTTCTTACGCACAAAAAACCCTTTTTGTAATTCCCTGATTACATTTGCATTCTTGATCAATTCCATTTAATTCCCTCTCCTTTTATTTCTACGATGCATTCTTGGCATTAAACAAGGTTATTCGGCGGGTTTGGAATATGATTGCACCCGGTTAGTTTGGTCGAATCGTGGGACCTTGGCATTCACAGGTTTAGAGTTCTTAGAAATTTTCGATGATATATCCCCAGGGCCAATTTAGATTTGGTAGATCAAGCTATATAAAGACTAACAAATTTCTCATTTATAACCATTCGTGCAATATCCACGTGGGATTTGGTACCTCCAAGCCCCTGCCCGGATCTTCCACGTGGCATCGCGGAGATTGGCGGGGAGAAAAATAGGCTTTGGGTGGTGGGGGCTAGATAGGAATTTATTTTTTCTCCCATAGACTATGGCACGATTCCCAAGGAAGCAAGTTTAATGGCCAAAACAAATGAATTTTTCAATTTTCTTTTTTTTCAATGAGAATCTTTTCTCATGCTCTAGAAGATACGGAATCTTTTTTTTTTGCAAATGGGCATTTTCGAATTTGGCTTAAAAAAATAGCTCAAAAGGAGGTGATGTGGCATGTGAGAACAATGACATGGCAAGGTAGGGGTGACATGGCAAACAAGGATGGTGGCGTGTCAATCAACTTAGCTTAGAATATTTTTCTACTCAAAACTTGAGTGAAGTGGACATGATGTGTGTGACATGTGGATGGTGATGTGTCATCTAATGGATGCAACTTGAAGGCTTTTGCAAAATATTGGAGTATGAACATGGTGACAAGTACATGACATGAATGGCAAGAAGGGTGACATATGTGATGATTTGGCATCTCAAATGTGTTTTCATGGGTCAACTTTTGTATAAATGCATAATATTGGCATTTTTCTAGGCAAATTTGATTTTTGAATGTTTCCCTTAGGGATTTTATGATTCTCTCTCCTCTTTGACTTTGAGGGAAGGGAATGTTGAGCTTTGACCACATGAATGAACAAGTCAAGTGAAGTTTAGAGCTTTGAATGATGTAGAAATGGTATGGTAAGTATATGGCATGTGAATGACTCATGAAAGTGTAGTTTTGACTAGAAAAAAATCTTCAAGGCCAAATTTGACTTGGAAATGAGGTGTAAGCATGGAATTCAAGATCTCATGGGCATTTCATGGTGGTAGAAGGCAAGGGAGATGTGGAATGGGAATCAAAATGTGCAATAATGCCAAGAACTCAAATGATCACATACCAAGAAATCTTCAAGGGATCTTCTCTCTTTTGCTTGATTCTCCTTTTTGCCTCATTTGTGTGACTGAATCAATATGGTGACAAGTACATGATATGACATGGCAAGAAGGGTGACATATGTGATGACTTGGCATCTCAAATGTGTTTTCATGGGTCAACCTTGGTATAAATGCATAATATTGGCATTTTCTAGGCAAATTTGATTTTTGAATGTTTCCCTTAGGGATTTTATGATTCTCTCTCCTCTTTGACTTTGAGGGGAGGGAATGTTGAGCTTTGACCACATGAATGATCAAGTCAAGTGAAGTTTAGAGCTTTGAATGATGTAGAAATGGTATGGTAAGTATATGGCATGTGAATGACTCATGAAAGTGTAGTTTTGACTAGAAAAAAATCTTCAAGGCCAAATTTGACTTGGAAATGAGGTGTAAGCATGGAATTCAAGATCTCATGGGCATTTCATGGTGGTAGAAGGCAAGGGAGATGTGGAATGGGAATCAAAATGTGCAATAATGCCAAGAACTCAAATGATCACATACCAAAGAAATCTTCAAGGGGTCTTCTCTCTTTTGCTTGATTCTTCTTTTGCCTCATTTGTGTGACTGAATCAATTGTCCTCACCTTGCTCTTCAAGCCTTCAAAGCAGGATTGCTGACTATTTTGTCATGCAATTATCTATTTCTGTACTTATTCTCTATAATTAATGATTAAAAGCTTCATTCCCTCAAAAACAAAAAAATTGGCTTGATTTGGAACCGGAATGATGGAAAACTGAGTTCAAAGTGGATCGAAATTTTGGCGATTGAAATGTGAGCAAGAAACAACAAGTTGGTTTTTCAAATGAAGAAATGACAACTTTTTTCACTTCTTGACACTGATTATATCTCGACACACCTACAAGCAAGGTGCAACAATTGCTTTCAACAAAATCATGCAATTTATGCTTGGTTTTTGAATTTTTGTTTGCCGATTCTCACTAAGGCAATGCAACTTGAAAGTCAAGACTTTTTATGTTTTTTCTTTTTTATGACAATTTTTTAATGTTTCATTTGGAATAAAATATAAACTATATGTTGGACCCGGCCTCGGTACTTTGTGCAAGTAACTCTTTCTAAGTTGCAAAATTAATAACCAACAAAGCACTAATGACTAACTTTTGCAATTTTTAAATTTTTTGTGGCTTGATATTCTCAGGAGACTTATAAACACTTTCGGGATTGCATTATAAACTAGTCTAGTGGGGCTATATTTCAACATTACTTTCACTAAAACTTTGATGTTACCTTGTTCTAGCACTTTTGAATGCAAATGCACAAACTACCTCTTACCAAGTTCAAATTTTCATTGGTACAAGATCATCATACAAGATATTTTTGTAAGCAATTCCAAGCTCTATAGTCTTAGGCATAGGATAAAAGTGGAGAAAGTAAAAATTTCTCAACTTTGCTTCAAAATCTCAAACTTCTATTCAAGCATGGAAGTATGGTTTTTTTTTTTAGGTGTAGTTTATAAATAGATTTAATTTCTAAGTGGCTATATTTTAAGGAAGTATGGTTTTCTAAAGTGGTGTGGTTTACAACTAATTAGTTTTCAAGTAGCTATTTCTTAGTAAAAGTATAGTTTTTTTGAGTTGTGATTTATAACTATCACGTAATTTCTAAATGCTTGTGTTTTTTTAAGGAAGTATGATTTTTTGAGATGTGAATAATAAGCGGATGTAGTTTTTAAGTAGCTATTTTTAAGGAAAGTATATGGTTTTTGAGGCGTGGTTTTTATAAGTAGGTGTAGTTTCTAAATGGTTGTTTGTTAAGGAAGTATGGTTTTGGAACCGGTGTGAGTTTTTTTTTTATAGCTAATATTGCAACACAACTATATCACCATGCCACACTTATCCACATGACTTACTACTGATTGTCATTACTTGCGATGTGTCAAAATGTCATTAGCATAAGGAAATGAGGCCAAGTTAAAAAGGCTAGTAATGGTTGTTTTTCAAAGACGACCTTTTTTGGCAACCGTCGTCCAAGGGGTCCTAAGCTAATGCCCACCCTCCGGCTCGGTTCTCCTATCCGATCGTTGAATCCTATATATGTTGAAGTACCCTACTTCCAAGATATATAAGGTCTAAAAAAATATTGAAGATCGTTCGAGAGAGCTCATCAAACCGCGTAAAAGCATCCCGGCAGCGCGATCGTGTAGAAATAGCGACTAGTCAAGAGATATTGAGATATGAATGCAAGCTGTCATTTTGCTTTAGGGATCCTAATGTGAAGGTTCTAACCATAAAATCCACTAAGGTTTGATCCACGTAAGGTTTAGGATCAACATGTTCCATCCACTACATAATACAAAGCTGCCACTGGTGATTAGGCATATGTCGATCGATTGCTAGAAAAAGTAAGATTGTGATAAAGCAAACAAAAGAGTGAAATGACCTCTATCACAAGAAGAGCAAGCGGCAACAAGGTAACATGATGACCAAGTAATATCCCGCAGCCACCACCTAGGCCAATTGACTACGAACGTACTAGACATGAGCTCTTTTGGCTCTTCTTGGAGAAGGGCTGGTCTTCTGCCCATGAAACATGGTACCCAAGGTATAATGTTCACATTTTGAGACCATTGGCAGAGCCTTGCTGTTCTGGAGCAATCATCTGAGCACCAATCTTGCCAAGCTAGATATGTTGAGCAAGGCAATGCTAGACACGCGTGCAACCCTTCACTAGAAAGCATTTTCTTTCAATATTGTTCATTCCTTGCAGTTCTAGGCAGAAAATCTTCAAAAGAAAAAAATTAGGTTCCCTTTTGACAAAAGGAAGATTTGGCCCTTATTGTGCAGGCAAATTTGAGCAGAATAGAATTGGAAACTCCAGAAAATTCCTTGTCAACATCGAGTTTCAAATTTTGGCTCTCTGCCAGGGTTATTGACCAAAAATTGACTGGGTCAGTGATCAAATTTCGGCCTATCTAACCTTGTCAGACCTCACTGAGCTTTTGCAGTCTGTTAGTATCAAGTGTTGAGCATCTTGAGGAGAGACACCCTTATCCATAGCTTCATAGATCATATTCTGCAAGTTATTTTGTGGAGCAGATTTTTTGGCCTTCAGGGAAACATACTCCCAGTTAACTTTCGTGCACTATTTCTGGAATCTTTGCACTCAGAGTGGTTGCCTCAAGCAACCTGGAGGTTCTAAACCACTGAGGTTGAAGGTTTTGCCAGGAACACCTTCAACATTTTGGAGGTCCTACCGAGATTATTTTCCTGGAATCTGAACTCATGGCACCCAGAAGAACTAATGAGGCATCTGAGCCTACTGAAGCACAAGATAACCATGAAGCTGCTGCAGGACCTACTGTCACTATACAAGCAAATGCAGGTATGCCTTGTCAACACTTTGAGCTAAACGTGCCTATTCCAGTCCCTACTTTTGATCCGAGCATGAATGCCAACAATTTCCTCAAGACTTTTGAAGAGTACTACCAAGAATATGGTTACAAAAAAGTACGGGGTAAGTTCTCCGAGCTTAAAAAATGTTTCAAGAATGATGAAGTCAGGGCTTGGTTAGAGTATGTTATAAGTTTAGGCACCAATTCTTGGGAAGAACTAGTTAAAAAGTTTTTGGCACGTTTTGGAAGGCTCTTGGACCCCCAAGATCTAATTTTTGAGTTACAAACTTTTCGCATTAAGCATGGTGAAAGTGTGCACCAATATGTTGAAAGATTCAATCTCTATCTTGTCAAATGCCAAGTCAATCATGTTCCTAACCATACCTTGCATCTAGTGGCTTCTTTTATCAGGGGATTAAAGCAGACGAGGAGGATACAGAAAGCTATTGAAGATCCAAAAACAAGAGGGATTTGACACAATACACAAGGCTTTCACCAAAGCCACTGAAATTGCAGATATGATATCTTACTTACCAGATGATGTGCACTCACCAAGTGATCCTTTTTTTCCAGATTATGAGCAAGAGTATATGGGAGCAGCACCTGTACCTGTTTATGCTGTCCAAAAGGAGAAGAAGAAGGTAAAGATGGAAGATGATGAGGCTCGGCGGCCGGATGTAAGAGCAGAGATTACCAAGGTGTCTGAGGCACTGGTTGAGGTAACCAAACAACTCCAAGAGCTGAAAAGCTCAAAATTTGAAAAGAAAACTTACCCTCCATGTGTGCATTGCCTTCTGACTACTGCTGGTATAGGCCATGCACAAAGTGTGGAAAAAGAGGACATTTTGGTAAAGAATGCCCTGTGTGTGCATTTTGTAAGGTTTTGGGACATTATGAGGATAGATGCAGTGTTAAAGAGTATTTTGCCAGACAAGAAAAGTCTAAAATTAATGAACCAAATGCATCTATAAGGTTTGTGCAGGAAATTGAGGAACAAGAGGAGATAATGGCTGTTCACACCAGAAGAATGAATAATGCCAAAGAGAGAGAATCAACACATGAGGAAGCTGACATCTTGAAACATAGGGATGCTGACCAAGCAGGTGGTCGCCTCCTCCTCCTCCTCCTTTCGAAATTTGTCAAGAAAGAAAAAGAGTGTGAGGACTTTGAATATTTGTTAAAGAATTCAAAAATCTGTGTAGATCTGCTGACCTTGCTCAAGATAGCCCCTTCTACGAAAAAAGTTCTCAACCGACTAAGGAAGATGAGTTTGCCCTAACAAACCACATTGAGGAGCACATGCTCACCCGGGATGATTATGATCCCGGAGCTTTCACTGTGTTGCCAAAATGGGAAGAAATAACAACCAAGGTTCTGCTAGATGGAGGATCACCCCTGAATGTAATGCCACACCATGTTATGAGGCTATGCGGTCTAGAAATAGACAAGAAGGCTCCAATGATCTTGAAATCTTTCTTTAACACAAAAATCAATCCAGTTGGAATAGTTAGCAACATGCCTATTGATGTTGAAGGAATAATGGTTGCAGCTAACTTTGTTGTGGTTGCTTTTGAAGGAATAGAAGACAAATCAGATATATATGACTTACTTTTGGGCAGAAAGTGGCTTTCTACAGTTGATGCTAGGCCTGTGTGGTCAAAAGGAGAATGCACTATTTCAAATGGAAAAAAAAAGGTAACATTGTACAATAAGTTAGGAGAATTTGAAAGCATGAATTTCATTGAAGAAGAAATGCTGCTATCAAATCCATGTGGAGAATTTGTGCTGAATGCACTAGAGTTGGAGTCCCCGGGGGGTTCACTTATAGTAAGGGGGGTATGCCATGTGCGTGCATAGGGTGATCAAAAACACCCCCGTATACGATTTCTTGAAAGGCAAATTCGACCCCTTCCGTACAAAGTTTACCCCAAGTGGTGGCAAAAAGTCCCCCTACCTCTTACGTATACGTATGGAAATGGGTCGAAAAAACCCCCCTACAAGTCACTCAGGCACATTGTATGGCACTTACAGTGAATCCCCCTTGTTGGAGTCTAGCATAAAAATTCCAAAAGAATTGGCTTCAGCTAAATCAGGTAATTTTGCTTATTTATGGTTTGATGGTGGTGTCTCCAAAAGGCTTAATGTGGCATCTTCTGCTGCTATTCTCAAGGATGCTTCCAATAGATTGCTGGCTAAGGTAGGAAAAATGTCACTTCTAATGTGGCAGAGTACAAGGCACTGATTGCAGGTCTTCAAGAAGCAAGAAATCTAAACATCAGTGATGTAATCATCTTTGGAGACTCTCAGCTTGTCTGCAGGCAAATATCAGGAGAATATCAGGCTAAGAGTGAAGACATGATGCAGCTCAGAGATCAAGCTATGCTGGAACTGAAGAATTTTGAAACCTGGGAACTTTGCCATGTGCCAAGGGAGCAAAATTGTGAAGCAGACTCGTTATGCAGAAGTGTGCTACTGGAACACTTAGCTGAGGGAGCAATTCAAGAAGATGAGCTTGAGAAGAAAGATCTTGAACATACCCTATCCCCATCCTGGTAATCAATGCAAGTGAAGACAAACAGGTAAAGGAAATCAAGGTCAACAAGAAGGGTCTAGATAGGGTATTATATGTTGGTGATTTGTTCCACATCACCATTGACACCTCATCACTCCACACTTGTCATACACATCATCTCCACTTCATTCAAAAGTTTTGACTAGAGAGAATTTTCAAACTCAAGTTGACTAACACGTCATCATTCCCATTGGCCACATCATACCCACCTAACCTTGTCATCATTTCCAAATGCCACATCATCCACTCCTTAGCCATTTTTGCCAAATTCAAAAGAGCTCCATTGTGAGAAGATATTCCAATCTTATAGAGTGCAAAAAAAGATTCCCTTAGAAAAAAAAAGAAATTTGAAAAAGGCTCTATTTTGGACATTATAGATGCTTCCTAGGGAATCGTGCCATGGGGCTTTGGGGTGCAAAAATTTTCCTATCTACCCCCAAAGACTATCTCTTTCCGGTAATCTTTCCGCGTGGAACATCCAGGGCAGGGGTGGAGGTACCGGATCCCACGTGGATATTGCACGATAATTATAAATTATGGATTTTCTTTTCCTTATATACCTTGGTCGCCAAAACCTAATCGACCACTCGTGGGATATTTCGCTTGAACCCATATGAACCCTAAAATCCGGAACGCCAAGATCTTTTTAATTCGCCTAACAAACCAAGTAAATCATGACTTAAAACGGGCCGAATCACCATGTTTAATGCCAAGAATGCTTATGGTGCGCTAAAAGACGTAAGATTGAAGGGAAATGATCAAGATCTCAACTAAGCGCAGCATTTTACAATATGAGTAGTCGCCTATTTAGCATGTCTTTGGAAAGGGCAAAGCTAAGCTCTTGTCAAGACAAAATTACAATACCGCTTTTGAGTCAACATCTTTAGATCCAATTGTGTTGCACAACGTAATCGAGCATATAAGAGCAATCATCGAGCACCAATCTTGCCAAGCTAGATATGTTGAGCAAGGCAATGCTAGACACGCAAGTGTAACCCTTCACTAGAAAGCGTTTTTTCTTTCAATATTGTTCATTCCTTGCGTTCTAGGCGAGTAAAATCTTCAAAAGAAAAACATTAGGTTCCCTTTTGACAAAAGAAAGATTTGGCCCTTATTGTAAAAGCAAATCTAAGCGTAATAGAATTGGAAACTCCTTAAAATTCCTTGTCAACATCGAAGTTTCAAATTTTGGCTCTCTGCGGGGTTATTGACCAAAAATTGACCGGGTCGTTGATCAAATTTCGGCCTATCTAACCTTGTCGACCTCACCGAAGCTTTTTTGGTCTGTTAGTATCAAGTGTTGAGCATCTTGAGGAGAGACACCCTTATCCATAGCTTCATAGATCATATTCTCGCAAGTTATTTTGTGGAGCAGATTTTTTGGCCTTCGTGGGAAACATACTCCCGTTAACTTTCGCGGCACTATTTTCGAATCTTTTGACCGAGTGGTTGCCTCAAGCAACCCGGGAGGTTCTAAAACCACCGAGGTTGAAGGTTTTGCCAGAACACCTTCAACAACCCCTTAGCGTGATCTTCATTTGTGCAGATTTTAATGAAGACACACTCCACGTATTTGTTCTGCAATTAGTGCAAGATATAGAACAGAAGTATCAGAGTTATTGGCTTTCCAGTCTAGTTATTGCCAAATGGGACAAAGTATCATTAGGTTGAGACATGATGCCCTCGTTGGAGCATATTTTTTAACTTCCAAACATGTGTTTTTAAACTGTTAAAAAATGACACAAATGGCCATATGTAATCCAAGAGATTTACCGGTTCCAACAGCTTTGAAGTGTCCAAAAGCGAAGCGTTATGGATTGGGAGACAAACTTTCAGCATGACACTTTCCCTCTTACATTTAGTGGAGATTTTAATGATGGCATATTCCACGTATCTTGTTGCGCAATCACTGCAAGCTATAAGGCATAGGCATCAGAGTTATTGACTTCATAGATCTAGTTTAGTGATTTCCAAATGGGAAAGTATCATTAGTTTGATGTATGATACCCTCTCTTTGGAACATATTTGTTAACTTCCAAACATGTGTTTTTGAACTGTTTAGAAATGCCCCAAATGGCCATGTGTAAGAGAACTGTCGGTTCCAGCAATTTTGAAGTCTCCAAAAGGAGGATGGTTATAGACTGTTGATTGCATTTAAAATTAGGATTCCAGCAATAAACCCCTTAGTGTGGTCTCCACTTAGCGCATATTTTAATAAGACACACTCCATACAATGCAAGCTAGAGCAGATGTATAAGATTCATTGGCTTTAGAGAAGTACCAATCTAATGGTTCCTAAATCAGATGAAGTATCATTACTTTGACACATTGCTGCCATGCTATGGCAGCATGGAAGAACAAGACATATTTTGAAGACTAATCCTCACACTTTGATCTGAATTTTAAGGCACAAGAAGATTTCATTTTTGGAAAAAGTTTTTGGACTTAGAAAGTCCCAAATATAAAATAGCAGCAATATATAGATCAGTTAATATGATTGAGAACATAGCAATTCTCATCCTAAGGAGAATGCTGCTGTTGATGGCAGCATCCTTTCCAGTAAAAACAAAATATCGAAGCATTTGCTGATGAAGCCCACTACATTTCGTGTAGATTTCTTAAGCCAACAATCTGCAAAACAATAGTATATAAAATTGAGGCAGATATCAGAAATTATAGGTGTCAAAAAAGTGGAAGTGGTCTCGAAATGTGGATGGAGAATTGGTATGAAGTTCTTCCCCAATCTACAATCTCAATCGCCTGTTTGAGTTACAAGTGGAATATAAGTGGATGAGAGTACCATAACAATGCCTCCGCCCCTATGGTAATAGTAGCACTCTCTGTAAAATTAATTGTCTATCTGTCATGTCCATGCTATTGGCATGCATGAACCACCGAAGCACACACACATTAAATGAGTCTCCTCTTTGAATTCCTTAGCCCACTCAATTTCTCTTATGGGGATCTCATTTTTTTTTCATATAACTTCCCTCTAACATGTCCCGCCCGTAAACCGTAATCCATCCGAGTTTGCACGAAGTCATCAGATTCTTGTCGCTCGGATGACAGAGGATGACCAATATATTTTGATGCTTCAGCTTCATCAAATTGTAGATCGAGCTTATACTTAGGTCCAAAGATATTCTAGGAGAAACGTAATCAAGATTAGTATTATCTCCATGACAATTCAATTTAAATATATTATAAGATCCAACAAAATGCCCAATAGTATTCCAAAGCTGATCATAATGAGCATCAACATATTTATTTTTTTTGTGTGTGCTGCGCTTAGCTCTAAGTCATAAATAACCCGCAGTTTAATCCGTAAAATAGATAAATTGTGACCTCCCATATAAACATCCTGTTCCTATGTTTCCAAATATTCCATAAAAAAGATAAAGCAAATAGTATTCTTGAAAGCATTATTGTTCATCAAGAAGTCGAGAATTGAAGCTGGTTTATGAATATTGAAATTCACCTCAAACCAGGACCATAAGCTATTTAGTTTAGGACAAACTCAAAAATATGTTCCATAGATTCCATGTGAGTGACAACCCAAAGGGCATGAGGGGAAAGCATTTGTTGAGTACCAGCTCTTGATCAATATTTTGATGACTCGATGCTTACAAATATCATGGAGGTTAGGGACACTTTTATTTGCAATAAGCCACCGAAAAATAAGGGATTTTTGGGGCACAATAAGAATTCTAAATATTTTTAAAAAGACCTTTTTCAACTTGCTCATTGATATGCCAGTAAGTAGCTGCTTTGGATGGCAGATTGGAAGTAGTTAAATAGGCATAGACAGTAGATACTTTATAAAAGTTTTTGTTGTTCAAAAGCCAATCATTTGCTGGAATAGGATTAGCATCTATATTTGTATTTGCTACAATCCTGATAATGTGTTTATAAAGCAACCTAACAGAGCTAGTTCCCCTGATCTTGGCCTTAAGTCTAGTCCAAGAGGTCCAGCTACCATTCGTCCAGAGGTCACCTAGATTACAAACATTGTTATGCAACCATTTCCTATATATCTTTGGATGAATAATGGCCAAAGGGATGTTGTCTCTTTTTGATAGGTTTGAATTCCAGAAGATACTCATGTCATGATGAGCCCGATCAATTTAAAGCTTTAGATACATAATTCCGTGCCACCAATAAATTTCTCATCGAGGTGAGGTGTTTGCAAAGCAGCTTGATATCACTAAAACCGAAAGTGAGGAAGCCGATGATCAAATGCAGAATCGTCCTCTAATAACACTCTTTGAAATTCAAAGAGTGAAGAAATTCAAGAGTCGTGCATTTCTTCTTTGAAAGAGTGCTTTCCATATATACTTTCCACCTAGGGCATAAGCTTGGAGCCTAAGGTTTTTACATCCAAGGCCACCAGCAGATTTCTTCTTAGTGACATAGTTCCAGTTAACAAGATGCTTTTTTCCCCAGATAAAGTTCCTAATGATCCTCTCTAGCTGCTGATAGATGCATTTGGGTGCAATGAGAGCTGAAGAAAAATAGACATGTGAACTGGCAATGACAGAATTTGCAATAATGGTTCTGCCAGCTAGAGAGAGGCAACTGCCATAATTATTCAGTTTCCTTTTGATTTTGTCGACAATAGGGCTCCAAAGAGTCTTAATGTTAATATCTAGACCTAAAGGCATGCCTAGTAACTTAGTGGCTTGATTAGTTTGCAACACACTTAATCCCAAAGAATATCGAGTAATTTGAGCACCAATAATTACCGATTTCCGAGAATTTAATTGAATACGTGAGGGCCCGACTGAAATTTTGAATGACTCCCAAGAAGAATTCAATGTTATTAACATCATTTTGCGTAAATGAAAAGGAGTCATCTGTGATATTGTAGGCAGAGATTTGATTTAAAGAGTTTGGCATGACTAGACCTTTTATATTTCCCATATTTTGATGATACATTATGGCTCTAGTCAATTGGTCAGCAGCAATGATAAAAAGATAAGGAGCTAAGGAACGACCTTGTTCGACCCCTTTTTGTAGAGGGAAGAATCAAGGATAGGCACGGATGTTGGAACAGGCTTGGAGATATTTAGCTGGACATAGCATTTGGGAGGTTTGTAAGGGCAATAATCTGTGCAAATGTATTTTCCAAAGGAGTTAAAGATTGCAGAAAAGCAATCTTCATCCCAATAAATTGGGCTAAGATCCATCATGGAGACTGAGGCAATGAAATATTTATCATATTCTGCAATGGGAAGATTAGGGTACCATTTGAGAAAAGATAGCTGGAAGGTGTCAAAGGTCGATCTCCCTAACTTAAGCAGTCAAAGTTAGCAGATCTGGAATTACCACACTCAACTAAGATATAAGGGTATCTCAGCCAGTAAACAGAATTTATGACAATGGATTTGTTAAGTCTCAGCAGGTGATCCCAAAGTCTATCAATTTTGACCCCAACTTTATCAATAGAGACAATGACAGCAGAAGCTGATAAAGTTTTGATTTTCTCTGCTATAATGGAATGATTAAGGTGGATACCTTCGAAAAGCTGGAGGTCTGGACGAGTTTGATATTGAAGATGATCCAAATTTTCTGCCAATTGTCGATCAGAAACTCTTTCTTGGATTGGCCGGATATTACCATAGGGAATAGGTACTCCATTGGCATTGAGGATAGGTTCTCCATGAAGACCAGGATCTTTTGAAAGGTTATCCCATTCCAGCACATCTCGGGTCATATGATGCATTTCTTTAAGAAACAAATTTGGGTCAGAGAAATCACCAAACTTAATGAAAGCCGAGGGGTTTTTGTGTATCAGACTTAACTGTAAGAGAAGATCGCCTTGGATGGATGGAGGGAGACGCAGAAATTGTGCAAAAAGACAGAGAAATCTGTGGTTTAGGGTTTTGGTTTTGGCAACATTTTGGTAACAAATTTGAACGAAGTCAGGGGGGACAATAACAAGAGTAGTGTTGAGACATGGACGAGGAGAAGGTAAGAGGAGCTAATTTGGCAATTTAATTAAAATGCTACTATGCAGGTGGGAATCCAAATTAATACCATGAAATGCATTCAATTTAGAAGAATTTCGATCTATTGAAAGTCAATTTGAAGATCCGCCTCTTCTAATTCAATTCGAAAAGGATCACCGAAAAGTTTGATAGTAATCCTATTGTTGAATTCTCGATTGAAAACCTTAAAGATCCCCTCAGCAAAGCAATGTTTCTTTTGCCAAGAAATTCTTCAAGCCAAGCTTGTGTGATTTCAACTTGAATTCTTCACAACTGGGTACAAAGGTGTATTCTTTTGGAAGAGGTATTCGGAAAGATCTCGCTCAATTATCGGTTTGTTCCAAAGAACCGAGCTTTCTCCCTTCAAAATCCCACAAGTGAGTCGAGAATTATCTTGAATAATTGCAAAAATTTTGCACCCCATTCAAATTTGATCTAATTGTTTGCTAATCAAAAATAGTTACTAGAAACTACACATAGTTATAAATTACAACTCAAAAAAAACTATACTTACTTAAGAAAAAACCATACTTTTTTAATCAAAAATAATTACTAGAAACTACACATAGTTATAAATTACAACTCAAAAAAAACTATACTTACTTAAGAAATAGCTACTTGAAAACTATGTCTAGTCGTAAACCACACCACTTTAGAAAACCATACTTCCTTAAAATATAGCCACTTAGAAACTACATCTACTTATAAACTACACTTCAAAAAACCATACTTCCCTAAAAAAACAACTACTTAAAAACTACACCTCCAAAAAAACCATACTTCCTTAAACCACACCTCCAAAAAACCATACCTCCTTAAAAATAAACCACACCTCCAAAAAACCATACTTCCTTAAAAATAGCTTCTTAAAAACTACACCTAGTTATAAACTACACCATCGGAAAACCATACTTCATTAGAAAACAACCACTTAAGAACTACACCAACTTATAAACCACACCTCAAAAACCCATACTTCTTTCCAAAACAGCTGCTTAAAAACTACACTCACTTATAAACTACACCTCAAAAAACAACACCTAGACTTAAAAAAATCATACCACTTCGTAATACTATACTTCCTTAGAAAACAAACTACTTAAAAACTACACCTACTTATAAACGACACCTTTAAAACCATATTTCCTTAACAAATAGCTACTTAAAAACTACACCTCCAAAACCATACTTCCTTAGAAATAGCTTCTTAAAACTACACCTAGTTATAAACTACACCACTTCAGAAAACCATACTTCATTAGAAAACAACCACTTAAGAACTACACCCACTTACAAACCACACCTCAAAAACCCATACTTCTTTCCAAAACAGCTGCTTAAATACTACACTCACTTATAAACTACACCTCAAAAAATAACACCTAGACTTAAAAAATCATACCACTTCAGAAAACTATACTTCCTTAGAAAACAGCTACTTAAAAGCTACACCTACTTATAAACGACACCTTAAAAAACCATATTTCCTTAAAAAATAGCTACTTAAAAACAACACCTTATTATAAACCACACCTCAGAAAACAACATCCTCTTAAAAACAACTCATCTTTAAAAAAAAAAAACTACACTTCCGCAAAATGAAACCACACCTAAAAAAAAAACCACACTTCAAAAAAAAAAAGCTATAGCTCCTTAAAAAAAACCTACATCGTCTTCTTAATAAACCACACCTCCACATAACCACATGTAGAGTTTTTTGAACAACAACTTGTGGTTTTTCTTTTACCGTTGTTTTTAAGTGTGGTCCCAGAATTGGGGTGGTAGTGTAGGAAAGGCTGTTTCGATAACCTTTCTCAGATCCGTCTCCTGGGGTATGTCCTCTCCCTTCTGGCGAGGTAGCTGTGCAAAGTCCTGTCCTTGTTCGACATGGGAAGGTGCCAACGCTTCTATCAGACCCAATCAGAGAGAGGGAGTGAGGGAGGAAGGGAGGGACGGAGAGCATGTTGAAGCCTAGGTAGCATGTTTGAGTCACCTTGGCATGCTGGAGCCACCTTGGCATGTTGGAGCCCGCGTGGCATGTTAGAGCCCGCGTGGCATGTGTTAGAGCCTGAACTCTAACGTTGCAAGAAGGATGAAAAACCCAACAACCCAAGCTCAATCTATCAGATCGAGGCAATGCACACCACAAAGATCCATCATCTCCATAGCTAGATCAAGCAAAACACACTCTCCCAATACACCATCTCTCTCTGTTCTTCTCTCTGCTCAGATAATCCAGTCATGATCCTACCTCCACAATGCATACGTGCAAATATCCTGCACACGTGCATGTGCGTATATCACTCCACGGTATACTGTCTTCTATACCACTTCAATAGTGGTGAGTGTGGTTAGTGTGGTGAGTGGTGATGAGTGTGGTGAGTGGTGACCACCCCAACAGTGGCGACCACAGTGGGAAAATGTGCCACCCCGTGGCGGAGAACCCACAACAAAACATACTAATATGATCATTGGGACATGTCCCCAAATGACACATTTACATGTATGTTTAAAAAGAAAATTACCCTTCTCAAATCCAAATAACTGGTACAAAACACATTGGTCTAAAATGATAGTGACGAAACAGAGCCTCTGTAACTGTGGCAAATTTTGAAAGCTGATATCTTGAGTTCCAGACCTCCGTTTGACCTGCACCATAGCTCATTAGATTCGTATCGCCGAAACACATCTCTTAATATGGGATAGATTGTGTATTATAGAACTATCGCCATCTGTTTTTACAGAAAAATGACCTGTTGTAACCCCAAAATTTGCTACCAACTTCCTGTAATTGGAGCTTTGCCTTAGTTGAATTCCTTAAAATAGCACTTCTCTTTCAAAATAAGGCCTGCGGTCTTCTCCATTTCTGGGATTAAGCAATAATTCCCCTTCTGGATTCATCAACCAACTCCAACCCTATCAAGTAAGCATCTTCCAAATAGGAGAATGCAGATAACATGTAACAACAACAAAAAGTGTGGCCAAAGAACAAACCACACTCCAACAACCTGCTCAAATATTACTGCACCAGCATACCAATGTGGCAAATCTGATGTAATATAATAGAACTTGCTAAAATGACATATTCCAGGTAGCTTATTAGTCTCAAATGGTGCAAACAAACCTTTAGGAGCCTCTTTGGCTGCTACACACTGAGATAAAATGTTGTTCCTGTCCAATTTCCCTTCCTTTATCACATAGTCATGCTCAAATTTACTCACCTCTTCCACACTTCCACGCTCAAACATAAAAGGAACTAGTTTTCCTTGATTCTCAGACTTCTTCGAACTGCTACAATGTTCATGGTTTAGTGCCAAACCATCAAAGCAAGTAAATTTCTCCATTTGAGGCATCTAAAGTTCTTGGTCAGCTGGTATACATATCCCAAATCTGAAAGTCTCATAAAGAGGACTGTTGTCATGACTGTCACCAAATTCAAAAGCATGTAACATATCTCCAGAGTGGTCAAATGCTAAAATATCAATGCTTTCCACCTCTAGCTCACATAATAATGGTTCATCATCATCCAAAAATGTTTCATATGTGTGAAAAGTCTCATCTCAGGGCTGGTCAAGCATCCATCACTTTCTTTTTCATGACAATGCTCAAACTTATCATTTTCACATAAAAGAACATGCTCATACTCTTCAACCATGTGAGATGTGATTAGATTTACCTGATTTCTGTTTGTCCCATCCATGCTTGATTTCAGAGGATGATCTATAGTAACCTTATGTTCCCCTTGAAATATGTTCATTTCACGCTTCCTCCATGAAGTCTCAGCCTGCACCGCATCTAACCATATACGGCTCAGCAACAAAGTATAAGTTTCAGCATGCACACTCTCTGGAAATTTCAAAATCATAAAATCCAAGATTGCTTCCGCCTCATAAACCTTGCATAAGACATTTCTTATGACTCCCATAGGCTGCACCTTCATTTGATTGAATGGCTTGAGCATCATAGTTGTCGGTTCTATCATTTTCAATCCAACTTGAAGCATTATGTGGTAAGGCATTACATTCACTCCGCTGCCGGTATTTGTTGGCATCTTTGATTAAATATCCATTAATACTCACATCACAAAGAAATGGCCCTGGATCCTTGGATTGTCGGGATGGTGGCTCCATTCTACTCTTATTGGTATCATTTGAGATGATTTGTTGGACTGAAATTTCTGATTTTGTCGTTCCTCCTAACCCTTGCAACAACTTTGGAGAATAATGCATCAATTGCTCAAGAGTAAGTGTAACTTTAATGGCCAAAACTTGGTTGATCACATCATCTTGATTTTGAATTTCCTCATCCACCATCGGAGGCATCACTATGGACTAATTTTCTTATATAGACTGAAACTGTTCTGTGGGCAGCGCATTGAATTGCACCTTCTTAGGTGCTGATACCTTCAAAGCCTTTGGAAAAGAGGTCTTAGTCTTCTCCGCTATCGGCACTACTCTTAATTCTTGAACGACCTTTTGTGATCTTGTAACCGCATTTACTTCTCCAATCTCTGAAATGGATCATTCTCCACCTCAACAAATCCACAATTTACTACTGATTTTGCCTTCTCTTGCTTCTTAAGCTCCTCAATAAGAGCCTTAACTTGAGGATTATCAATGTACTTTGAATCTTGAATGCGAACATCATTATTAGGAAGAGGTACTGATTCAAACACTTGCTGCCTTGGTGGATACTTGTTCGTTGCCCATTCCGGTTTCCCATGAATTTTCCAACAAGTACTCTCATTATGCTTGAATTTATCACATAACTTGCAATACAAAGGAGCCTTACTTGGATACCATCCCTGTTGTGGCTGCACCATTTGTATGGAACTCATTGGAACTTGTTGAGCAATCGGAGCTTGTGGCATCATTGGAACTTGTGGTATGATAGGTACTGCTTGAATTGGTTGAATAGGAATAGATGGTGCTTATTGCATAACAGCAAATACCGGATTCTCGAAGAATCTCTTCTCCCTACATTCTTGATCATTATGGCCCTTTATTTGGCATCTTGAGCAGAATTTCAGCAATCTATATGTAGTATCAGAATGCCCAATAGACCCACAATACTCACAAGTAATAAACTGAACCTCCCTTGGTTTCTCACCAATTGTAAGCTTAGAAATCTTGGCTGCAATATCCTCTGTTTTATGCTCTGGAGAAGCAACTTTATGAATGTATCCCAGCTTATCTTCAGCCTTGAGAGCATACTTTTGTGCCTCTAGCAATGTTGTAGGCTGTTTAGCCTTCACCTTATGAGCAATAGCTCGTTTCAGCCCCTTCACATACCATTGGATATTCATTTCATCACTCCTTGCAATCTTCCAATGAACCACAGCTTTGAGAACTGCAATATACCTCTGATTATACTCTCTAATTGATTCATCTTCCTTTTGTGTGAAATTTGTCCACCTTTCCATAGTCTTATCCTTATCATGGACTTCTTGATAATTAGCAATGAAAGCTTCCTTTAATTCCTGATATGTCATGGTATCTGGCTGAGTTTGTGCCCATTCCTCCACTGAATCTTGCAAAGAACTATGAAACCAAAGCAAATAATCACCAGCCGGTAACTTACATTGCTGGCAATACCTCTCAAACTTCACAATATGCTTCAAAGGTTCCCAATCTACCAGATCATCAAACTTTGGAATCCCCATTGTCTGAAAACCCCATACCATAGGTGGTAATACAGCCATCTCTGCCTCTTCCTGGGTTTCTTGAAATTGGAAAAACGAAATTGAATCTCCCTTCAATTTGAAAAACGAAATTGGATTACCTTCTAGATCGGTAAATGGAATCAAAACCTCCTGGATATGAGAATTAGACCCCAGATCTACTCCCAAATCTGAAAACGAAATTGAATCCAAAGATTGACTCACCGGTCGAGCTTGGTGGTATATCCTTCTTACTTCTCTTGGGCATAAAACTATGCTCCCTTTGTCAAATTGTACCCCACAAATCAATTACGGCAAAATCCCCTTCACCCAAGAAATTGCTCCTTTCTCAATGGTGTCGTTCTTTACCGACGATCACCAATACCAATGGTAACAACTCCTTTTTCAATAGAAATTCTTGCCAATCAATGGTCTGCCGAGCACCGTGGTCGCCAAATTGTTAGAGCCTGAACCATTAGAGGAAATTTGAGATCTCATTTCATCCCCATAAGAATCCTCCAATGGAATGGCTACCCTCTATTAACTGCAATTAATGCAGCACCAACAACTTCATTGCTGTTGTTTTTTCCCCATAACTTTTGATCCACTTGTCAAAATGTTGCGGCGTTTGTTGCATTAGATGCGGAATGAAAAGATCTTTCCAATGATATATGGTCATGATGTATTTCCATATGGTCATGTGCGTTAACCTTAAAAAAATATGATTTTTTGCTTATTTCTTATATATTTATATCGTAAAAGATGTATGAATGGGTTATCACTAGATAGATTTTGTGAAGACGAATCCATTGCTACAAAAAGTTTTTGAATCGGAGTTCTGGATCAAAAGTTATAATGAAAAAATGATACTACAGAAGTTAGTTGCAGCTGCATTAATTACAGGCTGCCACATAATACTGGAATGAGATATACTGGAGCTCTTCTCTTATTGGACAATTTAAAAAGCTGACATGAAATTTTAAGCATCCCTTAATGGGACAAAATGTAATCTCATTTTTCCTCTAATGTCTAACCTTGCAAGAAGGATGAAAAACCCAACAATCCAAGCTCAATCTATTAGATCAAGGCAATGTACACCACAAAGATCCATCATCTCCATAGCTAAATCAAGTAAAACACACTCCCAATACACCGTCTCTCTCTGTTCTTTTCTCTGCTCAGATAATCCAGTCATGATCCTACCTCCACAATGCCTACGTGCAAATATCCTGCACGCGTGCATGTGCGTATATCACTCCATATACGGTATACTGTCTTCTATACCACTTCAATAGTGGTGAGTGTGGTTAGTGTCGTGAGTGGTGACGAGTGTGGTGAGTGGTGACCACCCCAATAGCATGTTGGAGCCAACCAGTGGCATGGTGGAGCCTAGGTGGCGTGTTTGAGTCATCTTGGCATGTTTGAGCCTAAGTGGCATTTTGGAGCCCACGTGGCATGTTGGAGCCTAGGTGGCAAGTTGGAGCCCATGTGGCATGTTTGAACCGCCTTGGCATGTTGGAGCCTGCGTGGCATTTTGGAGCCTACGTGGCATGTGTGGGCCACCTTGGCATGTTTGGGCCTAGGTGGCATGTTGGAGCTCACATGGCATGTTGAAGCCATGTGGCATGTTTGAGCCACCTTGGCATGTTGGAGCCACGTGGCATGTTTGAGCCACCATGGCATGTTGGAGCCTAGGTGGCATGTTGGAGCCCGTGTGGCATTTTCGAGCCTAGGTGGCATGTTTAAGCCACCTTGGAATGTTTGAGCCTAGGTTGCATGTTGGAGCCCACGTGGCATGTTTGAGCCACCTTGGCATGTTGGAGCCTAGGTGGCATGTTTGAGCCATCTTGGCATGTTGCGACCACGTGACATGTTTGAGACTCCTTGGCATCTTGGGCCGAGGTGGCATGTTGGAGCCGAGGTGGCATGTTGGGGTCTAGGTAGCATGTTGGAGCCGAGATGGCATGTTTGAGCCACCTTGGCATGTTTGAGCCTAGGTGACATGTTGGAGCCTAGGTGGCATGTTGGAGCTCACGTGGCATGTTTGAGCCTAGGTGGCATGTTAGAGATATCTTCGCATGTTGAAGCCACGTGGCATGTTTAAGACACCTTGGCTATTGGAGTGTTGGAGCCCATGTAGCATGTTTGAGCCACCGTGGCCATGTTGGAGTCTAGGTGGCATGTTGGAGCCCGTGTGTGGCATTTTTAGAGCCTAGGTGGCATGTTTAAGCCACCTTGGAATGTTTGAGCCTAGGTTGCATGTTGGAGCCCACGTGGCATGTTTGAGCCACCTTGGCATGTTGGAGCCTAGGTGGCATGTTTGAGCCATCTTGGCATGTTGCAGCCACGTGACATGTTTGAGACTCCTTGGCATGTTGGAGCCCACATGGCATGTTTGATCCACCTTGGCATGTTGGGATCTAGGTAGCATGTTGGGCTAGAGATGGCATGTTTGAGCCACCTTGGCATGTTTGAGCCTAGGTGACATCTTGGGCCGTAGGTGGCATGTTGGAGCCCACGTGTCATATTTGAGCCTAGGTGGCATGTTAGAGATATCTTCGCATGTTGAAGCCACGAGGCATGTTTAAGACACCTTGGCATATTGGAGTCGATGTGGCATGTTGGAGCCCATGTAGCATGTTTGAGCCACCGTGGCCATGTTGGAGTCTAGGTGGCATGTTGGAGCCCGTGTGGCATTTTCGAGCTTAGGTGGCATGTTTAAGCCACCTTGGAATGTTTGAGCCTGGGTTGCATGTTGGAGCCCACGTGTGGCATGTTTGAGCCACCGCCTAGGTGGCATGTTTGAGCCATCTTGGCATGTTGCAGCCACGTGACATGTTTGAGACTCCTTGGCATGTTGGAGCCGAGGTGGCATGTTGGAGCCCACATGGCATGTTTGATCCAACTTGGCATGTTGGGGTCTAGGTAGCATGTTGGAGCCGAGATGGCATGTTTGAGCCACCTTGGCATGTTTGAGCCTAGGTGACATGTTGGAGCCTAGGTGGCATGTTGGAGCCCACGTGGCATGTTGGAGCCCACGTGGCATGTTTGAGCCTAGGTGGCATTTTGAAGCCACGTGGCATGTTTAAGACACCTTGGCATATTGGAATCGATGTGGCATGTTGGAGCCCATGTAGCATTTTTGAGCCACCTTGGCATGTTGGAGCCTAGGCGGCATGTTGGAGCCCGCGTCGCATGTTTGAGCCAACTTGGCATGTTGGAGCCTAGGTGGCATGGTAGAGTCCACGTGTCATGTTTGCGACACTTTGGCATATTGGAGCCTAGGTCGCATTATGAGCCCGCGTGGCATTTCGGAGCCTAGGTAGCATGTTTGAGCCACCTTGGCATGTTGGAGCCTAGGTGCCATGGTGGAGTCCATGTGTCATGTTTGCGACACTTTGGCATATTGGAGCCTAGGTCGCATGTGGAAGCCCGCGTGGCATTTTGGAGCCTAGGTGGCATGTTGAGCCACCTTGGCATGTTTGAGCCTAGGTGGCATGTTGGAGCCCATGTGGCATGTTTGAGCCGCTTTGTCATGTTGGAGCCTAGGTGGCATGTTTGAGCCATCTTGGCATGTTGAAGCCACATGGCATGATGGCATGTTGGAGCCCGCGTGGCATGTTTGAGACTAGGTGGCATGTAGGAGCCCACGTAGCATGTTGGAGCCTAGGTGGCATGGTGGAGCCCATGTGTCATGTTTGCTCCACCTTGGCATATTGGAGCCTAGGTGGCATGTTGGAGCCTGCATGGCATTTTGGATTGGAACCTAGGTGGCATGTTTGAGCCACCTTGGCATGTTGAAGCGACGTGGCATGTTTGAGCCACCTTGGCATGTTGGAGCCTAGGTGGCATGTTTGAGCCACCTTGGCATGTTTAAACCCACGTGGCATGTTTGAACCACATTGGCATGTTGGAGCATGTGGCATGTTGGGGCCTAGGTGGCATGTTTAAGCCACCTTGACAAGTTTGAGCCTAGGTGGCATGTTGGAGCCCACGTGGCATGTGCCACCCTTTGCAGCCTAGGTGGCATGTTGGAGCCCGCATGGCATTTTGGAGCCTAGGTGGCATGTTTGAGCCACCTTGACATGTTGGAGTTGTGGCATGTTGGAGCCAACATGGCATGTTTGAGCCACATTGGCATGTTGGAGCCTAGGTGGCATGTTGGAGCCCGCATGGCATGTTTGAGACTAGGTCGCATGTTGGAGCCTAACTGGCATATTGGAGCCAACGTGATGTTTGAGCCACCTTGGCATGTTGGAGCCTAAGAAAACCATACTTCCTTATAAAAAGAGCTACCTAGAAACTACACCTAGTTACAAATCATACCTAAAAAAACCATATTTTCTTAAGAAATAACTACTTAAAAACTACACCTAATTATAAACCACACCACTTCAAAAACCATCCTTCTTTAAAAAACAACCACTTAAAAACTACACCTACTTATAGACCACACTTTAAAAAACCATACTTTCTTAAAAAAGAACTACTTAAAAACTACACCTAGTTATATAAACCACACCTCAAAAGATGGCATCGAGCATTATATGTTCATTTATTGTCTTGTCCACCAACCTGAATCTTCTTGAGACTCTTTTTTTTTTACTTCTCATCCACATAAAAGTATATTTGTGAATTGACTTTATTTTCAGTGTCATTTTCAGTTTCTTTTGGACACACGACAATGTCCTGCTTACCACAGTTCTTGCAATCACTTGCAATACAATTTAGTTTGTGCCACTCTTCATTATCCTGTTTTGGACAAGCCATACTCCTCCATAGAGTGTTGACATTACAATATGTATGCTTATGAGCCTGACAAATTCCATCATTTTTGTTAGCAACACAAGCATCACAATTGCAGCTACAATTGATGTGGAGCTTAGCCCTCATAGAATTAAATGACTTTCTGAAGTTCTCTGCTTGCTTGCTTGGGAATGGATTGGAGGGAATTTGCTTGGATCGGAGGGAATTCAATGGCTGTACGAAAAATTTTGTAACAACTGTTGGCCACTTCATGTCATGATGACAAACAACCAAATATATTCTTTTTTTAAATATATACGACAAGCACGTGGCCTCCTACCATCCATTTAAAATTACATAAAGAACGTGTTTTCTAGTGCAAAATAGTACATGAATTTAGAACTAATGGATGACATCCTAGCGCGCTTTTATCCACCGACAAATAACTGAATTTGCTAGTATATTGCTGCACAGATTCTCGCTATTACCATCGTCCTTCTTTGAGTGTCAAAGATGGTGCTTTGTGCAAGTTGCAGATGCATTGATACTGTCTAGATAAAAAAGTCATCCAATATTATTTAGCACTGTGACTACAAGTACAGATTGACCAGAAATACGAGTTAGACTCAGACATGGGCAAAATGCATCTATTCCTATGATAGTCATCCAATGCTTTCCTGGAAGATTACAACAGTTAAAAGAGCTTCTATTTTTTAGATGGTTAGAAATAGTTATTTAACATTATTATTCCATTCCACGCTCCCACAACTTCTCAGAGCACCATATATACATGACTTGGCATTATACGTACCTGACGTACTGGATGCACGCCTTCAATTGCTGAACCCGTAATAGTCACCATGCTCTACTTATCTATTTATTCCTGATTATTTAGTATCACCATATTGCAAAGGTTTTGTCCTTGAAAACTTGTCGAGGCAGGGGTTTTTTAATCTTACGTAGTAATAGTTGTATTAGACTATTGTATGGACCTCTTGGACAATCATTAGGGCATACACCACCCGAAGGATATGCTAGGCGACGTCCTAGGAATGAAATACAAGATTACTTGAGGGCACGTTATCTATCAACGACGAGGCGTCATGGATTACAATGTCATATGACATAACAAATAAGTCTCTTGCCGTCAAATGTCCGCTCTGCATCTGTCACATCTGAAGACGAGGTCGTTGTTGGATCATATTTCTTGCATCCTCTGGATCTCGAGCTTGATGCCTTCGCATACATTCAACATCACATACAACACACATTGACCACATACAACCTAGCAGTCGCAATTGAATTTCGAACTCATATGGAACAAGAGCGGGAGGGGTTCAGGAGGACCGTAGTGAGGAAGAAGGTAAGGGAGCCAGTTGTATGTAGGATACATTTGCTTTTGTCTCGAGTGAGAGAAGTATTCTACCTAAGACAAATCCTACTACACTGCCCTGCAAGGACATAGGCTAAGCTAAAAATCGTCAATAAATTTCTTATAAATATAAAAAAAGTGATCTACCATTGCCATAATATTATATTTTTATGGTCAAAACCCAAATGATTCATTAATCGTTTGTTCATTTTTTTCCTAATATATGTTACATAACGACCAAACAAACATCCTCTTTACTGGTTTATCCCATTTTAAGATATCTTTTAGCATATCATAATTATCACCGCTTGTAAGTACACTAGATCGCACAATTATTCCAACAACGAATATGCAATCTGATACGCTTGACTTTAAGATACTCTAGAGAAGACGACATATTAATAACAAAATGGCTTCAGCTCGAGTTCCATAAATTATAGTAGTTGCAACTATATTGGTGAAAGTGAAAGTCCTAATATAGCTGTAGGCATATCCATGCATATCAAGACCTCCAATTGCTAGTACCTAATATAAGATTGAGGAAGGAAATTTATAGTGATCTTGTATGGTAATCTAACCAATGAAAGCGAAATAAAGGCAACGTGGCGATAAGTTGGCCAAGACACACCCCTCCCTCCCGACGAACCCCCACCCTCCTTAGTGTTTCCTTTTTTTTTTTTTGGTTAGGGGGGAGGTGGGAGGGGGATGCGAGAAGTGCATAGACGCAAATGGTCTCTTCTAAAGAGTTGGCATGATAATATGCATGCTAACTAAAATTATTGGCTCCCTGGGTGAAACTAGACCACCCAAACAAAATTTAGTCGGGGAAAAGAAAGCTTGTTATTCAAAATGTGGAAGAGAAATCACAATTTCTTCGACACGCGATTAACGTGGATTTGTTGACTCTACCTCTAGGCCTCATTCATATTTATAATCTAATTTAACTTGAATCCTTATGGCTTTGTTGACATAGATTTGCAAGCAATATAATTGGTCAATTTGGAACTTAAATCATGCGTTTTTGCCCCATTTGATGAGTAACATTCATCTTGGGAGAGTTAAATCCTTTGACCATTCTTTTATATATCATTTTGCAATCCCTTTGTCATTATAACTTCAGCAACATCCATAGCAAGTAATAAATTGCACCAGAAACCACAAACTTACATGTCTTTCCATGGATCTTGTTGGTCTAATTATGAGAATATGTGCAACAGCCCATCTCTAGCTCATGGGTGGTTCCGTGATTGATAGGAACTCGTATAGTCTATGTTGTGCTGGTAGGCGACAGGAGAAAGCAGATTCGGCCTTTTAGGGATGTACAATTGAAATAATTCAGATGACACCCAGATGCCATGCAAGTAATCAACGACAATGTAGGAGAATCTGCGGCAGTGCAAGGTTTGAAGGTGGGGCTAGTGGGTTCCAGGTTCTAGGGTTGAGGGGCAATTAAATTTTCTTTCCTAGTGGAGGCAGGGAGGGGGCGAACTCGAGGGCCAAGTGCACGGTCATACTCTCTATCTCCCCTGCCTGTGACGACCATATTTGTGCATACGAGTATAATACCCGTATGGCCGTAACACTCCCCGAGTGGTAACACGCTAGACCTAAGACAATCTGTCTGGAGTTCGAAGCCGCTTCTTTAATGTAAGGTTGTTGGGAGCAAAACCCAATGAAACAGTGTTGGTGTGGTGCGTGCGTCCTATTCTAATCTCCCTCCCACCCTAGGGCCCTCTCTTCCCCCTTTAATATTGATAGACAGTAGACATAATAATAATACAATTTATTTTATTTTATTATTTCTCTCATTCACACACACACTCTCTTTCCCTCCCTCTCTCTTTCCACAAACAAACCACAAGCACATAGACAAACTGGTCTCTCTCTCTCTCTCTACACAAACACACGAGAAGCACATAGACAGACTGGTCTTTAGTGGATGTAAAAGCTGCTGATCTTCTCTACTCCCACTTAAGTTCTCTCTCAATGGATGAGAAGATCAATAGAACGTTTCCATATCTTGTTTTTTCCTCATTTTTTGCTGTAGTTCCTTTGTTGGAGCATGTTGGTGTAGAAGTTTGAGAGCAGAAAGGGAGCATGGAAGAGACATGGACATGTGGAGGGTGTGGAGACAAGGTTGTCTAGGGGGGAACAGGTTGGCAAAGCGAGGGAAAGGCAAGAAATAAGGTGTTGGGAAAACGAGGTACATGGGCTTTGAAAATAAGGACAAGTTATGGCGGAGCAGAGCAGTGGGCCAACCATGTTCGGCAGTCCGGCGGCAGCCGAGAATAAGTATAAGAGCTCAGGGAGGTCCCTTCCCGGTGATCAATTCGCTGTCGGTTAGTTTCTTCCATCTTCAATGCCCTGGGCCATCGCTTTGCCGTCTGGATAAGGCCTTAGTTATGCCTGCCAAACTTTCTGTGCCTCAGCCGTTCGCTTCCTGCCCAGCAGCACTGTCAATCCGCTCCAGATCCGCATCTGGCACTGCCCTCATTTACTACCCCCACATGCTCATTCTTTTCCTTCCATCCCTTGAAATTTTTGATCTTTCCTTTGCCTAATTTGCCCAATTCCCATCCCCATACATTTCATTTCATTTCATTTCATACCTTGTTGATCATAATTTGTACTGATCATATCTGCTCAAGGATTAATTGTTTGGTTTACTTGTAACCTGTCATTCAGTTTACCTTTGATCTGGTAAGTATCCTGTTCCATTGCATTCCTTAAATTTTTTTACCTTCATCTGTTTTTATTTAGGTAACGTGTCCAGTATCATAATTGTTATTCTGGTTTCGTCCATGATGTTATTCTTCCCGTTATGTTGTAGTTGGTAGTTTGGTAAGTGTGGAGTTGGAGGATCTTATTAGCTGTTCTGATGTACTGTTGTTTCTCTTGAAGAAGAAACTTAATCACTGCGCTTTCATTTCGATCTTGCAAAAGCCATGCTGTCTGTTACTGTCACACCCTTTTGGGATGACAAGGATCTGGAAGAAGAATTTGAACACATGAGCAAGGATATTTCTACTTACCAATCCAACAAGCTGAAGCGCATACTCGAGAAAAATAAGGATACTGAATATCTTCAAAGGCACGGCCTGCAAGGGCGCACAGATGTGGAATCCTTTAGGAAATGCTTGCCCATCATTAGCTATTCCGACATATACAGTGATATAGAACGCATCGCAAACGGAGACCAGTCGTCCATTCTTTGTTCTGCTCCATTTCTTAGATTTTCTCTTAGGTAACTATATGATCTTTTAATTTTTTTTTTCCAGTTGATCAATTCTTACAGGTCCTTTGTTGAATTCCACCCAGGAATCCTGCTGCAAAGAATGTAGCTAGATTTCAGAATCTGCCCAAACTGAATTGAATCTATGCTTCAGAATGCCTGCATGTTTAGCTGTTCATATACTGACATGGTGTCATATTGTAATTCCTTGCACATGGTTGTGTGTATGCAGCTCAGGAACTTCAGCTGGAAAACCGAAGCTCATTCCTGTATATGGAGAATGCACTGAAGGTGCCGAGAGATGGGCCACATTAGGCAGCGTCTTTAGAAATAGGTACGTCCCTTGATACAGAAAAATTGGAAGAAAAATATGAGCATGGACGAGGAGGATCAGTACTTCACTTAAGCATATGTTTTTTTGAATATAGGGAATTTCCTCCACAGCCAAATACGGCAGCCTTGGCATTTGTGTATGCTAGCAAGATGCACAAGACACCAGGAGGACACCTTGCAGGCACATCAACAAGTGGCTACTTCAACAGTGATCAATTTAAGAACAGGGACAGATCAAAGGAGGCCATGGTCAGCCCTGATGAAGTGATTTTGCAAGGTTTTGATATTAGACAGTCCATGTACTGCCATCTGTTATGCGGTCTGATAAGGAGATATGAAGTGAATTCTGTCACATCATTTTTTGCTTACATGATTGTTGAGGCAATGAGAATGCTGGAAAATACTTGGAAAGATTTGTGCCTTGATATCAGAAGAGGGGTTCTCGGCTCAAGAATTACTGACTCTGTAACAAGAGAAGCAGTATCTAAGCTTCTTTCAGCAAATCCCGAGTTTGCAGAAATTTTAGAGAGGGATTTTTCCACAGGATCATGGAGTGGAATCATAGAAAGGATATGGCCCAATGCTAAAATAGTTGTGAGTGTGATGACAGGAGCCATGGCGCCTTATGTCCCAATTTTGCGTCACTATGCTGGCAAAATTCCTCTAGTAAGCTTCGAATACGGGGCATCCGAATGCTATCCGATAGGGATAAATCTAAATCCTAGAACTCCCCCGGATCAAATTCTTTTTACAATTGTGCCAAAATGCGCGTATTATGAATTCCTTCCAGTTCCTCAAGAGGGTGAATCTGAAGAATATACTGAAACAGTGGCTGTGAATGAGGTCCAGATCGGCAAAGACTACGAATTGGTACTGACAACTGATTCAGGTAAGAACACTGACACCCCAGATCAAGCACGTAGTACCTGTATTATTTCACCAGATCAAGAACATAGTACTGAATACTATTTTATCAGATGAAGCACATAGGACCGAACTTGTTTTTCAAGCAAAGCACACAATATCAGACATTAATTCCCATAAAAGCCATGGCAGAAAGCATCATTAAGTTTGCTGAGATTTGTTTTCCCTGCTACACAGACAGAAATAAGATGTGCAGTAGCTAAGTAGTCGATTGAGCTGAATTCTGCTAAACACTGTACAGGCTAGCCAATTGAAGTAAGGATATGGGCAAAACGTTGAAAAGGGTGTTTTATGTTTGTTTTGCAGGGCTGTATAGATACAGACTGGGAGATATAATGAGGGTGGCAGGATTCTACAACACGGTACCTCAGGTGGAGTACATCTGCAGGAAGAACGTGCTGTTAAGCATAGCCACAGACAAGACAGACGAGGCTGAACTGCAGCAAGTGGTAGAGAAAGCTTCAAGGCTATTAGAGAAAACCCAAATGGAGCTGTTAGAGTTCAGCAGCTGTGCAGATCATGGCTCAAATCCAGGGCACTATGTGATTTTTTGGGAGCTGAAAAACGGAAGCGAGTTGGATGACGAAGTGCTGGATAAATGCTGTGAATTACTTGATGGATCCTTCAATGAACCGTATCAGAGAGGCCGGCTGAACAGTTTAATCGGTCCTTTGGAGCTGTGCATTGTTAAAGAGGGTACGTTTGCACAAATCCTTGAAATTGCTGTGAGCAGAGGTGGCTCTGCTAGCCAATTCAAGCTGCCTCGTTGCATCAGTAACCATAGCCTTCTCTCCCTCCTCGCCTCTGGCAAAGTTAAACAATACTTCTCAGCCCAGTGACGTGGCCCGACCTGACCTTGACTTGGTCCCTCCGACCTGACTACACCCCTGTATCAGCCACCCACCCTGACCTGACACACATTTTGTCTAGGTTCAAGTTTTAGATTTGCTAAATTTCATCACCCAAACATAGTCTTGCCCAGATATGGGGGAGTATCTTGCTTTTATTTTATTGTTTTTATATATTCACTCTTTTCCTTTGTCACTTGTGCCTGCCTATTGTGGGTGATGAAGACTTTGGCTCCATTGATGGCAGCTTTACATATGCCCCCAAATGTCATAATCTTTATAAAGGTTGAAAATTTGCAAAACATTCTTTGTTTATGCCAATGGACATTGTTTCTTTGCCTACTCATCATTACATCTCGTTGTATTTTGCCAAGCATAATCCTTGAAAGTACAATATTCGCTAACTCAAAATTTGAATCATAAATACCAATTGGCTCCAATTCCAATATGGTAATGTTAAAGTACACAAGAAATCATTGCAGGTACTTAAAAGTTGCAATTGGACGAGTCTACTAATTTGCATCTTCTACTATGTGGTCACTTTGAGTTTTCGTTAGAAATGAGGAATCAAGACATCTCAAACATTTAATTTTCTCCTTTACTAAGGATGTTTATTCCTAACCACCGAAGTGAGGGTTGCTCTATAGGTCCTTTAGTTTGGGGGTGGAGGAGTTCAGTGGAAGTAAAGGAGGAAAGTGTTTAATGCACGACACGTATCAGAGCAATATCAAATTTTCTCGTCCCTCAAGTAACTTGCAAAAGTTCGAAATAAATTTCTACCAAATATTGGCCTCATTCATAATACACCAGCATATCTGTAGTCGACCTAGTAATCCAAGGCCAACTAAAAGATGGGGTGTTTGGTTTGTGGAATTCTTGATCTTTCTAAAATGATTATACTTTGATTTTCCATTAGAATGTAGGTAATATAATAAATGTGCTATATTATGTCCCAAAAGTGAACGATAGGAATTTCAGAGACTGATACCTGGGCAAACCAATCCGCCTCAGATGTCCAGCAAGCCAAGAGCTAAACCTCCTCGTGTCCAATATGTAACCCGTGAAGTAGCCCAATACCGCAAATGAAACTAGATTCTCAATGGTCGCACATGCCCCGGTATGATCAATATCTATCCATGGAGTCTCGGAAGAGCTGCTCAAGCAGTCAGCAGTGATGATCCTCCACAAATTTCAGAGCCTCTTGAACACGGGCAGTCCTACACTCCGGAGCCTTGCGCTTGATCCAATCGAAAACCCGCCGAAAGTGATGCGAGCAACAGTGTCATTACTCGCCCGGTAGGCCGCGGGGAGTTGGGGCTGCCGCTGGCATTCCGAGAGGTATCCGGGGGCACCCGGGAGGCACATCGGCTACATGCACCCTAGAAGAGGGCATCACCGGCAAGTGATCCCTTCCCAAGCCACGGGGGAAGAGGGCATCCGCATCCAAATTCCAAAGGGGCATGCTTGATGGAATCATGACCAGGAGTCTCCAAAACACAATCTACTTGGGTCTCGAGAATTATATTGAGAGGAAGAGCAATCCACATACCTCTCAACAGAAGGGGATTCAAGAGCTCCCTCATCTCTGCCACCAATTGCATGCCACTTCCTACAGCCCGCGCCTCTTCATGCATGCCGAGACCCGCGCCCTTCCCCTTTACTGGAGGATTCTTTCTCCTCGCCATCTCCCTTGGCTTCACCTCCAAGCCATGAGGTTCAATCGATCCCCCATCAGCCTGTCTGGCAGGAGCCATGACATCCGAACCAGTCCGGAAATCAGCTGTTTGCGACAGCAAGCCACATGCAAAACAGCTGATGCTATAACCTCCGGAAAGAACTCGGAGCAAGCTTTCCAACGAGCCCAAGCATGCCAAAATCTGACACCAGATAAGAGAGATATCGCCGATCAAAGTTTCGCCGTCAGAACCCTAGCTCCAGGCGCCAGCGTCCTTCACTCACACCCTGCCCCGATAGGAATTTCTTCATAATCATGTTTGAAGCTGAGTCTTCTGTGCGGCAATTGGTTATTCGGGGGTGGATACTTTGGGTGAATCATATGTGTTGTATCAGTATTATACTCCGGCAATGTCTACCAGTTCCTTGACAGCGGTTAAAATCCCGTGTTGGTTCCAGATTCAGGATCTTCCTCCTGATCTGATGGTGCCTGATTTCTTGGTTTCTATGGCTAATGGCCTGGGTGTATATTTGGCTCATTCTATTGTGCAAGTCCCCAAGATCTGTGTTGCTCTGCCTGCTTTGCAGCCTGTGCCCACTTCTCTTCCAGTGCGTAGTGGTCCCTGGCATTTTCTTTTCCGATTGAAGCTTTTGAATGGCTTTGAGATCCGGCGGATGTTTCCATCTATTGTGCTACCATCTGACCCTGTTGATGATCCTGCTGGTCCTGCTGATGCTTGTGACGTGGTAGGGGTTGCGGATGCTTATGCAGGGGCCCGGGATTCCTCTGTTCCTGAGGCAACCGGCAGCGGACTCCGTGGTGCAGTGAGTGGAGTTGGACGAGGTGGTGTGGTTAGGAGAGGTGGTGTGGGATGAGGCCGGGGCAGGCTTGCTGCTGGCCGCCCATTGGATGGCGGGGCTAGGGGACATGGTGGCTCAGGGGAGGGCTCAGATGATTTGGTTGTGGCTAGGTCTGAGGACAGGGCTGTGGGAGGGGCTGGTGATCCTGCTGGGGATATTCCGGTAGCGGTATGTGCTGAGCATGAGGTGGCTGGAGCAGCCCGGTTGGAGGTAGAGACTAGTGTGGCCCATGACTCTATGGAGGCGCCTGGGGGACTTCCAATACGTGTTGGAAGTGGAATGTCACATAGAGCGGTTGTGGGTCACATTGATGTGATTAATCCTCTGGCTCTAGATGATGACTATGTGGAGTGGGCTAATGGCCTGGTGGGTAGGCATGTGGGGCTGGACACTTCTCCTCCGGGATGAATAGGTCGATCCTCAGTTGGAATGTGCGGGGGGTGCGGTCCTCTAGTAGTAAGAGGGCCCGTGTTTCTTTGGCACTTCGGCAGTTGCGTCCTGATATTGTTTGCATTCAGGAGCATAAGTGTCACAGGGGTGATATGTCCAGGCTCATGAATATGGTTGGTAGGCAGTTTGGCTCTATTGCTTCTTCTTCTGGGCGGACTAGTGGGGGTACTCTTATTGCTTGGAGGATGGATGTGCAGGTCACATACTCTGCAGCAGACAGGTTTGGTCGGTGGGCAATAATTAAGTGGTTGGAGGGAGGGCAAGAGTGGGGGATTGTTAATGTTTATGCCCCTAATCAGCCTTCTCAGCGGGGTGCTTTATGGGCCACAGTCCGGAATAAGTTGCGAGCCCTTGGTGGGTTGCAGGTTGCTTGGTTGCTGTTAGGGGACTTCAATATGGTAGAGCGAGTAGAAGATCGCTCTGGTTCTGGAACCCAGGTTGTGCATGGGTTTGAGAGGGACCAGTGGTCTCGTTTGTTGCAGGATTTGGCCTTGGTTGAGGTCCCTGGGGACTTGTCTTTCACCTATTGTAATAGGCAGATTGGTGCGGGCCAGGCGTATGCTAGGCATGATCGGTGCTATCCTTCCCCATGCGCATTGGATGGTGTGCCCTCTTTGCGCCGGAGTAACGTCCTGTCTACCTCCATTTCTGATCATTACCCTCAAGTTTTGTCCAGTCAGGGTGCGGTTGCCTCTCGGCCCTCTCGGACGGTGTTCCGTTTGAACACTCGGCTTCTGGCTGATGCGGATTTTTCGGCCCAGTGCCAGGAGTTGTGGCTTGATACCTTTTCATCTCTGAAGGGTATGTCTAGTATGGTGACTACGTTGGCCAGAGTGAAGCATTTTGCCAAGGTCTTTGGTAGGCAGCGTGTGCAGCAAGAGCGGCAGGAGTTGTATAGTCTCTATCAGGAGTTGGAGAAGATTCGGGCGCATCCTTCTGATGGCATTAGGGAGAATGCAGTGTTGCAGCGTATTGTTGCTCTGGAGCAGGTTAAAGTGCGGGAGGCGCATGTTACCTGGTCGAAGGAGGGGGACACAAGTTCGTCGGTGTTCTTTAGAGCAGCTAGGCAGTGGCGATATGCAGCATCTATGGCGTCCCTTGCTTTGCCTGATGGCCGGACTTTGGAGGATCCTGCTGATTTGCAGAGGTATGTGCATGCTCATTTCTCAGGGTTTTTCACGCAGCGCACTCTTCCCTATGAGCAGGAGATGCAGGAGCTTGTTTTGGGGGCTGTTAAGCCATCTATTTTGCCTCACTAGCGTGAGAGCTTGGAGCAGGAACTCTCCAGAGAGGATTTAGCAGAGGCATGTATGTGCATGGCCAAGGATAAATGTTCTGGGCTGGATGGCATCCCTGTGGAGTTCTTTCAGATTTATTGGGAGTGGGCTGATGAGTCTGTGTACCAGGTGTATCTTGAGTTGCTGCAGTCTTCTCAAATAGATAGGATCTTGAATACCGCATGCATTTCCTTGATTCCTAAGGTTAAGCAGCCTTCTACTATTAATGATTGGAGGCCTATATTCTTGTTGTCCTCTGTATACAAGCTTATTGCGAAAGCCCTAGCAGAGAAGTTGAAGCCGGTGTTGACTTCTTCCATTAGTAAGGTGCAGTCTGGGTTTGTTCCTGGGAGGAACATTTTGACTAATGTTGCCGCAGCTTATGAGGGCCTTTATTGGGCCAGGAGAACAGGTCAAGGCATTGCCTATCTTAAGCTTGACTTTGCCAAAGCTTACGATAGTGTCCGTTGGGGAGTTCTTATGCGCCATGATGTTAGCGTTGGGTCGCGTGGTCCACGCTTTCTGAGACGATCATGAAGGCTGCATAGGTCGGCCACGGGCTACGGTGGTGTGTGGGGGTGAACCCTCGCCTTTTTTCTCCTTAGGCGCAGGGTGCGTCGGGGGTGCCCTTTGGCCGCTTTTTTTCTGATTGTGGCGGAGGCTCTGTCTCGATTGTTTTTTTTGGCTGCTTGGTGGAGGGGGGTGGTGGATGGGCCGGATGCGGGGATGATAGTTTAGATTATTAACTAGTTCGCCGATGACACTTTCCTCTTCTTGGTGGCGTAAGAGAGGAATTTGCTTGAGAATGTAAAGGGTTTTTTGGATACTTTCTCCTTGGCCTCGGGCATTTCTTGAATTGGGGTAAATGCTGCATTATGGGCCCGGTGACTCCGCCTCCCCCTTGTTTGGCTCTTTTCCCTTGGAAGGTGCTTCCAGGTAATGTGTGTACTAAGCTGTTGGGTATTCCCTTTGGAGGGGATGTTTCCATGGGGAGGGTGTGGGATGAGATTTTGCAGGGGTTGCAGAAACACCTCAATTGGTGGAAGGATAGCGGGCTTGGGATCATGTGCGTGTACTCTTCCAGATAGATTATGCCTCAGTTTATCACCACTCTTCTCCTTTCTTGTGGGTTCCTCTACCCCCTTCGCACTTGCCCTTTGGTCGCCTTTGTGCATGCTCGGACCTTGAGCCCGTTGGAGGCGAGCTGTTGTGGTCACCTTGGAGGATTGGTATTGGGGTGGTCAGCTAGCTTCGTGGGAGTTCTTTCAAGCTCGCTTTCGCCTGAAGGGCAGTGACCAGGCTATCTGGGAACAAGTGGCGGGGAGTATTCCGCTACACATACCTATAGTCCCTCAGGATGATGTGGTGGTGCAGGTTTGGAAGGTTCATCCGGATGTTGTGTCTTCTTGTTTTGTGCGGTCTTGTTACCGGGTATTGGCTATTCATGACACTCTGCCCCCTTCAGGCAAGTGGTCTCTGCAGCTTCCGGGTTCTCGATGGCGATCGGTTTGGACGTGGACATGCACTTCCTCCACCGAAGGTTAGGGTGCTTATGTGGCAGGTGGTGCACCACTGTATCAGGGTGAATGTTCTTGTGAGTCAGTTTAGGCCGGGTGTGAGCCCTCTTTGCCCTTGTTGTGGCCTTCATCGTGAGATTGTGGAGCATTGTCTGGTTTTATGCCCTCACTTGCAGGCTGCCTGGGATTGGGTCAGGGCTCATTTGGAGGTGAGATTGACTAGCCGCCAGATTCTTCGCTTCATGTGTATCCTCGGTGCTTGGCGCTCTTGCGGCACAAGCCTTGCATCTATCGTGGCTTGGTTGGTGTGGTTGATTTGGGCGGTTGTGGATCTTTCGGGGATTCAGCGACTGCAGCCTCTCTCGATTCGTACAAGATTTCTCAAAGCTTTTCGTGTTCCGGGATTAGCCTGGTGATGTTTGCCATTTGGGACTTCTTGGGTGTTGTAGATGGTGATGGTGGGTTTGTAGAGAGTTGTAGTTTTTTTGTGAGTTTGTTGTGGAGTGTCGAGGTATCGCTGTCTCTTTGAGGCATTTCTCCTTCCTCCTCACTTGCTTTGTAACATTACCATTCTTTTAATATATTGATGACACAGTTCTTCAGAAAAAAAAAGTGAACGATAAAATTTAATATATGGATAATGGAGAATTGTATTCGCAATCTGATAGAGATCTTACGATCTAGGAGATAAAAAATATTTACAATAACAGAAGAAGCTCCAAGGGAGCTGTAGATGAGTCAAACTAGCATTAAGAAAGTTCCTTGAGAGAGTGTCCACCTACCATCCAGTCTGGTCCAAAATCTGGTTGATGTGGCATACCTCCGGAAGTCATTTTGCCCGAATTTTGGATTCCAGATCTTTCCAGCCCAGATTAACTTACGACCAGAACTTGTACTCCTGTTGATATGCTAGGCAGGCGAATCTGACTCTTGGCACTAATTGTGATGTTCCCTAGGAAATACAATATAAAGACGTATATTCTAGGCCACGTCACCATACAAGCCTATATGGTTGTTATATTAGTGTGGAGAGAGGTATGGCCAGGTTATTTAAGTAACTTAGACCATTTCTGCATGTAATACTTCTATAGGCGATCCTGCCACACGAATGCACCCTACTAAAGACAAGTGGCATTTCATGTAAACACTAATCTATTAAGGGCCAAACCCTAAACCTAGACCACTTTTTGGCTTCACCAGTTCCCGATCCCAGTTTTCACTCGCAACTTCGTTTTAGAAATCGTCTTCTGCAGCACAGTCTATTACAGCAGCCCCAGGAGTGCGCTTGCATCAGGAGAGGGTGAATCTACTCCGATTCACCTACAAATTGATGGAGACCCTAGGAGCTGTAGAAAGTCTTCAAAAGTATCTTCTAGGATGCTGTAGAACCACATGCCTAACTTAGGACCAAAATAGAAAGTTTAAACTCTAATTCTTGATCATGTTCTTAAACATGCACCGATATGAATTTGTACCATAAAAGCATGGTAAAATTGGAACATGCATCGTACGACGTGCTAAATTTCTTGTATATATATTGTGCTATTGTCCAGAAGTGTGGTAGGTTTACAAAGGCATCTAGATGTCCTTGGTGGCTTTTGTGATGCGAAAAGCATGCACATTAATAGGACTAAGATCAGAATAGTAGTGTTTGAGGCTACTAAAGTAGATCAACTAAAAGTGTTCTACAAAGGAGAGTCTGTTGACCTTGTGGATAATTATAAGTACCTTGGTCTGATTGTAGACAAAAGCCTATAGTGGAACCTAGCTACCAAGCAAAAAGAAGATCGTGGGTTTAAGGCATTATATGCCATTGCAGCGCAAGCATAGAAAGGCAGACATATGGAAATTCAGTATGAAATATATAGCACAATAAGAGGGGGTTCCTTTGTATTTTTGTACATTTTTTCCTATGGTTTTGTTAAGATTTGGTCGCCGTATTTTGAAGACATACTAATGCATACATCTACAGTGCGCGTACGCTCACATTAATTTTTATGACACGTTTTAATGGTTACATCTATGATTTTTGAGAATATCTCCAATGGGAGCATGCAAGGCTCGAAGAAGGATACTTTAGGGTTATTAGATTGTATGTGGTTTTTCTGGCAGGGCTCGGGAAGGGGAAGGGGGATGCAGGTCTCGAGGATGCCAAGACAAAAGACCCTACTTCATTCCTTTCCGAAATGGCCCTTAGTTTTTGGCCGGCCCTTAGTTTTAGTTTCCCATGGCTCAATGCGAACGGGAAGGCAGGTCTTGAGGATTGCACTTACTTTTTCACTGGAAAAGGGATTGGAGCAGAGTCATTGTCCAAGGTCTCTTATTGGTTAAAAAGTCTTTGCCAGAGCCTTTTGCCTGTAGAGTGGATAAGGTTTCTCAGCTTATTTGCATAGTACCGAACGGTTCTTTTTCTGTTGTATAGAACATTCTTTGTGGAAGCGGCCATGGCAAATGGAATTATATTAGCTTTGCTTATTCAGATGTGTCTCATGTTGATGGTCATTACTACAACAAAGCTCGTACTGGATTTTGGGCTTTCAAGGTTCTACCAAAGACTTCTCTTGTAAATTGTTGTTGCGTGGCTTTTAGATGGCCTGTCAGTACTTCAAAATTTCCTACTCCAAATTCAGGGTAAGTAGTTCTTTGTTGCATGTTCAAGACTTCTGGATTGGAACATGATTCTGTTCAAGCTTTAGACATTTTATAACAGTGTATTCTTTAGTATATTTGAGCTGCCCTTAGTATGCAATGTAGGAAATTGAGATAAAAGCATTTCTTGACATTATGCTCCCACCTTAAGTGAGAGTCTCGAGTAGCGTTCGCATAATATCGAAAACTCTTTTTCTGGTCTACAAATCATTCTTTGTGAAAGCTGCGAAAGTTGACATGGCAAATGCAAACATAATATTAGCTTTGCTTATCCAGATATGTCTGATGTTGGTGGTATATAAATCATTACTACAACAGAGATCCTACTGGATTTTGGGCTTCCAAGGTTCTACCAAAGACTTCTCTTGTAAATTGTTGTCGCGTGACTTTTAGATGGCCTGTCAATACCTCAAAATTTCCTTACTTTAGATTCAGGGTAAGTAGTTATTTATTGCACGTTCAAGACTTCTGGATTGGAACATGATTCTGTTCAAACTTTAGATATTTCATAACAGTGTATTTTTAGTATATTTGAGCTGTACTTGATATGCGATGCGGGAAATTGAGATAAAAGCATTTCTTGACATTATGCTTCCACCTTAAGAATAGAATAGAATAGTTTTTAAGTGAGAGTCTCTAGTAGCGTTTTTTGAGACTATGCTCCTACCTTAAGTAAGAATCTCCAGTTGTACTTTTTTATTCCTTATGCAAAACTAGTGCAATGTGCAGAACTCTCCTTATGCATATAAAGTTCTCTACGTTATGCCAGATGACAGTTTACCAAGGTTGGCTTTGGAGGACACACACACAAAGGGGTGAGATATTTAGCTAGCAAGATTTAAGGTACACATGAATGGTTTGAAGATTTATAAGAATGGTATACGCACTTGGGTCATCGAAAATTGTCACTCGCGTGTGCTGGAGAGAAGGCACATTTAAGGACTTTTATAAAAGTCATATCAACCCCATGCTACACGGTACCAAGTACCTGCAAGAAAATATCTCTATTAGATACAGACAAACCATTTACAGAATGTGATTGAGCTCGCACAGGCTGGGGGTTGAACTAGGTAGGATGAAGCACATGTGCTTCTTGATTGTCCAGTATACGTTGACTCCCGCATCAAGAACGATATGCAAGCTCATACACTTGTTGATTTCTTTGATCTCCCAGATGTCTAACTAAATTGGGGCATATATACTTGACATTTTGGACCACAGAGATGGATGCTTGAAAATAATGGACATGAAGGAAGTGAAAGACGAAAAGATGGAAGGGATCAATATTATCAGATGATGCACTAGATGATCTTTTTTATTCTTGATAATGTACTGGTTTGAACCTCTTATAGACCTGGCAGTCCCAAAGACATAATAAGGGCTCGCATGAAGACAGACAAAAGCGCTAGCTAGGCTTTTCATTCATCTCATCGATTTTTCTACAACGGTCTAGAGTTGGTAGCTGCACATCGCAGGCTACCCAAAAAATAAAAAACATAGGGAATATCTAGTCCACCTGGACCCCAAATAAAATTGTGTGCTACAATGTTGGCTAGTGTACCTGCCAAGAGCTTATCGCCGGGATTAAAAAACCCCGCCCTTTGGGTTTTCGAGGAAAAACCTTATTTTTCATTGACATTTTGAAAAAAGAGTACACAATTGTTGGACCTTAGAATTCCGACAAAGAGATTGATCCCCATTTGGTCATGTGTACATAGATGATTTGTCTTTGCTCTGTATAGGTTTTGTGTGAAGATTCTAAAAGAAACCTTTTGTAGGGTCCACGAAAAAATTCATTGAATAAATACTCTTTCACGTGCTGTTCAACATGAGAGCAAATAACAGTCTTGAACTGGAGAGGCATGGTATAATCAACCGCTATTACATTTATTATATGTCTTGACTAAAATTATACTATAGTAGTAAGACGAGTTGATAGATGTCATTAAACGATGGGGTCATATATGCTTTTGTTTCATCTAGAAGTGATTCGTTCCCCTTTTGTCCTTCCTATGGACCCTATAAGGCCATATTTCATACTCAATGCAAATTCCAATTCTTCAATTACATGACCCCTTTAACAAATGTCCAAATTATAATAGTTGAGTGATGTGTATTGGATCATAAGCATCTAAGTGATGGGCTATGCAATTGTCCTTGAACCAAAGAAAATGACAAAAATCTGATATCGTATTCTCTCCATACAGGCATGAATTTACAAGTGTCCAAGAAAAATCAAGGATTTTACTGTACACATGTCTATCTGATAGTTAGTTGAATCAAAAGGTGGTTGCACCAAAAAAAGCTGACATGTTTAGATTACCTTTATTCCATTTTGATATGTTTTGGTTGTCTTGAATGATAGATGAATTTTATTCTTGTGAGTTGGTCCCTCCTCGGTGTTGAACTCTAGCGGGTGGCCAATTCGAGATAAAAAAATTCAACATTGAAGCTTGTTGAAAATGTCATTTGTAGAGTATAATAATCCTTCAGCTTTTGCAATATATAAATTGACGTTCAGGCTTTATATAGGTAGGGCATTAAGCACGATCAGACGTGGCATTCTTTATCAGAAAATAGGATTGGTGCGGGTCTATAACACATGTTATTTTTTTCCTAAGAGGAAGGATATTACAAATGATGAAAATGCTAAAGGAAGACGATCTATACCTATGATAACACCCCATAGCATGTTGAGACTGAATCGAGCTCAATGAAGGGACCATATGCCTAAACTTTAGAAACAAGAGAGATTAGTGTGTTGAGACATAGTATATATGATGGGGCATTAGGCACCTAGGATGCTCAAATGTTTCCCCAGAATAGCTAGATGCGCACTTTGACCTCATGATTAAAGGGGACACTCGAATCAAACAGATCCATCTAACCTTGCTTGCCTCCATGCTTTCACTAATCATAACCATCATTCAATTAGATGACTAACATCCAAGTTTATGGAACCATGTTACATGCTTATCAATATCTCATCAAATATAGGCCATCTAAGAAGCTTCATCTGACTCGTTCTTCAAAAAGCACTTTAAAGAGCTTCAGTAGGCCTTACTAAAGCCCAATGTTAATACTCAATTTGTTACGTGCAAAATGCATTACCTCAAAAGTTATTTTTTACAATTGAAGGATAGATACTACTATATTTTAACATTAAGATTTGGACTGTTGCTATGGAGTTGGGAACTATCATTTTGGCTTGAGAATTTTCATATGGCAAACAATAGAGCAATAACCACCTCATTTGGACCTAAGGAATTTGTGCTACTACTGCATATGAGTAGCAAGTTGATCCACAAATTATTACTAATTTCATGCAATAGAGACAGTTAAAAGAATCTTAGATTTTCTTATAAACCAGTGCCAAAATCAAGTCCTTTTTCAGGCTGACATAGGTGCTATGTATAGAAAACCTATAGCTATAGTTCTCTTACTTTGGATTAATAGCATTAGTCACTAGAGTGGTGTACTGACTGCTATGCTAAAAAAACACTCATTTAGTGAACATCTAGATGTTTTAGTTAGCATAAACTCTTTAGTCTTACTTTGGCTGACTTGCCTTAACAGAGGTATAAGGTTTGCTGCAATTCTAACTTGTCCACGTGTGGTGCCACTTTAGCCAAAATTAATCTTCCCATCGCATCCATTAGTTTTATCATTGGTGTACTAGAAAATTGCAAAAAACTATAAAAATTCATGCAAAAATTCCTCAAGACAACGCCAAAACTTCTTCATTTTCTTCTTTTTGTAATTTCCCATTTCAGATGATTTGCATGCCAATACTTTATGGCATGTGCCTATAAATGTATATGTATTAAAAATACCTCAGATGCACATGTACAACCTCCTTTAGAATGTCCATATTGGTTACAATTTGGTTTCACAAACCATGTAAGCATCATTACCTTGTTAATTCTCGTTCGACATTCTTTATTTAGAAATTGTGTATACAAGATAGCAATGAATTTGAACATCTTCAAATATTTTGTTGCTATTGTCAAGGAATTTATCAGGCTTTGGCACCAACATGATAGGCCTTAACACCATATGTACCAACTGTGCCTAAGGCAAGCTAATACAACCCTACAAACCTTTTGTCCAAAGTGTGCCATACTGCTAGTTATGCATTTGGGATTTGGCTCGTATTTATTCTTAGGAAAATTTGTAAGAACACCCATATATATTTGTAAAGTCATGAAAATGCGCCCTTGTTTGAGGTGTACTTTTGACGAAAATGACCATAAATGGGAATGTGTCATTTTGATCAATTGAATGGTATCTTCCCACTAAAGCTAAAGTCATCTGAATTGAAGTCTGAAGTCTTAAAGTCATAGTCTCCTGAATCCTTACAAGCTTTTTGTGTATCAAAAAAATCATAACTTGGATTCCAGACTCTGTTTCATGTTTCAGGTTCCAGGCTCGCATGAAAATGACAAAAACCTCCCGATAGATAGGCTTCTCATTCATCTCAACAGATTTTCTACAATGGTGGATAGTGGATAGAAAAATGACTTGAACCATGGCATCATCCTTCGTCCTCATTTCTTCTTGTCCAAAACGCTATTGTCTTTCCAACATGTAAAGAAAAGGAACTCTTCATTTAAAATAACTTAGGACTTTGCACTAGTTCTTGTCAAGTACCTTTCACCTAATGAAAACATGGAAGGTAAATTTAGATGAACGATACATAAAACACATGGTGAGTATAATGCAATAATGAACTTGTCTATGATATCATACGACACAAGCACACATGCGGTTGTCCTTGTAACTATGTTTATCTAATTTTCTGCAACCATATTGTAACATCACAAGTTGATTATTGTATAAATCTATATGTTTCTTTTTTGAGGGATCAGGTCCATCTCCACTAACCAAATGGTTGACCAAATAAATATAAGATTTAAGAGAAACGTAACCTTAGGGACCCTCAAATTTCCTAAGGTTTCAGAGATTTTTTTTCTTTAAGCTAACTTTACGATCCTAGTTTCTGGTGGCGAGATGGTGGCGCCGCCAAGGTCTGCGCCCACCCTATTCTGTCGTGGAGAGAAACTGCAGGTGAGTTGTCTTTTTACGCCTCTCAACTTGCAATACTTATTGAATTCAGTTGATAAATATTCTCCTCCCATGTCCGAGCACACACACTTGATTTTTCTTCCAGTTTCAAGCTCTACTTCAGCAGACAGCAGGAACCGTCGGGAGGACATGTACTGCTGTTTTGTGGACTTTGCAAAAGCTTTCGACACAGTACCCCGGGAAAAGTTGTGGGCGAGATTGCACCATCTGGGGCTCCCTATGGATCTGCGCGAGAATCTGATTAATGTACAAGGGCATGCGAGAGAGCCGCAGCCGCGATGCAACCGGAAGGACAGTCATTTGCCAGTAGCATTGGAGTTAGACAAGGTTGTCCTCTCTCACCCACACTCTTTGGACTTTACATTGACCAGTTGGAAGCCTGGCTTGCTGCCAATGGGGGGCGGTATCTGACTCTTGCACCGTGTCATCCGACAGCTCATCTATCACGGATGATGTGGACCTCTTGGCCCATACATCGGAGGGCATGCGAGGCACACCTAGATGCCATGGACACATTACGCCGGCGCCGGACATGCGTGTCAACCTGGCCAAGACTAAGGTGGTCCTCATATCCTCCTCACGTCATCCAGCACCTCCGGCGCTCACTTATCAGGGGCAGATGGTAGAGGTCACACCCAGCTACAAGTACCTGGGGGTGGAATTTCCGTCCTCAATGTATTGGGATGCATCCATTCGCCTTCGGGTGACCGCAGTCGGAAGGCAATCAGACGCATAATGCAAAACAATAGTCACAGGCGTAGTCAGTATGATCGGGGCCACCGTCATCACATTTGTTATGTGCAAAACCGGGTGGAGCAGTTCTCACGTATGGGGTCGAGGTGTGGGGCCCAGTGGTGTCTTTGGCGACTTGGAACGACTTAGAGCAGGTCCGGAAGGCATTTTTTACGCGGGCACTTGGGGTCAAGCCCACAGTTCCATATCAGATCTTGTTGGGAGAGCGGGATTCATGCCCCCGCCAAAGATGCTGCCCCTCGATAGACACATTGTTTATTTTTCGGTAAGGTGGCGGCATAGGCGACACTTTCGGCCCCGTGACTTGGCTTACGCTGTGGCGATGAGCCCGCAACGATTCAGGGCTTGTTGGAAGGACAAGAGAGCCCAGTGGCTGGCTCGCTGGAACGTAGATGCACATAGGTGCATCCAGGTGCACACAGACGCCGGTCGGGATAGGCTGAGGGGGTGCTTGGACTCTTGTTTCCTGGGGAAGCTCTGGGACCACCATGCTCTGGAACAGGTAAAGGTGGGCACACTACAAATAGCACGTAAACCCCACCCTAGTTCGAGGCCCACAGCTCTACCTGCATTCTCAGTTGCCCATGAAGAAGCGCAGGATCATCGCGTCCTTTCGAACAGAGGCCCACCATCTTCGGCTTGAGACGGGTCAGAGCCGCGCTAGGATAGGCTTTGTCAGTGTTGCCCACTGGGGGTTGTCGAGGATGAAAGCCATGCCTTCTAGAGCTGTCCAGTCTACAGTCAGATTCGGGCTCGCTACATTCTCTTGGTGTGACCTGGTCTGCTCCTGCACGAGCTACTCAGTACGTCGTCACTTTGATCCCTTGGCTCCTACCTCCAGGAGGTTTTGGATCTATGGACTCACCTCTGCCCATGGGCGCCTACCTGAGGTGCCGGGACTTCATGTGTATATGTATATTTTATGCGACTACCAGCCAGACTTGTTCTTGCGATGGTTTTTCCATCATAGGGGTAATCCGGGTAGCAAGCAGCTTGCTTTGCTGCCGTGTAATTTGGGTCCCATAGGCTGATTGGCCTCCGCAGACAATAAAATATCCTTCCTTCCTTCCTTCCCTCCCTCCCTCCCTCCCTCCCTTCCTCCCTCCCCTCCCTCCTTCTGTCATGAAAGTTTTAGATCAAGGCCAGTATAACCTGTTTCTAGATATTGCTAGAGCTTCACCGAAACACAAATTGCTGGAGCTTCCAAGGGTTTTAGCACACAGAGGCTCTGTCGCAAGAGATCAAGCAGCGAGTTTTTTCATGGGCTTCACGCTTTCCACCAAATTTTTTGGTTAAAAAACAGTGAATTGAGTATGTTCTCATATGCTCTGTTGGCCTCCAGCGCATCGACTATAAAGTTCTCTTCTTTGACAAAAACAAATTTCTGGTCATCTCATTTTGTATGCACAGATGCAAGCAGCATTGTGAACTCATGTATGTTGGAGCAGTCAAGCATCCAGCTCTATTAGTTTCAGCATGCATAAGCAGCCCTGTTGCGCAGAAGCTCTATGCATGTTGTTTTCTGTTCCAGTGCCCATAACAGTGCCCATACTCCCTGTTTGCCTTCAAATCTAACAAAAAAAGAGAACACAAAAGCTTGAATCACAGATCAAGCCAAGAACTGATTACAGAGGAAGTCGGATTAAAGGAAGGTTGAGGAAATTTGAGGGTCCGCCAAGGTTCAAATTCTGTGAGAAAATTTCATGAGCAAAGAAAGTTCGGGGAAGAAACTTCTTTGGGCGGCGGCGCCACCGCGGCCGACGCTTTCGGGCTTCCTTCGCCGCCCGGGTTTCTTCCTGAAACTTTCTACTCATGAAAGTTTCCCCTTCCAAAATGCTACAAGGATATCGTGTAGCGTTTTGACTAATTGATATTACATAGGGACTCCAAGCTTGTCCATGCGCTGCCAGAGATTACTCCTTTGCACCGTATTGAAGGCCTTTATGAAATCAACAAATAATGCAAACATGGGTTTTTTCTTACCTATGACAGAATCCATCAATGCTCTGAAGGTAACCAGATGATCTATAGTGGATGTTTTTTAAAAGTATTATTTAGTGACTAAAAAGTACCTAAAAGGGCCCCGTGACTGGTACGGGGGGGAACTTTTATATATATTTTTCTCCACATGATTGAAACTTTTTTTGGGAGAGGAAAATAAAATGATGAGAGAGATGAGAGAGGGGAGAGGGAGGTGATTGAAAGTGGGAGAGACGTATGAGAGTGGGAAAAACCTTTGTTATGCGAGAGAAGATTTATAGTTTAACTAGTCTGATGGCCATTTCGCATTGGCAGGCACCAGTTAAGCTTTTTTCCCCTTTCATTATTGCAGGCAGGAGGGCAGAGCTGTGAGAAATGGTTTGATAGCGATTGATTGAGAAGAGATTTGGCTGCGATAATGAATTAGCATGAGCTTGCAAGCTTTGATTCTACAGTTGTTTCAGTGTATACCTAAGTGGGCGGAAGAAAGCCTTCGGATTTCTGAGGAGGTTTTGGCCTTCACTGGTGAACTCGGATGAGCATAGAACATTCAGATGAAAACAGGGCTAAAGAAGATTCGGCGGGAGGAGATGCAACACAGTGAGATGCTTTTCCCCTTGCCGAATTTGCACTAAGCCCTACTCCAATAAGCCTTCAAGAGAGGTTTCTAGCAGATTCAGAAGTTTAAGACATGTTGCCCATCACTATTTCGACTTCGATGCTCTATGGATTGCTTAAGCAGCAAAAAATCACTCGCCCTGTCCATTTAAGCTAAAATGATAGCGCATCTGGGAGGGTTTTATTTTACAGATTTTGAAAATAAACTTACAGATTTTGCAGATTCAAGGCTCGGATTTTGAAGGGTAATTCTTGCTTCTAGAGCAATTTTTTATTTCAAATTTCACCAGCAATTCAAGAGTGGAATGCATTTTGGGTCGGCATTTTAGGCAAGCTCTGGCTCTGCCTAGTGCCAATTTTTCAAGGCAATCCTTGGCAGAAGCATCACCTTTGAAGCAGAAAGTTCCATATAAGAATGAGATCACTAGGATTTGGCCAGAAGCATTTTATTATAAGGAGAAGGCGGCACTTGATGAGGATGACATGAAGGAGTTGAACTGGCTATATCAACCCTACATCAACACGAAGCTAAAGCATAACGTCAAAAGCACCCCCTTTCCTGAACGTGCTATGGCACTTCTGAAGCGGAAGCTTGGATTCGGGGTGGTCCCATTTAAGACAGACGATAGCTCCCCTCCCTTCTTGGTAACCTTGGTTCACAAGGGGTTCGGTGGTCTGGAACTGGCGACTGGGCCCGTGGCACTATTTGCCATGAATATGATCGAAGACCCCACCCTATTTTATGAAAAAGCTGACATTGAGCAGTGGTATAAGATGTGTCTGTACATGACCGAGCTAGATACTTTTAGTTTCCTTATCTTTTGCATGCCGACAATCAGACAACTGCTGTGTCACAATGGGCAGCGGATATTAATTTCACCAACAAGGTCTTGTATTCCATATACAAACTGGAATATGAGTGTAGACTTGGCTTGCCAAAGGCACCAAGTTTTGTCAACATAGTTTTGGTTCTAGTTTCCAGATCGAACGCAGGCCTGGACAAGTGGTGGTCAAGCGAGCACTACTATCTCAATAAGTTCATGATTTCTCATGAGCATATGGAACCCTGGAAGGGCGGCAGATTTATGGAGGATGTGCCATCGATTGACAAAGTCAGCACTGATGGTGCGACAGATCCAATACATAGAATTCATATCCGACCGAGAGTTATCAAGTACTTCATAACCAGCTTGGTCGAGGGAGATCAAATTGTATATGCGAGTGGTATATGAATGGCCTGTTCTCTCAGGGGGCTATGCTATATGGAATGAAACCAATATCTGTAGTTAGGAAAAAGGACATGGTTGAGACTATTCGGTCATACCTGGACCTGCTTCATGACCGTTTTCAAGACAGGAAGACAGCTTGAAGTAGTAAGGACAAAGATGATAGAGACAAAGCTGACAGCCAGGGAGATAAAGATGACGGAGATGTCCAAGGTTTAGATGAACAGCGGAACAAATAATGGAGAATCTGAGATTGAGGTGAGTTTACTTTGCTTTTCGAGGGTTTCTCGACTCGCAAGTCGAGAAACCCTCTGAGTCTTTAACTTTTTCCTTTCTCGACTCGTGAGTCGAGAACCTCATTTCGTAACTGACGGCTTTCATCATTCCAGGGACATCGAGTGCAACCAATCTGGATCATTGTCGCTATTACAGGGATCTGCTAGCGATTCAATTCTACACGAGGACACTGCATCCAAAAAAGGCAGTCCAGTAGAAGATAGTGCGACCATCAAGAAAGGACCTGAAAGAATAATGATCCCTCATATGGATCCCGATCAAGAAGAAATATGGTCAGAGCTAAACATGAACTGGGATTCAGGGAGGCCCACCAAACTTGTAATTTTTGACGTCAATGGAGTCTTGGCTACAGTTTACCATGATGGTGACATCCCTGAGCTTAACATCTCGCAGAAGCCGACAAAAGTAGGGTCTAAAATCGTGTATCCTCGTCCTAGAGCAAAGGAAATTATTGAATGGTGCCTGGAACGGGGATTCAAAGTGGCCATATGGTCTTGTATGACAAAGAAAAATGTTGTCTCCTTGGTGTTCTCGGCGTGCCAGTTTTGAAGTTCAAGTTTGTTTGGGGAAACGAAAGGATTGAGCATATGTCAGACCTTGATCCGGCCATCATAAAGGGGAAGCCTATTATGGTGAAAAGGCTGAAAAAGGTTTATGAAGCATACCGGATTTTAACAAACACAACACGCTGATCATAGATGACTCCGCCTACAAGTGCTATCATAACTCGGACAATACAATCATTGCAAAGAGTTATCGATCAGAAGAGCATGAAACGGATAGGTGGTTGTCTTCCAATCTCCTTCCGGTGTTGGCAAAATCCCTATTTTCCATTCTTGTGGCCGATGTGATTAGGAACTATCAGAAGCTCAAGCAGGTCGATCCAGAGAGCAGCGCGATCATGAGAGCTATGGACGAGAAATATTATGGTGATCAAGAAGAGTGACCTCTGTTTTCAGATAGCAAAGTTCTGTGAATTTTGTAGACACGTGAATAATTGTACTATATTTTGTAATGAAAATACTTGTACATTGAGTTTTCGTGGCGAGTCGAGAAAGGCATGCTTGTCCCAATGATGAGACCATTTGTATGCTTCTTTATGTGATTGGATGCAGCTATATTCTGTAATGAAAATGGTTGTACATTCCCTTTCCAGAGCTTTTCTCGATGCGTGAGTCAAGAAAAGCACTGCTTGTCCCAAAGATGAGACTATTTGGCTGGTTTGTGTGATTGGATGCAGCCATATTCTGTAATGAAAATGGTCCTTTCTTGACTCGCGAGTTGAGAAAGGCACTGCGTGTCCCGTTGATGAGACCATTTGTACGTTTCTTTGTGTGATTGGATGCAGCTATATGGAATAAATGCTCTCCAATCTATTTTGAATTCTCTATTCTTTTCTTCTTATGACTGATGGCACCGTAATTGTTAATCATGGACTCTCTTTGCTCCAGGTGGTTCAGGCACAGATCCCCCTCAGTCACAGATCCTGCTCAGGCTACACTCTTACTGCTCCAGGCGACACAGATCCCGCTTCCGGCGGCAGAGATCCCGCTCTAGCACAGATCCTGCTCAGGCTACACTCTTACTAGGGCTTTGGGATAAGCCTGCTCGTGATTGCAGGCGCTATGGAACCTCAAGGGATGAAGAAGAGAGGAAGAACATTTCGCAAGTCCAGAAAGCTCAAAGGATCTTGCAAGCATTGCATGACATCCATGGAGGTTGGGGAACGAGCATATCCAACCCGGCGATTGATGAAAAGATGCGAGAGAAGATTGGAGAAATCGGGTGGACAGGTCAGCGGGTGGCTCACGAGGCACCTCTTCGTGAGGCATTCCACCTTTTTCAGGTTGCCCCCAAAGCTTACAGACGGCAAGAAGAAGCCCCGCATGTTCTTCCCCTAAGGTGGACCACCTACCATGATGATGTAACTGTAGTGACAGCAAGACCGCCATGGTCTCTACGTCCAATGTAAAATACATTGTAACTATTCAATTTATTAATAAAAATTCTTTTTTAACTACAACTTTGGTTTCAATGTGTAATGAAATTCCTTTGTTTGAGTTGTATTCTTCTTGTTCTCAACTCGCGATCCGAGAAAACAGGGGGAAAGATTGGACCCACCCTAAGAGAGAAATATTCAAATTCTGGACAATTATGGAGTCCAAGTACTTTTCCCTCGTCCTTTTTGTGTAAAATAACAGGGTTCCAAAAAAAAGTGGGAATGACATGAGACCCACTTTAATTAAATGTGACTTGTATATGACTTGTTTGATACCTGCCCTAATGTCCCATAGCGGATCTCTATCTCAGTGGGATACTCTCCTCAGCTCTTGCTGCTTGAAATCGGTTGCTACTTCCATATAGAATCTAAGCCTCGTTGAAGGCAACTAGTTATGTGGTAATCCTCACTTTGTTGTAATTTTTCCTATCAACATCCCATTTCGGGATGCTCAATGTAAGATTTGTATATTAGTACATATTTTCGCCATCAAAAAAAGAAAAAAGAAAGACTAGAACAGTGTACTCTTCTCAAACGTGAAAACCTTCAGTAGCATCGATCAATAATGCCACCATAAAGCCCTATCACGTACCATCCAAATTCTCGGTACCTTCCAGATGCCATCGCAGGGGCATATTATGGAGCACGAAATCCACACCCTCACCCTATCACGCCCCCACATGCATAGCGTGCACTACGTCTAGGCGCCAAGCAACTCTCAGCTCGTGCCTTAATGCACAAACGCCACAAGACAACAATCATGTCGATCAATGAAGCTACTCCATCCCCGCCCCAACCTTCACCCTCTCCCTATCACACCCCCACACTACTTCTAGGTGCCAAGGAACTCGTGGCTTAATGCACAGACTCAAGTGGAAATTCAGAAAATTCAAGTGATAGACCGTATACAACAACACCTTATTCTTGTTATGAATATATGAAAAAGAATGAGCTGCCAGTAAACACAGAGTGACTACAGCGACAATCCTTGTGGAAATACGGTTGACCATAGTGGGAAATTACTTCATTATTAATGTGCAATAATGAACACTTCATAAAATTGAGCAACAACTTTTAGAAAATCGACGTTAAGCAAAAAAAGACTAGGGTATGGTCGCCCTCTGCCGTGACCCCACCTCGGAGCATGGGTCAGCCCCCTCCGTCCCTTCGTGGCTTATCGTCATGCTGCCATGGGTATCCGTGTCTATGTACCGTCATTTTGTGGTTAGGTGTCATTATCTGGGGTTCCGTCAACCGAGACTCCAGCGTCCATCAATCGTGCCTGCAGTGGCCTTTGTCGTGAGTGAAGGTCCCAGGCACCGTGCCCTGGGTGACCATACTCGTGCACTGGATGACCACGTCCGTGCTGGAGAAAATACCTGTGACGCTCCCCGTAAAATATACGGCATCTGTCGTATACTCCACGGAAAATCCCCCACCCAATGTCGTCTACTGGATGGGCCCTCCATCTATCCCGTTCTGGGGATGGCCAGAACGGTAAGGGACACGGAGGTGTCTCGCGCGCCCGTCCCCTATGGGCTCCTAACATCAGCGGAAGCATATAAACTAAATGTCAGTACTAGCAACTAACAACAATAATAATACGTCTACCTCGAAGGGTAGCTCAATCCATCCATCCATAGAATCGTCAGAAGGATCAATATACCATAAAACAGGAAAGCTTCTACCCAAGCTCTGACTCATGGGGAAAGTATACTGACGGCTAGGGTCTCAAGATAGATACAGACGGAAGTATAAACAATGGCAGGGCTGGCTATAAGACAATGGCTAAGGGTTGACCACTCCATCCGCCCCTCCTGTGCATACTTTGCAGAAGGGCTAAATCGAGCTATGGCGTGACTGTAGCCTGCCGGATACGCAATCTCTTGGGATCACCCGAAGAGACTACTCCAGGTTGCATCTCCCTGGTCCGATGAGGCAAGGTCGGGTTACATCTCCCCTTCCCGGAAATCAGTGACTCGATGGGCGACTAGAGGATCGTGGCGACACACGTCCGTTCACGTCTTTAACCCCCCAAAAGCAAGAACCAGGCCGACACCTGCAGCTCTTCAGGATCAGGGCGGCACCATTGATCCAGGGGGTGACGAACCCATGCCCGGCCCGCACGAAGTGACCGACCATAGGCCTAGTGCGCACCAAGTCCCCAGTAGCCGCGCTCAGCAGGGACTATTCCACCATCTCGTCACTGATCCCGTTATCTGGTGCTCAGTCAATCCATAACTCCCTTAGTCCGGTGGGCTCTATGCACAGGCCGCATATAATAGGTAGTATGGGTCTATCTAGAAGCATCATACATAAGGCTGCTAGGTCTCTACCCCCCTTCCCAATACATGAGGAGCATAATAAGAGATCAACCATATCATATCCATAACATATGAACAATAAGAATAAGATCTAACCTAATCACATGAATCTAACTAGGGAGTTAGGGTTCATTGATTCGGCTCATGAGGTGAAATAGTGATTCTAGGAAGGCTCTACTAGAACACATGACTCTACTTCATCTCTATAGCTGAAACTGCTTCAAAATACCTGCTCCTGACGCATTGCCTCCTGCTCCCAGAGTCTCCATCGATTCTTCAAGGTTCGAGATCACTGCAACTCAATCTAACACGTCCACGCTGCTTGGGCCGCTAAACCGTGCTATGATGCAACTTCTGGATCTTGATTCTGAACTTCGGGCGTGACAATAGCCTCAAGAGTGGGAGGAGCAAAAGTGTCTTCCAGTTTAGGGTTAGGTATTTGTAGGCTAAGTTAGGGTTAGGGTTGACACCTTGCCCAATGGGATGCGAACACCTGGCCGGTTACCCCAATCAGGTAGTGCCACGTGGAGATATCCTTTCCTAAGATTAATCAAGTTACATTTTAATGTGACTTGAACCTACCTAATTGTCATACAAATCTAAATACAATGGATTTGTATGGTGACGTGGCCCAAAATATACGTATACATACCGTATATTTTAGGGGAACATCACAATACCCTGAGCATGCCGATTTGAAACGAACTCAATGCCGATTTGAAACGAATTGGCACCCAAAACTAGCACTCGATTGCATTCTTCTGAATTCAATTCTCCGACTCCCGCTATGGCTTCCATGGACATAAAATCTTGCCCTCCTTTCATAGTTCATATGTTCTCGAGAGAAGGCTATGAGGAACACGAACGTAGCCATGGTTTCGACGAGGGCACGAAGAGAATCCGATGCTGAAAGAGGTACCAGGAGACCGGCATCATCCAAGAGGGTCTGCCCACCCAGGACAAAGAGGAGGGCACCAGTGGGTAGTGCTGCTACCAGTCCAATGCCAAGGAGGCCGAGTAGGAAAGGTCAATGGACAGAGGAGCAAATGCTCGACATCCTCGAAGAGGTAAGCGAACTTGACATTTCGATTAGAGAGGCATCTAGGAGGTCTGGTATACCAGAGTCCACAATCAGGGATTGGCTATATGGTCAAACAAGCCACAATCAAACAAACCATCCACAAATATTGACAACTCTCCAAGAGGAGGAGGAAGAGCAGGGCAGAGCAAGGGATGGGGGTTACACTATCTGCTGTCAAGGAAAAGGCAGCAGAGATGGCTAGAGCAGGGGGGTCTTGGTATATCTGGAGTACCAGGCAGTAAGTGGTGGAAGCTCTTTAAGCAAAGACACCCCGAAGTTGCTCTCAGGAGTCCAGAAACCCTAGATGTGGCTAGGGCCCGTGCTATGACCCAAGAGAACCTCGACAACTTCTATGCCGGGCTTAAGCAGATTTATGCTGAGTTTGTCTTCCCAGCCTCAAGGATATGGAACGCTGATGAGACTGAAATTCAGGCAGGGAAAGTGAAGGGGCTGAAAATCATAGCTAGGAAGGGGGGAATAGGGTGAGTGAGGTAGTCATGAACAACAGGGAATGGGTTACAATTTTGGTTTATATTAATGCTGAGGGGTATAGGATCCCCAACATGTATATTTTTAAAGGTAATCGCATGAGGCAGGACAACATTGCAAGATGTGAAGAAGGTGCCATTCAGGCTGTCCAATCTTCGGCTTGGATGACATCAGAACTGTTTAAGTCATGGCTGTCACATTTTGCAGCAAGAGTTCCAGGTGGTGTATCCCCAGATCAGCCTCATCTTATCATTTTGGATGGTCATGGCAGCCATGTAGATCTGGAAGTCATATTGGCAGCAAGAGAGAAGGGCATTCACTTTGCCTTATTGCCTCCACACACATCTCATAGACTTCAACCTCTAGATGTGGCATGCTTTGCCCCTTTCAAGGCATCATTCAAGAGGCTTAGAGCTGCCTACATGGTTAGCAAAGGAAGGGCAGAACCAAAGAGGGAGGAGACAGCAGAATTGATTTCACAATCGATTGCATGCGGCCTAACACCCCACAACATCAAGGCAGGTTTTAGGGCCATTGGTATCTGGCCCTTTGACCAGGAGAAGGTTAGGCCAGGCCAAGAATGTACCAGGTTTGGGAGGGTGCATGTTGAAGACATTACAATAGGCCAGGAGCAGGCTGGAGAAGATTATCATCCAGATATGGGAACAGTGGAGGGGTTTGACATGGCAGAAGCACAAGGCGCCCAAAAATTTAACCATTATAAATAACCACTACAAAACCACTATGATAGTGGTTTTCTAAGCAAAAATACTTTTTCTCAATAAAATCCACATATTAAAGTGGTTTTTAAAATGTGAATGTGGTTTTATATGCTAGTTTATACTCTAATATGGTTATTTGAAAGTGATAAAGGTTCTTATCAAGGTTTTTGGTACTGGTTTGACATGTCATGATGGTTAATCATGCAGTTTGCAACATTGAGAGTAAGAAAGGGATGTTTACTAGTTTTTTAACATGTGTAGATGGTTTTGGGAGCGGATTTAACTGGTAATAATTCAAGGCTTTTTATATAGTTTAATAACATGTTTTTGTTTGTGGTTTTTCATCCTAGTTTTGCAAGAAAACACGACATCCCAAAATGTTAGTGTTTTTTGACCATAAATACTTTGGTAGTTCTAGACATAGCATTTTTCATGTGAGGTTTTCCATAGTAATTTCTAAGCTAACATGACTTGCCAAATTGTTACTAATTTTTTAATATGGTTTGTTGATTGACTTTTGCAATTTCTTATTCAGAAAGAATGCTAGTGGTTTTTGTTACGGAACATTTAAGTCATTGTGTGGTTTTACATCTATTTTCCTAAGTTATTATGATTTTAAATTACTTGTGGTTTTTAACATGGTTTTGCTGGTCAATCTTTGTAAGATGGAAGCTAACATAGTCTATATAGTCGAATCTTTCATGGTTTTTTCTTTATAGTTGATGGTATTTTATACTGGTTTTATCTAAACTTAACAAACATAATTTGAGATATTAATTACAATCCCAATTTCTAGGGTGGAAATGATCTCAAGGTTTGTAATATCAGGTCCTACAAGTGCACACGATTGTGATGTTGAGGTTATAGAAACCTTGAATATTCAAGTAGTACATTAACTTGTGAATAAACCTTGTGGATTCGAAGTTTTAGGATATCAGGATTATGATACTTGTGATTCGAATAGTTGTGATATCAGGATTATGGAGATAGACAAATGATCAACTTAGAACTTTACATGTGAAGATGACAAACTTAGTTTGTAGTTGTGGATGTACACACATTATGCTTCCACATTATTATTTGATGTATTGCATTTTAAATGTTGTTTTCTCTAGATCACTTTGATGTTGAGAAAGAAACAAATGAGGGCAATTTGCGAGTTAATAAAATTTCAATTCAAGTTCGATAGAGACTTGCAAATTGTTATGTCACTTTTCTTATTTAATTTCTAACCTTTACAACCATGCAAAACACTTTAGTAGAAATCATTGTTTTAAAAGCATTGACCATAATATTGCTTGAGCATTGACCCTAGGTATTTATAACCCCGACAGTTCAAGCTTTGGCAGGATTAGCTCCATTGATCTCCACAATGCTTAGTTAAAAATCATATTGGTCCCGTTTAAAGGATTTCATGTGATCCGCGGGCATACCATTTTTTGTCAATTTCTACTATTGTGTTCACATAGATTTAACCCTTTAACAACCACATGTTTTTGAATGATTTTCATATCTTATGATCATATGCACATGAGAATTGTGGCTTGCACTGAAATTAGCCTACCGTTATCATATACTAGGTGGTACAAGATTTCTACAGGGAGGTCGAATTGGTGGTACAAGATTTCTACCTGGAGGTCGAATACATGGTTGTTTTAGAACGTTTCAAGCTATATTGCAGGAGACCATTGATGGATAATGGCATCGAGATCTGTAATTTGTTAGAAGATCAAAGTTGCAGTAGCCGTATCTGATGCTTGGTCTCTCGGCATGATGATCGAAGAAGAGAAAAAGTTAAATTTGTGAATGATGCATTGCCAGCCAACTAATGAATATTGATCTGGTCAAATACCAAATGAACAGTGTTATTCATTTGGAGCTTCGCAAATAATTCAAAATTCAGATGGTAGTATTCGACAAAGCTTGCTTTAAAAAAAGACTTTACATATCGAATTAGCAGTGTTTGAGCAGTGTCTGCCAGATAAGTTGCATACTCTAACACATGTTACATACTAAATTCAAATGCAATCATTGAATGCCATTGACATGAACCTTCACAATAATGTTTTTCTGTTTTGAATATTTCGAAAGAATGTTGAATATTGGATGATCATATCGCACAGGTAAAGCAAGTTGCTTATAACTGATAACACAAACAATGATTCCATCAGTATACACGAGACATAAAAAAACCTGGAAATAACACAGACACAATTTCTTTTGAATAAAATAGATTTATTACCAGAGCATTGAGTACAACAAACTTTCTGCCAATTACACGCTTTCTTTTCATATTCTATGACGGCTGAAAAACGATGTCATTCAATCAACAAATAAAATAACTTGAAATGACATATATAACAAATAAAGGAGCAGCTGCTAACACCTGTCAAAGCATTGATGCTTAATCTGCAACTCGCCAAAGCATTTCCTCAATCCAATAGATAGTAAAAAGCATGTCTTCCAATGCCACTTTTTCTGACAGTCAACACTTTAAGAAGACAATCCCAAGATTGCCACCTCTTTTCCTCATAAGATGGCACCAAGCACTGTGCTCCTCTCTTGTTTGTTAAATTCAACCATGTAATCTTCACTTTCCTGTCTTTTTCATTTACTGCATTAACAAGAGCATACCAACAACCATCAGATGAGGTCAAATGGGGTGCAGAACCATGCTTGATAGCTTGTACAGCAACAACATCCTCCTCCAAGGGCCAAATAGGAATATTTCCAGACTTATGCAATAGAAGTAGCCTATTTGGCAATGTCATAGTCTTGGTCTCAAGTGCAATAGTCCTTGTATCCCTAGCTGTCCTCATGACTCATAATTGAAGGGCTCCATTCCTTCAGCCAAGATGGGCATTGCAGTTGCATCATCAAAATCAATACTAGAATTTAGTAGCTGGTATCTATAATAGTCTGCTGCAAAATACACATTTGTTTCAGATCCTTCTTTATGGGAGAAAATATACCTGAGCTTACCATACCATTGTCCTTCACAACTATCCTTATTTTGAACTACCATAGTATCCCCTTTTGTAAATATAGATCCCGCAATCAATATTCCATTATATCTTTGGAAATAGTGGATTTGAGATGGACCGTTCAACTGCATGCCTTTTGCAGGTAATTCTCTTCTTCTATTGTGCATTCCCTTGTCTTTCCAGATCCAATAAGTATGCCTTTGCTGGAAATAATGTTTTCCCAAGCCTCTAACTTATACCTCTTGTATGTTGACCATAACTCAATCGCCATGTTTTGGGAACTTGCACGGATGATGCCTCCATTTGCAACAGATGTAGACATAGGCACAAATGACTTGTCATCTTCAACACCTACCAAAGCAGACCGCAAATATAATTCACCACGGTTAGGAGGTAACAAGCCATCCCCGTCCAAAGACTTTGCACGATAGATTTTAGAATACAGAAGACGTGCCTCCACACGAGCATATGTTACTTCCATATCTTTCTTGTTTGTTGGCATCTGTAATAGCTTGGCAAAGGTGCTTTCAAAAAAATAACACCAAGTGGCATCTGGAGGGCCAATGATATCTACATCATCTAAAATATGGCATTCTCCTGCCATATGCTCTAAAGGAGAGGTGTTTGGACCACAAAGCTCATTCCAATGTATGCGCCAAGCCTGCAACAACTTCTTTGCCACGTCTCTTGTTTCTAGAGTCCATCCATTTGTGCGGGCATAATCATAAAAAATCCTCGTCAAATCTGTAGTAATTTGCGATATATTAAAATCATCTTCACTTACCAAGCCCACGAGTACATAATCAGCATACCACTGGCTGAAAACCTGTTGTTCTTGTGCTTTAAAAAAACCAAATCGCTTGAATGGATCTCGTGGACACCTGCCATCTTTCATGCGGCGGGTTCTTGCAGCTATTACATTTCGTAATCTCTCCATAGCAGTCCTCTCATTACCTGCTTTTTTTACTTGCTCAAACATTCTCTTGTTGCATTTATAACACAGATTTAAAGCCATTGTGTGCATGAGATCCACGACTGAATGATGGAGCAGATCAAACCCATATAGCTGATACAGACTCAAGAACATGCTAGAACCACGAACCACGAACATGCTAGAACCACGAACATTCGGCAGCTATACCGAGCTTGGAATGCAGTTTTGGCTTCATGCACGAGTCCAAGGCAACCAATTTACTCTAGGGACCAACATAGCCAAACTCAACTTGCTATATGCAACTAGTCGAGCTTTCGCTCGATGCACTCCTTGCCTGTAGTGCGTGCGCTAGTCTTAATTAAACGTAGTATGCACAAGGAAGTAGGGGCAGTTGATCAGGGCAAGGCTCTTCATGCATGTGCCCTAGGGTAACTATGGCCTTCTAGAAGCAACCGCATAGTCGAAATTTCGTGAAGTGCCTTTCTGGCATGGCACGGCACCTTGTGTCGGTTGTCGTGAAGCATCGCAAGAGGCAACTTTGGAAATAGGTGCCTCAAGAGGGTTTTTTTTTTCTTTCTCTTGGGTTCTCTCTTCGGACCCTTGTGGAAACCCAGCAAAGGCCAACCGACCACTTTGTAGGCAGGGAAGGCTACCGAAACCTAAACCCTACAGGTTTAGTAGGGTTTTGGTTTTGGGGCACCAAGAACTCTCCATTTGCTAATCCCACCGTCCAAATGGTAGCTCGTGTTCCCTGAATCATCTCCAAAAAGAAAAAATGGACATCCACTGCACAGGCGTACCAACCCCCAAATTACCCCCTTTCCGACGTAGGGCCACGAGGTGGATATATGGCGTGTTCCTCCAATTCGGCAGCTATACCGAGCTTGGAATGCAGTTTTGGCTTCATGCACGAGTCCAAGGCAACCAATTTACTCTAGGGACCAACATAGCCAAACTCAACTTGCTATATGCAACTAGTCGAGCTTTCGCTCGATGCACTCCTTGCCTGTAGTGCGTGCGCTAGTCTTAATTAAACGTAGTATGCACAAGGAAGTAGGGGCAGTTGATCGGGGCAAGGCTCTTCATGCATGTGCCCTAGGTTAACTATGGCCTTCTAGAAGCAACAGCATAGTCGAAATTTCGTGAAGTGCCTTTCTGGCATGGCCAGTGGCACCTTGTCCAGTTTGTCGTGAAGCATCGCAAGGGGCAACTTTGGAAATAGGTGCCTCAAGAGGGTTTTTTTTTTCTTTCTCTTGGGTTCTCTCTTCAGACCCTTGTGGAAACCCTGCAGGCAAGTGCTCGACCACTTTGTAGGCAGGGAAGGCTACCGAAACCTAAACCCTACAGGTTTAGTAGGGTTTTGGTTTTGGGGCACCAAGAACTCTCCATTTGCTAATCCCACCGTCCAAATGGTAGCTCGTGTTCTCTGAATCATCTCCAAAAAGAAAAAATGGACGTCCACTGCATAGGCCTACCAACCCCCAAATTACACCCTTTCCGACGTAGGGCCACGAGGTGGATATATGGCGTGTTCCTCCAATTCGGCAGCTATACCGAGCTTGGAATGCAGTTTTGGCTTCATGCACGAGTCCAAGGCAACCAATTTACTCTAGGGACCAACATAGCCAAACTCAACTTGCTATATGCAACTAGTCGAAGCTTTACCGATGCACTCCTCTTCGTAGAAAAGCGTCGCGCTAGTCTTAATTAAACGTAGCATGCACAAGGAAGTAGGGGCAGTTGATCGGGGCAAGGCTCTTCATGCATGTGCCCTAGGGTAACTATGGCCTTCTAAAAACAACCGCATAGTCGAATTTTCGTGAAGTGCCTTTCTGGCATGGCCAATGGCACCTTGTCCAGTTTGTCGTGAAGCATCGCAAGGGGCAACTTTGGAAATAGGTGCCTCGGGAGGGGTTTTTTTTTTTTCGCTCTCTTGGGTTCTCTCTTCAGACCCTTGTGGGAACCCTGCAGGCGAGCGCTCGACCACTTTAAAGGCAGGGAAGGCTACCGAAACCTAAACCCTACAGGTTTACTAGGGTTTGGTTTTGGGGCACCAAAACCTCTCCATCTGCTAATCCCACCGTCCAAATGGTAGCTCGTGTTCCGTGAATCATCTCCAAAAAGAAAAAATGGACATCCACTGCACAGGCATACCAACCCCCAAATTACCCCCCTTCCGACGTAGGGCTTATAATAGTTAATCTCCATAAAAGGTACACTATCTCCCCCTTGCATGCTGCTGAAGAAGAAAGAAGAGAGAGACTGTAACTTCCCTTTTATAACAAGCGAGGAATGTAATCTCTGGACATGTAGTGTAGTTTTGTTCGAGTAATAGTTGCAGCTAGGTTATGCACATAAAAGCCGCATTTGGCACCGTTCTCAGGTGTTTCTCTGATCAGTGTAAAACAGTAGTACTTATCTAGCAAGTTCGCCATATTGGATGCTCATGATATGAATGGCTTGAGGAATCAAGCAATGGATCAGAAACTTGTAGCATTCAGACGTATTCCATAACATACTATCTTGAATGTCTAGACAACTCTAAGTCCAACTGTTCTTAAACGATATATCAATCCACAAAGGCCATGAAACTTGTGAACATATTTCCCTTGAAACGTTCCTTCTAATGGGCAAGTTGGTCTCAAATGGACGTTCTTTGTGTCTAGACAATACATTTGAGACGTCCACTTTGACATTACGTCTCAAATGGTCTTCTTCTTCTAAAACTTTGAAATAACTTTGTATTGTCATTTGTAATTATATGTTAACTTATGCCTTACCTAAGAAGATATGAATATGTTGGCCTATGATTGTTAATCTCCATCAAAATATACAATATCTTCCCCTTGCATGCATGCTGAAAAAGAAATGAGAAAGAGACTGTAACTTCCCTTTTATAACAAGCATATTTTTATAGGAGAAAATACATGAGGAATGTAATCTCTGGACATGTAGTGTAGATTCCTTCGAGTAATAGTTGCAGCTAGGTTATGCCCATTAAAAGGCAGCATTCGGAACTGTTCTGGGGTGTTTTTCTGATCAGTGTAAAACAGTATCAATATTTTTAGTACATATCTAGCAAGTTCGTCATATTGGATGCTCATAATAGCAATCACGTGAGCAATCAAGCAATGGATCAGAAGCTCGTAGCATTCTGCGGATCTAGTTGTTTGGACAAGGGTTCCACCATAACCATAGGTGAAGAACGGTTCATGTAGAACCATAGGTGACTTTATACCAAGGTGAAGCACCCCTTTTTTTTTTTCAAAAGAATGTTAGCACGATTAATTAATGCTACCGAAACCCTAAAAGACGTTATAGAAAAATTTCGAGACCTAATCTGGTGGTGATGGCAGAGGACGTTTCAGCCGGGATGCATCAATGATGGCTGCTGGCAGGGAAGGGGGGGCCGGTGAGCTGATTGCTGGCCCCGAAAAAATCTCAAGAAGGAATGCTTGTTCAGGTACCTATCTGCATTGTCTAATTCTGCAGTAGAAAATATTGTGTTTAATACGAAAGAAGCCGATTGAGCTGAGGAGCTGCAAAATTCTTGTGAAATTCCTTTACTGCTACTGATTCAGGTATGTGAATGTAAAGGATTATGTGTTATGTATAGGAAGATTAAAATGGCAGATAGGTCTACCCCTATCATGAATATGCATTTTGGAAATGGTTATGACAGTGAATTTATATCTTAAATTATGCATTTGGAGTGATAGTTTTCTAAAGCAAAAGCTTTGTAAATAACTGATTATAGGCAAACTATTGTGTGATGCTGTATCTACTTTCTTGTTTTTGAGTTTCCATGCATTTAATAGCGGATTCTATAATTCATGTACTGTACTTTGACAGAATTGACTACTTGATGAATGATTACTTGATGAATTAATCGGACCTGCATAAACTCTTTGCTTTTTATGACTGCATTAACACTGTACCTGCCAGCTCTAGATATTTAATCGACAAGTCATTTTATATTCATTTAGCTTTACATTATTCCAGGTCTCAGCTCTCCATGGCTGAAAGTTTACCAACGCTCTCTGAAGTATCAATGTGGCAGCCCAAAGATGTGGCTACTTATATTTTTAGTCGCTTCTCTTCTACTCCCGTGGAGAGTGGGGAGGCGTTAGTTGTTGAGAAGCAGGTATATGGGATGAGTTTTCTGAATTTTCAGCTCAATGATTGGCTTGAATTAGGTTTTATAAAAGGGTTGGCTGTTGGGATTGTGGGCTTGCGTGACGAAATCAAGGAGAATGCTTCTCGTGCTGCTTTTGCAAATGGGTCAGCTATTACTGTCTCCAAAGGTGGCTTGTCCAGCCATCAATCATCTCTGAATCTTGATGTAGTTGTTGAGCGGGAGACAAGAAGTGATGAACAGAGGGATATGAGACGTGATAGTGGCCGTCTTGAAAGTTATGGTCAAGTACGTTTTGATAAAGTCCCAAAAGCGGCCCATGTTTTTATAGTATTGAGCAGGGGGCCAGATGTAAAGAATGGCAGGTTGGCTTTAAAAAAAACAGGACATCGTTCTCAGTGGCTGCAAATGGTTGACAATCATAGGGAAATTCGCAATGCTGTGCTGTCTACATTTCCTGTTTTTACATTGCCGCAGTTTAGGCCATGTGAAGAAAATAAAAAGTGGATTGCGCGAAGAGAGAAACTCATTCAACATCTAATGGGAAGTGGAATTTTGAAGCCCATATGCTGGCCTACTATTTCTTATTCTGTTCCAGAAAAGTTTATTCGTGAAACAATCAACTTGATGATTGGTGGGCAGAAAAAACGATTGAGTATGTGTGCCAAGAAGTTTGAATACGAAAGGAATTACGAGAAGGATAATTCTGTTATATTGCTAGCTTCATCAAGAACTTTGAAAATTAGTCACTTGAAGTTCTTCAACGATCTCTTTTTTGCTGGTTTGAAGTGCCCATCATTGTTTGCAAGTAAGGAGGTTGTAGTAGGAACTGCAAAAGTGCAAAATCAGGTGGATGGAGAAAATTATGCTTTGGTTCAGATTAAAATCAAAAGCATTATTGATAGTGAAAAGGATGCCTACTTGCCATTTGAAAACATGAATTCTGCTGCACAAAAGAGGATTGAGGAACTTGCCATAGATGTATGCACACTCTTAACTCAATTCTTCTTTATTTTTGACATTTGTTTTGGATTTTCATTGGTTGTTTCTTTGTCGTAATTAGGATGAATTAGAATGGCCAGACTCCTTGACAATTTCAGCAATGGACAAGCGATTTGAATCTTTGGACAATGACGATGATGATTTTGAAGACTTTGGAAATGCTGACACGATGGTAGCTGCAAAAAAGCGACGAAGTGATGGTAGCGTGAGTTCAGTATGTATTTTTTCCCACTTTTGAAAACTGAATTTTTTATCAAGACGAGGTATTTGGTAGATTAGTATTACTTTTCTTCTGGTTACTTTTCTTCTGATTCAAATTCTGTTTTGATTTAAACACATCTCCATTTCCCTGTTGTTAATCATCTGCCAGGTTATTATACCGATGACATGATGGAAAACTTAGAATATACAGACTGGCATCACCCTATATCTGGCACTCTTAGAACCAGAAATAATTTTGTGTCATTTTGTGCCATGGAGCAAATTAAAGAGGAGAAAGTATGCTGTTGTACTACTTCTTCTGGTATCAAGATCATTTTCCGTCTGCAGAGAAGACCCAAAGCATTATTATCTGGCTGGTAGGCATCCCTTGTTAAAGAATTTGTCTCAAAGAGGGAAACGTCGTTGCTGAGGGACTGAATTTGGGATCGTTTAAGCTTCATATGGATGGGATTTTCTTCACTATTTTGAAGTAGGGCTCAAGAATTACTTGTGGTTTTTTAAAAGGGCAATTTGAAGAGTTATGGAATGATCTAGTGGTTAATAGATTCTGCCCTGAATATACATTTGTGTCCTGGCCAGACTTTGCATATGAACTCATTAAAGCATCACCTACTAACAAGTTCTCATTTGTGAATTGAAGACTTGATCTATCATGCTCTCTTTAAGTTGCTGATCAGCATCACCTACTAACAAGTTCTCATTTGTAGGCTTTTCAAGAATATAATAAAAATGAGTATGTGTCTTTGGTTTGTGGCGATGAACGATTTGGTTTGGGGCTAATTCACGAGATAGATCCTGCTGGTTTGGTACATGGAATACCGATTGGTGAAGGTAATGTTTCCTTGAATATTCATTATCTTGAGGAGGGTTCTGAGGAGCTGCCGATGCCATTCCCTACAAGTGAACTTGAAATTCTTAGAGATCTTGGCAATGACATGAAACAATGGTTCGTGCGATGGCCAAAATCAAGGCTTCGTTCTGTTCCTCAAATGGAAGCGAGGAAAATTTTGGCTAATTTGAACACAATGAATGAAAACAATTATGTTACGGAAGAAAAATCAGAAAATGATGACAGCAGTGGCGATGATTTGCAGGTATGTTATTCTTTGAATTAGTATTTCTCATGATAGCATTCAATAAAATAATGAGTCTGCCATTTCAGATGACATCTTTTGCAAATATGTTTTGACCATATTTCATGTGATTTGCATGTTGCAGACTATACACTCAAAGCAAATGAGCAGATTGGAAAAGATGCCACCCCTCAAACACAAGACAATATGCATGATTGCACTTCAGAAGGAGAAGATTGATGATGTTAACGTTGTAGACCTTCTTAAATTGAGCAAGGAACTGAGTAAGAAACACAAGAAAGCATTTTCCAATCTACTCAAATCTAAGGTGAGGGGTCCAGATTTATATAAGCTCTTTGCAATGGCATGCGTGAAGTGCAGTGTCGTGAGCATCTCCAAAGAGGGTTGGAGAACAGGCAACATCAATCATTCTACTGTCATGTTTAAAGATTGACTGCGTTGAGATGTTGTCACTTTATAGATTGATCGCAGCATTGTGATTTTGGATAAAGTTAAGACAGACCATTATCGGCTTTAAGGTTTTAGGGTTTTCTAAAAGTTGTAACTGTGTTCATTCTTATTATATAGATCATATTTATTGTTGAAGCCTTTGTATGCATTAGTTTTTGAATCAATCTATCTTTACTTGGCAAAGCACTTATGAATATCTCTAGTAAACCACAAGGAAAAAAAAAGTAAATACCACTTTCAACAAAAAGTAGTAGTGGTTCATGTAAATACCACGCAAGGAAAAAACATTTAAATACAAATGCTTTCGTCTGCAAAAGTAGTAGCAGTTTAAGAACCCTACAATGTTACGAAACCATGCAAAAGACCACTACACTTTAAGTAGTTGTTTTAGTTTAAACTTCATTGCTTGGACGTGAAAAGCATTTATGGTTAAATAGTCTTAAGCACTAGGGGTATATGAACTGCTTGGACGTGAAAAGCATTTATGGTTAACTAGTCTTAAGCACTAGGGGTATAAACTTCTTGGACGTGAAAAGCATTTATGGTTAAATAGTCTTAAGCACTAGGGGTATATGTTAAGCACACAATGCATTTAATCATAAACACTATACATACATGTTAAGAAACTATGTAGTCATTGTACAAAGATGTACATGGATAATTAATAAGATTGCTATAGTTTTCATTCATAAACCAAAAGTGCTTATGATCATAGAAATGTAGTGATTTGTCATATTCACCACTGCGTGTATGATTGAAAAAACTATTAGATATTTAGTGAAAAGATTGCAAGTCTTTATATGCAAAAACTTAAGAAGCTTAAGAATAGAAACATTAGTGGTTTATCAGCCTTAACAAGTACATCTTGAGTGTAAAGATATGCATGTTTTCCATGCAATAGTTGGAACGCTTTAGATTAAAAGCCATTAGTGGGTTACCAACCTTAATAAGTACTACAATACATAAGAAACCATCAACAATCCTTAATAGTTTAGTCTAGTAGTTTGAAATGCTTTAGACCATATAGCAATACTTGTTTATAAATGATAACCATGAATCTAGTATACTACAAAGCCATGCATTTCTACAACTAACAATTACATCTAAGTTTGATAAACATAGTAGTGTTTTAATACAACAACCTAAACACTTCCACTAATTAAATAATGGTGATTTACTGCATATAACACATCGCGAGCCGTGTGCATTTACCATGAAAATTAGCCATGACATTTTACCACCATAACTAACCACATCATAAAATCACATAAATAGAGCCGCGACATCAAACCACATCCACAACCACTATATTATACCACATTGGGCAACCCTACCTTTAAAACATTATAAGATACCACATCAGGCTACCAACATAAAATACCACTTTGACAAACACTAGGAAGGAGCCATTAGCAATTTCCATGCTATAATACCACCCTAGTGAACCTTACAAGAAAACCAAGTAGTCTAGCCTCATATAGTTTTTAATGAAATTAACCCACAAAAACCCATTGGTTTTGTGGAATGGTTTTCTAGTCATAACCATGGGAAAAACCATGTGGTGTTTTGCTTTTGGATGCCTTGTGAAGTGCACCAGCTATGGGAGGCCTTACCTGAACAACTCCCAGTTGATGTGCAAAATGACCAAACACCACACAATCCAGCTGGCGAGCATGTGCCACAATCTGAGCATGTGGATCATACCCATGAATTACCCATTGAAGGTGCTGCTGCAGTAAGTCAGGTACATGTCAATGATGTTGGAGGGTCTATGGCTGGCCTGCATGAAGCATCTCAAACATGTGGCATGCCATCACAGACCATAAGGGCAAGGAAGAGAGGCTTTGCCCCAGATCTAGGGGGGAGAGTTCACATATCAAGTGATGGTTTCTGTGTGGCATTGAGAGCGAAACGTGCTAGAAGGGGAGGCCGAGAAATTGAAATTGAGCAACCGGCAAAGAAGGAAGGTTGAGACGCCAAGGAGAAAATTTGAACGGGAGGAGGCTGCCAAGAGGGCACAGGCTAACAGGGAGGAGAGAGAGAGGAGGAAGTTAGCTGATGCAAGGAAAGCTGCAAGTGCTGCAAGGCTTAGGGAGTTTATGTACCCAAGGGGGATGTCTAGAGTGGCATCCATATTTGGTTTTCAAAGGGTGTTGAGCGAGGAGGTTAAGACAAGAAGATTACAGGTGACGAACAAACTTAGGGTGAGACAAGGGTTAAGTCCACTTGGGGCACCCATTGCAGTAAATCAGACGTCCCCAGGAATTGACCAAGTTCTTGAACCTGTTGTTCCTACTCACAACCTGTTGTCCCTGTGTAGACCTGAACTCACAACCATTGGAGGATGCTGATGAAGAGCAAGTCATGTGCAGTTTAAATGACACACATATCTGCTCGGGTGATGCTGGTCATGTGCAGAATGTAAGTATAGAGGGTTGCATACCTCTAGTTAGGCCTGTTGCAAACCCAATCAGCACACTCAATTCCCCATTGAAGAGGTGGGACTTGCCAGCTCCACAGCAACATGCTGACATTGGTCACGCCAACTCAATGAGACTGGACACCCAGGGATGGGTGAACTATGCTGCCGCCAATTCAGGACTCGAACATGACCAGGATGCTGCAATAGACAAGGCAAGGATTATCAGGGAGATGGTGGAAATTGGGGTGGACCCTGCAATTGTAAGCCGTGCAAAGGGGATGGATGTCGGGTTTGCAAGGATATGGAGGGCTGACATGGCTCGAGTAACCCAGCCAACTCCAAGGTTTGGGGAGGGGACCTCATTCATAGCTACACCCGCTGATAGTCAGGTATGTTTGGTCACCTTGCACTCTTAATTTGAAGTTTACCTTTTATTTGGAAATGCTATTAACAGACAATGTGCACAGGTATCCGAAGACTCGGATGAAACCCAAGACAATTAAGTCTTTCGACAACTTATTGTACAATATTTATGAACAAAATAGTGAACTTATTGTACACAATTTATGAACAAAATAGTGAACTTATTGTACAAAATTCTACTGTTTGCAACTGATTTCCCAATCCATTACCAGTATGGGGCATGGACCCGACACGATCATTATCATAAATAAATAACTTAAGCAATGAACACAAATAACTTAAGCAATAAACAGAAGCAACAGTGCCAGTAATAAGAAGATCATTCCATTATACAAAATGATGATCATACAAAATTGAGCCCCGAGGCTGCACAAAATAAGCCCGAAGGACCGTTTCACAACATAAACCAAGAAGAAAGAGGAGAGGGGGATCGTCCAGAGTGGCCTTTCTGTACAAAGGGGACTGCAGCTTATTAACCTACGGGGCTCTGGAAGAGCACATGGTCTCCTTCTGTGATCACGATCTGGCAGTGGATGAGATCATTTTCGGAACTAGCCCGCTCAACTTGGGAGACGATTTCGGGCGAAACCTCGACACTTACAGATGAACCCACGGCCGTTGTAATCTCGGCCGAGGTTACCAAACAGTTCCTAACCCTGAAAGAATTAGGAGTCGTTGAGGTCGAAGAGCTAGCAGGGGAGGGTGGAGCACTCGGAAGAGGGCGAGCCCTCTTGGTGGGATCAGACCCGCCACCCCTTACCACGTCCCACCTGGAGCCAGACCCGGGATAACTGGTTCTCCTAGCGTGATCCATGGCGGCTGAACTCTGTACCACAATGAAAAAATGCAAGATCAATGGAAGACTCGAGACCAAAAACATATCAGACGCTTAGAGCTTACCTCCGACGCTTGGGACTCCCGGGATGCTTGAGCGGAATGGAATACCGCCTGCTCGATCTCTCATGTAATGATGGTTCAGGATTTCGAAAAATTCGGCTTTTAAAGCCAAATTAACTTTCTTCCGGACGAGGCAGAGAATGTTCGGGCCAATTTGGTGAAAGATTTGGGGTTGGAGTGTCGAAAATCAGCTTGAATAATTTTGGCGGAAGAGGGCCAAAAAGGCAACAGTAACCGTTGGCGGTACCTCGATAGCCGGTGCCATACGTATCGGTAGCTGGCGACGTAGGCCTCGTATACGGCACCTAGGCCCGCTGATATTAATGGGATGTGGTGAGAGACGGTATGGCGTGCAGATTCACTCAAGTGCGCGTACTAGCACCTGACGCGCGTTAGCATGCAATAACCCCCGCTAAAGAAGGCCTCGGGTACCACGCAGTGTGGTTAGGGGCCTCGCGACGGTGGACGCTTGACCCCCCTTCCTTTAAAGCACCATAACTTTCAAGTCCGATTGATTTTGGGAAAATTGCCTTCGGGGAAGATGTTAAGGACAACATTAGGTATCCAAATGAATTGACGGATCGAGGGACGCGTGAAATCCGGACTAGAATTACATATACATCCCCATCACATGGCACTGAAATGCAAACCTTACCCTAACCTTCACCCAACCCTACATTTTCGCTAGTTATAAATTGCCATTATTCTTATTTAGAATATCAGAGTGCAGAGATGCGGACCTTGTATCATAGAGGGCACAGGCAAAATCAGTGCCATAAAAAACGAGGTTTCAACGGTTAGATCCGTTGCAAAACCCCGCCATTTTGTCATGTAAATAGGCTTGGATTGTAAATTGGGTACTATGGCGCCTTCACACTTCATTGCATGGATTTTTGTGCTCGTATCGGCTATGGCAGTTGCGGCCTCCGACGATTATACAGCTCATAGTCGCCATATGTTGCAGCGACAAATGTCGGGTAGCATTTCTAACCTTGTACTTATTTTCTTCTCCAACTTTAATTCTGTTCTGTATCACAATATGTTTTTTATTTTTGCTGTCTACATAGACAGTAACATATCTCCAAAAGCTTCAGAAGATCTTCTGATCTCTCTGTCTTAGTATTCAAGAACATGTTTCTATATTCTCGCAGATACACAATATTTTTCTGCTTGGTGTTTTGTCATATAGGGCTTAAATTCTAACAGAGTACTTTCGGTATTTAAATGCTTGGTTTTGCATTTTGTGCTTACAGGCTGCCCGACAGATTTTTCTAAAGTAGATTATAGTGCAGTGACAGAGGCATGCAAGGGTCCAGACTATAATGTGGACAGTTGCTGCCCAGCTTTCAGGAATCTGGCATGCCAGTACAAAAAGCAAGTGAATGATTTCTCTTCAAATTGCCCTGTTAATTTTATTGCCTTCCTTAACTATGCAGGAGGTTATCCAAATGGGGTTTTTGTAGGAAGATGCACCTCAGGCATGCTTATCTGCTAAATCACTATCTTATATATCTGATTGGACAGTGAATCATGTTTTTTTTTCCTCTCCTAGCAAAATTTTATTTAATCATATAATGTAGTTTATGATTTTCTCTTATTATCGTGTAATGTGCTTCAAAATTCTAATCGTTTTGGGTTGAAACTAAAGGACAATAATCTAATTAACAAAGTGTTAACATAAGCAAGCTGCTGGGCTAGTAGAAATCAAAATTTTATATTCTATATAATATAATATGAGTCCATTTGCTAAAATTAAGCTAATTGGTGCATTTGAAGGACATTGTTGTCTCTGTATTGCAGGTTTGCTTTAATGAATTGAATGCCATATTTACATTTGTAACATAAAAGTCTTAGAGAGCTCTATTTTGTAGAAAAGGCATTGTAAGAAATACATAATTAAATTAGAATAGCTAACTAGTACTGACAATGGAAGATATTACACTGATATGCTCCTTTTCTATACTTCGCGGACGTTCAAATATATTTCATTTCTTCCTTCCTATCTTTCTTTGTAAGGTGAAGGGATGCAAACCCTTAGTCCTCATTTCCTGGTTTGCTTTGCTGAAATGCCCTCTTGGGCCTCCATGCTCTTCTCTAGGATTTACTCTTGAGATCTCTCAAGGAAATTATTAGGAATGTAATATCTAAGTGCCTCAAGATAGATCCATCATATAGGAGAAATTTACATGGAGAACTTGTATAGGCACCATGCTACATACATATATAAAGCAAATAAGAATATGAGCAATTCTGGAGTCATTTGTTTTGCAGTGGTCCATTTTTCTTTTGGTAACTTTTCCTATTTATATAAATGTCACGAAAGATGCAAGACATATACTACATCTAGGTATGCTTTAGTCTCTAGAGTTGCTCACATGCATGTAGGAGATCTGTCGTGTATTATATAACCCCCTCCAACTACATATTCCACTACATGAATACTACAAACTTGAGTATAATTGTAGAATAGAATAATATAATGCAAGTTTCTGGAAGTTTTCCATATAGAGATTGTTTGTAACAATGATTCTCTTGGGTTTGAGAGATTGTGAACATGCATTATACCTATTCTCTGTCATGATGCATTTGGTTACTTGATTCTTGAGAGACTGTCAGGTCGCTTTTCTATATCATCCCTGATGCTTGTGTTTACTTTTTTGCATTATGTTATAGGTTCCTCTATATTGCGACATATCCCTATGGTAGTGCATCCAATATCCAGTGGCATTGACATACATTTAGGATTACAACCATTGAAGCCTTATATCTAATCTGGGAAGCTTTTAAGATCAAATTCTTATTCTATACTTTATTTTTGTTTGAATAATGGAATGAGATGTGAAGCTGGAACTCCTTAATGTGATATTCACATACAATTTGTGAAGTCCAGGCTTTTGCTCCTAATAAATTGTACTTTCAGTTTTCTTAGCCTCTGGCAGCCCTGAAAAAGAACTTAGAGCATTTGTCAACCTTCAAATCCAATCAAGCCCAGCATTTATCTTCGCATTGTCATGTTGCTCCACGCCAACCTGGTATAAGCTATTTTCATCCATTTGAAAGAGGAGAAATTTTATTTTTGAGTCCTTTGATTTCGATGCGCAGATACTGCATGTTGCAATCAAAGCTTTCAATTTCATCTCTTGAGCAAGCAAATAGAGACCTATTGGGAACATATTTGTATTTTTGCACTCTTTTACTATTCTATTCTATTCTATTCTATTCCTCTATATTTTTATTCACAAAACAACATGTTTTGGACGACGTATTATCCGCCCAAGGGCCCAGTGGATGCACTTATCTATAGAAGGGTTATGGCATCTGCTGCATAGGGTAGCTAAAAACAACCTAGATATTAGGATTTTTAGAGACCAAATTGACCCTTGCCATATGTAATTTACCAAAAATAGGGTGACAATTGCATGTATGATGGATCGTACATCTAAGATATGTAAATCCCCTAGGAAAAAATAAGAACTTTAACTTAAAACCTATTAAAAGCCAATTGATCTACCAGACACATACACCATGCCAGCATTGCCCTATATTGGTCGATGTTACATGTCTTTGGGTCACTTTTAAGATAGAAAGCTTACGACTTAGAAAGTAGTCTATAATATTAATAGATGTAGGGGAATAGAAACACCATTCCAAAAGTTCTTTGAAGCATCAACAACAGTTTTAGGTGGCTTCCATGCATTAACTTAAACATGCTCGCCAGAAAACACTTGGAAGCTCACTTTAATTGAAAATGGCATGATAATGTTTACTTGTTGCCGAAGAAGAGCTATGCATTGGAAATTAAAGTAGGCACATTTAAGCTAAAAAGCAGGTAAACAAAAGACTTCGCCCTTGCATGTGTCGTCCCATAACCGTTGGGTTCCCGTGGACGTAAAAATTCATCTTATCTTATCTTTTGGAAAGAGCATATGATAATTGATAGATGAACCATGTAAGATCTGACAAAGAAATTCCTTTTATCAAGACATGTTTATTGGGGTAGAATTAGCTATATCACCCTTACTCGTTTAGATATTCAAACATGGTATTCTTTATTGTTTCGAACAATGGAAATAATATACAAAACTCATTGTGATTCTCTACTCTCCTAGTCTGTATGAGCTCAAACTTATATTTGCAATTGTAACATTCAAACATTCATACTATATAAATCAACATTCTTGTGAGAAGGACTTTTTTTTTATTGAAGGACGTCATTCGATTCATCATCACATCATGAATATATTTTACATCACTTTATTCTACATATCACATGGAAGTCAATCCATTACCTAGGCACGATATGCTAGGACTTGAGATATACGTATACCGAACTAGCCGATAGATAGGCTCATTCATCATAGCGGCGGTATATGTTGGGTTTATAAATTTTAGAGCTCAGTGGGGTAACCAATCATAGGCACAATATCTAACTACCCAAGAGATGGAAGCCAATAATAGAGCTAGGCAAAATGTGAGAAGACTGGCAGCAACTTCTCATTACGATGAAAAATACTACCCTTTTGGGTTTTCCAGGGAAACTATAATTAGAAATTGTCGCCAACGTTCTCGAGGAATGCTTATAGCACGCGGACCAGGAGTTTGACAAAGTGAACCAATCGAAGAAGAATCCGAATGTGCTTGATACAACGCTCGGTTTAGAGTGAAAAAACTGTGGAGCTTTGTCATGTGTATCGCATCCAGCGACTGAGATGAGAGGCCGAGATTGTGATCCAAGTCTTATGATCTTATTGGCCCTAATTTAATGGCCAAGATATATGGCCTAGTTTTTTCTAGAACAGAGCAAAGGCGGTCATGGAGAGCCCGGATTTACAGCTAAATGGACAGAGTAACAGGGAATGCCGGATTTACAGCTCGTACCATTTCGCAAAAGGTACAGTTCTGAAAGGTTGTATTCTTATCTGCTTGAAGTACATCCGCTTTCCATTCGGAATCATGGAGCATGGATCATACTCTGCTTTTCCATATCAGGGGCACTCCAGGCTTTCCATTCGGGTAGCATATAACCGGATTCACAGCTCGTACCATTTCAGAAAAGGAGGTTCTGTAATCCTGCTCTGTATAATCCTTGTTATGCCTACCGAGCTCTTGCAAGAGCCTGGTAAAGTTTTAATTGCCTGAAGTTTTAGATTTGTGCAGGGTTAATTTGCACAGGCAAGACTAAAATTGCTATGGATATAACTACGCCCTTGCTGGGTTCTATGGCCAACTGTAGTGCTGATGCAGATTGTGGCTACTATAGCAGCAGCACTGCCAAAGGCTGCACATTTTATTCTTTTCTTTTTGTTACTTTTGTTGCTTTATCATTTCATTTTCGTTCATTTGGTTTTAGTTGTAGAAGCCAGTCAGGATCATGGAGCATGGAGTGCCCCTGATATGGAAGAATATTTAGCAGCAGAGTTGCTTGAAAGTTTCTGAAAGGTTGTATTCTTATGGCTATTACTGGACACCTTACCCACAACTTCTTTCTTCTTCTTAGCCTTTCACTCTGTTGTAACAATACATTCTGAATATCATTATTTGTTTTTCACCGTTGAAAGTTTCAAGCAATTGTGTTTTAGCAGTAGATCTGGAGTATATCATAAAGTATTCCCTCGTTTAAAGGTTGTAAAACAAGAATGTAAAAGAAGCTATAAGGCATGCTATAATTTGCATTTTAACAAAATACTTTAACCAAAAGCAAACATCATTGCCTAAAACATCTTAGTGTCATTTATTGGTTTAGAAAAACAACACCTGAAAACATCTATTTTTATAAAACTACATGTGATTTCTATGTAAAACTATATATCAAAATTTTTTCTCATCAGAAAAACAATACTAAAAACAACAGTTGTTTTGAGAAACCACATTCATCTTCAACACTTGGAAACAACATAGTTAAGAGCAAAAATTAGAAAACTACGTGTAGTTTCTAGAAAAATCGGACAAAATTCTCTACGTGGTTTTTTAGTGTTGTTTTTTTGCGAACACATGGACATTTTAAGTTTATTAAAAACCACATCTACTTTTTAGGAAAAAACACTTGAAAACTACAGCTAACTTTAAAAACAACATGTGTGGACATTTTAAGTTTATTAAAAACCACATATCTACTACAGCTAACTTTAAAAACATGTAGAAACACATGTTAATTTCTACGCGTAGATAATTTTAACAAAATTCTACGCGTAGACTTTTCACAAAAAAAACTACACGTATAAAAGTTTGACTAAAAACTACACGTTGTTTCTAGCAAATCCGGACAAAAAACAACACGTAGTTTTTTTGTGTTGTTTTTTAGCAAAAAAGACACTGAAAAACAACATGTGGACCAAGTTTTGGGGTGGTAGTGCTAGAGTCGTACCAGAGCTCGATCTAGCCCATCTACAAAGTATGCACAGGAGGGGCGGGTGGAGTGGTCAAACCTAGCCATTGTCTCGAGCCAGCCCCGCCATTGTTATGACTCGGTCTGCTATATCTTGTGGCCTAGCCGTCAGTCTACCTCCCCATGAGTCGGAGCCTTGTGTAGGAGCCCTCATGTTTTATGGCATATGTTGTACTGCAAGTCTGTTAAGGACTTTGCCAAGCTTGCCGCACCTCTTACGGACCTTACAAAACATGAGAAGGTTAGGGATTAGATGACACACTGGAAAGACAAGATCCAGGCCGTCTTTCAGTCATTAAAGGATGCCTTGACAATCGCTCCAGTTCTTACCTTGTTGGATCCTCAGAAGAATAAGTGGGTTACCACAGATGCCAGTAAGATTGCTATAGGTGGAGTATTGATGCAAGAAGATCCCAGGAGATTCAGTATTCTTTGCAATACGGGACATGTGCATGCAATAAAGGGGGATCTTTTTTACTATTTCGTATTTATATACTTACCATTAGGGGTTTTTTTTTTTGCCATTATCTGGAGCAAAATATATATTTTAGGGGTTAAATTAGCTTCCAAAGATCAGTATACTAGGGATGTTTTTGGGCACCCTTCGAACGCAGATGTCCATACCCTTTTATTACTAAGTGCATCCACCAGGAAGAAGGTAAGGTAATCGCCTATGATTCTAGGAAGATGAACGAAGCAGATTAGTATTACTCCACGCATGACCAAGAATTACTTGCCGTAGTGCGTGCCTTGTGGGAGGCATTACTTACTTGGAAGACGATTCTAGTTGGATACAGATCACCAAAGTCTCCAATACATTTTTTACGCAACCCCACCTCAATCTTAGGCAGCGGCGATAGATGGAGTTTCTGGAGGAATATGATTTTGAATTCGTCTACAAGCCGAGCAAGCGTAATGTGGTTGCTGAAGCACTTTCCAGGCATCCATTGGTCACCTGAACACATTGTAATGCTATTTCCATTCTCTCCAGCGAGTTTGGTAAGCAAATACAACGGACTCTTCCAACAGATCCTGAATTTAGGAAGTATGGCAAAGTCTCTCCAAGGAAGCCAAAACTGATAAGGAGAGGGAGGCTTCCTGCCATTATAAAAAGGAAGGTAATCTCCTTTATTACAAGGATAAGTTATGTGTTCCCGAGACGTCAGAAGTTTGCAAGCTCATCTACGACACACATAACAGTCCTATATCGGGGCATACAGGATTTATGAGACATAATCTACTCCAGCTACTTTTGGCCAGGGATGAAGAAACAAATTGCCCAATACATTAAGCAATGTCAGGTATGTTCGCAAACAAAGGCATAACAGTTACGCATCCCAAGAAAATTGCAACCCTTAGATGTGCCTAATGCAAATGGAAAGTTATTACCATGGATTTCATCGTGGGGCTTCCGCGCACCTTAAGGGGCTTTGATGCCTTGATGGTGGTGGTCGACAAGCTTTCCAAAATGGCGCATTTTTTGCCATGTCAGACCACAAATACTGCATTAGATACCGCCTTGTTGTTCACAAAGGAGGTCTTTTGCCTTCATGGAATGCCCCGTACCATTGTTTCGAACTGGGATCCTAAGTTTGTTAGTGCATTTTGGAAGGATTTCTTTAGCACTATTCAAACTAAGCTTGCTATGAGCACAGCTTACCACACACAGACAGATGGCCAAACAGAGCATACCAATCGCATAATCGAAGATAGCTACGTAACTGCGTCTGGAACAAGAAATCCTAGTATATATCCATTTGGTGGAGTTTGCATATAACAGCACTAGGCATGAGTCTTCAAGGATGTCTCCTTTTATGATCAATTATGACTATCAATGCCTTACTCCAGACACATGGCATAATCCGGTTTCCAAGGTGGAAGTCTCTCAACAACTGCTTACAAATATGCAGGCCCTAAGCGAAGAAGTTCGAGGGTATTTGCTAGCTGCCAGAGCTCGGCAGAAGAGCCTTGTCGATCGGAATCGGACACCACAGGAATTTCAAGTTGGTGAGTCCGTAAAAGATTAAGGTGAAGCAAGCCAAACTCAAAATTAGCAATTGCAAGAAGCTTGCACCTAGATGGGCGGGACCTTTAGAGATAAAGGATAGGTTCTCAGACCTACCGGTTGAGTCTACCCGCGCATTTGAAGGTCCATAAAGTCTTCCATGTAAGCCTTCTCAAGAAGCATAACCCCGATCCAGAAGAGATACTTGACACGCGAAGCATAACCCTGATCCAGAAGAGATACTTGACACGCCAACACTTCTGGAGATGAAAGATCAATTGGAGATTGTGCCTGAAGCTCTCCTTGATCGTGCATATAAGCAAACCCGCAAAACTCAAATCTTGCAGTATTTGGTTAAGTGGAAGCACTTACCCACAGAGGATGCAACCTGGGTTCTTAAAGCGGATTTGGACAAGACTTACCCAAGCTTTATGCGAGAATGCCATGGCTGAACCATTCAGGATACAATCAACTCCAACCCTAATGGTAAGCATTGTGTTATCAGTCCGGCAGGGATCATATGAGAGTTGATCTGATAGTGATCATTTCAAGCATTGGGTTACATGCATCCTAGATGGGGAATTGGGCATATAGGCATTCTTGATAGGACGCATCCATCTACGGCTGTAATGGGAATATGGCCATTTCTTACGTCGAGACGACATGCAAGCCTTAGGTATTGATAGGATTTCCTTCATTCATATTTCTTTTTTTCTTAAGGGGGTGGTCCCTTCACCACACTACTTAAATTATTTAAAAAGTACTGATGTACTGTAATTCTGCAAGCCACTAGCGCGTATTGACGTACTGCAGAAGATCCTAGCCCTCAGTCTGGGGCCATCTCTTGTTATTTAACAGTTATTTTGTATGTGTGCTCCTATCTAAGTTTGTTCATGCGGTATCTCTTGTCTACTGCTAAGGGACTTTGGTGTTACGACAACTTTATGTAACTGTGACGTCCCCTACTTCTTCTACGACGCTCCCATCGTATTGGAAGGCAGAGTTCATCCCCCTGACAGCCAAACTGATAGGGGCCATCCACCTGACACCAATCCTTTGGCAATGGATCGATGAGGAAGAATGGATGGGTCATTTGTTCCGTCTTCCCTCGGGACCGTCCTAGCTGCAGAAGCGTGAGTAAACATAAGCACATGACATCAAATGTAAACAGAGTCACCTCGAAGGATGACTATACCATAGCGTACTTGTATAAATACATCACAATATCATCATCACATGGGGGATCCTCCCAAGGCTCAGACTCCAGGGTATGGACTGACGGCTTGGGCCTCCAGAAGTCATTGCAGACGGGGTTCATAAGAATGGACTGGGCTGGCATAGGAACATGGCTGTTGGGTAGTTCGCTCTATCTGCCCGTCCCGTCCACACTGCAGAATAGGTTGAAGAGTTTAGGGATTGGACCATAGCCTGCCGGGTATGTAGCCAAAGGGGCTACTGCTGGGTTGCATCTCCCCAGTCCCGATGAGGCAGGAGGAGAGTCACCCCCCTCCAGAGGCATGCATGCCCATCACAGGCGGCTAGAGGGCCACTGCCCGTATTCAACTTGCTCATCTAAGAGGTGTCGAGCTCATACCTTGCTCACACGCAGTGGCAAACCATTAAGCCTAGCCCGCTAAGATCCCTGGTAGGTTTACACACCAGAGGGATCAATCAGTGATGGGACAAGTCCCCCTTGTTCCACCGGTCTAGCCCTACCACTTACAACCAGGCGGGCTCGTGTACACGGGCCACATTAATTGGAAATTAATGAGGTTATCTAGGATCATCTGCTACTGAAGGTTTCAGGGCCTCTACCCTCCTTCCCACATACACAGGAGAGCATAGAATGGAACAACATTGTCATAAAAGAACCGAAATATTGAATAATATCTAATCTATCTTATCTAACATACATGGTTAGGTTAATTCGTTACGACTGGTGATCTTAGGATCTACAAGGCTGCTAAGACTGATCTAACATACTATCCTAGCTCATTACCAGACTAATAGTCGGCTTTGCACAACGGAATCGTAGGTTACCTGATCCTTGGCTTGCTCCAGCTCTCTGAATCGTGACCATGCCTTCGTTCTTGCTGAAGACGCCTGCTCCTGAGAGAACTGTTGTGCAAATGCAACTTGACGGCGTCTGGCAATGCGGAATAGCAGCTTGGCTTGGCCGGAATGGCTCAGGGAAGCCAAAATGCGAAAATGGGAAAGGTTTAGGGTTTTCGCTTTTGTTCCTTTTACATGAACTTTTAGGTTTAGGTTAGAAGGGACCAATGGGGCTTTGCCACTTGGCACAGGGGTTTAATTGCATATGTTTAATATACATGTGCAACATACGAGGTTGCCCCCTAGGCGCAACTCTTTGCGGCTCTCAAGTACTTGTCATGGTGACATGTACGTGTGACGTGGTAGTATAATATACGTATCTGGACCGTATGTTATGCTGGAACGTCACAATCTTCCCACCTTGAATTGATGTTGTCCTCAGCATCCCGTGTCTCCCCTCCTTGGAAACCTGCATGAACCCTGCAACACATTCCATGCATACAATTTTACAACACAATTTGCCCAAGGTAATATTTAAGTTTGATTTTCATAAACACATCCTTGTTCGATAACATACTATGGTAAGGTGATTTCTCACCCTGTTACTTTATTCTTCTATTATTCACAAAATTTTATGGTTTACACCATTATCATTAACATAGTTCCAAAATTCTCTAATTAAGGTTCCATTTGATCTCCTTGCAACACATTATGACAAAACATGTGTTGCAAGTTTTCGCAGTGCGACCCTCCTGCCGCTAGACTCTTCTATTGGCCTGCAGGTCCAACACTACGTTAGTATACATTTCATTATTTTAAAGTTGATTATTAGGGAACCACCCATTAATTATAATTTATATGGATGCAAGGCTAATCTCCCAGCGTAGGAAGATGATGTTTCTTCCCGTGGAGACAGCGCCCTATCATGCCTAAGATGATCACTCATGCCTACACCTTTAGTCACCTTTGGCGTGAAGGATGGCGTCCTTCCCGTAGTAGGCATTGACTAGAGGTGCTTTCCTATCAATGCATGCCTAAATGACCTCTTATCTCTCAAGTTCGTCTACTTCTGTGGGATGGAAGTAGACTTCTTAATCTACCTCACGCTCACCTATCGGTTCGGTGTCGACTACTTCGATGACGAGCCGACCCTTGCATTGCTCCATGAATTGGGGTACTGCTTCTCCTAATCTGATTGTAGTACCCACATAGCGTCTTCCACAGGCGAGTGCGTCCATTTCACTAGGTATTGGAGAAATTGGGATCTTCTTGTCTTCTTATAGGACCTGTCAAGAAGAACCTCTGGGACAATTTCAAGCTGGTCGTCCGTCATTTCCAGTAACTCTGTTGTCTCTAATACTTCCTCTGAATTAAGAATGTGCCTCTTCAGAAGTCTTACATGGAAGACTTTAAGGATTTTGAGATGCACTGGAAGATCCAACTTGTAGGAGTGGCTACCTACTCTTTTGGTTATCCTGAATGGCCCAGCCCATCTTGAAGCAAGTCTAGCCCATCTTGCAACACAAAACATGTGTTGCAAGTTTTTGCAGTGCGACCCTCCTGCCGCTAGACTCTCCTATTGGCCTGCAGGTCCAACACTACGTTAGCATACATTTCATTATTTTAAAGTTGGTTATTAGGGAACCATCCATTAATTACAATTTATATGGATGCAAGGCTAATCTCCCGGCGTAGGAAGATGATGTTTCTTCCATCTTGGCCGTGGAGACAGCACCCTATCATGCCTAAGATGATCACTCATGCCTACACTTTTAGTCACCTTTGGCGTGAAGGATGGCGTCCTTCCCATGGTAGGCATTGACTAGAGGTGCTTTCCTATCAATGCATGCCTAAATGACCTCTTATCTCTCAAGTTCGTCTATTTCCGTGGGACGGAAGTAGACTTCTTAATCTACCTCACGCTCACCTATCGGTTCGGTGTCGACTACTTCGGTGACGAGCCGACCCTTGCATTGCTCCATGATGTAGTACCCACATAGCGTCTTCCACAGGCAAGTGCGTCCATTTCACTAGGTATTGGAGAAATTGGGATCTTCTTGTCTTCTTATAGGACCTGTCAAGAAGAACCTCTGGGACGATTTCAAGCTGGTCGTTCGTCATTTCCAGTAACTCTGTTGTCTCCAATACTTCCTCTGAATTAAGAATGTGTCTCCTAAGAAGTCTTACATGGAAGACCTTAAGGATTTTGAGATGCACTGGCAGATCCAACTTGTAGGAGTGGCTACCTACTCTTTTGGTTATCCTGAATGGCCCAGCCCATCTTGGAGCAAGTTTCTTGCAACTGCCCATGCGGAGCTTCACTTGCTTGACCTTGATTTTCAGCCATACATTATCCCCAACTTAGAACTCTCTTACTGTTCTGTGCTTATCGGTTACGCTCTTCTATCGGTTTCTCGCTTCTAGGAGATATCCTCTCACTTTTTCTACTAGCTGATGCATATCCGATAACATCTGTCAGGGATAGGTTCCAGACGCAAAACAAACGTATTAAAACCTGCATTTTTTAACAAAAAAAAAAAATTTCGGCGACGCTTTAAAAACAACGCGGAAAGCCGTCTGCGAAAAAATTTTTCGCGCGACGCCAAACAGTTGAAAAACCGCGACGCCAACGCAAAAAAAAAAAAAAAAAAAAAAAAAACGGTATGAATGCCTCAGATCGCAGACGCTGAAAGTATTTTTCACAGACGCCGATGTAAGAATTCAAGACGCCGAAAAAAAATTTTTTTTTAAAAATTTAAAAAAAAAAAAAAAAATTGAATTACAGACGCTTGAATTTTTTTTTCAGATCCCGTGACGCCGAAAATACTTTCTTCGCGCACGCTAGCATGAAAGGTTTCGCGTCTGACGGCGAAAAAAATTCGCAGACGCTGTTTTCACCGTTACAGACGCCGTAAAAATTTTCACAGACGCACGCCACGTTGTTTTCGCCAGACGGGAAAATCTTCCGACGCCGGAATTTTTTTTTGCCGTATTTTTTACGTTTTATACGGCAAATATGTGCCGTATCATACAATTCATACGTATTCCGTATAAAACGTACATCGTATTAAACCTATCCCTGACATCTGTTAAGAGACTTCAACTTTGGACACTGGATTGTGCCACGTATCTGGTGTCAAGTATTGATACTCGTAATTGATCATGAAGGAGAACATCTGGGAAGATTCTTGCTTGGTGCTATTATAGGCAAACTCCACCAAGTGAATGAAATCATCCCGCTTAGATTGCTTGTTCCAGACATAGTTTCTCAACATATCTTCTATGATTTGATTCGTGCACTCCGTCTGCCCATCTGTCTGAGGATGATATGCCTTACTCATGGAGAGCTTCGTCTGAATCGTGCTAAACAAATCTTGCCAGAATGCGCTCATGAACTTTGAATCTCTATCCGAGAGTATTTCTCTTGGCATCCCGTGGAATCTAAAAATCTCTTTGGTGAACAATACGGCGGTGTCTAACGCCGTGTCTGTGGTCCTGCACGGCACGAAATGTGCCATCTTTGACAACTTGTCCACTACCACCATTAAGACGTCTTTGCTCCTTATGGTTCTCGGGAGCCCTGTAATGAAGTCCATGCTTATTACCTCCCACTTCGCATTCGGCACAGGCAATGGCTCTAATGCTCTAGGAATTCAAAGTTATTTTGCCTTCGTCTGCTGACATAGCTGGCACTCATGAATGTACCTGGCTATCTGCTTCTTCATGCCGGGTCAGAAGTAGCTACTTCTGATCTTAAAATAGGTCTTCATACTCCGGCTATTGCGCTATTGTGTGTGTCATGGAGTATCAACTTCCTGACTCCTGATGACTCTAGTACACACAATTTGTTCTTATGGTACAATAGGTTATCTTCCTTCTTAGAATGCTAATACTTTGCACATATACAGCAGCTTTGACTGCCTCATCCCAAAGAAAATTTGGTAATCCAGAGTATTTTAACATACTTCTTACCGCATTCAGTATCGTCCTGTTCTTACGTTCTGCAATCCCATTTTGTTGCGGGGAGTATCTGCAGATAAGTTGTCTTTTTATTCCCTTATTCCTGCAAAACATCTTAAATTCATTCGAAATGAACTCACCTCCCCTGTCAGAGCGTAATGTTCTGATTTTCCTTCCAGTTTCAGCCTCTACTTCACTCACGTATGACTTGAATACTTCAAAGGCAGAATCTTTAGTTCTTAGACAATATACTTTAGTTTTTCTACTGAAGTCATCAATCAATGTCATGAAATACCTTTTACCTGATAGACTTGGACGTTCAATGGTCCACAGAGATCGGTGTGAACTAAATCTAGAACTCTTTTTGCTCTTTTGTGTGATCTTTTGAATGGAAGCCTGCTGTGTTTTCCAAGAATGCAGCCAGCACATATAAAATCTTCCACCTTGTTTTCTGCAGCATTGATTAATCCTTTTTTTAATTAGTAATTCAACAGTTTTTGAATTTACATGGCACATTCTTTCATGCCAAGTTTTAATGGTAGTGCTTCCAATGTGATTGATACTTGGAAAGTGATCTTTGTGCAGTCCAAATAAATTTCCAACCCTTTTTCCAATAAACTTAATTTTTTCATTGAAGAACACTTTACATTCCAGCTTTTCAAATACAACTTTATAACCCAGGTCTACAAGTTGACAAACTGATATCAAATTTCTAACTAGTCCAGGTACACAAAGTACATCTTCTAGTTGCACACTTTTTCCTTCTAAATCATAGAGCTCTAGCATTCCAATATCTTTTATTTCTTGAAGGTCTCCATTTCCTAGTTGCACATGTCCTCCCTTTCTGCCCTGACATTTTTTTAGCAGCTTTGATGATGCAGTCACGGTCCTTTCAGCTCCCGAATCTAGTATCATAAGATTATGGTCACTGTTAGTTTGTCCTAGAGCATTTATTTCAGAATTGCTTACCTCAGTGTCTTCATTGAGCTCATCTTCATCAGCTCGGTTGTCTTGTGCAAGGTTGACAGCTGGATTTCTCCTGCCAGTGCCATTGTTTCTATTTCCAAGACCACCTCTGCTGTCTGCACCCTTGCCTTTGCCTCTTCCCCTAATATTTTGTCCTTTCGGACTTGAACAATTTGCTGATATATGCCCCTTGCCATTACAATTGAAGCATATGATCTTTTTTTTTCAAATTAGGAAGAGGGTCGCCTTTAAGATGCCCATAGCTGTAGTCTAAATGTACTGGGGCCCTACTTTCCTTCTACTGGCTGCATTGTAAGATTTTTTTTTGTTTGTATTTTCCAGCATACAACACCTCAGTGTTATCCTCTTCTTCCTGCCCAAGTTTGCCTTGTTCAAACTCAGTCCTCACTATTTGAATAGCATGTTCTTTGGATTTGGCCACATTCCGTAATAGAGTTGTCAAATGAGCATTATGAGAAACAGACCTGGATATTGCTAACAATTGATACTGCTCATTAAGAATGACCCCTGCCCCTTCTAAGTCTGCAACAATTGAGTCAAATCTCTGGAGTTTCAGTTTCCTCAGCTGCTTTTCCAGTACATCAATTTGTGATGATGTTTTAGCCTCATAATTTTTAATCATGTACATCCACATTTCTCTGGGCGTCATACCTCTAAGTTTCAGTTTAATAACTGCTCCAACTTTGCAACAGATTATTGCTTGTGCTTTCATGATCTTAAAACTTTCCTCAGGATCAACACTTGCATTCCTTACTGCAGTAGCAGCTATTGAGCTTGCTGCTGCTCTCCCAGCTCCTATTTCTGCTGTTGTGCTCTCTTCACTAGAACTAGCAACATTTCCCCCTGCATTAGACATGCCTGCACTCAAGACTGTACCAGGACTTGGACGTCTTACAGCATTTTCATCTATTAGATACCATAGATTTTCAAATTCCAACACTTGCCTAATGCTTTGTTTCCAGATCTGGAAACCATTCTCACCTTTGAACACTTCAATTGAGTTCAGTAGATTTGCTCCAAATCTAGTTGCCATCTCTAACCTTATGCTCTGATACCAATGATAAACTTAAAAGAAATTATTTAGCACATATTCTAGAGCAAAAGGATCACAGATCTTCTATTCCCTTGTATCAAATACAAGTTAGATATTTCATAATGCTACCTTACCAAATAATCTATAAGGACAATATAACAACTTATTGCAATATCTTCAATAGCGGCATCACTTACAGTAGCATTATATTAGGCCCCCGAAAGCCCAATCTCCTTTTGGATATCATGCCGGAATCACTCTAAAAGGACTCAAAACATTAGTTGCAATATTCCTTGATTTATCCAGATCAATCCGGCAGCTGTGCCGGACCGATAGCTACAGTTTTTGGTTCCCTCCAATGCCTTATGAAATCGCCCTTAGGCACGTAGTGCCTTGCTAATTTAAGCTCAATGTTTCTACTAATGGTTTCGTTTAACCATTAACCATTACTTCAACCATTAACCATTACTTCAAATATTGTGGCTTTCAACCTTATCCACTTACACCATTGGGATTTCCCTAGAAAACTTCTCACATGATTTCCCTTTAACAGGCAGTTCAGTCCCTGATATATGTACTGTTATTATATGATCATTCCAACAGCGTAGACCTGTTGTGCTAGCAAGTGGGGCAATCCGACACACATCAGGGAAGCGGATCAACTTCGACATAGACTTGCCAGGTATCAACGTTGAAATGGGAGCAGAAGTGATGAACATCGGCAAGTACGACTTGATCAGATTGTGGGAAGCAAAAAGTAACCTTAACGACGCCATATGGCAAGATCATTGAGATAACAGGTAAAGAGTACAAAAGGTACTGTACCAGAAATGTTGTGGTCTGGCAAAGCTCCTTCTTATGACAAGTTAAGAGCATATGGCTGCTTGGCTTTTGCCCATATACCAGATGAGTTGAGAAACAAACTGATGATCGAGCATTGATAACCTATATGATTGGTTACGATGAACAATCAAAGACATATAGATTGTTTGAACCAAGCAAAAGAAGGGTCATTGTAATCAGAGATGTGGTGTTTGACGAAAAACAATTCTATAAAGTGGTGCCAAAAGTAAATGATAGTGTTCAGACTGCTAAATGCGAAAGTACTGAGACAAATTTAGAGAGTAATGTTACAAATAATACTGATGGATTGTTTACTGCAGACAATCAAGATGATGACGAGGAGGCTGGGTCATTTGTACAGGAACAGCAAGATCAAGCTAATGAACATGATGTGGAGGAGTCACATGAAAGCATGGCTGAGTCGTCTGAGCAGGAACAGCAGCAAACTGAACCATCCAAGTTGGTAAACAAGGAGACACTTGACATAAAACAAACAAGGAAAAGAAAAGGATCTGAAGGTCAAAGGCTGCAAGAAGAGATAAGAACTGATACAAGCATATATGGAAGAGACGAACATGGAAGAAGCAGAAGACTTCAAGGAAATGAAGGTGAGTTAAACTGCTTGTTTGAAATTTTGATGCATTTAGATCCTAAGGTTCCTAAGAATTATGCTGAAGTACTAATGGCACATGATAAAGTACAATGGCTTAAAGCCATGCAAGATGAAATGAACTCGTTTAAAAGGACAGAAACCTTTGAAGTGGTGGATGTGCCAGAAGGAAAAAATATAGTGGGTAATAAATTGATCTTCAAATTAAAAACAGGGGCAGACAGCAAAACACCTAAGTACAAAGCTCGTTTAGTGGCACAGGGCTTTTCACAGAAGAAGGGGCAGGACTATGAAGAAACTTTCTCACCTCTGGTAAAGATGAACAGTGTAAGAATGCTGCTAGCAATTGCTAATGCATGTGATCTCGAAATACATCATATGGATGTTAATACTGTATTTCTAAATGCTAAGTTGGAAGAGGAAATCTTTATGAGACCACCACCTGGGTTTGAAGAAAAAGAAAATAAAGTTTGGAAGCTGAAGAGAGCAGTTTATGGACTCAAACAGTCACCCAGGGAATGGTATAAATGTATGGACGGTTATTTGAGGGAACAAGGATTTACAAAATTGAAGAATGATGGCAACCTGTATAAATATGAAGCTGATAAAGAATGGTGCATAATAGCTTTATATGTTGACGATAACATAATGATCTCAAAAGGACTAAAGGTCTTAGAGCATTGCAAGGCAATATTGAACAATAAATTCATGATGACAGATCTAGGGGAACTAAAAACCTTCCTAGGAATTGAGGTTTACAGAGATAGGAAAAACAAGTTACTGACACTTTCACAAAAGGGGCAGATTCAAGGCATGCTTGAAAGATTTAAAATGCAAGAATGCAACATAAGTAAAACACCTGCTGTACCAGGTTGTAAAATATCAGAGAAAATGTGTCCCAAGGATGATTTCGAAAGGGATGAGATGTTAAATACTCCATACAGGTCTTTAAAGGTTGTCTTTCTTATGTAGCGAACTGTACTAGACCAGATGTTGCTTATATTGTCAATCTGCTGAGCAGATATAACCATGATCCTGGTAAGGATCATTGGACTGCAGCAAAAAGGATATTGAGATATCTAAAAGGGACTATGAATGATGGAATTACCTTCTGCTCTGAAGATTTAAAACTAAAATGTTATTGTGATGCAGATTGGGGAGGAGACTTAGACCAGAGAAGGTCTACTTCAGGGTATCTAATGATTCTTGGAGGAGCTCCTGTAGCTTGGAAAAGTAAAAAACAAAACTCAGTTGCTATGTCTAGCGCTGAAGCTGAATATGCAGCTGCAACCCTGTGTGCCAAAGAAGTTGTTTGGGAAAGAAGATTGCTATTAGAACTTGGATATGAACAGCCACAAGCAACTGAAGTCTTCAGTGACAGCACAAGTTGCATTGCCATGTCAAAAGACCCAGTGTTGCATGAAAAATCTAAACACATTGAGCTGGAATTACATTTTATCAGAGATGTTGTTGAACAGGGATTGGTTAAGATGATGTATGTCAGTACCACTGTGCAGCTAGCAGATATCCTGACTAAAATATTACCTGAAGGAAGATTTATGGAATTAAAGAGATTAATAAATTGTACTGTTATTACATGAAGGGGGAATGTTGGAATGATCATATAATAACAGTACATATATCAGGGACTGAACTGCCTGTTAAAGGGAAATCATGTGAGAAGTTTTCTAGGGAAATCCCAATGGTGTAAGTGGATAAGGTTGAAAGCCACAATATTTGAAGTAATGGTTAATGGTTGAAGTAATGGCTAATGGTTAAACGAAACCATTAGTAGAAACATTGAGCTTAAATTAGCAAGGCACTACGTGCCTAAGGGCGATTTCATAAGGCATTGGAGGGAACAAAAAACTGTAGCTATCGGTCCGGCACAGCTGCCGGATTGATCTAGATAAATCAAGGAGTATTGCAACTAATGTTTTGAGTCCTTTTAGAGTGATTCCGGCATGATATCCAAAAGGAGATTGGGCTTTCGGGGGCCTAATATAATGCTACTGTAAGTGATGCCGCTATTGAAGATATTGCAATAAGTTGTTATATTGTCCTTATAGATTATTTGGTAAGGTAGCATTATGAAATATCTAACTTGTATTTGATACAAGGGAATAGAAGATCTGTGATCCTTTTGCTCTAATATATGTGCTAAATAATTTCTTTTAAGTTTATCATACGCTTGGACTTCAAAGGCTTCAGCTTCAACATCTCTACCATCCTTGGCGAAGCAAAATTATAGGTGCTCCCTGTGTCTATCAACACTATAAAGGACTTGGCTTTGACTTCCCCAATCGTCGAGGTGACCTGGTACTGACTCTCAGCATTCTCGGAGTCAATAGCAGCAAAGATGTGGCACTCACCCTGGATGTGGTCGCAAACATCTTCTTTGTCGATCTCTGGGGGTGTCCCCATCCTCCTAGCTCTGTTAACGCCGCATTCATCACAAATGGGCAGTTATGTATCCGATGTCCTGGCTGGAAGCACCTGAAGCACAACTACTTTTCAATACATTCTTGCCTCTTCTCTTTGGGAATGGACTGTAAGAACTGCTTCACTGCTTTGGAGTAGTTTGAACCACCCGCTTACTCTTTGTCCCTGAAGCTGACTTGCTTCTTGTCCTGCTTGTCAAAATTTGCACATTTTCTTGCTTTCCATAGTTTGTATTGTACTGAGGTCTAGCAGCTGCTGGGCTTGTTGCTCTTGGGCTGTAGCTTCCCGTAGCCCTCCCCTTGTCCTAATAGCACTGTTGCTTCTGTCCACTACCTTGGGGGCCTGTTCCCTGTAAGCTCACTGTGTTAGACTCTGCTTCTGACACTGTTCTGGGGTTTATTGCTCTCACCAGCTTCCTGATCTCCTCGTTCAAGCCTTCGATGTACCCCTCTACTGCGTGTCTTTCAATCAACTTTAGCACATAGAACCTCATCCTCATGAACTCTTCGGTATATTTCTGGACTGTCTTATTGCCCTGCTCTAACCTATAGAACAGTTGCATCATATGGCACTTGTGTTCCCTCGACACGTAATGACGCTTAAATGCCTTGGAGAATTTCTTTCAATCTGCAGCTATCTCTGCTTAACCCCTGGGCTTTGGCATAGCCTTTCCACCAAATTTTGGCTGCTCCCTTGAGGTTCGCTGTTGCTACCCTGTCCTTGTCCTTATCTTTCATGCTATAAGTATTCTCGTACTCCCTCATTTCGTCCAACCAAGCCTCGGCTTCCATTACAGACCTGTTATCTCCTGAGAACTGTTCCAACTTCTTGGCTTTCTACACACTGCTCAGTGCAGAGTCGACTTTCTTCTGGTAATCATCTTCAATTCTGCCCCTATCGCGGTTGGACCCTCCCGACAGTCCTGCCGATCATTGTCTTGCTCCTCAGATTCGGAGTCGGAGTCGGAAATAGAGTTGGAGGAATCCATGCTACGTGATCTCCTTCTCCGGTTTCTCTTTGTCAGCTGGTGTTTAAGGTAATTAGACATTCTGGTCTGGTCTGATTGCTGCCTCCCCCCCTCCCCCCCCGCGCATAGCTTTTATTTCGTGGATATCCGATCTTATTTGCGATATCTCCTCTTCTGGGGTTGGCATCTCAAACTCTTGGAACAGGTTCCTTGGTTGAAACTACCTTGCGGGTGGCTGCTCTTCCTGGGGTTGTCGATTTTGTTCTACATTCTTGGGTGCTCTAGCTGCATATACATTAGATTGCACTCTCATGGTTAGCTTTTATTTGTTATTGCATTGGTTTGTTTGATGATATAGTTGTGGGGACAAGGTATATTAAAGAACACACATGATACTATAACTTATATTCATAAGGTGCAATGTTTTAACAATCGATAATAGAGAGAAAAAGTTTTAATCTATTCCTGGAATCTTCTATATGTCGGGTTGTCTTCCAAGAACTTTTTCACTTGGGTTGTGCCAACTATTCGCCCCAAGTTTCTAAGGATGTTGGTGGTCGTACCACCTTGGAGTACCATCATCAGGTCTTCGATCCTTCTATCCAACGTGTAGGCTGCAGTGACGGCCAACCTGCCATGTCGTCTGCATGGGACTGCAAAATCGAAGACGCTCACCAGGATGACATGGTCAATATTTGGAGGCATTCGAGCATGCCTTCCAAATCCGGAGAGGGCAATCTGCATGAAGACTCCTTCTTCTCCCCGTGGGCTAAACTAGCGGTGTATGACCGCTATCCTTCCATCGGTGAGGAGTGGAAGGTAAAATTTGAAGGCTCTGTCATGTCCTCCTTCTGCTGTTTCTTCTCCGGTTCTGATTCTAGCCCTGTGTCTTCTGGAGTATTCATCTACTTATATTGCTATCATTTCTCTGTAGTCGCCGAACATGGACGTGGAAGAGGTCAAGTTGATGCCGCCTCTTTCTAATCCGACTGGCTACTGCAGAGGTGTTGGGCAGGAGTGCACTTGTTGTTTTTCCTCTGATGCCCATCCGCTCTTGGAGTGCTATAAACTCCTCCTCCGAGGGTAGCTCCTATTGCGTCATCATCTGCCGGATGCCGGTGTAAGCTTCGATGTCCAAAGTACATGTGGGCCTCCTTGATGCTGATAGAAAAGTCTTGAGTCTCCCGGTCGATGAAGTCGTCGAGGTCGGGCTGCTGGCATAGAAGGTGCAGGAGTTCGTCCACCCTGTAACCTCTGTCTCTGCACTCCGGGAGGTTCTTTATATCATGGAGCGTCAGGTACTCCTCTTCTTGGATGATGACTGGGGTTAGACTGGTGATGTCTAACCCAAGTGGAGGAGCTGTCCTTGTTACTCTCAACCCTTCTTCAAAGCTTGGAAGATCTTCTTCTGCTTGCTGCCTTTCTTGTATGGGGTTGACGTCGATGATGTCTTCCACGTTGTAACCCCGTCCTTCCTCTGCCTCTTCCTTCTGTTATGACTCTTCATACTCCAGGAGCATTTGTTCTTCTGCTCCTGCTTCTGTGGCTATGGGTTCAATCTCCAAAGGCTGAACAAAGGGTTTTCCTACTGGGTTTGGGCTCTTTGGGACAAAAAGATAGCTACAGCTGCAGTATAGGAGAAATATCTCTTCCTACTTATGGATATAGTCATATAATTTGGCATGCGAGCAGCTTTATTTTCTAGATACTTGTCTATGTTTGGGCATTCAGAGCTGCATAAAGGGCTATCCTAGGTGCAAAATAACCTATGCATGGGGGGAGTTCTACTAGAGAATGTCCTATCTTGGCATGGAACTCAATCATGATCTCTTGGTAAAAGGGTGTGGCATTTATGGTGGCATCCACGTCAATTTCCTTTTGGAAAATAGTGAAGACTGAGTTGATGTCAGCCCTAGCCACATGAGCAGTGGCGCTGTACCATTGGCTGAATGCAGAGGTGGTCATGATGCTGATGCTGATGGGGTTAACAAACAGATCTAGAAGCACCTCTGGGAGCTGAAAATTTGCCTTAAATTGAGGAGTGATAGAGTAGGATGCAAACGAGGGTTGTGGTCATATTTATAGGCAAAACCCTAATTTGAGAAATTTTTAGGGTTTGGGAATATCTATCACTTCAAGGTCCTGCTATGCAATTGATAGGTAATCTAGGTTAAAGCATACATCCTAATGATCATATTGCAACAAATTTCATCTAATTTGGAGGTAGTTGGGATGAACTAGGGCTAATTTACTATGACCACTCACACAGTGCGCGAGAGGCATTTTCAAAACTTTTGGAAATGGTCCTAGCGCACTTTGTGAGGGGTAGGCTCCTGTTTGGATCCTAGATGGCTCTAAAATTACAATCTAAGGACAGAATCCTACTTATCTCGCCGAGTGAAGATGGTTGTGCCCTTACTTTCTACATTTGGACAAGTCTAGACATAGATCAGTGGCCAAACACTCACACAGTGCGCGAGAGGCATTCTCAAAACTTTTGGAATTGCTCTTGGCGCATTCTGCAAGGGGTGGGGCCCAACACAGTGACTTTTTGTCCAAATTAACTAATTCCAAATGCACATGCCATTATTACAACCCTATTAATTACAATCTTGCACTTCACAGCTTGATCAAAACACTTTTAATATTTACAAATTTTGTCATAATTACATTATATTAGCAATCCTCCTTCTTTATGAACTTAGCTAACTTCATATCCCTAGGCATACAGGTGACTCTCTTCGCATGGAGAGCACAGGCTAGGGAATCTTCGAAGTGTCAGACCAACTTCTACTCGGCTTCCTCCTGCAATGCAAGCAACATATCATCTGTCACACGCTTAGTCTTGTCGAATTCCTGTAGGATCTCCTTGGTTAACCTCGCGAATGCAGCCCTTGGAATGAGCAGTCCGTAGCTCCTCTGAAAATGTCGAATATCCCAAGTAGCTCTTGCAAAATAGGAGTCCAACTTCCTCTTGATAGGTTTCTTGGGTGGTACGGGTCTCTCGGGGTCGGCTTCAAGGTGTTCTTCTTGGTTGGCCTTCCTCCCTCCACATACGTTACCTTATTTGCCTCATAGTATTTTGAGTACTCCTTGTATATCTTTATGTACTCTTGGTACTCCTTCAACTTCTTCCTGTACTCCCGCTCGTGCTTGAGTACTTCTTCCCGCTCCCGCTTCTTGGGGTCTGTTGTTGGCTTTGGCCACTTCGGGTATGGAGGTATTGTTGCAGATTCTTCCTCCTCGTTATCTGGATTTGAACGTCCTGAGCCTGATGGTCCCGAGCCTGTGTCTGATGAAGATGATGGTGGTCTGACGGGCTCCCGCTCCCTTATGCTAAGCCCTTTGCTTGGTGTCGTCTTCGTTTTCCTCTGGGTTTTCTTTGGCATTTCGGGGTCTTTCCCTTTGGCCTCCTTCAGCTTCTAGTGCTCCTTTTGTCTTCTGCGCTCCTCCTCCTTTGCAATTCTCTTCCTTTTTGCTGCCTTCTTCCTCTTGGCCATTTTCTTTAGCCGACGCGCTAGCTCCTCTGGTATCGGCTTGTCCTCCTCGTCTTGGCCATTTCCCTGATTCTCTAGGTTTTCTTGGTTATCAGGGCCCTGAATTTGTTCCTGCTCGTCTTGCTGCTGCTGGTCCTCCTCCTCAGCATCTAGATTAGGGTTAGGATTTTATTCTTGCCGGGTTCGCTCTTCAGCCTCTCTGGCCTTCTATTGAGCTGCAAGAACTTGGGCACTGGTGTAATTGTCTGGCATAACCACTCAGCAGTCTGTTTGGTGCGGGCCATGTTTTGAGATATGTCAATCACCTTCCGAGCGCCTAAAAATTGCCTTCTTGGCCGGAGAGCAGCTAGCTAGAGAAGAAAGGTGAAAATGAAGAACTCTAAGGGTCTATCTATAGGCCTGAGAATTTTAGGGTTTGGACCTGGAATTTTATGTTATACCATTATGTAAAGTATTAGTGTTTGCTAGATTAATACATTGGGTTCTTTCAGGCAAAAAGTACCTACTGCTCACACAGTGCGCGAGAAGCATTCTCAAAACTTTTGAAAATGCCCAGGGCGCACTCTGTGAGGGGTCACTCCTTTTTTACTCAAACTTTAGTTTTATAAGCAGTTTCTTAATGTCATAATATACATTTCTAGCTCAAATTCAAGCTTTAAGCTACTCTGAGCTATCAGATTACTCTAATTATACATCTATCTATGTCAAAAGTAGTCAACCACTCACACAGTGCGCGAGAGTCTTGTTCAAAAATCTTTAAAATGCCTGGGGCGCACTCTGTGTGTTACGCACTAGCACCGCTGGTGATAACCAACATGCCAAAAGGGCAGATCTTTCAAGGAAATCGTTATTCAATGGGCCCCAACCTTTTATCCCATACCCCGTAGACCATATCAATTCCTCCTCTTCCTCGAGATGCTTGCCCTCAAGCATGTGGAACACACCAATGTTGTTATCAGGAATTGAAACTTGGCTCTGATACCAAATGTTACGCACTAGCACCTCTAGTGATAACCAACACACCAAAAGGGCGGATCCTTCAAGGAAATCATTATCCAATGGGCCCCAACCTTTCCAGGCTTTATCCCATACGCCGTAGACCATATCACTATGAGGGGTCACTTCCTAATGGAATTTTTTAGGGTTTTCTACTATTCTTCCTAACTTAACATTATCCCACTTTAATGCTCTAGGGATTGGAAAAACATTTTCCCAATTTTTTCGAGGTTCATGCTTGGGTTGGTATTCCCAAGGCTGAAAGTCTACTGTGAGTCCTAACAGGGAATGGTCAGTGCCCGATTGGTCTACCAAGATCATGCTCTGATACCACTGTGATGTCCCCTACTTCTTCTACGATGCTCTTATCTTATTGGAAGGCGGAGTTCATCCCCCTGGCAGCCAAGCTGACAGGGGCCATCCACCTAATACCAATCCTTTGGCAATGGATCGATGAGGAAGAATGGATGGATCATTTGTCCCGTCTTCCCTGGGGACCGTCCTAGCTGCGGAAGCGTGAGTAAACATAAGCACATGACATCAAATGTAAACAGAGTCACCTCGAAGGATGACTATACCATAGCATACTTGTATAAACACATCACAATATCATCACCACATGGGGAATCCTACCCAAGGCTCAGACTCCAAGGTATGGGCTGACGGCTTGGGCCTCCAGAAGTCATTGCAGATGGAGTTCATAAGAATGGACTGGGCTGGCATAGGAACATGGCTATTGGGTAGTCCACTCCATCCGCCCCTCCCGTGCACACTTTGCAGAACAGGTTGAAGAGTTTAGGGACTAGACCGTAGCCTGCCGAGTACGTAGACAAAGGGGTTACTGTTGGGTTGCATCTCCCCAGTCCCGATGAGGCAGGAGGAGAGTCACCCCCCCTCCAGAGGCATGCATGCCCATCATAGGCGGCCAGAGGGCCACTGCCCGTATTCAACTTGAACCTCATTGAAGGTGACGCATCACCCAAAAGGTGTCGAGCTCATGCCTTGCCCACACGCAGTGGCAAACCATTAAGCCTAGCCCGCTAAGATCCCTGGTAGGCTTTACACACCATAGAGATCAATCAGTGATGGGACAAGTCCCCCTCGTTCCACCAGTCTAGCCCCGCCACTCACAACCAGGCGGGCTCTTGTATACGGGCCGCATTAATTGGAAATGAATGAGGTTATCTAGGATCATCTCGCATCTTGAAAGTTTGGTGCCTCTACCCCCCCTTCCCACATACACAGGAGAGCATAGAATGGAACAACATCATCATAAAAGAACTGAAATACTGAATAATATATAATCTATCTTATCTAATCTTAGGATCTACAAGGCTGCTAAGACTGATCTAACATACTATCCTAGCTCATTGTCGGGCTAAGAGTCGGCTTTGCACAATGGAATCACAGGTTACCTGATCCTTGGCTTGCTCCAGCTCCCCGAATCACATCCATGCCTTCGTTCTTGCTGAAGATGGTTGCTCCTGAGAGAACTGTTGTGCAAATGCGGCTCGGCGGTGCCTGGCAATGTGGAATAGCAGCTTGGCTTGGCCGAAATGGCCCAAGGAAGCCAAAATGCGAAAATGGGAAAGGTTTAGGGTTTCCCCTTTTGTTTCTTTTACATGAACTTTTAGGTTTAGGTTAGAAGGGACCAATGGGGCTTTGCCACTTGGCAAAGGGGTTTAATTGCATATGTTTAATATACATGTGCAACATACGAGGTTGTCCCCTAGGCGCAACTCTTTACGGCTCTCAAGTACTTGTCATGGTGACATGTACGTATTACGTGGCAGTATAATATACATATCTGGACCGTATGTTATGCTGGAACATCACAGTAATCCTGTATTAAACTTGTCTTTTATAACTTAATTGTTTCTTTCTAGCTAAACTAACCCCAATGCTGAGGACAACATTATTCTAAGGGAGGGGAGAATGTGACATTCCATGTATTTATATGGTATACGTATACATACTATGACACATTAGGATATAATTAGACCCTTATGGGTCGATAGGGGCTAACTTAGGCTAACCTAAAAGGGTTTTTATTAGCTATGCTAAAATATTAGTGAGCAAATAACCTAATTAGGCTAATTAGGTTAGCCAACTAGGTAGTGCCACCTGGCCCAAATTGATTGGTCAAGGAAAACTTGCTAAGTTTGGAGGGCAAATTGGGCCTTACCCCCAATTCTGCCCTAGATTGATTTGGGGAGAGTTGGAGGAAGGAGGAGCCACCAGCGGCTATAACCAGACTTGAAAAATGGAAGCCTTTCATGACAATGACTCTAGCCAAGAGACCGATTAGTCCCTAGATAGTCTGTGCTTCAGCTAACGCTTCTCTGATTAGATGGGATGGTTAATTTCTCTTTTATGTGTTACTAAGTTGATGGTGGATACTTTGATTATGATTGTGTTCTCTCCTTCTGTTTCTCCTGTGTGTCTGGGGTTAAAGGAGGGTAGAGATCTGAAAGCTTCTTAGAAGTAGAGATGTCTCTAGCTAGAACCCTTACGAGCTAGTAAATGCGGCATGTGCACAAGAGCCCACCTGGCTGTGGATGCTATGTTGTGATTCAGCACCAGACAAGAGGTATGATGGTGAAACGGGGGTACGGTCTTGACTAGCTTGGCTACAGGACTCCTATAGTGTGTTAGGCTTATAGCCGGTCACTGAGTGTGGGCCGGTTATGGGTCTGACACTCCCTGGGTCACAGGCATATGGACGTCCTCGACTCGAATGGGCACGGTGAGCCGGCCTTTGTATTTAGGGGAGTAAGTCGGGTACGAATGCGGGGATCACTGATGTGGCACGTGTTCTCTAGCACACCCAGGGATCCGTCATGCCGGTGGATCCGTCATGCCCCCCCGATCTGCCTCATCAGACTGGGGAGATGTAACCCAGAGTAGTCTCATAGAGTGATTCCATGAGATTGTGTCTTCGGAAGGCTACAATCATGCCATAGCATGTTTCAACCTGTATGCAAAGTGTGCACAGGAGGTTGCAAATAGAATTAAAGGTCATCTGCAAGATATGATTAGTCCTTTGCCAATCTGCATTTCTTCCAAACAGATACATTTTGGATAATTATATTGCTGCCATGGAAGGCCTCCATTGGAATAAGCACACTAATCAGGATTGTATTCTCCTCAAACTTGATTTCTCAAGGACATTTGACTCTGTGCATTGGGAATTCATTGATTTTGCTCTAAGGAAAATTGGCTTCTCAAATAAAATTATCCAACTAATTCTTGGCCTTAACTCCAGATCTCAGTCCTCTGTTCTTATCAATCGTTCCCCATGTGCATTCTTTCCTTTGGCCAGAGGAGTGAGGCAAGGCTGTCCCTTAGCTCCCTACATCTTCATTGCTGTTACTGAAATTTTAACTAGAGTCATTAATCACCAACAGTAAATTGGCAATATTAAGGGCCTAATTCTACCTGATAATACATCCAATATGAATATTTTACAATATGCTGACGATTCATTCCGTTTTCTAAAAATTGATCTTCAAAACATTGGGAACTATTTCAATATTATTAGTTGCTTTGGTGCTGCTTCTAGCATTAATTTGAATTTAGACAAATGCTCTATCATGGGAGAATCTAATCAGCAATCTATTCTTGGAATTAAGTGCTATCAAACATCTCAAGCTATCAACTTGTTGGGGATGCCTTTATCTTTGGACTCAAATATTAAGGGTCTCTGGTCTCCTATTCTTTCTCGAATCAAAAGGAAATTAAATAATTATGGTAACTGCTTGTCTCTTGCTGGCAGATCCATAATTGCAAATGCTGTGATTGCAAGCTCTCACATCTACTTCTCCTCTGCCTTGCTTGCTCCAAATAATATCTATCTTCAGCTGGAGAGAATAGTAAGAAATTTCATTTGGGGAAAGAATCATTTGATCAGTTGGAATCACATTACAAGATCTAAGTCTCATAGTGGTCTAGGATGCAAAAATTTGTTTCTTCAAGGAATTGCTCTAGCTGGCAAACATGTTTGGAGGGCAATTTTTCATAAAGATAACCCAGCCTCTGTATTTATTAAATATTGGTTTCAAAATTGTGGAATTACAGGGCATCTCTATCAGTCATCAACTTCCCTCCTCTATTTTCTTTAGTATCAATCCAGCTATGAACATCTCCCCCCTAATGAGGAATTTGGTTATAGCCTGGAACAAGATTTCTAAACTTCTGACTCACAATAAGCCGATCGTTTTCAAATGACTACATCCTTATTCTGGAATCCTTTCTTATCTAAAGAAAATGACATCCCTCTTGCTATCAATCATCCCAAGATCTATAAAAAATGGTCTTAGGTGTGGAATTACTTCAATTGGGGATCTTAGAATAGATGACAGGTGGACCTCATGGACTGCTCTCAAAAGGAAAATTGGTGGAACTTCTTCTGATAGGAGCCTTTTCAAGCATCTAAAAGCCAAATTATTCTTCCTGAATATGAACACTATGAACTCTAATATCGACTGGTCTTGTAAGGGGAAATACATCTATAAAGTTTCCATGATTTATAAATTGTTACCTTACAACAACACTCCTTCAAAAGCTAAAGTCTATTGGAGCCTAAGTGATGAGGAAGTTTATAGAGTTCACAAGAAGACCTGGTTATCCTACTGCCCTCCAAAAGTTTCTTATTTCATTTGGTTGCTGGCCAACAAGAGTTTATCCAATCTAGAGAGCATTGCAAAGCATTATAATCCTTCTAGATCGAAATATGGCCTTAATCCTATTTCTGACAACTGCCCTCTTGGCTTTAATTGCACTGAGTCTATGGTCCATATTTTCAACTGTCCCAAATTAGAACCTCTTTAGACATGGTGTCAAAATGCTTTATCCATCACTAAGCCAAATAATTTGATTGATCTCTTGATGAATAGTGACAAGTTTGTTAATACCTTATTCTTCACTGTTCTATGGAACATATGGAAGCACAGGAACAGATGCATTCATGGGGGACATGTTATTTCTATTTGTTGAATTAAGGTCAATATTATGCATGACTTGCAAACATCTGCAACTGCTCACATGATTCAAAATGAAGAAAATAGCTATGATAACAGATGGAATTCTGTTGGTTCATTTTGTGGTCAATATAAATTATTTAATTTACATTGTTCTTAGGCACATACTAATTTATCCTTTGATGTTGATGCTAGAGTACCTGATCTTCTGTGAACGTGTACTGGACACAAGCTTTGACTACTTTGAGGCTGAGAGAAATCTGAATCACTTTGACACACAGGTCAATGCTTTTGCTGACTTTGATTGGAAATCCAAAATACCAGACAGATTGTTCCCAAAGCTTCATGAATTTCCAGTCAGGGAGATTCAATGGGCCTATGAGTTTTGTAAGAGCACTTATCAAATGAATATCTTATTCTGGTTTCTGGAGATAAACCACATGCATATGATAGATAGCCAGTTCGAATTTTACAGGGAATGCTATTATTACCACAGGGGCAAAGCAGATGCATATGGAAATCTCTTGCTTATCATGGCCACCTCTTGTATGAATGATCTTATGGAGGCTTTGGATTGGGGAAGTAATACCAACCATATTCTATAGCCTGCCTTCACTGACCACTTCACCTATCTTGACCACTGAAACCAACTCATATCATAATTTTCTTGATTCTCTCACATTTTGGCTCAATTGTGTCTTCACAGGTTTTGTTCAGTTGATCATCTGATCTGATCAGTTAAAGAAGAATCAATAAGGAGAATCGAAACTCTACTACTATTTATGCTGATGCTGCCTTTTATTCTACTTTTAAAAGCATTTTATGCTAAAACTATTAAGACTGGTTTTATCTATAATTTCTGGTTTTAATAGCTCTTAAGCTTAGTATCTTTTATATATCCCACAACAACAACATGTTGCCCAAAATGTACTTTTTGATCTTTAATTAATGGAAAAAATATCTCATTCTCTAAAAAAAAAAAAAAAAAAAAAAAAAACCCTAACTATTGTTCTATGCCAGCCAACGCCATGTTATATATCTGTCTGTTGACGTCTTGAGGCTTTGAATGTCAGTCGACCCCATGGAGTCTGAACCCAGGTTAGAGCCTTATTTATGGTATATTGCCCATGTTATCTTGTGCTTATATTGCTATTTAGTTGATGATGATGATGGATGGGCCACCCTTCGTGGTGGTATATTATTGTGAGCATGATTGCTGTGTGCTAACATATATGTACGTGTTAACCCAATTTTTGGCAAAATCGGGGTCAACATAGAAGAAAACTATCAAGGTCTAAAAGGGGGGATGAAGATCAAGGGTTCAGGTTCATTTGTGCTTGTTGTTAGAATCCAAGGGCCCATATTAAGTTGTGTTAATGGTTAAGCAAGGTGACCAATTTGGTTATGGGGAGAAGAAGACAAAAACACGAGGATTGATGAGGTGTCAAAAAGAAGGGCCAAGATCATGGCAAGTGGATGGCCAAGATTTATCAAAAAAATTATAAATATCTTGAGGGGACTTGGGCTCTAGAATCTTACATGGAGCAAGGGTAGTGGCAGCCCTCAGTAGTCATTATCTAAGCTTGTCTAGTATCATCATTACTGCAAAGGTTTTTCCCTTGAAAACCTTTCGAGGCAGGGGTTTTTTAATCCTAGTAGTAATGATTGTACTAGCCCATTGTATGGGTCCCATGACCTATTGGTCTTCGTGGACGTTAAAAAAACTATTCTATTCTATTCTATTCCTTGGGAAGATGGTGTCAGAGACCTCTTCCCCCATGCAAGATGTCTTGATGCTTTTTTGTATTACATTATTTTCTTGAATAAAAGTGGTGCACCTTTTTTATCTTCCACATCTTTCCCATTTTCTCATTTTCTACCTTTCATATTTTCCATATTTCCCAATTTTCATCCATTTTTCCCACCCCTCCATTCTTTATATTTTATTTTCCCATTCTTTTCGTTCAATTTTCCTATTCTCATATTTCCACGGTACATTTTGGTGTTGTAGTACACCTTAACAACTCCAAAATATTATCTTTTTCAAATAGATTCGGAAGGTCCGTTAAATCCTTTATTTTCTTAATAGGTTTGGTGGGACCCGTAAAACTCCCAGTTAGCTCTTCTTTATGCCAAAGAAGACTAACTTATTGTACTTAAATGTGAAAAGTGTTGAAGTCAGTGGCCGAGAGGACCGGCCACATCTTTTTGTTTGTGCATGATGTTGACTCAATTTTTGGCAAAATCGGGGTCAACAAAGAAGAATACTATCAAGGTCTAAAAAGGGGGAGTGAGGATCAAGGGTTCAGATTCATTTGTGCTTGTTGTTAGAATCCAAGGGCCCATATTAAGTTGTGTTAATTGTTAAGCAAGAGGACAAATTTGGTTATGGGGAGAAGAAAACAAAAACAAAAGAATTGATGAGGTGTCAAAAAGAAGGACCAAGATCATGCCAAGTGGATGGCCAAGATTTATTAAAAAAATTATAAATATCTTGAGAGGACTTGTTCCCTATACAAGAGGTCTTGATGCTTCTTTGTATTACATTATTTTCTTGAATAAAAGTGGTGCACCTTTTTTATTTTCCACATCTTTCCCATTTTTCCATTTTCTACCTTTCTGATTTTTCACGTTATTAACATAAACCATTGCATTTGACACATTTAAATTAAAATCCCCCGTAAACCCCCTTTGGTTTGGGTGCATATTCACACGGGGGGTTACTTCGGGCAACGAGAGCTGTCGGATGGGCATATTTGCCCTTTATTCCAAGATCTGGACCGTACATAGCGATCCTCGTTTGTGGGGTATGCATGTACAAGTTTTTGTATGTTGTATATTAAGGTTTGCAAAATACTATAAGGTTTGAGACAATGTACTTAATGGTGTTAATTTTGTACATGTATTATAAATTTTTTGAGGCTCTCGCTGCCCTACGTAACCCCCCGTGTGAATATGCACCCAAACCAAAGGGGGTTTAAGGGGGATTTTAATTTAAATGTGTCAAATGCAATGGTTTATGTTAATAATGTTAGTTGTGTATTAATGGTTTGTGTTAACTAAAAAAATTTTTGGCCCCTTCGGGGCCTTAAGGATGGTGTAGGGGTGTAGATATACACATTACCTAATACTCTAATGATGGATGGAAGGGCACTAAGAAATCCATAAATGCATGTAACAATGGTAGTAGAGCTAAAAACAAGCCATTACATTCGAAGTCCTAATATTAAGTGTGATATAATACCACGATAGATAATAGACAAATGATAACCCATGTTACAATTTTTTATTATCAAATGCTTTGCTCTTGTCAGTAACATAATAAATATGCAACCTAGTCCTGTAGCACATTTGTCAAGAACTCAAATACCAAATACCTTAGCGGTTGCATTCAAGACTCCCATGACATCATATCAAAATCCAGCATTTAAAAACTTGTTCAAGAAGCAGGGGATGTTCGTGGGCTCCAACATAGCATCTGGTGACAATCATTTGTTGACACCGTTCCCATAGCATCCAGCAGTCACTTTATGCACTTGTAACTAGGCAAGCTTGATTGTAAAAAAAGAAGAAACATCCCAAGTCTTCAAGGTCTCTGGGCGCATCAAATATAAAAATCCAACTTCAAAAAACCATGGACAAAAAAATGGGCCCATTTACTAACTCAATAAGGAAGCATTAGATGGTAACAACTTATAGCAGCACTCATCTATTCATGTGGTCATAACAATGGCATAACGATAGTCCTGTGACACCCTTTACGTTGTGAAGTTTCCAACAACGCATGTCTCTAAAATAGATGTAACATTACATGGTGTGCATAACAACTTGGTTACTCTAAGTGAGAAATTATTTCCCAAGGCATGTTCTATTCTCCATATATGCTACCCGTAAGCTAAGCAGAACATATAAGCTAAATGTATAAAGTGACAGGCTTCCTATTTATCTATCTATCTATCTGTATAAGTTGAATCCATGTTTTAGACAAACATGGCATGGAAAATTACTTTTGAGCACCCTTACATCAATGTAGACACAGTAAAACATATGTGTTTGAAAGCACATCTAATTATATATCTAACTACCTACCATGATGAACTGAAGCTTTCATCGATACGATGTGAAAATAAGCAGCAACTATCTAGCCATGCTTAACTGTGCTATGCTGGATGTTCATAGACTATAATGCCACACTCCAAGCTGCCATACGTAGCATACATTTTCATAAAATTACTTCCAATCATAATATCTATGTGAAGGCCACGCTCCATGATCTGTACATTGCGATATGCTCTTAAATTGCAGGAAAATGTAATATTATCAGGTTTTATATGTTCTTCTTCCATCCTCTCAAAATAGTATAATGCCATTATGCCTTTAGCATATTGGGCAAGACCTGTAATGAACACATACAAAAGACCAAGTTTTTGTTCAGTAATCTGTGAAATACTTTGCATAATTCTTCCATTCTATCACCACTTTTCATACATGACAATGATTCTTCCATTCTATTACAGTTTTCATACATGTTAATAGGGAATTACCCTCCAGAGTTTCCTGCTGCAGTCCACAGACTACCAATAAACCTGTCATGTTCTACTGCTCATGCTTTCAAAATAACCACCAGAGTTTCCTGCTGCAGTCCACATACTTCTACAGACTACCAATGAACCTGTCGTGTTCTACTGCTCATGCTTTCAAAATAATGGAGAATGTGACTTTAGATGGTTTCATCCTATTGTCTTGCATCATTGCAAAATAATTTTGTGCAATGGCTATGGCTTATGGAGCTCCTGCTGCATCTGCAATTTTGTTCCTGAAAGGTGTAAGGTAGCCAGATGTCAAAAGTGTGCTTCTCCTATTGCAAGATATTTCTATTATTCAGGCCTACTCTGACCCCTTGTTTTCTGTAGAAGCGACCAGTGCACTGTTTAGATTCTGTTGGTTTCCAAAGGTTTCTAGAGATAGCATGCTGCTTGCATACGAGTATTGAGATATAAGGGAAAGAAAAATCATATGCTTTAGATAACAAGTTTGCTGAGGAACATTTTTACAAAACTTGGGATGCTTACTTACCATTTGAAGCCTCAAAGAGGAGAGAATTGGCGGATCGAGGAGATGAGCTCCACGCCACCTGAAGCCCTATGGCTACTCCAATGATTTGAAAATCCTTGCTCTCTTTCTCCAACTGCAACCTAGGCGCTGTCCATGATCTGGGGCCTTCTGAAGGGCCATCAACGCAAAACTCGGGAGGTTTTTGGCAAGGGTTTTCCGGAACAGACAAAACTCGAGAGGTTTTTGGCAAGGGTTTTCCGGAACGTCTGTTGCATAGCCTAATCCCTTTAAATTTTGCGAAAAGCAGAATAGTACAACGACGCTTTTTTTTGGGTGGACATAACACTCCACCCAATAAAATTTAGAGCACAATTCACAGGAAAAAGCAATAAGAAATTTCATGCAGAACACATGCCAAATCTGTTGTGCGCATGCAAGGAAGTACAATCATGACCATATGATTTACTTTTTGATAAAAAATCAACGGTCGAGAAAGAGTGCACACTAGAAATACTATTTAGTACACTTGCAAGAATACAACCACCAAATCATAGGAAAACCATAAGAAAAAACGTATAAAAACTTAAAAACAACCCCCTGTTATTATGCTACATATGAAGGCCGAATGCATGCGGATTGAGGAATCCGGCATCAGTACGCTTCCATTGTATAGGATTCCTATGGAGGCCGTGGGATGAATGACACATCCATGTTCCTTGCCCAGACACTTGACCATCCCAAATCTAAAATATGGAAAAAGTTGCAGATTGCTTGTCATTTGATGGATATGAGAAAGCTAAGAAACAAACAAAGACCTTTTGGAACGAACCATAAACTACTGTGTGCTTTTTCATATGCTGCCAAACAAAACCTTGGAAGATAGGCTTGATGGAATGGAACTGGGGCAAATCTTTAGCAGCTAGTTTTTGCTACAAGAGTCGACTCAGCCATATACAAGTTTTGCCTCTGTTTTTGGCGGGCGAAAAGGATCCGAAATAAAAAAAATTGGCCATGAGAGATTATGAACATCTGCCAAGTAGGACGGTTTTTTGTCCAAGCTGGACGGTAGCAAAATAGTCTCCCAGGGAATTTTTCCAATGCCATGTAAGGCGAAAACAAAATGGTTGCTTTTCATACTAGATGGAGAGCATGTTGGCTTGTTAACTGGCTTTCGGAAATACACATGGAATAGACAGTCGTTATACGTCGAGGGTATAGAATCGCATAGACAGAAATCCGTGCATTGATGATTGGGTATATTTTTGCTTCACCTACCTACTTTTTGTACATGCCAACACCTGTTGAAAGCTCCCTTTTTTATGCATTCCACGTGACGCGTGCACGGAATCGACGTTGCATTCGTCTTTTTTGAAGGGCTAGTACGCATGATATGACAAAAATTAAATTACATGCTGCCAAATTTCACATTTTCAGCACCCTTGTCCGAATGATGTGGCAAATTCTCATCATTTAAATCAACAAACACATTCTCTATAAAAAATAGGTAGAGGAGAACAATGCATTAGATTGCATGCATGTACATGCACATGCGCATGCACGCATGTGATTGCATGCACAACACTTGCATAATATGCATGTGCATTGAGATTTATTCATTACATATATATTGGATGTGAATAAAGGAGAAAGTGTCTTGGTTTGGTGAAGGATCTTGTTTATTGTTCTCCTCGGCCTATTCTTTACATGGTACCAGAGATGTAGGTTGATTTTGTCTCGTTGTTCGAAATGTCTAAGTTTATGAAGATTGAGTCCACTCTAAAGCTGTAGCTTTCAATGAGATATTTGCAAAGTTTGCTGTTGCAGGCCAAGCTAAAGCCCAGGAGGCTCAAGTATTAGCTTTCACAAAAGGTTTTCCTCAAAGACTTGATCCTTTAAAAATGTCTGTAAGAACACTTTATAAAGGTAATTTTGTAGAAGCGTGTAGTTCCATTAAGGATGAGCTTGAGACATATAGGAGTAATTCTAATGAAGTGGCTCTTGAAATACATGGTCGTGGACATGGAAGAGGTCGCGGTTATGTTTATCGTGGATGTGATCGTAGTGGCCGAGGTGGTGTAGATACAAGTAGAGGTACCACACAAGAAGATGGTAATGGTCGTGGAGGACGTTGGCGTGATGATGGGAGATTTGTCAATGTCGAGTGTAACTATTGCCATAAGTTGGGTCACATACAAAGATTTTGCAGACAAAAAAAAGCTGATTTGATGAGATTGTTAGCTGAGTACAAGAGCCAAAATGTGAATGATATTGCTCCAGCGAGTAGTGCAACAAATGTTGCATTCTCAGGTGATATAAAAAATGAAAATAAAGAAGAGATTGGTTTGAAAGTTATGGAGGTTGCTGATAGATATAGTAGGAGTCGTTTGTGCATTCATTCTGGTGCAACAAACAATATGTTTTCATCGCGTGCTTGGTTTGATAAGTTGTAGAACACTTCAACTACGGTGAGAGTTGGAGATAGTGATGAGAAGGTTGTAGGTGGAGTAGAAGATGCGCGAATCCCTTTGTCAAATGGAAAAGTTTTGCATTTCTATGATACTTTATTGGTACCTGATTTGATAACTAATCTTGTATCAGTGGCAAAGATTTGCGACACGGGACATCGAGTGTTGTTTGGCAATGAATGCTGTAGAATCTTCAATCTAGATTGGAAGGTGATTCTTCAAGTTGAACGTCGAGGTAATTTGTATGAAATTTTGGTTGGCTCTGACCAAGAGAAATTGTTGAGTCTTGTAGCAAAACCTCCTGCTTCTCAACTTGAACTTTGGCATCGTAGGTTGGCACATTTGAATGTGGCCACGATCCAACACATGGTGAAGAATCAATTGGTTGCAGATAATAGTTGTGGACATGAAACTAAGATGGGTGTTTATTCAGGATGCATGCTTGGAAAGTTACATGTTTTGTCTTTCAAAGACTCTGAAAGGAAAACTAGTGAAGTACTGGAGCTTGTTCATTCTAATGTTGTTGGATCCATGCAGGTTTCTTCTTTGAATAGAAAGTTATACTTTGTAACTTTCATTGGTGATTTTAGCAGGAAATGCAAATGTTATTTCCTGAGCACAAAGGATGAAGATGAAGTTTTTGGAGTTTTCAAGCAATATAAAGCATGGGCAGAGAACTTGATTGAAAAAAAGATCAAATGTTTGAGATCTGATCATGGTGATGAGTACATGTCAAGAGAGTTCCAGGAGTTTTGTGCTTCTCATGGAATCAAACATGAATATGCATGTCCAGGAACACCATAACAAAATGGAGTTGCAGAACGTAAGAATAGAACATTATTGACGCATCACAGAGTATATTGTGGTTATCTGGTTTACCTCTCTCTCTTTGGGCTGAAGTAGTGAACACAACTTGTTATGTGCAAAATCGAATTTCCACATTTGCAAGACCAGATAAAATTCTAGGAGAAGTTTGGAGTGGTAAAAAAGCAGAGTGTAAAACACTTACATTCTTTTGGGTGTTTATCTTATAGTTTTGTTCCAGATGATAATCGAAGAAAGTTTGATGCCAAAAGTGAGGAGTACTATCTAGTTGGATATTCTGAAGAATCCAAAGGTTATCGTTTGTATAATCCAAGGAAGAGGAATATTCACATATCACGCAATGTAATCTTTGATGAGATATGATTGTATAGGAACGATCCAACTTCAATAAGTAAAGTTGATGAAGAATGCATTCCTGTGGATTGGTTGGATGTGCAATCAAATATCAAGCCATTGGAGATCGAATTTGAAGATGGAGATGAGGAACATGATGATGCACTAGAAGATGTTGATGGTGATGTACCTGCTGTACTTGCACCAGATGTTCAGAGAAAACGGTGTGATGTTCATGAACAGTTATATGATCCAGAATTGTATGGTCATGGCAAGCGGACAAAGCAACCATCAAAGATGTTTTGGAAATCTAGTGAACCCCAAGAAGAAGTCACTAGTGCATATTTTCTACTAACTGAGCCAATATCATATAAGGGGGCAATGAAATCGAAGGATGCTGCTAAATGGTGAGAAGCAACTGATGCAGAATATACAAGTTTGATGGAGAATAAGACTTGGGTATTGGTAGATTCTCCTCTTAATTGGTTGGAAGTGGGTCAAGATTGGTAGATTCTCCTCTTAATTGGTTGGAAGTGGGTCAAGTCTTATTCTCCATCAAACTTGTATATTCTGCATCAGTTGCTTCTCGCCATTTAGTAGCATCCTTCGATTTCATTGCCTCCTTGTATGATATTGGCCCAGTTACTAGAAAATATGCACTAGTGACTTCTTCTTGGGGTTCACTACATTTCCAAAACATCTTTGATAGTTGCTTTGTCCGCTTGCCATGACCATATAATTCTGGATCATATAACTGTTCAGGAACATCACGTCGTTTTCTCTGAACATCTGGTGCAAGTACAGCAGGTACATCCATCAACATCTTCTAGTGCATCATCATGCTCCTCATCTCTATCTTTAAATTCGATCTCCAATGGCTTGATATTTGATTGCACATCCAACCAATCCACAGGAATCCATACTTCATCAACTTTATTTATTGAAGTTGGATCGTTCCTATACAATCGTATCTTATCAAAAATTACATTGCGTGATATGTGAATATTCCTCTTCTTTGGATTATACAAACGATAACCTTTGGATTCTTCAGAATATCCAACTAGATAGTACTCCTCACTTTTGGCATCCAACTTTCTTCGATCATCATCTGGAATAAAACTATAAGATAAACACCCAAAAGAACGTAAGTGTTTCACACTCTGCTTTTTACCACTTTAAACTTCTCTTGGAATTTTATCTAGTCTCGCAGATGTGGGAATTTCATTTTGCACATTACAAGTTGTGTTCACTGCTTCAGCCCAAAGAGAGAGAGGTAAACCAGATAACTACAATATACTTCGTGCTGCTTCAACCAATGTTCTATTCTTACATTCTGCAACTCCATTTTGTTGAGGTATACCTGGACACGTATATTCATGTTTGATTCCATGAGAAGCGCAAAATTCTTGGAACTCTTTTGACATATACTCTCCACCACGATCAGATCTCAAACATTTGATCTTTTTTCCAATGAAGTTCCTTGCCCATGCTTTATATTGCTTGAAGACTCAAAAACTTCAACCCTTGTGCTCAGGAAATAACATTTGCATTTCCTGCTAAAATCATCAATGAAAGTTATAAAGTATAACTTTCTATTCAAAGAAGAAACCTGCATGGGTCTAACAACATTTGAATGAACAAGCTCCAATACTTCACTTGTTTTCCTTTCAGAGTCTTTGAAAGGCAAATGCATCTTTCCAAGCATGCATCCTGAACAAGCACCCATCTTAGTTTCATGTCCACAACTAAGATCTGCTACCAATTGATTCTTCACCATGTATTGGACCATGGTCACATTCAAATATGCCAACCTACGATGCCAAAGTTCAAGTTGGGAAGCAAGAGGTTTTGCTACAAGACTCAACAACTTCTCTTGGTCAGAGTCAACCATACAAATTACCTCGACGTTCAACTTGAAGAACCACCTTCCAATCTAGATTGAAGATTCTACAGCATTCACTGTCAAACAACACTCGATGTCCCGTGTCGCAAATCTTTGCCACTGACACAAGATTAATTATCAAATCAGGTACCAATAAAGCATCATAAAAATGCAAAACTTTTTCATTTGACAAAGGAATTCGTGCATCTCCAACTCCACCTACAACCTTCTCATCACTATCTCCAACTCTCACTGTAGTTGAATTGTTCTGCAACTTATCAAACCAAGCACGAGATGAAAACATATTGTTTGTTGCACCAGAATCAATGTACAAACGACTCCTAATATATTTATTAGCAACCTCCATAACTTTCAAACCAATCTCTTCTTTATTTTCATTTTTTATATCACCTGAGAATGCAACATTTGTTGCACTACTCGCTGGAGCAATACCATTCACATTTTGGCTCTTGTACTCAGCTAACAATCTCATCAAATCAGCTTTTCTTTGTCTACAAAATCTTTGTATGTGACCCAACTTATGGCAATAGTTACACTCGACATTGGCAAATCTCCCATCATCACGCCAACGTCCTCCACGACCATTACCATCTTCTTGTGTACCTCTACTTGTACCTATACCACCTCGGCCACCACGACCACGTCCACGATAAACAAAACCGCGATCTCTTCCACGTCCATGGCCACGTATTGCAAGAGCCACTTCATTAGAATTACTCCTATACCCTGCAACTTGTTGTGGCTCAAGCTCAGCCTTAATGAAACTACATGCTTCTACAAAATTACCTTTGTAAAGCGTCCTTACAGAATCTTTAAAGGATCAAGTTTTTGAGGAAAAGCTTTTGTGAAAGCTATTACTTGAGCCTTCTGGGTCTTAGCTTGGCCTGCAGCAGCAAACTTTGCAAATATCTCATTGAAAGCTACAATGAGTTTTTCCACGTCTTCTCCTTCATTATACTTCAAAGTATCTAACTTTGCCTCTAAAGCAGCAAGCTCTGCAGAGGTTAATTGGCCATACTTTGCTTCTAATGCCTCCCAAAGATCATGTGCAGATGTGAAAGAAGTTGATGACATAGATGGTGAAGATATAGAACTACTTCCCAGTAACTGCATTAATACACAGTGATAACATTTAGAAGAAATGCTATCGCCCTTCAATCTTTCTCCTTCCAATCATCTGTCAGAGTTTGTGGTTTGGACTCTCCTATCACAGGCCGACAATCATCGGCTTCCAACAAACCCTTCACTCGAAATTTCCAAGAACGCCAATGCGTTCAATCAAAAGGCTTTAGAGTGGACTCAATCTTCATAAACTTAGACATCTCGAACAACGAGACAAGATCAACCTACAGCTCTGATACTATATAAAAAATAGATAGAGGAGAATAATAAACAAGATCCTTAGCCAAACCAAGACACTTTCTTCTTTATTAACATCCAATATATATACAATGAATAAATCTCAATGCATATGCATACTATACAAATGTTGTGCATGCAATCACATGCGTGCATTCTCCCCTCAAAATAATAACTTTTATGGATAATAGATGAATGCTCTAACGTGCTGAAAAAAATCAGTGAATCTTGGACTGCAGACATGGCTAATTCTAGTTCTATGGGTTAAACAACAAATTTTCCCGTTCAAACAATGTGTTTTATTAGATGATTGGTGAAGGACTTGACATGCTGCAAAAATATCAGGTGATGTATATCAGCACTTTTCTAGCACCCGTGTCCCGACATGCTCTTTTGCATAGGTCAAGTGAAAATACACCTGACTACCATTATCCAAAGACGGTGGTTGCAAAGCACTGTTTGTTGGAAAAGGCTTGGCTGGTAGACTTCTTTGATTCTAACAACGAGAAGTCGCTAGTCATGTATATTATCTGACAGATAGCATTGTAAAGAAAGGAGTTTATGCCATGCACAAAGATCTCTTCTTGCCTTCCTCACATTCTTACACTTCCTACTCATAAGGCTTTGGAAACAAGAATTCAATCTTGTTAGGTCACCAAAAGAGCATATAGATTCTCCGTTTCCTCCATACGTGTCCTCTTGAAGGACAATAAATAAATGTCAAAGGATACAAAATAAAAGAGTAAGTGCCTCCCCTCCTTTAGTTATTATTACTTGGATATATGCACATAGCCAAGTGTTTGTAATCTATGAGTGTATAGGCAAGAAGGAACTTTTTGTTTTGTTCTGCTATGAAAGGAGGTTTCCCCTATTTCATAATTTTGGTACCTCATCAACTACTACAGATCACAGGGAAGCTCAAGCCTTAGAAAGAAAGAAATAGGCGAAGGACATAATTAAATGTTTGGAGAGGCATATCACAAAAAATGGTTCGTCGCCCAAAACCTATAAATATACGGTCATTTTACTATGGTTTACATATGATTGTGTTGTATTATTTGTGTTAGGGTATGCTAGTAGTATGCATGCATCTTGAGCCGCTCTTTTAGTTAACACTGTGCAAGGCACGTGATTACTTTCTTTTTGTAATCATGGTTCAATCACATGAGTTTTAATGTTGTCATATCATTGTTTTGTTGTGGTGTTATGAGACAAAATATGTCTCCATGGTTTTTTTTATAAATATCGATTGTAGGTGTAACCTTGTTGCATATTTCACGCTATTATAGTGGGGTCAACTCCCATTCTTTCAATTTTTGATGTCCCTCTTCTTTATGACTTCATTATAACTGATTTGTATACCAAATGCTTTTAAGCATTTCCATTGATTTAGGAATAGGAAGTCACAACTAGTGGTGTGGTTTGTTTTGTAGCATTGGTGTTTTTCAAATACAAGATCGATGGATCATACATTCATTATTATTCTTAAGATAAATCTATACATCCATTATTATTCTTAATATGGTCGACAGATAGTATGAATGATTATATTCCATGTTCTTTAAAAAAAAAACATTGTTCTTCCCTAGAGATACCCCCATGACGATGTACTGAACCAAACGGAGTCGTGGGATCCTCCAACGACAACCAATTCATCTTCTTTATCTGTGCAGGCGGAGTGGAGACGTCTTCAAGTTCAGTCACATCTCTCTCGGGCCACAAAATAAAACTCCCTCTGGACTCTGCAAGTATTGTAATCTCGGGTTCCGGATAAGGCAACGAAATGCTCCCATCCAGAATGACTTCCACAGACACTACAGCGAAACCCTCGGGCAAGGGCAAGTTATGGTGCTTTGTGAAGTGGGAGAAATCGCGGAGGCGATTTCATGGAGCACTATCTGCCAGTGTTTAGGCGGAACTAGTCAAAGTGCCTGGAAATGGAAATTGCTGCGTTAGATCGCCACCGCGATCTGGTTCAGCACTCACGGTCCACAATAGCGCCACCTACTGACGGTCCAGTACGTGCCAGATACTCTAAGACTGCTGCCTTAAAACGCGACCGCGATCCGACTGATCAGAAAGAAACTCCAGATGTGCTGAACTGTCCTAACCTTCTGTACCAAGAATGAAGTGTTTTAAAAAGGTCCCAACATGTTGCATGTTCTCTAACATGATCAGGCAACGTGCATTTACTTCATGCGGCAAGGAAGTTCATACAAAAACAAGAGATCTATTACTGACATATAGCAGAATGGAATTATTATAGATAAACCTATTAAAGGCATAAAACAGATTGGAATTAATGTAGACAGACCTATTAAAGCATATAACAAAGGATTAATTATAGATAGACCTATTGAACACATAAAACAGTTCATGGTAAAGATCATTGCAATTGAAGATGTGACCGATCAAACTCATGCAACTCAAACTCATGCAACAGAAATTTCAGAAGCATATAACAATTCATGGAACAGAACAATGCAATCGAAGGTAAGTGATCTATCCACGAAATGACGCAGAAGAATACTACTGTCCCAACAACAAGAACAATGCAACAGTAGTCTAGAATAAGAATGCAAATACCCTATTCAGGCATGCAACAATGCGAGAAACAGATTTCGAACAGTAAATTTGTATATGCAAATCAAATCATGTAGTGGACATCGATTCTTGCCTGTATTGACCACTTATATGTTGATCAGATGCAAAATATTGTAGAGCGCCAGCAGCCACCTCCCTTGCGCCTCTGCAGAAATCTCTCGAGCGCCTGAGCTAGTAATTCACTGTGAAATTGTTTGGAATGAGTTGCTTGGGCGGGGAAATTTGATTTGGCTTGGGCGGGGCGGGGAAATTTGATTTCAAAATTCAAATCACTGTCCTGCTATTAGCGCCATAATTGGAAGGACACTTCCTGTCGCAGTCATCGTACATTAAGTTCAAGGCACATTCCGACGACCGTACGCTGCCCTTGTCTGACGGGAAATTTCTGTTTGACGGGTACTATCTTTTCACCCGTAAGTTTATGCCAACTGCGTTTATGTCAGACGCATTTATGTCAGGACATTAAAGACAGGGTATTAAGTACGATGCCTTAATGCGGTCCGCTGGCAGAATTAAATGCGCACGTGCGAGTCTGACACGTGCAATTATGACGTGCAATTATGACCGGGCATTTAAGCGCATTTCGCAATTTTTTTAGTTATAGTTTCTTTGCGCCTTCGGAAAACCTAGCGCCTTCGTAAAGAATCCAGCGCCTTCATGTCTCGATCAGCCGCCCTTAAAGAAGATAATTTTCGCGCTTTTTTTTAGCACTAGTCCGTTGACACCATTTGCTTCTTAAAATTTCAATGAAAAGAGCTCGACAGGATCGCGATCGCGATCTTGTCGATCTCTTTTCTATTAGTTTGACGTTTATACTGCTCAAGGGAATCGCGGCCGCGTTCCTTGCCTGCATTTTTTGGAAATGTTCAATTGCACTTGCTTGTTTGCATTGCTTGCAACGATCGCGGTCGCATTCCTTGCCTGCATTTTTTTGAAATATTTAATTGCACTTCTTTGTTTGCATTGCTTGCAAGGATCGCGATCGCGTTCCTTCCCAGCACTCTTGTTAAAATGTTTACTTGCATATCTCTTCATGGAATAGAGGTTTTAAGTGTCCTCAGTTATCGCGGCCGCGATTTCTCTGAGGGGTTCATTTATAACAATATCGCTTGCAAAGATCGCGGTCGCGTTCCTTAGAGGCTCTTTTGTTTTGAGATGTTTATTGACATCTTTCATCATCTTCATGCAGCACTTGACCTCTTTCGAGATCCAAATGTTGAACCCATGCGAATAGTAACTCCAGACAAAAGTCGAAAGTGGTGCATGGAGATTGCCCAAGCGATACCGCATATCAAAGGGGACCGCAGGAAGGACCTCTGCCTCTTCTTCAGGACAGGTAAGGGCCCAGATGACTTCGAACAGCTGGGCATCATCGTAGCCATGTGAGAGGGTACGAAGAATAACGTCCAGGATGCCATTATATGTAGCGTTGAGGACACGCAGCAGTTGCAGTTTGTGGAGTACATCCTGAGATGGCAGAACTACGACCCGTCCATCATGGTCGCAAGCAAACTGAACAAGCCAGCTAGTGGCAAAGGTGTGCCAACTAGTGCAAAGGGCTATGGTTGGATTCTGCCATCATATGATTCTTTGTCTCTCTCTAGTATTAAGTGCAACAAAGATCTTCTTGTCGGCTTCAGCAAGTGCAGATTGGGATTGTCAGCAGATAAAAAGCCTCCTTCTTGTGCCTTAAAGGCTACTAGGGACAACAAGCTACCCTCGCGTATGGATACTAACTGGTTGCGCGCAGTTGCTAAGAAAAGGACTGTTGCTCCATTGGCTGCAGTTGGTGAATCATCTGCACCGAAGGATCCAGTTATGACCTGCTCAGCTAATCCAATATCTTCAGCAGTTGTAGATCCTACTGCTCCGAAATTGCTCATGCCTCCTCCTATAGTACATTCTACTAAAAAGGCAGAACTAGTACAAAAGAAATCAAATATTTTTAAGATTAAACTTCGGAAGTTAAATGTAGATGATAAGAGCCAGCCTTCTACATCATGTACACCTACCTCATCAGGTGTCCCAACTGCCACATCAAGTGCAATAACTTGGCCTTCTGATACTCGTATGCCTGAGGAACTCAAGTTCAACCCTGCTGAGGAAAAAAAACTTGCAGAACAAACAGCACAAAAACTCGAAGAGTTTAGAAAATTTTATCCTATGGGGGTGAATTGGTTCACAAAAGTAAGTATCTTCGACTGCGAGACAGCTCCAGCTACAATGACGCACAGATTTCGTTCTAACGACCATGTGCAAACTCTAATAAGGAGCTTTAAGAAGTGCCTTACGGAGGTTCTTACACCGGCAGATGTTGCGCCTTTTGACCCCATCACAAAGTAAGTACTTTGTATACATACATTACTGTGATGTATTAAATTACTAAATTATTTTGTTTCGCAGAAAAATAATAACTTGGTCGAGATCTGAGGAGCTTCAGAACAAAAAATTCTACATTATTTCTAGAAACCACAGCATTTTTGCTGCTAAGATCCTTTGCTCTGTTATGGGCAGCATTGAACAACGCATGGAATTTTCAAAAGTTTACGGCAAGAGAAGAACACGGGTGCTCAATGGAAACCTGTCGAACAGGGAATATATTCAATTATCCATTCAATGCAACGACATAATTGCAGACACCGTTTATAGAGAGCCAATTGTGGAGCAGTTTCTATTTATGCACGACGAACCATGGGCAAAGTTCATGGAAGTTGTAAATAAGTGGGCAGCACGGAAGCTATCAGATGATCATGGAGAACTGCCAGAGAAGCCCACGAAAGATTTTTTCAATAAAACATTTCTCAGGTACCTTCGTGGCATGAACAATGCGGAGGTAGCCCAGCTTATGGATGGGATTCTTTTGGGTGCAAGCTGGTTATACCGGCAGGCATGACTGTAAGCAGAGGGCCTTAAACATAAGAACTCTGACCTTGATGCACCGTGAGGTACTATCCTATGCCAATTGCTTGCTAGATAAAAAATATGGTAGCATGGAGGAGCTTGTGGCAGTATTTCCTGAACTCAATGAAGAGAGGCTACTTGATATAGCAGGTATGGATTTTGATTATATCAAGGCCAACTATAACAAGGATCATGTCCAGGGAAATCTTCCCACTGTTTTCCTAGAAGCTATACTAGCTATACTCAAACCCGAAGAAGCAAGGAAACAGAAAGAAAAGATGAACATTGTGAAAGCAGTAACAAAATCTGGTGTTCTTGTGTGGGGGCAAGTATCGGAAAATGCTACCATGGTTTTTATTGATATGCGCAGTTTCAGCACTGTATGGGAAGTAAAAAAATACACGGATCTTTTCAGCAGGATTGCAAGCATGACAATTGCAAAGGCATATCACATCGTCATGCTCTTGAGATCAGTTCATTTGCCAAACTGCTTGTACAGCCAAAGTCAAATCCAGAGGAGTTCGCATGTCTCCACGGGTGCTTACGAAGAATAGGGCTGGGTTAGCAAGAAAATGATAAAAGAATTTCAATACTACGTCACCCATGTGACGATCAATAGAAGTGAGGCGTGTATCTTGCCTGTGCAACCCAGGTTGGAGCTGCATCTAACTCAGGGGACCAATGCACCAAGAGGCACACCTCTACCAAAGTATCCAATCACAGGTAATGAGGAGGTGGACGCGAAAACAAAGAAAAAGTATCAGGAATACTTCACAGGTAAGCCAAAGTTCTCATGGGCAGCTATGGAAGGGGATTTTATTCTCAAAGGCCAGGCTAAAACGTCGTATATTTATGCCATGGTCAAGGAGTTGGTTCCCGATGATGGAGCTGTTCTTGACTTCTTTTCCGCAGGGACTACTTCTAGAGTGGCTCTGATGCAAGGGAAACGTAGCGTTTCCTTGGAGTATGACGACAAGGTCTGCAGGTTTTTGAGATCGTTCTTCGAGACCTTGGAGAAAATGGCAAGGCCAAACTGTGAAGCAGAAGAAGAGGAACAGAAAGAAGTCCCTGTCTCAGGAGACGTGCCAGACATCAAAATAACTCAATCGACCAATCTGAGTAACATGGATACGATCCTGGACCAGTTAGATCAGAAAGGTTTTGAAGAGAGGCTACAGGAGACACGGGCTCTGCTAGAGAAGATGGAAAAGGACTCCGCTGCACTTGATAAGACGTTTGAAAAGCTCGAGGTACTGAACCAGAAATTTGAAATGGCAATGCCATTAATAACTGGTATGATCAACAAACAATCATCCCAGTTTGAATACGTGGGTACCTCTAAATCCGACACTCAGTTTGAAGACCCAGAAAATATCGAAGGAAGCAAAAGAAGGAAATTACTAGATAGTCCGGAATTCGCTAGTGAGCTACGGGGGGGATTGTTGGATACACAGTGCTCAGGGCGTGTCCAGGATATCGCCAATGCAATGGAAGTAGAAATTCCATCGGTTACAGGATATTCGGAAATGAATCTCTCACAGACCCTTGCCTTAGGTAAGGCACATGCAGATAGAATGGCCAAGGATCTTGGCATTATTCCAGATTCTGTGAAAGAGACTCAAGATTAGTGAAGTTTTCTGGCTTTTACGGATGTTGAAGATCATGTAAAGACTAGGAAATATTATAGAAGACTTCTGCCTTTTTGAGATTGTGTATATTTTCTTACATTATTTTACTGATTAGAAATACTGACCTTCTGTATTATTATCCGAAAGTTGTGTATTCATATCCGAAAAGTATTACTGAAATTGTCGGGAAGATCGCCATCGCGATCTTCTCGACATGTTTAGTAATCTGGGAATGATATTAAACTCCTCCCATAAAGCTTGCACTGAGCTATCACGCCTTGCTTATCTGCTCAAAAACATCGCCATGGCGATTTCCACGAGCACTTTCAACATTATAGCTGTTGAAAGTTTTGTGTTCCAACACAGTGAAGGCAGTCCCATAAGTGCTTTGCCCGCGGATAATAATATTGCAAGCGAAAAGTGTGCTCACTGTCATTGCAATTTGCTTGACAATAACAACTTTTCACTTTCTAGGACGGTACTGCGACCTATTTCGTCTCGATCGAGAAAACCAAATTTCTCTAATTAACGAAATACTGTATTATTCCATGATTCATTTTCTAAGTAGTTCCACTGCATAATTTTACTTACAATAAAGTTCATCTTTTACAAAACAATCCTAGGCTCTGAAGGGGCCAATTTTTTTTATCCATGTATAGCCCATTATATACTACATAAATATTATTAATATTACATATTACACCATTGAACATGAAATCCCACATATCAGAAAATTGAACCATTGAATTACCCCCCCAAAAAAAAAAAAAAAAAACCCTCCAATTGTTTTTGCTAATATTCGTGCAGGGCATTCAACGATTGGCGAGGAGCTTTAAAGATATACGCCCATATATGTGTACAATGCGGTCCACGACCTTTGGTTTAATACTATATTTGTAACTGATAGTTAACTAAAACTTGCTAAAAAATGAGTCGCGCTTAACGATGGCCAAGATTGCCTGAAATCGGCATCCAACGGTCCGATCCTACCGATGGACGCTCTGCACGAATATCAGCAAAAACAACTGTATAGATCTAAAGAAAATATCCTTTCCACATTTTATTGATATTCCTTAAGACTTATCGGAAGCTGACTTTCTGAATGTTCGTTTAATTGGCGCTATGGTATTCAATGGATGTGTAGATTGTTGAGTATTTTTTTATGTTTCCAAATATACACGTTGATTTTAATCTTAGGTCACGATTATTAACAAGGTTTTCCTTTTAATAGCGAAGTTGCTTCCTGTCCTTACATACAACTGGGCAACAATGAGAGAGAATAAAAATCAGGTGTTGTTTGCTTATTATGCAGTATTAATTGATTTAGATGTCTTGAGAAAAGTTAAGGTTGTGTTTCTCCTCATCGTTCATACAAGGTCAAATTGCTCAAAAGTTTAGTCAGTTTTCCTGTGAGATTGACGAAAAAAATGCATACTGTGTGTATTCTTTGTCTATTATGATTGAACAAGCTTATACTCCAAGGCCTATTGTGGAAGTGCTTAAGGAAGCTTTTGATTTTCAAGATTTTGTGTTTCAAAGGCAGTCTGAAAAGGGATCTACTATCAATCAATTAAACCACATGATGAACGAGATGAACGTTGGGGCGCCTACTGCTCGCGCCTTCCTTCACCGACCCAACTTTCCGAGGATCTGCAAAGAACTCTACAGCCCTGATGGATGAGGCCTTGTTAGAGGCTGTTCTCCAGGGGTTGGGGTTCCCTCAAATTCCTTGGGATCATCAAGATTCGATGTTGATAATTGAAAATTTGATCAGATTAGCCTTTGAAACAAGATCCAGAGTCGGTTTTTGCAGAATTAGTTTTAACTTCTTCTATCTGTGCATCCTCTGTTTTGACAGGGAAGGATCCATAAGGGTTGCCACACATAATTCACAGCCTTTCCTGGGAAACAATTTCAAAAGAAACCTCTTTCTTATGAACTGTCCAGTGGATTTTGGGGTTGAGCCAATTTACCACTGGGCCACTTTCTTTGATATGGAACCAGCAAGAACTATTCCAGATATCGATACAGTGGTTTGGAGGTTTTCTATAGCTAACTAGAATCCCTGTCAGTTCTGGGATTCTGTGCTGTGGTACAGAGAATTTCAGTGAAAAGGTGTCCTTTGGCTTTCTATTGCTTCTTAGATTTTTTAGGATTTTTTAGGTCCTTTTCTGGTAATATCCTTCTTGTCCCTCTCCTCGGGGTCTGTGTAGGGGCTACAGTAGGCCCTCAATAAATCTTCCCTCCTAAGTGCGCTCCCTCTGTCTCTGTTCTTGTCTTGTCCCGCTTCTTCTCCGGTTCTCTCCTCTAGCCATGAAGCCGAAAGCCACCACAGAGAAACCAAAGGCGGGAAGCTCCTCTTCGGCAAGGATTCCCTATGAGTATAAGGATACAGACCCCATTTTGGTGATCAAATACTGGGATCAAATCTTTGTGCTTGATAGCAAGAAAGATCAAACATAGGTTAAGATGAAAGAGCTTAAGGCTGCATTTGATATTATCCGGGAACAACAGGACGCCGCTGTGGTATGTATGGGAATTCAGAAAGAGGGTCAAATCATAGTGTGCAGGTTGGAAATGCAAAGGCTAGAAAATCAGTATGCCGAGGGAAAGGCTAGTGACAGAGATCTTGTATGGCAGATGCTTCAGAAATTACAGGAAATGGACCTCCTCCTCTATCAACTAATCAGGGTTAAAACAGGTCACTCCAAAGAAGATTGCTGCAGTCTCAAGAATCAGATCTTTAGGAGATCAATGACGGAAATGCTGCAAGCAGCAAAGAGCCTGGCTGAAGAGTTAGAGGATTTGGGATGGAAATCTAAGGCTTCCTTCAGATTGGTCAAAATCTGGGAGGAGGCAGATGATCATGTCATTGAAAACTTTCGGAAGGAGTTCAAAAGCAAACTACCAATTTTTGCCAACGATACTCTTAAGGATGTGGAAATGGAATATATCGCATATCAGTACCCCCTTGAAGTGACCAACAAATGTGAGATACAGGACAGCAATGGCTACTTCCATCCGATTGAAGCAGGCAATTGCGAGTGTACCAACTGTAACATGCTCTCAAGAAAGAACCTGGACAAGAATAGAACGAAAATTTCTGATCAAGTGCTGAAGTCCTCGGTTCCAGTTATGGGCAAGTACGACAAGATCAATGGTAAATCTTATAAGAATGTTTTGCTTTCAAATTCCTCTGATTCTAGTACTGCCTCTAATGAGGAGAGTAAAAATCTTCTTGATTTGGATGCTATTAATGATAACTCTGCTATTATTAGAAACTCTAAGCATGGTATTCTGATCCACTTCCCCCAAAAGTGCCCTTCTATTGGGGAAGTTAAGTATTGGATAACAAAATCTCAGGCTGTCCCTATCCTATCCATTCTTAAATTGGATCAAAAAACTTTCCAAATCATTTGTAGGGAGGAGAAGAGTGTGAACCATATCCTTTCCAGAAAAATCCATTCTATTCTTGGTATGATGGTGTATTTGATGAAATGGGACCCGACTTATGTCCCTGGCGATTTTTCGACAGTTGCCACCACCACATGGATTTCCAGTACTAATCTTCCTCCTGAATTTAGGACTACTTCTCATTTGAATGCCATTGCAAGTAAGTTGGGAGAGGTCATCCAGATTTCTATCCCTCAAACCAATATTCCGGTAGTTTGTATTCAGAAGAAAATCCATTCTCCCTGGATGGATAAAATTCCCCTGCAAAATTAGCAGCTCTAAAATTATTGATCTCCAAATATCCTATTCTAAAGAGCCCGTGGCTAATTTTCAGAGGGAGCCAATAAATAATAAGGGTAAAGAGAAAGTTAAGGATAAAATCCCCGACCAAGGGAATCAGGTTTGGAGACCCAAAAGCAGAATTGTAGAGGAAAAAGGGGAAGGAAGTGATAGTAACAAGGAAATTATGGTCATTCAAGACCCTACTCCTCTTCCTTTTCCTACCCCTACTCCCATTCAGGGGATCGATCAGGAAGGCAGGATTATTTTTCAATTTCCTCCCAAGCTTCTCATTTGTATTGATCCTGCTAACTTCAAGGTTTCTTCTATAAGCACTAGTGGACAGGTGGTTCCCAACACTATGTCTAGGTTCATAAATGAAGACTCTGAAAATTCTGATCAGGACTTGGATCATGATCAACTTCAGAATTTGGAATGGAACCTTGTTGCAAGAGTTAAATGGATATAAATCTCAAGGGTATCACTTGGAACTTGCAGGGCATTAACACTAATCTGAAAAGAGGAAGGTTGAAGGTTTGTCCTATTTCTATGAATCTATTGTTTAAATTTGGTTTTTCCGATCTAGAGGAAAACTTTTTGGATTTTTTTTTAAGTTGGTTTCCCTAGGTTTTAGCTATCAGAAAATATTCCCGATATTACAAAAATTGGATGAATTTTTTTAGCACGATTTTGGGTCAGGGATTTTCGGATATGGAGGTCGAATTAGGGATGCCGAGAGTTTAAGCGGCATGACAGACATGTGGAGCACATAAAATAGTAATGTCTCTGCAATTCTATTTCAAGCTTATGCAGTATTTCTTGCAGCGGATGGAGCTTTGGCTTTGGCACAATCATTCATCAGCCCGCTGGAGCTTTGGGTTTGCCAGATGCATGTACGAAACATCTGTTGAAGCAGAGAAGATGGTGTATTATTGTGGTAAATCCATCTACTTGAGCCCTGTTACTGAGGTTCTAAGCTTCTTATTCACAGTACCTACTATGATGTATTTTCCAAAATAGAGAGCAGATGAAACGTTTTCATGATCTGATATATCATGAGCTAGGCACCAATTTGGCGAATTTGATTCATGGTTTCACATGGAGTATTTTACCAGGACTAGCGATCTGTATTAGATAAACCTGTAGGTGTTATATCCATGGGTATTACCATGGTAACTGGTGAATTTCCAAGGCCTCAGGTTGGGCATATGATCCCAACTCAGATTGCTGATATAATCGAAGCTTTTTCTTTCTTTCTTTTGGCCGCTGTGCTACTATAGAAAATGCATAGATGAGCCTGTGCAAAGGAGTATAAAGGAGTTGTGACTAGGTTATATGCCGCAAAGATCAGCTTACCATGATCTCTTCCTTTTGAGTTTGTATGAGTTTTGGTGCATATTGCACTTTAGGTGGTCGTGCAAATCTAGCAAGCAGGGAAGCTGGCAAAGCGTGCAGATCAGTATGAACATTTTCTGGATAAGGTAAAATTGTCATATTTTGCGTATTCATTATGCAGCATGATGTGTAGAAACTAAAGTGCGATATTATATCGGTCTCAGTCATTCAACATGCAGTTGGTGCTAAAACTAAAGTCTGATATTATATGAGTCTCAATTATTCAGCATGCCGTTGGTGCTACAAGTCTATCAATGCTATATGCTTTCCTTTTGCAGATTCTCTGTGCAATACTTTCATAGGTTACAAATTTTATTTTGTCCTTAACTTTTGCAGGCTTGCAGCACTGGATGAGTCGGGAACAAGAATATGATAAGCCACCATTTCCAAGGTAAAATCGTTACCCTTTATATTGGTGTTATTAGGGTAAAAAGTTAATTGATGCTCTTGCTTTGTATAACTTTTAGATTGATGGGTTTTGCCGCCATACACTGTCGAAAACTTTTCACAGCAAATCAGATAGAGGTAATTTCTTTTTTAAACCGATTGATAACCACATAACGTGGGCAATGCACAAGGCTAACATTATTGTATTACTCTCTGCAGTTTGATTTTATGATGCAAACAGTTCCAAGCCAAATAGCATGGAGGGTCAAGAGAGAAACTAAATGGCAATGATATGCAGAGCAATTTAATAGCATACTGTAGGCAGTTGACGGACAATGCCAATTATCAAATTAACAAGGAAACTATAGGGCCAGATTTTTACAACATCAGAAGGTAGTATCAGAAGTCAAGCGGTGATCTGCAGTGTGCTGCTATAGCATCTCATGCATGTCAAACAGGTCATGTTATATACGAGACTTCACATGCTTGCCCATGTTCTGTAATGTAGGTCTTTATAACAATGCCATTGATGAATGCTAGATAAATGAGAGATACACCATGTTAGGGCGTTTCATGATATTAGCCACTGCATGATGCCAAACAGAGAATTCATGAGTTATTTTTCGAATAGAGAATGCTTTATCACAGCAGAGAAAGCTTCTCAATGCAAGTAATTTAGAAGAGGTGCAAGGCACTTTTCTCTTAGCGTATTTATACAATTTTTTAATTACATTCTGATTTAGTTTACTGCATTTTTAGGAATAACTATTTCATACAAGACCGTGCATAGATATGGTAATGAAAGGGAACCTACAGACATGCCATTTCCTTCTCCATTTGACCATGTAGGGTGCTATAATGATTCTGTTTGTGACATTAATCATGGATTATGCATCTATTTTTTGTCAAGAGAATAGAAGACAAAGATGCAATGAAATGAATATATTTGGTTGGTCATCCTCATGGCTGAACATCAGCAACAAACTATTATGCATCATCATCAAGGGCTTCAGATGGCTCATATAGTCATTGACTTTATAGAGGTTTCCTTCATTTAAACATTCATTAAGCAAGGTTTCTCTCATGATGGGACCAGAAGTAGAATTGAACAAAAATATGATATTTTAGTCTTCTATCTCTCACCAAGAAGCCATACTACAAAGTGAGGCCAGAGGGGATAGAAGTGTTGAGCTTGGGGGCTATAAGATGCCTAAAAATGAAAGACTTTACTTCCGAAGTAGGGGAAATAGCACCATGTGACATTGCATCTGGATTGGTTAAGAGAGATCAAGAACGTAATCAAGGAGGACATCCATCCATCAATGAAATCTGAAAGGACATGTGATTCTTTTGTGGGAAAACTTTCCTCAAATTCCATGGATATACAGGATATGAGTATCTACATTATGCAATCAGATTACAGAACCTCCACACCAGCGGTAGAAATTAGTTGGGATGTGCGGCTAGAAACTGAAACTGGGGTGATAAGCGTATGATAAGCACCTTAAATATAATAATTAATTAATAATGTTTTTGTTGCTTTAACCATTAGTTTGCATGGAGAGCCCTTGAGCACCTTTGCTGAAGAGACATATGATAAAGACCTTCAAGACAAAGTGAAGTCAGACTTTAATGTGCACTCAGGTATCCCATCAGAAATAAAGCGTGCATTTGTTAATGTAAATTCAGATGAGAAGGGAGGAGTTGACCAAGGGAAGGTTGTCAAAACTATTGAAGATAACTAGATCAAAGGTGGTGGAGACAATGCTAACAATAAAGACAATTGTTTGGAGTTAAAGGAGCGATTTGCAAGACTTGAGGTAGCTTTTCATGTCAGTTCACTATCGAATATATTTTGCAACACATTTTAACCGATTAGTTGTAAATTATTGGCCAAACATAGGGAGGAGCAACTACCATTATTGATTTATTGTTGTGATAATGGTGTCAGATTCATGGGTTGTGTAATGCCTCCAGTAGATCTATACGTTCTCTTCCTAACAATGACGTCAAGGAATGTGGAACGCCTTAAAAGAAACCAAGCAAGCAAGTAAAGTTGCATTAAACTTTTTAAAAGGCCACATAGGCCTAGGCCCATGAGACAGCTTGAAAGAGCAATGACAACAAAGTTGTGCCCACAACCATACAACAGGCTCCCTAGAGCAATAAATATATATGTGAAGCATAGCCTGAACTTGAAGATTTCTAAGGGAGGGCTACTATACAAATGAAACAAAACGTAACCAAGCTCTAAAGGATTTGTATAACAAAAATTGGAAACAACTAAATAACCAGATTAGAGGTGGTGGAGACAATGATGATAATAAAGACAATTGTTTGCAGATCAAAGGTGGTGGAGACAATGATGATAATAAAGACAATTGTTTGGATTTAAGGAACTATTTACAAGACTTGAGGTATAGATTTTCATGCCAGTTCACTATCTGATATATTTTGCAACACAGTTTAATCGATTATTTGTTTACTATTGGCCAAACAAAAGAGGAGCATCTACCATTACTGAATTATTGTTGTGATAATGGTGTGAGACTTATGGGTTGTGTAATGCCTCTAGATCTATATGTCCTCTTCCTAACAAATAAAATATATCGTACCACCAAGTCAAGTGGGGAGCCAAACACCACCATACAAGGAATGTGGAACGCCTTAAAAGAAACCAAGCAAGCAAGAAAAGTTGCATTAACTTTTTTAAAAGACCACCTAGGCCTAGGCCCATGAGACAACTAGAAAGAGCAATGACAACAAAGATAAGCTCACAACCACACAACAGGCTCCCTACACAAAATAATATATATGTGAAGCATAACTCGAACTTGAAGATTTCTAAGGGAGGGCTACCATACAAATGAAACAAACGTAACCAAGCTCTATATATCTATGTGTTTTAAATTACCATATCATGTTAGAGCAATATACACGTGGAGATATAACCATTTTTCCAACAAATAAAAACAACAAAGGCAATCAAAGGTAAGGATTCGTATAACAAAAATTAGAAACAACTAAAAATTAAAGTAAGTTTACAGGTTTATTATAAAATCAATAACATCCCAGAAAATTCCTACATATCTCTATAATTCCAATTTTCCAAATTTATGAACATAGGATGTGTTTCACAATTGTATTTTAGCCTTTGAAAGTTTGAATTATGTGATGACCTTTATTTTCCCACACTAGACATTCCATATTTCTTAACAAATAGTTGCTAAGCCTCGGGCATCATTACTATTTGTATTAAAGTCTCATTATTAGCATTGTCTAATTTAATAATCCAATAAGTTCAATACCTATGCGCCATTGTACGGCATGCACAATAGTCTCCCATATTCCAACAAAATGGATTGGTAAGCCATGCACCATAGAATAGTCACCCATATTCCCATGAAATGAAGCTAAGTATCTTTTCCCATTACATTCCATGACATTACATAGTTCAAACACTAGAGACTCAATTTATTCACAACCATCAAGACTTCATTAAAATAAAATCATGAGTAATGCTAAAGACCACTACCTCCCTCTGAACCAAAAAGGGACATGCACTTCAAGGTTTTTCCCTTGAAAACCTTTCGAGGCAGGGGTTTTTTAATCCTAGTAGTAATGATTGTACTAGCCTATTGTATGGGTCCCATGACCTATTGGTCTCCGTGGACGTTAAAAAAACTATTCTATTCTATTCTATTCTTCAACTATAACATTGTTGCTTTCATATTGCAACAAAACTTTCTATAGGTTCCTAAAGCCTACCAATGCATCATCATAAAATCATTTTATTAGAAGTATCACATATACAAAGACAACACACTATAACATTTCTATAGGTCAACATTTAAGATCAAATCCATAATTTCATACGCAAATAATTCCTTATCTTTGTCAATGAATCTCAAAGGCTTGCTCTATATACCCTTGCCCCCTCCAAACCAAACTGTTTCTTATGAAACAACCATCTCTTCAAATTGCGACTAAAGCCCGGCAACGCCGGGCACCATAACTAGTTTAGATTTCATTTTCTTTCAAGAGCACAAGATCCATGATGATAGTATAGATAATATAATTAGAGAGGTTTTGCCTACTAACTTCAATCATTGGTCTCTCAAAGCAAATAACTCTTCGGCAGGTATATCCATTGCTTGGCACAATAGGATTAATCTATGTGACATTCAGATTATGCATGATGGTAGTAAGAGGTGGCAGATTTTACATGGCAATATAGGGAATAATAGGATTGCTCTAGTGAACATTTACGCTTATCATCAGCCGGCTGAAAGGGCTCAGCTCTGGAATATTATTAACAACAGCTTGAATAGTATCCCTTATGATGAGGTTATAGTGGAGGGAGACTTTAATATGGTTACACATGATTATATGAGGAGTGCAAATTTCAGGGCCCTTAATGGGGATGAGAATGATAAGTGGATGACTTTACTCACAAGCCAACATTTAAATATGGCAAGAGTGGTCCCTCACTCCTACAGTTGGAACGATCACAGAGTCCAGCCAATCTGTTGTCTTCATGATAGGTTCTACCTTAGTGAATCCTTATGGAACAGCAGCTCTAGGGTCTCCAATCTCTCAAATTACACTATCTCTGCTCACTATCCTCAGCTCATTAATATTAATGCCAACAATAATCAGAGGAAGAGGAACTCCTATTTTAAACTAAATACTAATCTGCTGGATCAAGAGGATTTTCTCACTAAGTTAGCTCAGGTGTTGGATCAGGAAGACAAGCCCAGTAATGATATCGGATGGATGGATTGGTGGGTAAGGACCTCTAAGAACATAAAGAGCTGGTTAAAAGTATGGGGTAAGGAGATCTACCAGAAAGAGACTACTCACCTGCAAAATTTGAGAAATCAGTATGAGACAGCTCAAGGCCAGAATAAGGATGACCTTAAGATTCAGATTGAAAGGGAAGAGATCAGGATTGCCAAAGGATGGAAGATTAAAGCCAAAGTCAAGGAGCTAATGGAAGATGAGAGGGCTAATTCCAAGTATTTTTTCATTAAGGCCAAAGGAAGGATCAAGAAAAATCACATTTATAGTGTCCTTTGGGAGGGAAATAACATTGATGAAGACAAACAACTTAAAGAGGCTGCTAAAGAGCACTTTGTCAGAATTATGGGTACCATTAGGGACACCAGCTCTCAGGACATAAACAATTTCATTGATATTCAGGCCCCAGGGGATTCACCTATATATACTTTGGATATGGCATCTGCGTTCCTAGGGTCAGGCAAAACCCCCTTATCATACGCAGAAAATTGGCTTGATATACCCTTATACTCCTTAAAATACAACTAGACAAGTAAAATAAATGGTAAATACCCCTTATTATAAGTACAGAATAGGCAATAAAAAACCCCTTAGCGTACACTCAGATGGTTTATACGCATAACACAAGTGAATCCCCCTTGATTCAGGCCAGAGTTACTAATGCCATGAACAACAGCCCGTCAAGACCTTTCAACAATGATGAGATTTTTAAAGTGCTCAAGGATATTGAGAATGGCAAAACTCCTGGACCAGATGGCCTCCCTGCTGAATTCTTCAAGAAGGCATGGGGGCTTTTGGGTAATTTTATGGTTTCCATTGCTAATGAATTCTTACTAACCAAAAGGTTGGATTTCAGGATCAATACTAGCCTTATTGCTCTCATTCCTAAAAATGATATGCCTATTTCCTTTTCAGATTATAGGCCTATCTCACTTTCCAATGTGGTCTATAAGCTCATTTCAGGTTCAATTGCAGCTAGAGTCAAGCCTATTCTTGATGAAATCATAAGTGATACATCGTGGACAATGTTGCAGCAGCATCTTTGGGGATCAGTTGGGCCAAGGAATCCAACCAAAACATAGGGCTTCTGAAATTGGACATCACCAAAGCCTTCGACACAGTAAGTTGGAAATTTTTGCAAAAGTGCTGCCAGAGTCTAGGATTCTCGGAAGAGGTAATTTCTATTTTCATGGCTATTCTAAAAAACTCAAGGTCAGTTGTCCTAATCAATGGAGAGTGCAGTCCTTTTTTTGACATCAAAAGAGGAGTTAAGCAAGGATGCCCTCTGGCCCCCTTCTTGTTTCTAATTGTCATGGAAGGTCTGCATAGTAATTTTCAAAAGCTTAGGAATCTCAGTGAGATTAAAGGGCTCAAACTCCCCCCTAATCAAGAGATGGAGGATATTCTTAATGTTCATTTTGCAGATGACACTTTTCTTTTCATGGATCTGGACAATCAATCTATTCAAACTACACAGCAGATTCTTGAGGACTTCGGAAGATGCTCAGGTTGTAATATCAATCCGACCAAGACAAAGCTAATTTCAAGGGATCAGACTAAGGGGGAGCAAGCAGCTTTATCTCTTGGATGTATGTATCTCTCTCCTACCACCAAAAAACCATCATCCAATTAAATTGGGATTATGTCAACTCCAAAATCACGCCAACCTGCTATTGTCTTCTAGGGGGTTTTTGTTTTTTTTAATCTTTTTTTTTTGGACTTCAAAAATAACATAAGGTTGCGATTCACGTGTGACTTTTCATATGCGAATTGAAATATGCAGAAATGAAGAGCAAGTTGCTAACATAGATGAGACAAATATTGCTTGTTCAATAGATGATAATATTAGGTTTGATAATAACAAATTGCATTATTTGCGAGGCAATTCCAGACTCGAAATTATCGATACATGGCACAAATATCATACAAAAATATCATATATTCCAATAAAACATTAAGGGATCAATCCATGTTTTTCCACGTATTTAACAAGGTGTGGTTCCATGTCACCGTTCTATCCGGTTCTGGGTGCGAATCTAACACTTCACCCAACCGTCATCCCCATAGCCAAATTATGCATAATAGACACAAACTTCACCAGAAAATCATCTGTCCCAAAGTTTTTTGGATCGTAAGATGGTGGATTCAGGCCTGTGTTTGATTGTAGAAGCATTTGAGAGCATCATCATCCACTATGATTATATCATCCTTATTCTCGATACCAAGTTAGGTCCATCATGTTACTCAAGTGTTTGATGAAGATAGGCTTGCTCTGTTGGATCCTTGGGATTAGTGAACTTCACACATTTGTTCTGATCCCAAAGGGTCAACCAATTTCTACGCGATTTCCCCGGTGCCTCCAAAGTATCCTTAATGTTCCTTAGTTCCATGGATGACCAAATACCAACTCGAAATAACCTGAATGCCCTCGCCTAGCATCTCCTTCAAGTCTTGTTGCTTGGATAGATCCACTTGGTGTTTGATTCTACCGGGTGTCCGATGAAACCGTTCTCTAGCCACTTTATTTTTCGAAAAGTCTTGCAAAGGACTCCGTTTAGGTCGAACACCACAACCTTCTTAGAAACGCAATGGAAGCTGAAACATCAAACATGTATCCGGTCAGCAAGATACGATAACACAAACAATACAAGCGTGCCAAAGCGTGATTTGAAATAGTCATAACCAAATCGGCTTTCGGTGATTTAGTTTGACAACGAAAAATAATCAAAGCACGCTTTGGCGATTTAATTCAAAGGTAATACAAATTAAATCACGGCATGGCGTTATTTCGTGGGCAAGGCCATACCTATCATCTTCGGGCATTTGGCCATCATCGGGCGTCATTCTCCCCTCCGCCACCCTTAATCTTCGTCTTCTTCATTTGTTAGAATTGTTATTTTCTATTAGTTCATTTGCGTCCTTCACAAACCGACATTATTTTACTATTGATTTGGCAAACACGTGAATCACTAGAGCCGCCGTTGCCTTCATTTTCGGTTTCCACTGTCAATTATTTCATTGTTAACCCGTGAATCTACTCTATTGTTGCTTGCATCACCACTTAATGTGGGCAAGGATATTCCCTAAGTTAGCCGCCATCACGGTACTTTGAGCAACCGGTTTAGCAGCTATTTGTTCATTCTTGCTTTCCTTATCGGCTGCAAATTACTAGTTCCCTCTCCGGGAGCAACGCGTCCACTTTCGAATTGGACAAGTCACGAGACTTTTGATTGCTGATGATTTCAGATTGCCATAAGGGCCTTTAGGAGACTTGGCAAGCACATGCATGAGGAATGGTTCAAGAAAGTCTTTGGCCACGCTCATCACTCACAAAGCGGTGACATCTTCTTGCACCCATAAGAGCCTCTCGGGCAATATAACCTCCAACATGAAGCTCCAAGCAGGTTGTATCAATTGGAGCAAATGCCTCCGGCGAGGTAAGCAGCCATAGGGGGAAATCCATTTTTTATTTAAGGGCCCTTCTCCTTAGTTTGTAGCTCGTGCTTGATTTCCCCACTTAGGAGGGGGTCGCGATCCTCATCCTCTTCGACTCATCCACGATTCGACCGATCCTGATCCGTATGAAAGAATATAGTTCTTAAGTCGGATCATCTAGAAGAAAACATTCCCATGCACCGCTATTGTCACCCTTGGCCTTAGCAATATCATATTCCTCGTCGGCAAAGGCATGGATATCATAATAAAGATCACATGTGCCATCTTGGATTCATTGTGACTCATTATCCTTAACATCATATATTAGGCATCCCTCCCTAATAACTTTGAGGCACTCGGATCATGAGCAGCCAGATAGTGCATGCAGATGTGACTCACCTGAAGGACAAACGATGACAATAGTGAAGGACCTCTCGGTTGTCAATCCTATACACTGGTAAAGAAGCTCTTGTAGTCCCTTCGGTTCATGCCCATATCTCTTCTCCCACCCCTGTCCAACACAAAGAGTGATATATTTTAAGGCGGAAGTTGAATCGGCAAGAGACCTTTGTACCCAATGGAGACTGAATACTGGACAGTGTCGTCTTCTCCAGTAATCTTCTTCACAAGGGCCACTTTTCTTCTCAACTCAGCCAGTACCTTAGGGGGTAGAGTCTCCTTATGTTTTGTATTTTTAGCCTTCCAATTCTTTAGGAAGTCCTTTGACCAGAATACAAACTTCTTGATGTCATCATTACTGACCTTGTATTTGGGGATCCCTTATGCTATTAGGGTGAACGCGAGTGATCTGTGGGGAGACCTCTTGGATAAATTCTACAGGAAGGTTGATTCTCTCAACTCTAAATTTCTTTCTAAGAATGGTAGGGCTATTCTTGCAAATTCTGTCATTTCCTCTTCTCAGGTTTATCAGTCATCCATTATCATGGCCCCTTAAAAGGTCTACTCTAAAATGCAAAGTATTATTGGTAGATTCATTGCAGGAGGAACTAACAGAAGATGCTGGATCCCAGTCTCCATGAATGAGTGTTGTAAAAGCAAAAGCATGGGAGGATTGGGAGTTATTAATATCGAGAAGCAAGCAACTGCTTTAGCAGCAAAATACTTATACAGGGCTTGTACAGATCAGATTAACCATCCGGTCAAAGCTCTGATCAAGCATTATATTGGGAGATGCCATCCCTTCGGGTGGAGAGGGCTTAAGATGCATCTCCCTTTCAGTATTTTCTTTCCTTTCACCATCCCCAACTCTATCCCTCTGACTATAAAGAAGTGGATCAGGGCGTGGTTCAAGGTTAAAAGCATGTATACTTGGAAGGAAGGCCTTTCTCAGGATCAACCTATCTTCTGGAGTCCATCTCTTATTCTTGATGATCCCAATACATGCTTGGCCTCTCATTTCCCTGGCCTTACTAAGCAATGGACTAACAGGGGAATTGTGTTTATCAGGGACATTATCAACGGTTTCGACTATCACAGCTCGGTCTTAAGTAATCTTGGAGAGGAGTCTGAGACTCTGTTTAATAGTATTACCCAGAGACTTGCCAGTGGACAGTGGCACCATTCAGAAGATTCGTGGCACATAAACGGGTTCAAAGGATACAAAGTTAATTTGGCCTATAAATTCCTAAATAGAGATCAGGCCATAACAATCCATATCAAATGGAACACCGATCCTTTAAGGATCAAAAGGAACCTCATCTTTTTATGGAAGAGCCCGATCCATCCAAAAGTCAAAGCCCTTATTTGGCAGCTTTGGCACAAGGCTCTTGCAACAAATATGAAGAGGTGGAGGATGAACATGGCGGACTCTAATATCTGTGTTCGATGTATGCAGGATCAGGAAGATGAGAATCACCTCTTTAGGATTGTTTATGGGCCGAATGGACTCTGGAATTAGCTGAGATTGAGCTTGATATGCCTAATCTAAGTACCATGAGCTCCACGTACTTCTTTCTTCCCGAGAATCCATCGAATTGGCGCATCTACCTACTCCTTTGGAGAATTTGGAAGGGGAGGAATTCCCTAATCTTCAAAGAGGAAATCATATGGCCTCAGGCTATTATCGAGCAAACCAAATATGATATTAATTGGATTGAGAAGATTTTTGACATTCATAATTGAGCTCTATCTATCCTTTTCTAACTTTACTTTGAATTTTTCAGGTAACATTCTGATACTGGTAAAGAAGCTGAAATGGAGAAGGATCGACCTTCATTCTAATGCGCTTTGGCTTACTCAGTTCGGGGTCGAGATCCCAATAACACATGAAGATGGATGCCATTGTGACTGTGCCTGTAACACAGCTTATGATGCAAAAAGGGATATCTTATGCGGGGCTAAGGATAAGAAAGGAAGATTTAATCCGGGGAAAGCTCATCTGTGCAAGTGCCAATTCTGTCTATTCATATTAGCTACCAGAGGAATGGGGAGAAAAGATCATACTGAGGGCAAGCCCAAGAAAAGAAAATTTCTGGAATGATTTAATAAGCTCTTACGCTTCGGTCACAAAAACTCTTTTTCACAACTTAACTCCTTTTCTGATGTTTCAGGCCTATGATAGGCCTTAAAATTACTCTAGCTATTATGTTGAAGGGTCTCTGTAACCAACCCTACCTAAATTGGTTACTATTTTGTAAACATATATATACAAGAAATTTAATGCGTCCTACGGCGCATTGTTCCAGTTTTAGCATGTTCCTACGTGCAAGTTCTTATAAAAGAATCTCTTGACAATACTCTAAATTCATAGATTATCTAACATTCTACCAAGGTTCTCTCAGATTCTACCAAGGTTCTCTAAGATTCTACCAAGGTTCTCTAAATTTTATAAGATTCCCTAGATTTTCCAAGATTTTATGAAGATCCCCTTAGATTCGCTTAGGATTCATTTAGATTTTATGAGATTGCCCTAGGTTCCCTTACATTACATGAGATTCAAAAAGATTCTATAAATATTCCCTTACATACTCTACGATTTCATCAACATTTTCTTAGATTCCTTTAGATTTTATGAAGGTTCCTTTAGATCCCCCAAATTTTAACAGATTCCCTTAGGCTTGTAAATATTTTTCTAGATTCTCTTACATTTTATAAGATTCTCTTACATTTTATTAGATTCTTCTGGATTCCTTTACATTAGAACATTCTAAGACTTTCTGGAACATTCTAAGACTTTCAATATATTCTAGAACTTTCTGGAAGTATTTCCCTAGATTTCCTTACATTCCCGTAGATTCCCCTACATTCTAGAACATTTTAAAACTTATTAGAACAATTTAGAACTTTCTGAAAGAATTTTCTTAGATCCCCCCTAGATTCTCTTATGTTCTAGAACTTTCTAGAGCCTTCCAGAATTTTCTAGAACTTTCTTGAACTAGCTAGAATATTGTAGGCTATTTTATCTTAATGACAACATTACCCTTAAGTATATTTGAAACATAAATTATTCATTGAATTAATGCTTGGTCTAGTGGTTACAGTAGGGGGTTTGGGGGGTTGAGGATCAGGGTTCGAATCCTCCTAATAACATAAAAAATTTTAAAAGCCTTTCCTTAAGGGACGAGCATTCAACATGAGCCTTAGGATCTTAGACTCGATCAACGATCAAGATCTCACCATATAAAAGCAATATGAGCCGTAGGATTTGTCACATATAATTCCCAAAGCCATGTGGACCGTAGGATATGTGTCAAGCCACCTGAGCCGTAGGATCTCGGATCGACGATCAGGATCAAATCAACATGGACCGTAGGATCGTTACATATAGTCTATATAAGAACCCCCAACCCATTTGGGCCTTAGGATACGTCCCAAAGCCACCTGAGCCATAGGATCTCGGATCAACGGTCGGATTCAATGGGACAAACATAAGAACATATATATAGTAGATATATACATATGTCAATATGTACACCTATATCTATAAAAAGAAAAAATCTCTAACTCCCGAAAAGCTTGCATATCTTACAAAAGGCATGTTGATTGTTGTACTGTCTACGGACGACAATAAGACGACCTTTCTAGATTGCAAAGGTTAAGGATATTGTTTTCCAGGATAATGTCCCTTCTACTGTGAAAGTTCACTGGTATGCTACCACAACGGAAAATCTTACGTTGGTTGTTATGATCTGGTTCTAATCTCCATCAAGAAGGGGAAGAAGACAAAGATAGATAGATAGATAGATAGATAGATAGATAGATAGATAGATAGATAGATAGATAGATAGATAGATAGATAGATAGATAGATAGATAGATAGATAGATAGATAGATAGATAGATAGATAGATAGATAGATAGATAGATAGATAGATAGATAGATATTATTTTAACTTCTACGAGGACACTATTACTTGAGTGAAACTCGAGTCCTGGCATATGACTTTACTCTTAAGGTCAATAACAAGCTACGCTAGAAAATAGTTGACTTGTTGAAGTCATTGTGCGAAAAAAGCTCTGATGATGACAATGTTGAGGGTGGTGCTGCTAGAGATTATAGTTCTTCGAGGCCTTCTACCAATAAAACAGATTCCAACACAAGTATAATGACACTAAAGGCATTGATGAGTGTGATGACATCCCAAATCCAGGACTTCTTGATGGTTTTATAATTTTGTTGTAGTCTTTAGTTGTTAAAGGCAATACCTTATTGTCTTGTGTAACTTTCGTAAAGCTAAATTGCTATATGTGTATAGTCCCTCAACATGTGCAATTTTTTGTAGCCCCAACAAATTTTTGAATCTCATGTTTTACCCCCCTCCCCCCCCCCTCTTTTTTTGAAGGTAGGAGTATATTATTATTGTAGGTAGAAAATTTACAAAGAGCCCCCTCAATGGGACAGACAGAAAAGCTGTATGTTACTTGCCCATCAGACTAGGTGTGAATGTACTACTGGAATACCTGCTCTTCCTCCCTGCATGTAAGTACTATAGGGAAATATCACCGTCTTCTCCGCAAAGGCAGGTACTATACGGTGGGCAAATCCGGTTTCCACTCACAAAGGGTTTCAGGGCGTATAAGATATTTAGTTACCAAGAGTATGGATCCCACTATCATAAAAACTAGATGCTAAAAGGGCTTTTCGCTAAAGTATAAAACGTCTTATTCTGGGCTCGATCGCCGAGGTAAAATTTGGTCTTTTATACATATGCATTGCCTTCCTTTATTTTAAAGGTTCGGTGCCTTTTATCTCTTGATCCATGTTTCAAGTAGGCGCAGGTCTACTTTACACAAGACCACTCCCCCAAACGCACATTTATAAGATGCACACAGAGTAGTTGCTAGAAAACTATAATAGCAGCATAGCATCTTCTCCAGTTCAAACTCAAGTCTTCTTCCTAGTTCAAATTCAAGCCTTCAACTAGGAAGAACGTCATGGCATTTTGAAGGTGCGGTGCCTTTTACCTCTTGATCCATGTTTCAAGTCTTTGTAATAAGGCTCGGGTTTACTTTACACAAGACCACTCCCCCAAGCGCACATTTATACCATGCACACAGAGTAGTTGCTAGAAAACTATAATAGCACCATAGCATCTTCTCCAGTTCAAACTCAAGCCTTCTTCCTAGTTCAAACTCAAGCCTTCAACTAGGAAGAAGAAGACTATAATAGCACCATAGCATCTTCTCCTTCTTCCTAGTTCAAATTCAAGCCTTCAACTAGGAAGAAGAAGACTATAATAGCACCATAGCATCTTCTCCAGTTCAAATTCAAGCCTTCAACTAGGAAGAAGAAGACTAGGAAGAGGAAGAAGCAATTTTTACGTCATGGCATAGTTGAAGAAGAAGACTAGGAAGAGGAAGAAGCAATTTTTACGTCATGGCACTTGGCAGCATCCTTTAGGACATATGACCACTCTAACATTGCTTAGTTGTATAATTGTAAGGTTCTATCCCTAACCACCTTACATTGAATGCGACTCTGGACGGCCTCGAACTCGAGACATATTTGTTCTAGGACTAGTGTGTTACCACTAGACCAAATGTCTAGGCGTCTAAAAAGAATATGACAATCAAGAAGAAGAAACATGCTCCACCTCAAAATAAAGTGCATGACATTTTACAAGAGTTTTGAAGGGGAGGGGACATGGTGTTGTACATGAGCCTAGGAAAGAAATTCCTAAGAGAAGCGAGAGGGAAAGCAACAAGAGATAAACAAGCACCTTGTCCTAAGGACAAATTGGAATGACAATGCTCTAGGACTTAGACAGGATAGAACAACCCCAGTTCCAGTCTTGGCCCCATAGTCATTATTTCGAGGAGTGGGTGTCATGATCAACTTCTGTATTTCTATTCTGATTTTCGAAATGAAGAATGTTTTTTTTTTTGTGTGCATGAGGATGCTCCCATATGAGGCTAACTTGATTTGTAGTTGGCTTTGTGGGGTTCTTTATTCAATCAATCAATCTTGTTAATTTGGGATTTTCCGATTTGGTGGAAAATATTTTTAGCAGGGTTGCCTAACCCCCCCTGCACAAAAGGCTGCAATTCTAGCTATGCCACGTGTCGTGCCACGCCACCCAAAATCAATTTGAGCCGTCCGATTCTCTAATTTCGCATCGGACGGCCATGAAAATTAGAAAGTCCTTGAAAAATCTTCTTCTCTGTTCGCGCGCGGCCGATTCGTTAGGGTATGGCAGATCGGACTCCCTTTGGTGTTTATCTTGTGCAAGCATAGAGCAGGAAAAATGCACAGGGTTGCAAAGATACAACAACAACTGGCTGATTTGGAGCGTAAAGAAACTGAGTACAAACGGAATGCAGCTGCATCTGCCCTCAAATATACACAAGCTTGTCAGGAGATGGGAATTCTGGCATGTGAAAATATCCATCGGAATAAATTTGAAGCAAGCCAACTGGTAACAGTGACTTGGTAATGCTCCAGACCCGAGTGTTTTCCATAGCTGATCCTTCTCTAGCTGCCCTAAGTCGAGGAAGGTCTTCAATTTCTGGCAAAACAAGGTACTGGTTCTCAGGGTGTTCTGGTAGGGCAGGTAGTAGATATGGCATGCCAAGGGGATTTTCACTATGAATGTTTGATTCGATTGTACCTGCTTCAATAAACTGATGTATTACTTGGGATCTGTCTAATGCAATTTATATAATGGACATGCTGCCACAAAAAATCTCTATTTCCAAGACATGTTCCATTCACTGCTACAGGAGATGGCAGCTAACACATGTATTATGCCATCTTTGCAACTAAAGAGAGTTTGAGATAGTAGCTACTAAAGGATGTCGTTAAATTATTGTAGCATCTTAACTTGTCAAAGGCGTCCATGATGACATTCAGATGTTTGATGCTCCAAAATTTACTCTGCATATTTTTGAATATGGGTTGAAGAAGCAACAGCAGAATTCTCCTCGAAACACTTGATCAGAAGCTGCCTTTTAACTTGCTTTGGCCTTCACTTTCTTGGCTCTTTATGTCATGAAGAATAATGACCTTCCTTGTCATGATTCCATTGTCTGCTGAACCCATAAAATTATGGGAACTTTTGTGCTATTTTATTCTTCCTGTGCATATCTGTTGCTTCTTGAAGCAATGATAAACATGTCACTGTTCTGGATTGTGGGTGGTTGTAACCCGCATATACTGCAGACAACAACTGAAGGATTCAGAACCATATATTTCTTCCCAAGCTGCAACAACTGAAGGATTCAGAACCATATATTTCTTCCCAAGATGCTCGTAAAGATCCTTTGGCAGATAAAGCAAGCTTTTTTAACTAGAGAAATCTAAGGAGCTTGCCAAAGAATTAAACAGACGGGCCAAGGAAGAACCTGCTGTCTTTGACAAAGATAAAGCATCTCCATTGTTTCATCTTGCTGATTGTATTGCTTTCAGTCAAAACGAGTTTGCTTCTACCTATGACTTATGGTCAAAAGCAAACAAAATGATGGAGGCTTCTTTGAAGCATAAGGGCATTCATAAATTCTTACTGTTCATAAATTAGCTAAGTATGTAAGTCATGAAATGCTGCCCCTAAGTGGAGCTTGGAACAGGCACATAATCTGAATAAGAAGTTTTACTTTTGGGAAGCATATTCACCCACATCATATTAGGTAGCATTGCACTAATTTCTTGTTTGCTTATAAAAATGCCAAGATTGTATTTACCTTTTACAAATATGCCAAGAGTATTTTTATTTCAACTTTCTAATAGGATTTTTTTGGCAACTTGGCAGATTTTTGCGGCAATGAAGAAGCTAAACGAGATATTGCCTGAAAAAAAAACCGGCAGAAATTCTTTATATACCAGCAATGAGGAATTCCAGTGGACTTGTCTCAGTCTTTGCCAGGAAGGTCAAATCCACTCTTTGCCAGGAGGGTTACAGCCTATGGGCCTTCATCATAGATCCCAGGTTGGAAAACATGGCTTTTTGCTGCAAGAGGTTGCCCTGCTTTCCAACCTGGAGTCCAAGATGGAGGGCCATTCGATTATTCATTAGCTCAGTGACTCTCACTATTTTCAGGCAATATCACATATATTCCCTTGTTGTCTTCAAGGGCTTACTTGAGTTCCATCAGCAAAATTGCTACATCTTCCCCCAGTCTTTCCTATACTAACCTCATAAATGGTGGAAGAACAAATAGAACAAATCGCACACGCAATGAGAAACCTGTGATATAACTTCTATTTAATTTTAGACGTGCCACTTACCATGTCGCACCTTCAAATCCACATTCCATTAACTCGACTAACAATGAATATATATTGTCCCAACCCATACGATGCATTGTATTTTATTGAGAATAAAATTGGATTCAAGCATGTATTAGCTTTTTAGAAGATCCTTCTGCCGATCTTCGAATTACCATGGAAGAAAACCCAAGGCGAGCCCAACTGCCTAGCCTTCTTCCCAACCCTGCAGTTCTGCTAGTTGGTTTTTTTTAAGGTCGATTTGCTAAGGTTATAGGGATTTTGTTTGCCGGAAAACGTTTCCGGTCTTCCAAATATCGAAGAAAAATTCTAAGTGCGATTTTGGGTTTTTGGTGTTCATTTATTTGGCTCGAGTCCCTTATCCCGTCGAGAGGGTATATGGCATGGATGCCACACGCCTTCAAGAATCGGCATCCATCTGGGTGGCATCTGTCATGGCCGATTTCGAAGATGGGTGCTTTTCAGTTATGTTTCTGGCTGAATTTGCAGAAACAAGGGTTTTGCACGGCCCAAGCAAAATGAGCTTCTAGGGCCAAGTTTTACCCAGCATCGGCCTCTATCAGATTGTATTTCCAAGTAGACAAACCGAGCATGGCCTTGCAGATTATGGCATCGAAACGCCTTCCTGCTAATCTATTCAGTGGCCGAATCATTTCAGCCAGTGATGCTTCGATTCGTGAGTATTTATTTTGCTATTATTAATTTTCGTATTAGAGATGGAAGCTTGATTTCATTTTTGGATTTCATGTTCTAAACTTTCTGGCTTCGTAAAACCAGTGATGTTCTAAACTTTGTGGCTTCGTAAAACCAGTGGCTTGCTCTACCAGTGAGTATTGCTGGAATTGCACTGGCTCACATGTATTATTTGGCTGCAAATGTTCTTCACCATGGGTAAGGGCTTCCATCATAGAATTTTTCTTTACAGCTTTTCACATGATTAATGAAATTTAGAGTTATTAATTAGGGTTAGTCATCTCTAGGCTATAAGATTCAGAGTTTGCAGAGTTTGCTCAAGGTGCTGCTTATATGTTTAATGCTTAATGCTGCCATCCTAAATTTCAAGACAGAATTTTAAGGGAGGAGATAATCTGATCATTTGGATTAAAAAAATCAGAGGATGGAAAAAGGATTGAAAAAATCAAGCATGTTCTGTGGATGTTACGGACACTGATGCTACAGCTGCACAAGAACTATGCCGGCCTTCGATGTTTGCTTTAGCTGAAACCACGATCCCTGTCTATCTATCCATCATTTTCTTTCTATACTATAGAAGGATAATCTACGTTGTAAATGTTCTCACGTTCCTTTTTGGATCTTTTATCTGCCTTCCTCAATGCACATCTGCATAGACATATGTAGAGCCAAAGAAATTAATGGAGCCTGTGTTGAGTACAAAAGTGGGCTTGATTGTTAGTTTAACCGTCTGATAATGATAGAGAGGCTGCATTTGGACCATTTGATTATGGCTATGGAAAATCTAATCCCGACGTTTTCTGGAGCTGCAGCAGTGGCTTTGGCTTTTTCAGAGCAAAACTTGCTATCTTATTTTCTTCCATCAATGAAAATGAAAACAGATTGCAAACTTTGGTCAAGCTCATAATTCTGACCAAGCTTATGAGAAAGAAATGGTATAGATTGAATGGATGATAATGAGCCAACGCAGCATCCAATGAATGTTTTGGGTCGACATTTGGAGAAGTCGGCACTCTGTAATGCTCGAAGTTGCACATGTTTTTTTTGTCTCTCTTATTCTATCATACTCAAATTCTTTAATGAGGAGTTTCTTGATGTCGCCACTATTATGATAAGTGCTTCTTAAATGCTCCAATTGTGCCTTCAACTTTTGAGAGCACCCAGTGCCTGCACCTGCAAAGGGTAGGTGCAAAGGGTAGGTATTGGATTCAAAAAATGTGGGTATCTCTCATCCAAACTAGATTGTTGTGGAGGATTTGTATTGATTTACATTGTATGGAGATAATTTTCACAGTCAAGGATGAATTCTGTAACATTTGCAGACATTTGACAATTTTTTTCCTTTCAGGTCCACGCATGCATGCCACGATTCCTCAGGATAAGGTTATCACCGCTCAGAGTTGCCGGAAACTCCTTACTTTTGGGTCTGCGGTAAATAATCTTCTTTTTTATTGCCGTATCCACTTGTGGATAGAAGCCTTAGGTGGGTTCATGGCTTAAATTTTATTTACATTTCTCAAGCATGCTATTTGCATCATCGTATAACAGGCAATGTATCAATAAATGTTTTGGGTCGACAGTTGGAGAAGATGCACTCACGTGCATCCTCACTGGATAATATAAGGAAGGAAGGAAGGAAGGAAGTTTATTTTAACGTCCACGGAGGCCAGAGGCCTATGAGACGACAATGAAACGTGCAAAAAGCCAAAACCCCAACACCAAAACAAACAATGTAATCAGACAAGAGAACCCTACTACTAAGGGATGAAAAACCCCCACTTGGGAGGAAAAACCCTAACAGTAGGCTCTCAAATACCATGCCCCGTAAGAGCAAGTCGGACGGCCGAAATCTGCCGGGGATGTAAGCTCCCGGTCCGGCTACCATAGGTGATGCGAGTAATCGATGTAGCGGTGTGTCGAGCATCTAAGATCGGTGTGCACCTTTTCGAACATGGGCCTATGCCGGGCATTTGGAGGGCATGGTGCTCATCCTCTATCACGTGCATCTCACAACACTGACATATCCTCTCCTCCCTGGGGATCCCGTGCCCGCCATTCACCCCCCAGCGACCTGTCTCAATTCTGAGGTAATGGGAACCCGTCCTTATGGCGGCAATAGCTCTCCGTTTCTTCACAGAGATGTGTGCTTTCAAGTACCGATGGGGTCCATGCTCAAGGCCGGGATTAACTCGGCGTGATAGTGCTCGCCTTGGGCTTTGCAAGAGTAGAGGCATCCCACAGAGTGGCAGCATAGCCCGCATCCAATTGCCCATTCTGCGCATCAGAATCTGCCAGTGCCACCATCTGTTGGTAATCCATAGACCACCTCCTAAACCATCCCTTACAGTGCTCGTGCCATACCCTCTTCAGCCGCTGGGGGCCCTGCGTTAACAACACGGCCTGTGGGGGCAAGCGATGCTCATCCATCCCATCCACCTTATGGAAGCAAGTAAGATGCCTTCGTGATAGCGTATCGCTATAAAGGCGTAACCCCGTCTCATACAACAAAATCTGATACGGTACGGTGTCCTTCACTCCCAAGCTATATGTCAAGAAAGCTTTCTGCACCCTTTCCAACCTATCCCACGTATTTTTGCTAACTGCTGGGCCCCAAACCTCCACCCCATATAGCAGCACCGGCTCAACCAAAGCCCTAAACAGGTGTGCTCTCCTCGCCCAGTCACAGAGATCTATCCGGCAACATGCGTTTTGCACTGCATATAAAGCCTTCCAGCCTGCACTAGCTCTCCTCTCCACACACTCATCCCACAGCATGTTAGTAGTGAAATCAATTCCCAGATACTTGAAGCTCCGCACCGTCTCCACTTCCTGTCCCCTGTAATAGAACTCCGGGATAGGGTGTTGCGAGGACAGGATCGCGAGAAGCTTAGTTTTGTGCAAGTTCACTGTCATTCCCGTTGCCCCACAAAACCCACTGAGGGCATCCAAATCTTTGCCGTGATATCACGCTGGCCGTGTGAGCTAGTAAAACTACATCATCCGCGATATAGTAACCGGCTCACAGAGGTCGCGATCGATAATTGCACCGGCTCCCCATGGTGCCGCATCCACGCCTCCAAGCTATCAATGTACAACCCAAAAGCGTTGGAGACAACGGGCAGCCCCGCTTAACTCCCATAGTGCTAGCTACCGCCGATCTTCATAAAGGCAAAGATAAATCCCATCATAAAGCCGGTGCACCACATTCTCGCGCAACTCTGTGGAACTCGCAATTCTTGCAACCTCTCGCCACAAGATATGTCTCTGGGACGGTATCATATGCGATCTTAAAATCTACAAAGCAAAGCAATACAAGTCTGCCGCTCATTCCGGCTTGCCTCCATCAACACTCTCAAAGTGAAGATATGGTCGGTCGTGGAGTGAGCCGGGCTTAAAGCTTGCTCGCCAATTGCCCGCACCCCCGCCTCCTCGGCCCACTTAGTAAGTTTCTTCTCGCACCACCCCGCCGGGAGCTTTGCAAACAAATGAGCTTACCATAATCATCGGTAATTCGCACGGCCATCCAGATATTGCCTTTTATGAGCGGGGAACAACCTTACTAACCATCCACTCACGGGAGAGCCCCTCGCCTCGAGGCACGGTTAATGATCACCGCCGTGGGTCCTACCACGATGGGCCACCCCATTTCAACAGCTTCGGCCTGCAGCCCCCGTAAATCCTTTGCCTTGCCATTCGCCCGGATGCACGAGACCTTCTTGAACATCCTCCCGCGTGAGCTGCAGCACCTCTCCTACCTGATCCGGGACCCTGGCATTAGCTCCTGGCGGGTCATATAACTCCTGCAAGCGGTGCATCCATTGCTCCACACTTACATTACCAGCCACCTGGCGCTTCTTATATAAAGGCTTGCAGTAGGAATGATGGCTGCCCTTGGAAACGCCTAAAGTGCACAGAATGGTTACAATTTCTTTACCTCATTAAATTTGCAGTTTTCATGCAGCAGAGGTGTCATTGGAGGAAAGCCAGGTCTCCAAGTTTACTTTGGATTTTGGGCAATAAAAGTAGCGAAACTTTGGATTTTGACGTGAATGGGCATAAATGGTTGGTAGCCTTCTATTGTAGGTCTTCTTGCCTTAGTTTCTTGCACATAACCATTTAAAGTCAGGAAATGAACTTAGGCTTTGATGTTGGCATTCTTCATTTAATCTCTCTATCCTCGGTACAGGTTTAACATTTTTGCTGGCAATGAGGCTGAAGAGGAAGCTCTGGTTAATCCATAATAGCCAGCATCATTTTTCAAGAAAAGTCAAGAAGGCAGCAATTTGAGCAGAGGGAGCAAGGGAGAATACTTTGAGCAAACTTGGAAGCTGCAAAGTCCTTCAAAACATTGGCATAAGACCAAGATGTTCTCTTATAGGCTTCTGGAGCATACGTTATTGTGCAATTCTCCACAATCTGCAAATTGAAGCTGTTGTAAAAAGGAGGCTATTCCTAAGACAAGCACCCTGAATTTGCACATGGTGGGCTGGGCATGTCATTTTCTAGGGCACGGGAACTGCTTGCTCAGTTATTAGAATCATATCATATCATATCATATATAGGTACGATATTTTTGAGATTCATTGCAAACCACCCTTTCTGTTCGAACATGACAGGTTAAAGGAAGAGAGCCAATGGTGCTAAGGTTGTATTGTGTCGGATAATCTGAATTTCATGACATTCACATGGTTCTCTTATCATAAATTGTGGCAGCTTTTGGCTGAGACCTCATATCATTTGGCAAAGGGGTGATATTTTGTTCTTCTTATGATGGTTTCCCTGTTTCTTCTTCACGAAGGTACACAATTATGTTTCTTAAGGTTGGGGCCAGATATCCACTTGAAGCCTTTTCTACTTGAAGCCTTTTCTGCTCACAATTGCCTCATATGCTTACCAATTTGTACTTCCAAGCATCTACGTTGTGACTAGAATGATCTACAGCTAAAATCATTGTGAAGGATCATCTAACTAGAGCGCTACAATCGGATAACTGCCTTGGTGCCGCATTGTTATAGAGGCAGTTAACAAGAAAATTTACTTGCACCAGTTCTCAAAGTTGGCTTGCATAGAGTATTGGAACTCCATAGGTCACTGTGGTGCTTATTTGAAAGATGTAGGCGCAGCAAAATAATGGAAGATGATAGACAATGAGTTGCATTGCCAGGTTAGATGGCATATGCAAGTGCAGTGGCATCACAAAACCAATGAACATCTACATAGAGGTACAAAATATTGGTTTGCTTTATATGGTTTTAAATGCCTAAGAAATGGCCATCATCTAATCCTTTAAAAAATTCCCAGATTTGGAATTCCTTCAACCTTGAAAGTGAAGCATATTCTAAAAAAGCCATTGATGATGATCAAGTAAGTCTCCATAGGTGATTGAAATACCTTGCAATTTTGTTAAGCTAAAGATTGTATGTGAACGTCATGTTACATTTAGGTAATTCGTAGTTGTGTGCTATTGTCTCCAGTATATATTATGGCACCTCAATATGACAGAATTATGTTCACTTATCTTTGTTGTTGGATGCACATGAAAAAGCAGATGAACATGTGGTTATTTACCTATTTTGATCAAGGATTATGATGATGTGTTCCGTGCAAATCTCATTTCCCACTATGGTATTATCTCCAATATGTATTATGGCAACTGATATATGACAAGATGAGGAATGTTCACTTCTCTTATCAATATTGTTGGCTGCACATGAAAAAGTAGATGAAAATATGGTTGTTTCCATGTTCTGAATGAGGATTATGCCAAGTGAGATGTATGCTATGGAGGGAGCTCAATTCTCACCATTAAATTTGAAAGGAAATTGGTTGTTAGTTTAACATCGTTCGTCAACATTTACTATTTGCAAATAGTTGGTTCTGTCTAGGCATTACTTTAGTTATTAGTTTGCCTCTTCGCTTTTTTGTTGGTTGAACATGAAAATGCAGATGGGAGATATGAGTGCTTCCCATTTGCTGCATGATAATTGGGAATTGCCATAGTGTTTGGCATTTTCAAATTTAATGATTAATGATTTCCAAAAGTCAATGCTTTGGCATTTTCAAAGTTAATGATTGATTTTCAAAAGTAAAATGCGTATGGTCAAATCTTATGTATAATAGACAAATATTTGCTTCTTCTTTAGGCTGCCAGTTTTGCAATCTCTACTATGGAGACCGGCCCTAAGATCATTCCATATAACATGACAAATTGTTGTTATGATCTGACAGCAACATCCAAGAGGCGAAAAGCATCTAGAGCATGAAGTAAAGCTAATAAAATTCATCATAGTTTGAAAGTCAGGAACTTTCGGACTACCATCTGCCAGTGTATAGCACATTAAACTTAGAAATTGCCACAAGAGGTTTATAATACCGTGCACTTTAGTTAAGTCTAGACTTCCAATGTGTATATATATTCATGACAATGTCATTCCAATGTGCATATTTGTTGATGACCATAGTGCCTACATAAAAATATATATGCAAAGAACAACTTATTTGTGAAGTGTTGGTCACATGCCCTACAATCACAACGTCTTACAATGGGGTCCAACATAAGATAACCAAATTTAAGTCCCAAAATACCACATACACTAAATTCTATATGGGAAAAGACTACCTTTAGGCATTGTAGTCATCGATACAGCTGGTCATCGATACAACTTCTTATGCTTGGCTTTTGTTGGACACCTATATTCAACAAGCTTATAACATACAGTTGCTACGCCCGACAATCTTTATAGAGCCTGTGTTGAGGAGCATTAAAGTTGGCCTAATTATTAAGTTATTATGCGCATAGATCATAAGCCTATAATGAGGAGCACAAAACTGGCCATGTTGTTAAGTTATACTAGCACATATATCATATTCAAGAAATCATATCCTCTCAACTACAAAAGGGTTTCTTTAGTACATTGATATATTGAATTCTATGTCAATGATTCTTAGGAAGTTCTTCTATAACCCGTACCCCCTCCAAGCCACATTGTCTATTCCAGCAAACAATGAAACGACCACCTATTCAAATTGTTAGAAAGCCCGGCAACGCCGGGCACCATAACTAGTGGTTGTTCATTTTGTTTTAATGTTGGGGAGGAGGATGAATGGTCAAGAGGATACATGCTTCCTTGTTTAAGTTCCTTGTACTGCTCTTTGCTCTTGTTACCATCTAGCAAGCCACGAGGCTACTTGCAGGGCCCATCCAGAGTAGGGCCCTTGCTCGACCCCTCCGAAGTCTACCCAGGCCCGAGACCACTCAGATGCCCTATGTGATTGCAATCTAGAAGAGCTTGTATGCTCTATGCGTATTTTCTTTTGAATGATAACATTTCGACCATTCAAAAAGAAAAAACAAATCAACATGCGAATTCCGTGGCATACCATGTGTTATTGTTGTGGACAATGACAACATCCTTTAAATAGTACACACAAGTATCATTCTTTGGTTGCATAGGGCTTGTTTTTGTCTTGAAGCCTGGAGGTGTAATTTATAGAATGTTATTTGTCACTTAAGGAACCAACCAAATTCTCAATTGATACGCCTATTATTTCCTTAATTTTTTTATAGCTTATAGGAACTTTCCCTTCTTTTGTCACTTTATCCACTATGTCGTGGCCATTTCACAATGGTTTGTCACACCTGGAGGATTAATCCTGGCCGCACTTTCGCAAAATGGACTGCACTGAGCTACTAGTAGCGCACCTACTTCTCAACTTGCTTTTCATACAAGCAAGTGGTGTTCTCCTCATCATTGATGCCGCATTCAAAGCTTGAATCAGTAAACCTGACATGATTTTCCTGTAGTTTGGGAGCTATAATCCAAAGAAATCTCGAGAAATGATACAATTATCTGAGAAAAAAATGCTGCCCACCAGTGCCCACTGAAATTGAGACGGATCATCACTTCTGACAGCAGTAATGACATTGCTATGGATCATTCTCCCTCTAATATATCATTGGGTTATAATAGAGACAGTTTAACATTTTGATAGAAAGAGCTTCGCGATGGTTATGCGCAAAGTTGGAAAATATGAGGTGGGTCGGACCATTGGGGAAGGGAACTTTGCAAAGGTTAAGTTTGCGCAGAATACTGAGACAGGAGAAAGCGTTGCAATGAAGGTGATGGATAAAGATGTTATTTTGAGGAATAAAATGGTTGATCAGGTCAGTATTTGTAATTGCTCTGCTTGTTTGTTCATTCCTAGACAAAAAAGAATTAGCTTATTGTATCACACTAGAAGTAAAGTTAGATCGTAACACTGAATTACTCGGAAGATTTATTCTGAATAAAGTGCTCTTAATTTGAAAGGATTAATGTGGTCAATTGATATATGCCATGGCATATATCATCAATGGTGGTAGTTTTGTTCTATGCATCAGCGTTCAATTTTAGCTATTGTGATCATGCTGAGTTTACTAATTTGGGAGGCTGTTCCTCGAGACTCAGGTGCATTTCTCTAGAACTGAATCTGCATACAATCTTTAAAACTGTGCACCCAGTTGCAGTGCTTGCCTGCATCCTATGCTACTTGATACTGCTTCAAATGAGTTCTAACGGATTAATAACTCAGCACCGAAACGGTCATGTCACTTGCAATAATAGAGATAGATTTTATTAACGTCTAGCAAAGATCCATAAGATCTATGAGATGAGTGCCTTATCATCTAAACGCAGCTTCATGTCATGGACCTCCTAGCTTTAGTGCAAGAAAAGACAATGTGATAACAAAAACACCTGTAACAGTCTCCACCCCACCTGCATTGGCTTTTGATACCCCCTAACTGGTGGCTGGTCTAAAAGTGACCTCATACCATGTTTACCCAGGAGATAGCTTTTTCTTTTGTAAGACGTTTTATGCAATTGCCTTGTCTTTTATATAGCTCCTTCGGCTCTGTAAAATCACCCACTCAAAAAAGCGGTTTCTCTTCCTTTTCTTATGGATGCCGAATAACGTGCAAACAAAGAGACATTGTTTTCTCTTCTTTTAATGTAGCTGATGCGATTAAGTTGGCTAAATACATAGATATATAAATCAAAACTTCTCTAATTGTGAAAGTTCATGAGCTGCTGCAAAATGTGGTTGGGTACTGGAAAAGAATATTATTTTATAGTTTACTGGACAAAGAAAGAGGAAGACTTCTTCAGATTCCACAATTCCTAAGTTGGGGCAAAGCCTTGCTCTTGTACTATGCCTTTGGCCTGGTGAGCCTCAATTCCCAGCTGATATGAAGAACATAATCCTCAGTTTATTTGAACGATTTTCCAAATATTTTAATGTTAGGGAAATCCACTGCATATAGCTTTTCCATAATTTACCTCCTGTTGTTTCAGGAAGTTCCATCAAAAATCCCATTTTGAGAACCACCCTGACTTGGCTAAAGCCGTGGAGGATACATACCTTTGTGGCCTTCCATTGCAATATATAACAGCCTCAAGCTGCATAGGTGAGAGCAAATTCTGCTATCATTATGGGGGAAAGAAAGTAAGAAAGAAAGATTTATTAATGTCTATGGGAAGACTCATAGTGTCTATGAGACCGAGAACATACTAAATTTGGACCTGCAAGGAGGGCGATGGCTCCAAGCCACATAAACAGTCCATTACTAAAAACAGCTATTCAAATATCGATCAAAAATTCCTAGGAAGATGTTCCAGTTGCCATCCTAGCTGCTCGAAAGAATGCCTTGATCTCCTCTTCTCTTTCATCTTCCTTTCCATAGTTTCTTATGATTGTTTCCATTAGTTGAAGAACTTCAGTAAAAAATCCCTCAATGACGTAGGCTGACAAAACCAATCACATGTATCCTGAACTTATTCCTCAAGTAATGATATACTGGACATTTTGGAATCAAATAACGCTCATCTTTTACATCATTTATGCCATGTGCTTTATAAATTCGTTGTTCCCTCAGGAAGTTTTCCCCATTTCCTGTTTCTGGTCCAAGATGATCTTGCCTTTTAGATAGGGAGATCCTTGCGTGAAAATTTTCTTTAATCTGCATGAGGGTGGTAAGAAAAGGACTGCATATGTTGCTAGACGGACAACAACTAAAGTGTAACCTACAATGTTCATGTTACATATTGAATGACATCAGCTAGGAAAACATATTTAAAGACAACGAAATAAACTCAGATAAACTCATAGAGCTTTAAACATGATTACGTGATCTAGGGCAGTGAAGTGCATGTGGAAGACTCACTTGACCATGTTGCAATCAGGACTTCCCTGCAGATGGCTATGCTGCTTCTTCTACTGAATTATTGAGATGGACAGTAAGCAAAGTGATCTCAATTTTACAAGGCTGGTGATAGACATTATCCCGCAAAACGATCGCACAATCATGGTCAGCCCCTGCTTGCAAAATTGTTCATAAAAGTAGAAAAATTGACCACATGGGCAGAGAACTTGAAGGATTGCGCTATTGGCCAGGCAGGTTTAGACCTCAACACTCCACCATTGATCATATTTTCACATTGCACACCTTGCTAGAGGACAATTATATAATGATAATGTATATTCAGGTGTATGTTAGGTAGGACATAAATGAAGCTTTGATTCCTTGTTAACTTTTATCATTCTGGTACTTTATGTTTACAAGTTTATATTTCTATTTTAAATCAGATAAAGAGAGAAATTACTGTCATGAAGCTCGTGAGGCATCCAAATGTCGTCCGACTGCATGAGGTAACATAGATTCATGCTTCATGTAAGTAATTCTTTATTCCCTTATTATTTGATAATTAAGGGACTATGGGCAGGTACTTGCAAGTCGGACAAAGATATATATCATTCTTGAATTTGTTACCGGTGGCGAGCTATTTGATAAGATCGTAAGCATGATTTTCTTTCGTATTTAAAGCAGAGATGCCTCTTCAGGGCAGTAAAGCAACATATGTCTAAACTGTTCTTTTTTTCTTGCGAGAAATATTTGGTGTATCTTATAGCATGCCATGCCTTAGAATGAGTCTATGCAAGAAAATTTTCTAAGGGCCTTGACTACGCAAATTTTTTATGTTGCACCAGAAGCTGTTGAAGATGTGGAGTGAATATGCAAGAAGGCAAATGAGATACACGAATTAGCTAGGCTAGTGAGTGAACTGAATGAGAACTAGAAACGCATGACTATGGCTTTATAGTAGAGCCATGTCAGCAACATATGGCATGTCTAGTCATCTAGGGAGTATGTCATGGAAAGTATAATGTGCTAACATCCCCCCTGATGACTAACATGGCTTAAAAAACAAGAACAGTAAACTGATTATCCCCCCTGAGGATGATCATGGGGCAGCACGTGAAGAAGTTGTTTCATGCGACTGAACTGATGCCCGCCCAAGGGTTTGGTGAAGCCATCTGCAACTTGATGTTTGGTAGAACAGTAAAATAGAGAGAGGTAACCATTTTCGAGTTGCTTTTTGATAAACCATAGCTTGATGTCCATGTGTTTAATAAGCAAATGCATTCTGTGATCTTTTGCATGGGCAATGGCACCACTGTTATCACAGTAAATGGCTGCTGGCTTGGTCAGAAAGCCGAGGTCTTCAAATAAGTGTACTAACCATCTCATTTCTTGAACTGTTGTAACCAAAGCTTTGAGTTCAGCCTCAGTAGTACTAATGCTATTAGTCTTCTGCTTTTTAGAACTCCAACTTATAGGATTGCCTCCAAAGAAAGAGACGTAGACTGTGATGCATTTCCTTTTCTCAAGGTCCGTGGAAGCCATGTCAGAGTCAGAGAACAGTAAAAGATGAGGATCTGAAACTTTGGAATACAAAACTCCTTCAATTTGAGTCCCTTTTAGATAATGAGGGACTCGTTTGGTGCTCTCCAATGTGGTTCCATAGGATGATGCATAAACCTAGAAAGAACTGCAACAATGTGAGTAACATCTGGCCTAGTGTTTGTGAGATATATTAAGGCGCCAACCAACTGCCTATATAGTGTTGCATCAACGTTTTTTTTATCTGTTTCAAGTGTGAGAGTTTGACTCAAATCACATGGCGTAGAGAGAACTTTGCAGTCTGTCATGTGAAACTTGTCAAGCAACTCTGAAATGTATTTCTGCTGAGTGAGGTGAATGTCGTGAGGATCTTGCCATACTTTTAGTTCGAGGCAATAGTGCATTAGCCCAAGGTCCGTGACTTCAAAGCTGGCTGCAAGTGTTGCTTTAGTGTGAGAGATCGTTTGAGCTGCATCCCCTGTCATAATGGTGTCGTCTACATAGAGCAGAAGAACACTAACTTGTGATCTTGAGAGGATAAAGTATAGGCTAGTATCAGCTCTTGATCTCTGATATCCAAGCTGAATCAAAGAAGTATAGGGGCCAACCTTTTTGTGCTGCCAAGGCTATGCCTTCAATGTGTCCAATCGGATGACGGGTGCAAAAACATCATGATAATCAAATCCTTCTTTTTGCGTGAACCCTTTGGCCACTAGCCTTGCTTTACGCTTAGATAGTGCGCCATCAGCAGGATATTTCGTACGGAACACCCATTTAGCACCAATGACATTAGCTGCTATGGGTTTAGGCACTAGCTCCCATGTTCCTTGCTTATGCAGCATAGGTATTTCGTCTTGCATTGCTGTAACCAATGAGGGTCTTTTGCTGCTTGTATATGACTGACAGGGTCTTGAGGAGCTGATAACACTTTGGCCATTAGAACATAATTGCAATGGATTTGAGATGGAAGATCATCCGAGTAGTTGACATGCGGTAAGCGAGCAATCCTGTCAGACCTTCGAAGCAAAGGAAGATCTGGGACAATTGTTTCCATTGGTGTTTCATGCTGAAACAATGGCAGGTCAAATGGTGGGATATCTGACTCATCCCTGTCTGATTCATCATCAGCAAGGGGCTTCTCATATGCTAAAGGTTCAAAGTCATCATAGGCATTGTGAGAGACACCAATAGCAGCATTAGGAGGGGTACCAATATCCGGAATACTTGTAATATTGGTAGCGGATGAGGAGTGTCCAACCTCAAAACTAGTAGAGCGACCAGCTGGACGAACTTGACCAGCTTGAGTGGCATCTTCAATGTCAAAGGTATTTATGATAACCTTGTCATAATCAGCTTTGTTTGGTTGATAGAACTCTTTAGAGTAGACTGTATCTTCAATAAAATACATGCTTCATGATGCAAATACACGTTTAGTAAGAGGATCATAGCATCTCCACCCTTTCATGTTTGTAGGATAGCCAATAAATATGACTTTCGTGGCCCTGTCAGCGAGTTTGCCTTGCATTTGCAGGAGTTCCCTAGGAACAGTAGCAAATCCTAAGCAGCCAAAAACTCTTAGATTTGATACATCTGGTTTTCTGCCATAAAGAGCCTCAAATGGCGTCTTATACTTGATAGCTTGAGTGGGAGCCCTATTACAAAGGTAGGCAGCAGTTAGAACTGCCTCAGCCCAGAGTTGTGGAGGCAATTCTTTAAATTTCAGCATGCTACGAGTCAAATTCATAAGTGTTCTGTTTTTCCTTTCTGCCACCCCATTTTGGGAGTCGGTATACGGCACAATCAATCAGCTCTCTTTGTATCCCTTTGGATTCATTATAAGCCTGAAACTCTTGAGAGAGATATTCCTTGGCATTATCAGATCGGAGAGCTTTAATAGGAGTAGAGAACTCCTTTTCCACTTGCAGGCTGAATGTTTTAAAAACAGCAAATGCTTGAGAATTGAACTTGATGGGATAAAACCACGTATATCTACTGAAATCATCAACAATCACAAGAAAGTACCTGTTTCCAGCTAGAGATTCTATTGGCAAGTGACAAATATCAGTGTGAAGAAGCTCCAGTGGTTGTTGAGCCCTAAATTCAGCCAGCAGGGGATAGGACGCTTGTATTTGTTTACCAAGACTACATGCAGTACACGGAAGGTCCTTTGTTGTGAGTGGAGGCATGCCTTGAACCATATTGAGTTTACATGCTGAAACTAAAGCCGGGAGATGAATATGTCCAAATCTCGCATGCCATAAAGACTCTGCTGTTTTAGGGACAGCAACAGTAAGAGAGGACTCTGCCTTTGCATTTGAACTAGTTGTTGGAGTATCCAAAATATACAAGCCCTCCTCATTAAGATAACCTTGAGCAATGGGTTCCAACAGTTTAAGGTCAATAAACTTCAATGGATTTTTATGGAGAATGTGCACAAAACCATCTGAAAACAGGACAGAATAGCCCATCTTTTTATCAAATTCGCTTACGCTAAGCAAATTTACAAGTAATTCGGGTACTAAGATCACATCTTCAACTGAGAGAGTAAGACATTTTGTGGTGGGAATAGAAACATTTCCTTTACCCGTAGACTTGGCTAGATTTCCATCTGCCATCTTTACCACTGTTTTATCAAAAGATTTAATATGCTGGAAAACATTTGACTGACCTGTCAAGTGCTTGGTTGCCCCGGAGTCAACTAGCCAAGTATTATGATGTAGCTTTTCTTGGTTGCCCCGGAGTCAACTAGCCAAGTATTATGATGTAGCTTTTCTGCAGCAAAATTGAAAAACTGCAATTCTTCTTCCTCCAAGTCAATATAGTCAATATGAGAAACTTGCGCAGTAACTTCATGAGCAGAAGAACCCTGATCTTTAACTTTCTGTTGAGATTCCTTGTGTTTGAAAAATTCAGCAACATCTTTAAGAAGTTTCTTGCAATCTCTTTTGATGTGCCCCTTTTTGTTACAATACCAGCAAGAAAAGGGTTGCTTAGAGTCAGAACTAGAGGCTGTTCTCAAACTTTCCTTGGGTTCACGAGAGGAGGATGTAGACGAGAATTTATCAGATGAGGAACCTAAAGGATTCATAGAAGGTGAAGAAATTCGAGCTTTAGAATAGAAAGTAGCTTCGATCTGATCATACCTTTTTCGCTCTTGTTCAACATCTACAAAGTTTCTGTTGAAGCTGATTGAAGGTGATAGTAATTTTGTCCAAGCTTGTAATAGTCAATGATAGATTGATATTCACGGGGTAACCCTTTGAGAGCATACTGAATAAGGGTGCTATTGGATATATTTCCACCTGCTGCAAAATATTGCTCCCTCAATCCTTTGAATTGTTGCATATAATCTCTCATGTTGGTGCAATCTGCTAGCCTTAAGTTGTCCATCTTACTTTGAATATTAAGCTGCTGTCCTTCACCTGCTTGAGTACAAGTTTGATGCAAGAATGCAAGGGCTGCAGAGAAGGATGTATAGACTCTCAAATCCCTCTGAAAATCTGTGCATATGCAGGTTTTGAGATGATTCCATGCTTTAAAATCCTTCTGCTTTTCATCAAGAGTGGTAGGATTCCAAGTTGACAGGAAAATATCACCTAAATCTTTGAGATTAAGGTTAGTTTCAAAGGCATCTCTAGGGTGGATGATATATTTCCAGGGAGTTGCATCGGCAGACATTTTCGGCAGATGCAGAGGAAGGTGTAGACCTGGACAGATCCAGCAACAGATCCGGCAACAACAAATTCGGGTGAACAATCCAGCAGTTCTATCTGGCTTCAAAATATTTGGTCGCCAACAAAAGCGTCGGACAACAATTTTGGTCGAACAAATAGTCGACGGCGATTTTGGTCGACGGCAATTTTTGGACTCGTTCTGAACTCGCGGTGCGATTCAGACCCGATCTTCCACCAATGCATGCAAATACTTGCAGGCAACAATTGATTCGAATTCCTCTCTTCGATCAGGCCCAACAGCTTGTCCTGATCCCTCCTGCTAGAACTTTGCACTCATTTTCTTCTCACGACCGGCTCTGATACCATGAAGATGTGGAGTGAATATGCAAGAAGGCAAATGAGATACACGAATTAGCTAGGCTAGTGAGTGAACTGAATGAGAACTAGAAAGGCATGACTATGGCTTTATAGTAGAGCCATGTCAGCAACATATGGCATGTCTAGTCATCTAGAGAGTATGTCATGGAAAGTATAATGTGCTAACAGCTGCTAAAGCTCATCAATAAGAGCAATTGCCCATTTTCTGATTGGTTAGCAGGTCAATATGCTAACTAAGCATATGTCCATATTACAATAATATGGCATGTCAAACGGAGATTGAACGTAACTCGGATGACATGTGGACGAGTAACTGTAAACGATGTCCAAATGTAGGTAATAGTATGAAGTTTAAGTGCTGACTAGGAGTCAGTTATAATGGCATTGATTTCCAGCTCCAGCTCTAATATTGTAGACGCTCTCTTTGCATCCTTTTGTCTTTCATTAACAATTATAGTGTGATAATCTGGAAGAAAGCAACATTTGGTGCTGATCATGGTTGTGCATTCTCCTCTACTTCGTTGGATTCTTTACTGATACCGTGGAAGGTTGGGCAGTTGGGGGATGCACATCATTGGCTTGGCTTAGGGCCTGTCCAGAGCGTCATATTTGATTTGGCTAGATCTATGAAATATGTAGTTCTGTCAAGCTGAAGCTGAAGCTGAAGCCGAGGCTGTAATACAGCAGTCTCATGGACAGACCACATGCCTGTCTTCGTCATAATAATTGTTTTCTAGTCCTGCCATCACCACAATACGTTTGATGTTTTGTACTTTTTTCTTGTAACATTTGACTAAGAATTCCTAAGTCAATTGTGTGTTGTACTCATAATGTATGCGGGCGTCTACGCATATTTGTGTTTTGATAAAATTCCTTTATTATAGAAGATATAGTGTTTCTATGGATATTAACCTCAGCTTACAGCAGCTGAAATGTTGCTATGGCCTATATATTGCCTTGACCAAAAATGTGCTTTTGCTCTTCTCTCTTTGATGTATTGTGCTTGGCAATTTAGATATCATACTCTTGTGCTGCTTAGAATAAAATGAACCTACTCTGCTTTCTATTCATGTATTGTTCTCTCTTAAAAGTTTTAAGAGAGAACAATACCTGTACCTCTTTTAAGTTAGAACTGCCCTGTACGAAGGACCATTTTTCTGACGTGAGTAATGAATGCTTTCACTTCTGATTAATTATTTAGCAATTTGGGAGATAGTAACCTCTGCATATCACGCCTGATCAGAATATTGACAATTCTTGGTATCTCTGGCCAGTGCATTTCATTACGTTTACTCAGTCCATTTCCTTCTTATTGATTTCTTGAGTCTGATCAGGCATTGCAGTGACAATGTTTAAAAAGCAATAGATGTCTGAAGTTTAAAAGGAGATGTTGGCAATAAACATAGCCAGTTGGCACTCCAAGGTGTTTTTTGGGAAACATGAAAACTTGGAATACTATGTCTTGCTGATTGAATGATGAATCATTTGCAGCTTCAACAAGGAAAGCTTACTGAAACTCAATCACGGAAGTACTTTCAGCAACTAATTGACGTTGTTGATTATTTTCATCGGAAGGGGGTTTATCATAGGGACCTTAAGGTATAAAGCAAGAGTAGATGAGAGTAATCTGAACATCTGATAAGGTAGTGCAACTAATGAGCATCTTCTACACAGCCCGAGAATCTACTCCTTGATTCGGATGGAAATCTCAAGATATCAGATTTTGGGTTAAGCGCTCTTCCTCAGCAAGTCAAGGTAATTTTGCTGGCCTGATGGTGTTAGGTCGTTTGTGTGGTTATTATCTGCCTAATTAATGAAGGTAAGAAATTCTTGTCTTCAGGAAGATGGACTTCTTCATACAACATGCGGCACTCCAAACTATGTGGCGCCAGAGGTATTTGACTAGCCCCTTAAGTCCGACCACGAAATGACTTTAAACTGTTTTTTAGTTTAGTAGTGAAGTTAATTGGGAACTGTCTCGTGTGTCATGCTCAGATAGGCCTTTTACTTGTGTTTTACCATGTGAGACCCTATGCATCTAGGATTTGAATGGTTTTAAATTTATGTAGGTGCCATTATTTCAAGTCTATGTTTTCCTTGCTAGGTTCTCGCTCACAGAGGATATGATGGAGCTGCAGCTGATATATGGTCATGTGGCGTCATTCTTTATGTATTAATGGCTGGTATTCTTCCATTTGATGACGAGGATGTTGGAACATTATACAGAAAGGTGTTCGCTTAAACTTATTTCAATCAAGTTGAGCCAATAGCGAGCATGATAGTAATATGTTTCTAAAAACTTAAAGCACACGAAAACTTGCTAAGAGATGCCCATAATATGATATGATGTAAATCATTTAAATTTGGACTGCAGCTCACTTTGTCCAGGCTGAAGTTTATTTGGCTACTGTGGTATTACTGAAATGTGGTGTATAGACTGTATTACAAATAGCAACTTGGGATTTTCATCTGGACCATCTGTTTGATTATATGATTCCTTTTGATAGAAGTGCTATGAATACTGTTTTATGTTGCATGATATATGCATATCTACCATGTAACTTTAATGGTTGATTTTGGCAATACTTGGCAGACTTCATCTCATACATGTTCAGTTCTTGTAGAAGTGGAGCTCTGACAATCATAATCTTTATTGAGCCAGATTCATGCAGCAGAGTTTCCATTTCCTTCATGGTTCTCTTCTGGGACAAGATCGTTGATAGCAAGAATTTTGGATCCTTGCCCTCAAACGGTTAGTTGCAGCATAAGTTGCATTTTTGATGTTTCTTATTGCAGGCTCACACATCTTCTTGATAACAGCGTATAACTATCCCTGAAATACGTTCGGACGAATGGTTCAACAACAACTATGTTCCAGTGAGCATTTTTGAGGATGAAGAGATCAACCTTGATGTCGATGCATTATTTACGGATGCTGAGGTATGAAGGAAGTTTGTATGTTATAATTCACTGCTATCAAACACTATTCCTTAAAAACTGTATGAACTGCTGAACAAATTACTCCCCAATGTGGCGTAGGCATTCTTTAGTTCAAAATCTTATTGTCCCACGAAGAATGTTCTAGTAGTTTTTGAAACGATACGCATATATTTCTTTTTAAGGCTCTCCCTCTCAGTCCAACAGGTGAAGCACGTTGAGCTGTGATCTGGAGAAAAAGCTCATGGCAATGGGTGAATGAACGAGGAGATATGAACTTGGTGCCAAGCATAGTATGTCAACCATCTTCTTGATTAATATATTTGCAGGCTGGGGTATTGATACTGCTCACTTTTTTCACTTTATATCTTGTAAATGAGGGATAGCATACCTGTTTCCTGGACAGCAACCAATTATCTTCTGTAAACATGGGAATAAATTTTAAAATGGTGATGAACACAACGGCACACTCTGTTTAATTAGCATCAAAAGTTTGAAAAATCCCTATAATAGTTTCAGTAAGAGAGACGGCTGTGAAGAATAATCTTATTGGTAAGATGTATGTGGTTAGTGTAGTACTTCTTACGCCAAGAAATTGCAAGATAATGCATAATTGGAGAATGCTCCAAACATTCTGTGGGAGGAATTGGAAGAAACATCACTAAGGCACACTATCTTGTGTTGATTTTACTTGGAGCCAAAAAAGAAAGATGGAGTATCAAAGCGGCTTCAGGGATATTTGGGCTTAGTCTTCAGTAACAAGTGGGTCAGAATGAGAGACCAAAAATGTCGCAACCTGGAAGGTTTCACGGATATCAATTCCAGTTGCATTAGTGCAGGATCTTTCTAATGTATCCTATGTTCTAATTGGAAGCAGACGCATTTGTTTGGATACGAGCAATGCAGATGTTTGGGAAGAAATTCCCAGAAGTATCTGCTTACTTGAGCAAATCAGCCCGTTTAGAGTATTTTGTTTGCTTTCTTCGTTTCTCAAATTTTAGATAATCTCTTCCAGAGGAATGTTTAAGACTATGCAATATCGCAATGCAATAGGAAGAGTTCCAGTATGGACATTGGACTTTTGTGAGGTGTATAATGATATTGCAGTGCAGTATATTGCCCACCTCATCAGTCACACTCTATAGATGTAATGCAAGTAGAGGCATATAAAGAGATTGTTGCCCTTAAAAAGGTAAATACAATGCTGTTTCTCTCTGTTAGTAATGGTCACTGCTATCACCAGCAGGGGGCATATGGAGATTAAAGAACGTACATTTTTCGCAGGTTGTTACATGCGTTTATCCCAGAGGTTACCAATGGTCTTATTGCCTGCATGGTTTTTTTTTGTGAACATTGTCAATACTAGTTCAAAAAATGCATAATCAATATGTTACTTTTATATAATTTTTTTTCTTCCATAACTAACTGCATTGCCTCATTGTTAATAAATTATTCTCTCCATTTCAGGAACAATACTTAATAGAGCAAAGAGAAGCAGGGCAAGAAGGCCCTAACACAATAAATGCTTTTGAACTTATAGGACTATCTCTTGGTCTTAATCTTGCTTTTCTTTTCGATGAACGACAAGTGAGTGTATTTGTAGATTAAAAACTGTTATACCTCTTCTGGTTTACATCCTAAACAAATTGTTTTTTTCATAGGATCAAGTGAAATGCCACACTTGTTTTGTGTCAAGAGTTCCTGCAGCTGAGATTGTTAATAGAATAGATGAAATGGGCCAAGAAATGGGCTTTAAAGTATCCATCCGAAAATACAAGGTTTGTACTATACCAACCCCCTGGCATAATATTTTGCTATGCGGAATGGAAAATGGTAAATAACGAATAACTCTTAAAGCTGTGTGGCAGGATGATGCACTTTTACTCTTAAATTGTTTTATTTCTAAAGCACCGCTTTGAGCGCAAAAGAATGCTCTCTGGAATAAGATGTGCACAGGAATTTTGGGGAGGCGTAAATCTTCATGGCTGGGATTTAAAATGTATTGGTGGTATCTTTTATGCCAATGAAATTATATTCTAAGCTTGCAGTTACAAAATACCCATCTCTTTTTAGTTAATTGATGAAAAGTATCTGAATATTCTTTTCTTATGATGTTGAAACACATACTTTCTTGAAATCGAGGGATGTACATATTGATTAGTTCGTTGCTGTCTTGGTTTTTTCCATGACCAATCTTTTCTGGCTCGGTGTATTATATTTGGATGGATGACTACAGATGAGACTTGAGGGGCAGACATCTCGTGGTATAGGGGAGCATCTTGCAGTAGCAATTGAGGTGGTTAAGTTTTGTTTGCGGTTTCTGTTGGTTCTTCCCAGCCTGTTGACTTACGTTTGTCGGTTTAACGACTTGGATTTAGGTATTCAAGGTTGCTGCAGATGTTCATATGGTTGAAATACGCAGGGCTTTCGGGGATCCTCTGGAATATCAGAAGGTTAGTTGTCCTTCAGCATATTCAGTCCTGTAGTAAGAAACCAAGTATATCATGTCTAGCTAAACAAAGACACAACAAACAGTATCACAACAGAATTCTTGGTTCACACTGGAATGTTGCTTGGAATGATTTTTGGTTTTAGTTTAAACTGTAATCATGCACTGAAAAACTTATGTGTTAGAGACTTTTTCACATATAGCAGGTTATCAGGGGCTTTCTAAGCCTTATCAGGAAAGTAAGTTCCTTCTTGTTTGAGGATAAGGACCTTGAGGCTTTTGGTTTATATGGAATACGTGTTCCCTAATATTGATCTTTGGCTCCCTCCCCCCATAGCAGAAATATACCGACTTATCAAAATAGTAAAAGGGCCGAGGTTGTTTGTTAAATTTAGAAGATAATGGCTTGTCCCGCTCATATTTTAGGTTCTTCTACTAATGCCAAATAAATTATTTCTGGTCTTACTTAATTGACGAGGTTTCAACAATATTGCAGTTATATAAACTACTTTGCAAGCAGCTGGAGACTATTTTGGACAAAAGATGAATATCTCATCACATGAGGCTCAATTTTTGTATCATATATATTTTTGTAGTGCAAGATCTATGCAAATAATTGTCTGAAAGAACATAATATATATTTATATATACAAGTGGTTGTACTAAATAAGAGTGTGTGAAGTTTAAGTTGCATAGTTCTAGCATCTACAATTTGCATATATTGCAAAGAGTCATTAATGCAGGAAGTAATAAGCAAAAAAATAAATTTCATAGACTAAAACTTTATTGTGCAATATATAGAGTGCTCAGTTAAAAATCATCTAGTGTCTGATCATATATTCTTGGATTTTGTACCTGCTTGATTCCACGGGTTATGGGCCAAATCGTTTGGATGATATGATGTCCGTGCATACAGATGAAGCCTTTGCCATTATCAACCTGGATGGAGTGCCTGATATTCTGTAAACAGGGTGGTTTGTTGTGAGACTGTATTGTTGAACTTCCTAAACTCTTTTCTGTTAAAGTGGTTTTTTGCTGTTAAACTTTGGTTTCTACATCCGTAGGATTCCTGATGACTATTACTTGTTATCTGCCATTTAAACCTTTTTCCCAATTGCTTGCTTTTGGGTTCTTTTCGTACTACTATGTAAATCTTATTACAAAGTTTTTGTAATAAAATTTTTGCCGTTTCCTCAAACAAAAAAAAAAACCTTTAATCTGTTCGTCAGAACAGACTACTATCTGTTTAAGACCTTTAAAAGGTAAATAAACAGATCCATTAGCAGCCTTAACCATAATCAAGTCATTATGATTAAGACAAAGACTTGGTACATTTTACTTCTATGAAACCTAATAGAAGACTACCATTCTTTAGAAAAGACTAATGAACTTATTTCAGCAGAGATTGAATAAACTTTTGAAGTTCGTAATACAATCTCAGATTTCAAGATTATACAAATAACCATCCCTGATATCAGCAAATCCATAAATCACAAATGTTAAGACCAAATAGATTACCTCAATATATTTTAATGATCGGATGACTTACATCAGACAATAGTGCATTCCAAGCTCAGGTTCCATGTTCTAGATAACATATTTTTACAAATACCATAGTAGAACTCTTGTAATCAGTTTCTAAACCCAAAATACGAGTCCAAATAGAACCGAATACTGAGTATAGAGCAGGTACAATGCATCAAAATCAAAATTCCACAAACAGGATCTTTCATTCATTCATCTCAGCAGGTTTGTTAGATTGATTGGTAGCAGGACATTGCAGGCTATCCAATATAAGTAAATATAAATTATCACAAATATATAGATAAAAATAACTTCGCAATTGAGCTATCAAAACAACAAAGTATGTTGAGATGTTGGATGATGCACCTGTTGAAGGCTTATTACCCTGATACCTCGCCGTTTTGGATTTTTGGGATAAAACCCTAGTTATAAGCCATCGGCAAGGGGCTTAGACAATTGTAAGGCTAGTACAATGGTCCCCAAAAAAATATGATTATTGAAGAAGCCGAAAGTGCAGGGTATGTGAATCCTTGCACAATATAAACACTAAAACACATATATGGGATAGAAACCTCCAAAATAAAAGGGTCACACGTTCCAAACATTAAAGAAATACAGGGAAATATAGGTTGGTCATGCGTGCCACGCAAAACAATAAACACAACATGGAGGGAAATGAAATGAATTTTTTGTTGTTGCGTCTGTGAGATCATCAGGTCTAGAAGACGATATATTCTACAAGCAATATGGATCAATAAAAGATCTAATGCGTCCTCAAGTGGAGCAGCATTAAGCTCACTCTCTTCTTGTTGTTGCATCTGTGAGACCATCAGGTCTAGAAGACGATATATTCTACAAGCAATATGGATCAATAAAAGATCTAATGCGTCCTCAAGTGGAGCAGCATTAAGCTCACTCTCTTCTTTTTCACAATCATCTATGAATTGTCTATCTAGACATATAATCGAGAGTTCAATTTTTTTATTTCTGTTCGTCCCTCAAGAATTTTTCTGGGCCGCAATATAAGTTAATGTTTTGATGACACGTGTTTTTAAAACATATCTAAATGGACATCTGGCATTAGAGGATCCGATATATGGCGGCAGGAGTGGCAAGTGATGGCGGTGTATCCAAGCTCCTCAATCTACCAAAGCAGCATTAAGGCACAGTCTTCCCTTTTGCTCCATAGCCAGAATATGAATACCAGGTTCCAGGCATATAATATTTTTAAATTTGAAGTGTCGGAGGCATATCATACTCGATTGTTGCACTGGAAGTAGCGGCAGGTCGCAGAGGCTTTGAGAAAAATCTGGTCGGACTTGAGGAAGATGTTCTCGCTCATGGGGCTCTTGAGGTTTTTCTTGCATGTTGCCGCACCTGTCATATTTCTATTAAGGTAAGAAAGCAAATTTGAGGGCTTTACCAGCATCGATTTTTGTTTGGATGCAGAGGCGAGGCTGCATTTTCCATGTGTGTGCGATGGCAGCAGTAGCTATGGGTGATGTCAAATAATGTCTTGAAGCCTTTCAGTTGTTCGTGATTTAGACTCTGTGAAGGTTCTGTTGTGTATTTCTACCTGTCTGTTAAGGGTCATGCTTAGAAGCTCTTTCACGCCTTTTTCCAGTTTTGCAACGATTGTCTCACAGTACACTGTCCTGCACTTCTTATTACTCTGTATTTTGTGCTGATACCTTCTACATTTCTTCAATTTGTTGGATAATTTTGTCTGTTATGTATTTGACATCTGTACAAACTGCTGAAGAAATGCTTGACGAAACCGCTGAAGAAATGCTTGATGAATGAAACCACTGAAGAAACAGAATTATTTGCCGTTTGTTTTGGGCTGAAAGCTTCGGCGTACATTCTGCGTCTTTTTTTTAGCTTGCAAACACTGAAGAAGCTGTTCAAACTCTTTAACAAATTCAATAGCGCCACCGATGATAGAAGCCTGATCACCCTGTACAGAAAAAAAAAAGCAAGGAAAATTATTCCCCCTTTACAAAAGTGAGCTGGAGAAGAGAAATGTTCGCGGCGGCCTTGGCCGCCGCGATAAATTTCTTGTTATAATAATTTGGTTCACTTAATGATAACACTCTGATGCAATAGTCGTGTATACTTTAGGCTGTGGACATCAAAACATTGGGCATCAGGAATTTGGAGGAGCTGAAAAAGTTTTGTGGTGAAAACTGCCCGACTTGGATTTCTTTTCCTGAATTTGAACGTGTACGTTGATGTCCTTTAAGCCCCAAAATAGAAGCATAGGAAAATAAAGAAAAATACTAATAACGGGTCAGTCTCACATTTTTTATTGAATATGGTGCAGGTAAAATGGTTGAACAAACAATTAGACAAAATATGGCCTTCTGTTGCAGAGGTACATTTTTATTTACTATTGGTTTTACTCTGAATTCCTATTTTCAAGGAGATAAAGCTTTTGTGGTCAAGCAAAGCATTACTCTCATGCTACGAAAAAATTGGGATGCCGTGTCGGCTTTTTTCTGAAGCATGTATAACTATTCTATTGTTAACGGAGTTGTATGGAATGCGTAAAGATAAAAAATATCAAATCAAATTATTGTTTGTTGCGCATTTGAAATTCGAGGAAAAGATAGCTGGAATATTAACTTATTGATGCTTATCCATCTAGGCAGCATCAGATGAGTCAAACCTAGTGCAATCCCAAGACACTTTTACGCTGTTAACCTAACAGAAGATGTAGAGATTGGTTTTTTCAACTACATCTTTTTTTGCTACATTTGCTATAGTTTGAATTGAGAAACTTCAATTTAAAATGCCCTCCATAGTAGTGGGTTTAGAACTGATACCAAGGCCGCCGCGATAAATTTCTTATAGTTTTTAATTGACATTAGTGGTTCTCGCTATGGAATGTGCAGGCACACAGATGTGGACCAGTGCATACACCGAAGGAACGCGCTGCCTTGAAGCAGTACTTGGATGCTTGCTTCATGGCCAAGCTTTGGGATGCAGAGGCCCTGTCACATGTCAAGGTGGCAAATTATCGACAGCAGGTTAATCCCATGCTCACGAGGGGCCCACACCACTACCTGTGCACCCATCTACCCATGAAAAAGCGCAGGGTGATTGCTTCCATTCGCACAGGTGCACACCACCTCCGCATTGAGACAGGGAGATGGATTCGGGAGCCGCGTGAGGACAGAGTCTATCAATGCTGTCAACAGGGCGCCATTGAGGATGAAAGTCACGCCAACATTGCTAGGCTTTAGTATGCATGGTTTCTTATGTTGCCTAGCGTTAAAGTATCATAACTTTTGACGTGCCATGAGCCTAAGTAAACTAGGCTTTAGTAGTGCTGGGCATGTTGTGTTAAGGTTGGCCCTATGGAGCTTCATAAATAAATTGTGTCTATGCAAAGGTATTATTGACCAAGAACCCAATAATAAAACAATGCAAGAGTCTTTTTTTACAATTGTGTACATGCAAGTTTGAATTAAATGCGAGGTTCTTTTTTGGGTTGCCCGAAGGGCTAAATCTAGGCGACGTTGTGAGGAAATGGAAATATGCAATCAATATCCTCCTTGGGCAGAAATTTCTTGCAAACTGTTAGTTATTTCAACCATAATCTCCGCAAAAATGAAGATGGATCTCCGCAAAGATGAAGATGAATATCCTTGGAAATGCTCGGCTTTGCCAAATTTGCACCTGGTAGACAACAAACATCCCGCCCTAATTAGCTATGGCGTACGATCTCTCTGTTGAGATGCAATCCAATATATCTAATTAGCAGTGCAGCACGCATGTTCGATAACATGCAAACCCTTATTTCCAACTCAAAATCGCAGGAAAACCCCTCTCCAAATCATAGGAAGGGAAAAATATTAATTTTTTAATTGTTTTCCAGTGTAAAAAATACCCACAACCTTAGTGAAAGAGGCCAGAAAAAAAATCCAAAAAGTTTCCCACTTGCTGGAAAAACCAAATTTAAACAATAGATATTTGATATGTGCTCACTTAAAGCCTTGGGGTTGGCTCAATCAATAGGATCCTTGTGTTTATGGTACACAAAGGTTCGCAATCTCATCAGAAGTATTTTCAATATTACATTGTAAGACCATTACAACTCAAGCTAATTCAGCTAGCTAGAGTCCCTTTTCAAAGACTTCGACTAATTCAAGGTCAAGGCTGGAAGCACATTTGCTGCAACTAAAACTTTGTATTATCCTGAGATGCATGTAGATAGATGCTAGAAATTTTAGAAATGCTAGATAGATGCTAGCAATGATCAGCCAATCCTACACATGGCTATTAAACGAAGCCATTTGGAAACTTCTGGAGTGTGTCTGCGAATTCATGACTAGACTAGTTTTTATAAGATTTCTGAGATCAGCAGTATATTTGATATTAAGTCATCCTACTGGCTTATCACAAGAAAGAGGATGCATAATATCCATCCATTTTGGAATGGGATTACAATTGAATCTTTATGGCATGTGTAACTGACAGAACTCAAAAAATGTAATTGTAATCCTTTCCAAATTATTGATGTTTGTGCATGCATGGGCATCATGATTGGGATATAGTATGCTGATGATCGAACATTCCAGATTGTTGGCATCAAAATGAAAGCCCTAGCATGAAAAAGAAAAACTAAAATAGCTGAGTTAAATTTTGTGAACTGCTTTCTGCACCTTGTTTTCAAAGCTCGTTCGAGAATTCAGAGTCAAAGATAGCACCACTAGAACACCAACTGTAAGGAGATATTTTATAGCAATAGTATTTGTTCACAGCATTACAGGCCACATGAGAAGGTAATCCACTCTTGTAGTCATGTTTTTTTTTTCTTTTTATTTTTGGTATTTGCAGCATGGTTAGACCAATATTGTGATTTGAGTTGTAGATTAATGCAAACTACATTGGTGTTGTATAGATGAACTCTGTTATAGGAATCTATGCATGATTGTATGGTTAGCATATACAAATGCTTGTTTCACCAGATAATATCATTTTCTTATTCTCTTCTTGGCATTCATCCCTTCCATTTTAAGGTGATTGATGAAATTGATGGTTCCTTTGAAGTGGTAGAAGCGAAAGGTGCAATTAACTTCCTCATAGAGATGGCCAGGTCATGTTAGTCCTCCCAAAATGCATAAGGATGATGACGAGTCTCTATTGAAGTATTCTGCTAAAGCAACTGACAAAATGGTGTGCAGGACAGGCACCAGGATGTTCCTGAAGAAGCATCACAACTTTTCAATTCATCTGGTAGCCGTTGTGGATATCTAAACAAATAAAAGTTTTTCTAAAGAATCAAGAGGCTCTTTTCTTAGTTTTGCAGGCATTCTGATTCTTTTCTAAGGGCACTTTTTGTGATGGTTGTTGATAGGCACAATTGAATTAAAATGTTTGAAGCCTTTTAAAGCCATATTTAACTAGGTGGATGGTACTAGTAACAAATTGTTTAGCATGTTGCTACTTGTCCATTAGCATTCCAGGTTAATACCATGCATCTCTAGCTGTGGGAAAATGGTTTCACTTCATTGCAACCACCTCATAACACTGGGTGCAATGCATGCAAACAATAGTAACGCCTAGGCTCCGAAGGGACCGAAAAAAATTTCGTACACATCCATAATATATTCCGTACATACTCCATACATATGTTTTGTGTGATTTCAAATAGTCAAGGGATTATCACGCCCCAAAAGACTCCTGTCATATTTCTGTCCAACAAATTAAGACGATGTTGGATATGTCTTTTGCAGCCTACAATGCTTTTGATAAGTTATTTCTATTTGTCAAATTGGGTGGTTTGCTATAGCAAGTATATACTGTATACATGAACTATCTAGACATATATAAGGCAGTTTGATTTTTTTCGTTAACCTAAAAAATAAAACTTTATTTTCGTCCCATCGTCAATAAACTAAATTTAATTTATTTTGAAATCCGCCGCCATAACAGAAAAGCTTGGCAGAGTGAAGGAGATGCTCTGCCAAGTAACGAAGAGCAGCGATGGGGCAACAAGTGCTACCACTTTTTTCGATGGGCAAACATCCATCTTAGATAGCTTGGATGGGAAAGGCACCCCCGTCGTCACGGTCAGGAACCCCGGGGGATGCACTTATACATAAGGGGGGTATGGCATCTGCGTTCGGAGGGTAGCAAAAAACCCCCTTTGTATACGCAATTTTAAAAGGCAATTTGACCCCTCTGTGTATAGATATTGCTCCAAATTAGTGCCTAAAAACACCCGTAACCCCTAAGTATACGTACGCAAATGGTCCAAAAAACACCCCTCCGTTGAACTCTCATGGGTTATACGCTGATCAAAGGTGAATCCCCCGGGTCAGGAACTGCCGTGACAGGTCCAAGATCCTCTTCGACACTGTTTGCACTCTCATAGATATGCAATATGTGATGTTCCATGCAACAATTGATATTGATGGCCCTGATGTTTACCAAGTAAGTTTTTTTCTGCACTGGCCATGCTGAATAACGCCCGAGAACCAGTGAATAGCAGGATTTTTTTCACTTGCAGTGAAACATTCTGCCATGTTGGAGCAATTTTCAAGAGTTCTTCCTACAAGAAGGTATATTAAACAAGTGTTTCTCATGGGATTGCCTTATTATTTCCCCTGCCTTTCATACCATTTTGATGCCATGCTAAACAATGCCAGGAACCAAAAGCAGAATCATTTTTCATTTGCAGTAAAACATTCTGCCATGTTGGAGAAATTTTCACGAGTTTTTTCTACAAGAAGGCATATTAAATGAGTGTTTCAACTTCATGCCAGATCTGATCAGTGCAGAACGGCTCTGTGCCGTCTAGTTTGGCAAGGTAGACTAGTTTGGCAAGGTAGATTTCACCAAAGGATCCATTCTCAACTCGTTGCCCAACAACGTAAGTATCCAACACCTTTCTGCCAATACTTAGAGAACACGGTTTGTCTTTTTCCAAAGGATATTGTTGAAGAACGGAGGAGCTGAAACAAAGCCCCAAATCATGGCACTGCCCCAAATCATGGCATAATTGCCGGACCTACTTCTATCTACTGTATATGTGGCGGGAACGGTTTGAATACCAAACAAATATCTCTGCTCTTGAACTCTTTATGGGTTGCTTTCATGCAAAGCCTACGAAACAAGCAGCCCAATAGCCTAAGGAAACCATTTTCGGGTATGTTGAGGCACTTTCTGTGAATTCATTTGTATTAAACTACCAAGCTCTGCTTCGCATCAGGAGCCTCTACTTTTAAGGTACCATAGCTTCTGTGATGCCAAACATAATGATCAGCTAGCGCCATAGCTTCTGTAACGGCAAGCAAAAGAAAACCTGTGCAAGCAGAAACAACTCTCGCCAAAACAAGGACGTGATTCGCAAAAAACTGGGCATGCAATACTGCCACAAAGCCCTCGTTCCTTCGGTTAGGTCATTGGTCTCTAACCCGAGTCTTTCTGCTTGCAAAGCCCTCATTCTTTGTATGTCACGAGCTAGGCATTCTTATTTGATTTCTGGAGATAAGTCTACTTCCAAGCTTCAACAACTTGCATGCTTTGCAAGTCATGGCAAGAAGAAGATGTGTACCTAGTCAATTTTGCATCAAAATTGAAACTGGAAAGATCATATAAAAAGAACCATGTTTAAGTTGCTATAGTATTACGCGGTAATTGATAATTGGTCTAGCATATTGACGCTAAGTCATTCATTGCACCCCATTCATTACATCCCAGAACACAAGTAAATAGAAGAAATTATACATTTTCAAATATGTACAACCGATAATATTGTAATTGGTCCAAGAACTTTCATTACATGCCCAAAATTAATGTGCCCTTTGCATCGGGCTTAACATCTGCCTATTTCACAACATTCTAAATTGAAATAGGCATTAAGGGACTTTAACCACTGGTGCATAGAGCCACTCAATGTTTTGACATCACACAAATGTTCGATTGATAAGTCAATTAGTGAAGAGAAATGTTCGCGGCGGCCTTGGCCCTGGCCGTCGCGATAAATTTCTTGTATTGTTAGGATGCATTGAAATATTTGAAAATAAAGTAAAAAGAGAGGAGAAGAATAGAAAAAGAAGGCCAAACACACAAGAACATAAGGCATTGGAGCAATCCATAGTGTCTTGGCACCTTGTTAGAAGATAGTTTTATTTGGGAATTTTATGGAGTGTTATAAAACATGTTGCCACCAATACAATAACCATTATATATAATCTAGAAAAATTGCCCAATGGTGTTGGGCTTTTGGTCATGCATAAGTTCGAAACCTAATAAACATAATTGGGTTTTCCATGGGTCACAAAATTCAAAAACTAAATTTTAGTTGACAATATCCGAAGGGCAAAATAATTGTGTGCAGTTTAGAGACGTAAAGAACAAAATTATATTTTATGGTAATTGCATAAAGAAGCGATTTTATAAAATTATATAACCTACAAGACAGAGGTGAAAAAAGACATCTACCAAGGGTAATTCTTTTTTATTTGGGGAAGGGGATTCCCTTTAAAATGAATAAAAATAGATAAATGCAATTGTACATTAGTTAAAGACCAGAATCATGAGCACATAGGTTGGGCTTATGCAACATGCAAAATATATGCTTCTCGTAGATCTGATCTTCCATATTCTTATTCCTGTTATTTTGCTACATATTCTAAACGATGTGCACTCTGGAGTATCACAATCATCGGATTCGTCGATCCTGCGACCCAGATCGTATGTTGGAGCCTCTGGCACCTCTCGTTTCGCTTTCACAATCATAGGATTCGTCGATCCTACGACCCCGATCGTATGTTGGAGCCTCTGGGCGCCTCTCGTTTCGCTTATAGTCATTTATGATTGGAGGCGCCTATGGTTTTGAAATATGAAATACGATTTCTCCTAAAGTTTTGAGGGAATATCGAACCTCTATACGGCTTTGCCTAAGATTTTAGAATATGCAATACGAGGGTTTGAACCTCTACCAAATTAACTCAACGTCCTAATAAAACTACATTGACCAATGTACCCAGTGAGCTAATGTGATTATTTTTTATCTTAAATCTATGTTTTTTTTATAACAACCCATTCAATTGTTTTAGGGATATATGGTCCATGGTTTCAAGAATTGTTATTTTTACATCCATATGAAATCCCCCTGGAACCCCCTGTTATTTTGCTACATATTCTAAATGAGGTGCACCTTGGACTACCACAGTCATCGAATTCGTCGATCCTACGACCCAGATCGTATGTTGGAGCATTTGGGCACCTCTCATTTATGATTAGAAGCCTTGGACTACCACAGTCATCGAATTCGTCGATCCTACGACCCAGATCGTATGTTGGAGCATTTGGGCACCTCTCATTTATGATTAGAAGCGCCTATGATTTTGAAATATAAAATATGATTTCTCCTAAGGTTTTGAGAGGGAATATCGAACCTCTATACGACCTTGCCTAAGATTTTAGAACATGAAATATGGGGGCTTGAACCTCTACCAAGGTAACTCAATCTCTTAATAAGACTACTTTAACCAATGTACTCAGTGAGCTAATGTGATTATTTTTTATCTTAAATCTATGTTTTTTTTATAATAACCCATTCAATTGTTTTAGAAATATATGGTCTATGGTTTCACGAATTGTTATTTTTACATCCATATCAAATCCCCCTGGAACCCCCTGTTATTTTGCTACATATTAGATTCCAAGTAAACAATGTGTTATATACTCATTTGTAACATCTATTTGTTGCAAACACATGAAAAACACTGGACGCATTTTAATGCTTGCCAACCACTACAACGAGTGTACAACTAATTAACAAAGTTAACTAGTTTAAATAACATAAAAGTTGAGCCTAGGACCCCATGTAGAACATTGTCAAATTATCTTGAAGGTACTTTGAAGAAGGCATCAACAATATAACAAGTCAAATATTTCATGTACTATATCTCCACCTACAGTAGGAGAAATAAGCATAAATGTTCCATATGGTAATAAACAATCAGGCCAGATCAAAATGAAGGGCTAAAAATCCAGTTGCTCATTTCTCGTTGGGCATCATCTCAAGATGAACCAAATGGAATGCCCAATGAAAGTGACTGATGTACATAAACCTGCCAATTCACCTACTTCCCACCAGTTTCTTGCATAAGACAATCCGTAGAATGCTGGGGGCTAACTTATGTCATAGTGTAAATTACCATAGCCGATGAAAGGCCAGTAATATGAAACTACATTTACCAATCAAGAATAGTTGTACTCAACAAGATTGTGTCACTGTCAAAATAACTTCAAATGCTCCCTCTCGACATGTTAAAAAAAGACTGTTTCATGAAAATCTTTATCTTAAGTCGATGTCCTCTTAGATGTTACGGTTTATCTTTCCATCATATATTGAACCATCAACCAGGACCCAACGTGTGGGATTAAAGTTCAATTTCTTTATTATAAAAACTTCAATTTCCCTACTTTTATGCAGGTTGTGCTCGACTCTATGTAATCACCAGTCCTAATAAAAAATAGATACCTTCGTTTTAAATTACCAATCCATGTACCAGCAATCTATTTTCAACCACCAGATGTTCATCCGCTGGAACAAGGTAGATAATGTTTTCTACTAGATGTTCGATGTGCCAAGCCGTTATCAATAAACCTTAGTCATAAAAAACCATAAGTCACTATTCATTGAAGTTTTTTTTATCTCTTAGAGGATCATACCCTAACATGCTCTATCTCATTTATATATCCTTAACGAAGTGCTTTAATTGTCTCTTTCTACTGGAGGTTGGATGTCCAAAGGTTTTTACGTAATAAATATGCTATACATCGGCAACCTAAACATAAGTCTTTGAAAGATTACATCCTTGCATGATCATACACTGAGAACACCATCATTTTTCGTATATTCTTAACATGATTCTTAAGGTATGTAAGTGCAAACGTTCAGAAGTTCACCTTTTAAAAAACTGGAAGCAGATGTTTGTTGATGTAGTTTAGACATTTATTATTTGATGCATCTCTCTGCCATAGAAAAGACAATACATAGGAAATGCAATCTATTCTCAACATTAAATAAAGATAAAGGCTACTCCTCAAGAAAATTTTTGCTGCACAAAGAAATGCAAGCGCTAGAAATGCAAAAAAACTGCTTAGAACAACCACAACTTAACAACTGAATTGAACTGGACATATAAAATCTAAGTTCTCAGAAATTGAAGAGGCTTCAATTTAGAACAACAGATATGCCATACCGCATAGAAAGGGAGCGCAAGAAAAAGGAAAGACATTAGACGATCAATATGATCTGTATCAGTTACCTGCAAGCACAATATCATATGGTTTGACATAATAAACATATTCAAATATGACCTTCAGAGAAACGAAAGCATATATTAAACTGTGCATGTAAATCAGCCTGGCCTTTAACACATTCAAGTGACTCTTGAATCCTTTCTGAGGATGCTTGTTTGCTAAACAGACTTAGACTTTTTAGAAAATTTATAAACATTTTAAACTCTACAGCAGTTATGTGTTGCAAACTCTGTAAAGAAAGTATCATTTATACCAGCATACCAAAATCGCAGGATTCGAGTGCAGGACAGAGTGGCAGGCAAAATTGAATTCTAAGATAGCTGCTGTGGCATCATTAGATCCCTAAAAGCCCTTTGTTTCAAGCTCCTGTTTTTTAAGATCCGCTATAGCCACTGGAACAAAGAATGAGCGAGTGGCATACTTAGTTTACAGATTGCATAAATGGCCGTTGCTCCAAACAACACATTGCAAATCAGGTGAAAATAGCTTTATTCCAGTTTTGGTGATTCTGTCGCAGTGAATACTCTCCTGCGGAATCACAGACCCTCCGGGAATGGGATCCGTTCCGGAGGCCCCGTTTTTCGTACCTGACAGCTTCATTTAATACCTTCCAGTGGAATCACAACCTCCAAATCCCGTCGGACGGAATCACCGCCATTTTATTCTATGCGACGGAATCACCATCCATAATTGATTCCGCCCGGTGGAATATCCCAAGTAAAAATTAATTTGTTACGTCATGTTCTTCGGGAGGTTTTGCACCTGCTGCAGCTATGGCGAAGTAAGGAGGGCTTACTCCATCCATAGATGGCGTTAGAACAGGCTGGGGTTGAAGAAATGCATTGGGCCAGAGGTAAAAGACCCTCGCTTGGAGAATCGTTTGGAAACGGTGCGTGGGGGAAGATATACAGCAATAATAAACATATTTGGATACCATTTTTTCACTTGTTTTCAAGGCAGGAGGCCCCAAGCTATCTTTGGGAGGTTTTGCAGCTGCTGCGGCTATGGCGGAAGTAAGGAGGACTTGCTCTATCCATAGCTGGCGTTAGAACAGGCTGAGGTTAGAACAGGTCTATTTTCTAGGGTTAGAACAGACAGGTTGCAGCGCGAAATCTGCATTGCCCTTCAATTTCTTTGTTTTACCTTTCTCTGAGCTGTTTTCTCAGCCTTGAATGCTTTTCCGGGTTGCATTGGATGATTCCTAACACTTAAAATCTGTATATGTTTTTCTCCTTTATTTGGGCTCTGTTTCTGTTCAATACTGAAGGAAACGGAATAGGGTCAAATCTAAAAGCACCTGAAGAGGAAGCCTCTTCTTCCTCAGTGTCATCTTCCACAATAGACAATTTGGGACTTTTCTGACTCTTGTGACCCATCAAAACATGAAATTCCCTGCTAGATCTGGATTCAACACTAGCGTTGAAACCTTCATAACAATTTTAGCCTAATCAAAACACCGGGGTTTATCTCATGCTTGCAGGGCAGTTTTCTTTGCTCATAATGGACTCAAAGAGCAGGGCTAGAAATTGCAGAAGCAGGCCTCCTTGAAGAACAGAAAAAACTTTTTTATATGATGCATACTTAAGTTTATCTACTACTTTTTGTCCTAAGCTTATAATAGTGTTTGCTTTAAGTTGAAATCTCCTCCTTTTGGAGTGTCGGGGCCACTTTAGTGGTGGCCTTATAGCAGAGTTTCACTCTGCCCTTTTGTATTATCATGTACTACATGTAATATAATACTGCCGTTTCTAAAAAAAAAAAAAAAAAAAAAAAGAGCAGGGCTCGCATGAAAAGGGCATTGTCGATATTGGCAAGGGGTTCAAATCCCCAACCAGAAAAATTTTCAGCACTAGCATTGGAACCTTCATAACAATTTTAGTCTAATCAAAACATCGGGGTTTATCTCATGCTTGCAGGGCAGTTTTCTCTGCTCATATTGGATTCAAAGGGCAGGCCTCGCATGAAAAGGGCATTGTCGATATTGGCAAGGGGTTCAGAGCATAACAATAGACATGCACAGACAAAATGGAGTAGTCAAGCTTGTTTTTTTTGCACCATTGGTTTAGTATTAATTTCATTCATGATCTTCAAGTAACGTAGGCTTCGTTTAAACCATCCTCAACCATTTTTTATGGAATCGGACATAAACTTTTGCTGGGATTGAACCATCTGCCAATTTTTCCTCCCTGCCTGCAGTTATTACAGATTCAAAGGTCTCCAAGTGATTCCTTCCCGAGGAATATAGTACGCGGTGATTCCACGGGGGAGAATATTATCATACGCGGTGATTCATCGTACGCGGTGACTCCACGGAGGAGAATATTACGGTATACGGTGATTCCACGGGGTAGAATATTACTATATGTGATTCCACCCGGCAGGATCAATTTCATGTGATTTCATCGTGTAGAATAAAAGGGTGGTGATTCTGTCCAGCGATATTTTGCAGATGTGATTCCACCAGAAGGTATAAAATGGAGCCTGTCAGGTACGGATAACGGGGCAGATACGCATAACGGGGCTTAATGATTCCAGGGAGAGTAGTTACCGCGGTAAAATCATCAAAACTGGGGTAAACCTATTTTCACCATTGCAAATCCCTGAAATTTCCCCTTTTCCACTCCCTTGCTCAGGATTCAAGTCGAAGGGGCTCAAGTTGAAGGGGAAGCATGAACTGCATCGCCACGGTCACAAAATAAGAACTGAAGGAAGTGCCAAGAGAGAGAAGGAATTTTGGGCGATTTCTAATTTTCTAGACTGTCGATGGAGAAATTTGTAAATCCAACAACTTAGATTTAATTTGGTCTATGTGCGAGTTCACATGGAGAGTCTAGAATTGAAGAAAATGTTGTAGGGGCGGGGTTAGGCAAACTTGCTAAAAAAACATGCTGAGGCGTTTTTCTCAAAAATCGGTAAGCATCAATAAAGGCGGCGTTTTTGCTGGTTAGTGCAAAACCTAAATTCGAGGCATGCTAAAGAAGTGTAGGATTGTTTTTCCAGGCTCGTGTTGGATTTGATGAAACACGTATATATGTTGACTTTTAATTCCGTGGACGAAGTCAAATGACAATTTTTTTTGGGGGTTGCCGCCATATGGTCACATTGTGTGTTGCCAACAACTTCCCGACATTGGCTAAGAAGTACCGTCATCATCTGCACGGCTATGGCGGTTTATTCCTTCAACATTTATCAGCGCTGCATGATCATTGTCCATATCCAATCCAACACTATATAAACCCACGTATGTCCCCTTGATATCATATCATCAACATTCAACATCCCTGCTCAGCTCTCTCATAATATTGCAGCGCAATTATCACAGCATCAGTATTCCAATATTGCGGCGTTGGATCAAATTACTGGCAATCAATCCATCATAAACTACTTGCAGAAGGACTATTCCATTCCATCCAAAAATTGGGTTCTTTTTGGTGCACTGAATGGCGCTATGGATCTGCAGCTGTCTATTTCTGGTCCTGCTTGCTGTGCAGCAGCAAGTCTTGGGCCAATCCATTTGCCAAAACATGCAGCCCTCCCCTAGGCTAGAGAAATTTGTCGATCCACTGCCCCTTCCTGCCTCAATCAATCTCTCTACAAAAACCAAACTCACAATTGGAACATATAAGATATCTCAGGTATTTGAATTTTCCATTTTTTGTTCCAACCAAACATGTGTAAAACTCAAAATAGACAGTCTAAAACTGATACTTTTTGGTATGAATTCATTGCAGAAACTACACAGGGACCTGCCTCCAACTACACTCTATGCATATGGAACAAGCCAAGCTACTGCAACATATCCTGGTCCAACATTAATAGCACGGCGAGGAGTTCCTACAAAGATAAGATGGGAGAATCATATTGAAGACGAGTCTCATATTTTACCAGTAGACAAGACCATCAATTGGGCTAATCCAAAGCAAGGAGGAGTTCCAATTACAACACATGTCCATGGATTAGAGGCAGCCAGCACATCAGACGGACACCCGAATTCATGGTTCACAGCAAAGGGAGAGAAGGGACCAACCTTTACAACACAAGACAACGAGTATCCAAATGCCCAGTATCCAGCCATGTTATGGTACCATGATCATGCCATGGGCATGACAAGGTTGAATGTCTATGCAGGACTATGTGGAGCTTATGTGCTACAATGGCCAGAGGCTGAGAAAAAATTCAGGTTGCCATCTGGAGAGTTTGAAGTTCCTTTAGTTATCCAAGATAAGCAATTTTACTCCGATGGATCGTTGAATTATCCGAGCGTCGGCAGCGCACCACAAACACATCCTAGCTGGTGTCCTGAGTTCCTTGGTGATACTATACTGGTAAATGGCAAGATCTGGCCTTATCTTAATGTTCAGGCCAGAAGGTATAGATTGAGGTTGTTGAATGGAGCCAATGCTAGGTTCTTCACCCTTTCTTTCTCCTCATCTGCACTCTCCTTCCTTAAAATTGGCACAGATGGAGGGTACCTTCCTTATCCTACCAACCTTACTTCCATCACCATGGCTCCGGCGGAACGCGTGGATGCAATTGTAGACTTTTCCTTGGTTCCTCCTGGCACAGAAGTTCTCCTCCTCAATTCTGCTGCATCTCCATTCCCCTCTGGTGCTCCACCCTCTGATGGCACACAGTACATCATGAAATTCCATGTCAGCAGGGCCAAGGGTAATACTCCTATAGTGTTCCCTCCCATCTTCAAGTCAAATTTTCTGAGCACCCCCTTCATTCGACGGCGCAACTTTACCTTGCAAGAGGTAGTCAACGAGGAAGACCAAGTCCTCCAGACCACCATCGATGGAAAGGCCTTCACAGACCCTGCTACAGAGCTTCCTAGAAAGAACACTGCTGAATTATGGGAAATCATAAACCTCACTCCAGATGCTCATCCCATGCATATGCATCTTGTCCAGTTCCAAATGCTCAACCAGCAGGGAGTTGACGTGGTCAAATTCAATGCTGGCACTTGTTCCATGTTAGTTCCTTATCCAGATCCTAGAAGTTGTTTCACTGGACAAGCAGTGGGGCCAGATGAGAATCAGGTTGGCTGGAAGGACACCATAGTGGCCTGGCCTGACAGGGTCACAAGGTTGCTCATCAGGTTCAGCTCCCAGGATGGTGCTATATTCCAATTTGATCCAACTCAAGGTCCTGGCTATGTTTGGCACTGCCACATTGTCGATCACGAAGATAACGACATGATGAGGCCCTACCTAGTGGTTCCCTAAAAGGCGCATCTCATCTAATTTCTTAATATGCTAGCCAATTCTTTGGGTTGCTTATTCGCAACCTATAAATTCTTTGTATCACTTGATGATCGCAACCTATAAATTCGTTGTGTCACTTGGTAAACACCACCAAGTAACCAGCTTATGTGATAAGTCCGTCAACATTATTTAATGGGAAGTCTGATTGTAATTAATTGTAAGTTAAGTATATCCATAATCAAGGCACTTAATTATTTATGTCAACTAAATAGGAAAAACTTCAATGAGTTACCCAAGGAGGACAGAGAGAGCTAAGGATCGTCACCTCATTCCTTCTTTTACGTTATCGTTTTGCCAAAGATGGGCATTGGCATTCAAAAGAAGTTGTAAAGTCATTGACAAGGGCTGTACAGGTTGTTGGACAAGCATGCAACCATAGCATGTTGAAGAAGCTAATTTATTGCCATCTGGGGATATCTGAAACTTTTCCTTTGTTACTGTATAAGTCTAGGATGGCATCTGCAGAATGATGTTCCAATTACCAAATGGGATGCACATGAATACACTTAATATAATACATGTTCTAAAATGCAAGTTCTGCTACAGGCATTATCCATGGTAGGCAGGTACAGTTATTGTTAAGAGTTGTTCAGCTTTGTGCACTGTCTGATCTGGGATGCTTCCTCTTCCTCTTCCTCTTCCTCGTCCCTATGAGACCAACGTAGCATGATCATTAATCCTCCCCCTCCTCTGGGCCAGCAGAAGAGCTTCCGGCGAAAGAAGGTACTCCTCCTCCTCCTCGAGCCCAACAAAAAGTTGGCGAAACTAAATGAGCTCGAGAATAAGGCAGAGCACCTGGCAGCAGACAAAATTGTCTTTGGTCAACCAGTACAAAAGCTTTTGGTTCTTCAACAGCCCAGTAACCCTCGTCGAAGATATTGTTATAGGTCCCAGACTAAAGGAAGGCCAAAAACTTGGTAAAATATGACTCTCAAGTGCAATGTCTGGCCTGTTGTGATTGCAGGACTCAAATATCATCATAGTGTAGTGCCTAGCCCGGGAACTACAGGATGCCATTTTAGCTTTTATTGTTCAGTTTTGTGGATCTGTTAGTGGATTCCAACCTTTCCTTCTTAATGTTGAATAGTGTCCAGCCTGTGGAAACAACCTAAATACAAATACTATCTGGCATATAAACATCCGCATAGATGTTTGACATGAGTATGTAACTGGGAATGCATTGCGGATTGCAGTGATGCAACTCTTCAAAGCAAAATTTCCCAAGCTCCACATTCCCATGCATTCTGGATGCATGAAGCAAGGACATCCATCCGGAAACATTTGGTGGCTCTATTGATTGCAAAACATCCAATGCTTCTTTGAGGTGTCCTGCATGGCCTAAAAGGTCAATCATGCAGTTATAGTGATCTATAGTTAGCGTTATCCCATAGCATTCTCTCATATGCTGAAAGTACCACCAGCCATTATCAACTAGGCCAGCACGGTTGCATGCAACGAGAATACAGAGAAATGTAACATTATTTGGCTTGATGCCCTTTTCCTGCATTTCTTCCAAACAATATAAGATTGTATGGCATTCATCATGCTGTGCATATCCTGCCATCATTGCATTCCAGGACACAATATTTAGTGTCGGCAATCTCTTAAAAACTTTACAAGCCTCCTCCAAAATACCACACTTAGCATACATATCAATGAGACTGTTTCCCACAATAACATCTGAATAGAGGCCACATTCTAGGATTTGATCATGCACAAGTCTGCCCTGCTCTATGGCGCCCACAAAGCCACATGTTTTAAGGATCATTGAAAAGGTAACCTGACTTGGTGTTATTTCCTCTTGTTCCATTTTTTCAAAATAAATCAATGTGAGAAGATATTCACCATGTCTCATACATCCTGCAATCATTGAATTCCAGGAAACCACATCACGATTAGGCAATACATCAAACACTCTACAAGATTCCTCCAAGCTACTACATTTTGCATACATATCAATCAAAACATTTCCAATAACAACATCGCTTTCAAGCCCTAATTGAAAAACATGATCATGAAGCAACCTGGCATGATATATAGCTCCACTTTCTCCACATGCCCTTAAAATGCTAACAAGAGTGACCTCTTGTAGCACTATGCCCTCCTGTTGCATTTGTTCAAAATAAATTAGGGCAAGATGAGTGTCATTATTTTGGCTATATCCTGAAATCATTGTGCACCAGCATAATGCATCACGATTCTCCAAATTATCAAAGGTACGGGATGCCTCATACATTGTACTGCATTTGGCATACATATCAATGAGACTACTGGCCACATCAATGTCTGATTCAAGCCTATCTTCTAATATGCAATCATGAATGAGTCTACCTGGCTGTATTGCTCCTTTGCTGCCGCATTCTTTTATTGCACTCAAGAACAAATTTTTACTTGGTGTGATACCCTTTGATTGCATTCTGTCTAAGCAATCATAGGCAAGAAGAAATTCATCATGCTGGATATATGCCATGACCATTAGATCCCAGGAAATTGTATCTAACTTTGGCAGGTTTTCAAACACTAAAGTTGATTCTTTCAGCCCTCCACACCTGACATACATATAGAGAAGGCTACTCCCTAAAATGACATCTAAGCCAAACTGATAGTCAAGGATCTGTTCATGGATAAGTCTGCCTCCCTCTAGCCATTTTATGCTTGCACAAGATTTTAAGACACTTGAGAACGTGATATTATCTGGGCTGACTTTCTCGTTTTGCATCTTCTCAAAGCAATCCAAAGCAAGACGTCCTTCATTGTGCTGAGTATAACCTGCTATTAATGCACCCCAAGAGACAGCATTCTGATTTGGCATGTTGGCAAAGATATTGTATGATTCTTCCAAACTATTACATTTAGCGTACATGTCTACAAGTGCACTGTTTATGATGATGTTCATTTGAGAGGCATACTTTAACATCTGCTCATGGATCACCCTCCCTTGCTCTATGGCACTTATGCTGCCACATGCTTTAAGGATGCTTGAAAATGTGAAACTGTCTGGCTCTATGCCCTCCATTTGCATTCTTTGAAAACATTCTAAGGCAAGATAACCTTCATCACTTTGGACATATCCCACAATCATCGCACCCCAGGAGACGACATTTCTTTCTGGCAATGTTTCAAAAACTTTGCATGATTCGTCCAAGCTACCACATTTAGCATACACGTCTATTAGACAGGTCCCTAACACTACATCCTTTTCAAAACCATTTTCAATGACCTCCTGATTGACACGTCTAATCTCATGGAGTGCAGAGAGAGGAATACAAGCCTTTAAGACTGCAAGAAGGACATACTTGTTACTCCTGACATTAGAAAATTGCATGTTATATAGTTGTATCGCCAGCTCTTCCTTCCCATTACTGGCATGAGCAGAAATAATTGCACTCCAGGTATGTGCACTTAGTTTCAACACCTTATAAAATGCCTCATTTGCTTCCAATAAGCATCCGCAAGAAGCAAAGAGGCGAATGAAATGGTTACCCAAAACCTCAACCGAATCTAGCCCAGTTTGTGACATTAAACGAAACAGTCTTCTTCCACATTCTTGATCTTTTTTCCTAATGCATCCTTGCAAAATGTTATATCCATTATCTCTAGAAATAGGATTACCTTGCTGCTCCATAATGCCAAGCACCCCTGCCAGTCGCCCTTTCTTGCAGAGATAGGCCTCGTTAACAAGCTCATGTTTTCCACGTTTAGAAACAAGAAATCTAGAAGACAAGAAAAATCATTTCAGTGACGAGCAATAAGAGAACTGCAGATGGAATTGCGGATCAACTTACATTGGAAAAGGAACGAAGAAGAATCGAAGAGCACGAGGTGGTGGAAATGTCATAAAGCCGCATCTTTTATGATCGTCATGCGACGTGGACAAAAAGAACTGCTGAGGTGGCCAGCACAAAAGTAACAGCGCAATGTTCAATCTTCTCGAATTTGATTAGGGTTTATGCAGCACCAATTACAGAACCGCGAACTGTGAAGATCCAGCAAGCCAAAGCAGAATCTAGGTACGTCTGTTATGCATTTTGTTTCTCATAAGTAACAGGGCGTTCAAAATAAATTCGAGGAGTTATAGAAAACGATGATCAAGAAATGGAAGCTTTTTCTGGAAACGAAGGAAGAAGTTAGAAGTTTCATCTAAAAAACTCGGAGTATAATCAGCACATTATTTTTTTGTTAAGTTAATTGCATCACGTTATGGCCGAAGATCCATTAAGACACTTCATATACATGTATCTGCCAGGTTCAGATCTTTATTGATGTTAGCAAAGTACAGAAAGATGATTATGGATGTATGATGATGGGATCATGTTTTACTAAACACATACATTCATGTGGAATTTAGTAGAAGGTTAAGGGTTTGCAGAAGCACATCTCAAATACTTATGCACTGGGCTTAGGCCTTATGGTTTTCTTGCAGCCTCTTAAGGCTGCATTTCACTTCTTTAATTATCAAAGCCACAAAATTCTATAGTGTGGAATAACTTGGCCTTGTTGCAAAGGCTGACAAGGATTGCCATCAAAGTGCGTCTTAATCAGCAGAAACGTACTATGCCCCTCTGGAGGGAGAATATTTGGCTCAAAGAGCTCACCTTTGAGCAGACCTTCAGTCTGCTGCAATGTACATATGTAAAAATACAGGAACCTAGAAAAATTCCTGCTTCTGCCAATTATCTCAATGGATTGAATTGCTGCAAATTGATTGTTACTTGTTGGATTTCTCTCAAGATTGAGGCCTCCCTGATATGAAGATGATTTTGGGTAGGTTTAAGGCACTGTTGCATAGTTTGCAAGGAAGGGATGGCAATGAGACTTGGAAATGCTTTGTGTGCCTTTAAAGCTGCTGCTATTTTATTTTTTATAGCCAATAAAAATCCTCATATGGTCTAAAGGCTAATTGTTAAGTATTATCAAAATACTGGCAGGTGATAATACTACTGGGCAATGGAGCCCCTTCCAAATACAACACAGGCAGAAATGATAGGATGGGTGGCTGCTATGGATTCTGCTATGCTATCTTGCTTACCAGCTCGGGAGCTTCAGGCTGCAGATCGTTCAGCACATGCATCTCACCATGGTATTCTTTGTTGTGCATCTTTGTTTTGAATGTAAGTATATTTATGAAGAAACATCTTAATCATTTTCTCATGCATTTCTAGCTGATGTTGAACGCCATGCGAAAGAATTCATGGAAGCTGTGAAGAAATTACAAATGTTGTTTATTCTTATAAATCATGAACACGAACCATGCAAAGAAGAACTACTTAAGAAGGTACATTGTCCTTTATTTAGTGATTTCTTTGTCATTGATATCTGCAAGTGATGGGCTAAATCTATATTGGTTGCAGAAAATAGTAGCGTTGGAGACAGAGTTGAAAGCTAAGGATGAACTCATTGACAAGCAGTTCAAACTGATAGAAGCATGGAAATCGCATCTAACATCAAAAAAGGATGCGCTTGTACTTGAACTGGAGAGGGTCTAGGTTTATTTTGCAGAAATAGACGCGCTGTTATAGTACCCCTTTGCTAGTGGAGATTGGCGGTCCATGGATGTTAGCTCTGTTGCCTTGGTTTGTAAAACTAAAAGGTGCAACCAAAATAGAATCGGATAGAATAGATTTATAAGGAAGCTTGTTGCATTAATTGGTGGCCTGCATTCTCTATTATAGAAAATGATAGTCTTAGTGGTATATATAGACTCGCCTCTTTTCCTCCCACCAAGTCCCTTCAACTTCACTTCCTTAAATTTCTTCCACATGGCCTAGCTTTGGATGGCATTGTCATCATCGTTTTGACTCGTGCTTCATATCTCTACTTTGATCTTGGAGCATCTTCTCTCAGCTTAAAATATCTTATTAGAGTCCAATACAAGAAAGTTGCCCTTTGGTTTATATGGCTTTGTAGGCATAGCTTGGAAAAATGAAATAGTGTACGAGTAAATATGAATTGAATTGATGACTTGATTCTTTTATCGTATATAGGATTATAATAAATAGAAAACCTCGCAAGATTTTTAAAAGAAAACTAGAAATATGTATAGTTGCCCTGCTCGGTCTTGAGCTAGATATGTGTAAAAAGAATATGCGACAAGGTAGCTCTGTAGCTCCGGTAGCCGTAAATGCTGGGCAATTTTGATGGCTATGGCGGTCGTCTTTTAGATCTCCTAGTTGATGACAACTTATAGGTTCTAACTCACATGCCCCAATTTTCAGTTTGTATGCGCCTGTACGAATAGCTGCAATGGTCTGATGGCATCCCAAGCAAATATTGCTATTATCAGGCCAATGTTAGATTATGCTAGAATTACCATCTACATATTAGGTTAAAATAACCATATTTTAATGTGAATTCATGTTACTTTAAAACTTAATATTTGTCTAAGGTTATCTTCGTAGTGGACGTTACAAATTCTATATTCCTTTCTATCTTCACACGTGATTTCTTATTCCACAGAATCCATAATACATGAATCAATTAGGTTTTTACTAAAGAAAATCAATACCTAACAATTAATAGCTAATTCTAGAGCATACATCTTGGCAACCACTACGAGTTTGGATGTGCATCCGTGGACGCTAAAAACCTATTCTATTCTATTCTATTCTATTCTATTCTATTCTATTCTATCCTAAAAATAGTTGCCAGGCACTATTCAAAGAAAAAATAACGCACTTGCCATCAACAATTTTCTAATGAAAAATGTACACATTTACATGGGGAGGAGGCTTCAGCTAAAACTGGTTGGAGCTCGTCCATAGCTAAAGCTACTAGTGCAAACACCTTTAGGTTCAACCACTCTTCTTTATCCAGCCTGTAGTAGGAAAGGACTAAGCTTCTCCTTTAATAAAATTTTGTAGACACAATTGTCTTTAAGGCATTTAAATTTTGCAAAGCACGTGAGTCTTGCAATATTAAAAGACTAATTGTACTCTCAGCGGAAAAGTCAGTATATACAAAAGAGATGTCACCTTTAATAAAGGCCGACGCAAAATACTGTGCTAGGTTGAAGAGGTCTTTAGCTTGTGTCGAATCGCTGACGTAGAAGGCTGAGTCTTCTATGTTGGTACCTTCTTCACTTTCTTCTTGCTCGACAGCTTCCTCTTTATGTGACAGGTCTCCTTCCCCTTCCCCTTCCCCTTCCCCTTCCTCTTCTGTAATCTGTAGGCTTGTTTCTTGGTGTTCAGTGGAGATTGGGCACTAGGGTCTCTTTGTCTGTCTCTTTGATTGGCTCTAACTGAAGGCATTTGGTAAAGTCAATCATACTTTTCGCTGGATACTTTGGTGTTGGCAGGTGTGGTAGTGCCCTTTTGATGGCTTTTGGAATATCCTTCATCTCATTCGTGATGAAGTTGTTCCCATATCATCCTTGTCGAATGTGTAAAACTTTAAAGGGGCTATACTCAAAGCTTTTGTAAACATCATTGAGCAAGAGATACTCTTCTCCGTCTATCTAGATCGAAGAATGGTGTCTCTAGGACTGTTCGAGCTAGCCCGGCATCTCCTTTGCTAGTTCCATTGCTTTTATCACCCTCTCTTACACGTCAGACTTGGTATGGATTGTGGCGGCAATAACTAGGGCTAAGGCGTAAGCCATAGCTATCTGGATGGCATCCTAAAAATGGAAATTCGAACTAGAACACTTCAAAACTGGAACATCCAACCTTGGGGAAGGGATATCACAATAAATTTGGCATTCTGATAAGTGAATTAACATGTTGAACTATGTTTCAAGGTAAAAGCATAAGGATCTAAAGAAACTTCAACATAGTCTGCGCTCTAATTTCTTTATAAAGGAGAAACATGTGAGACTAATTCATTGATGTAACATGATTCCCTGATACATATTCAAAAAATTTATATATTAGTGAAAATTGCTTACTTGTTACCTTTGATTGGTACTTAGAGGGTGTTCTAGTTCATTTTCACGTGGAAGTGTAGCACTAAAAAATGGTTGAATCCCCTCTGGTATAGATCACAATAGTGAAGGTTGATGTTGTGAATTCCATTTTTACAATTGTAAAGCTCAATTGCACCGTTGAATGATGAGAGGTTGAAGATAAGATCCTAGACCTTTTTAAGAAGCAAAAATATTATAAAATAGGAAGAAAAAATAGATTATATATGGTTTGTAGTTCAGAACGATGCTTCAATGTTTCAGAACAGTGTCAAAACACTGTTCACACTAGATTGCTTATTCCAAACTGGAAGTTCCAGATAGCTATGGCATAAGCTAGCTCTTAGAAGATAGATGTTCAACTAAGCTTTAGCCATGGAAAGTTGGAGTGGTTCCTCTTCAAACTCCAAAGTGAATTATCTCTTGTTGCTTCTCCTCTAGAGAGCTCTTTGAGACACGAGTTGCGAAGTACAACTTACCTGACTCATTCACTTCTCCCGCCATCTATGCTAAGTGCTCTCAGTAGAAGTCTGACTACGTTATGTAGTTGGTGTTGATCGTTTCTAGGACATCATGTTCTTTGATAAGGCGGCAGACGCTCCCCAACTAGGAGACATCAAGGTTCCAAACATGCTCTATGTAGTAACTATGAGTTATTGGTGAAATCCATATTTACAGACATGCAACATTTAACTTTTCATGACTTGAATTTTGAAGTATGTAGTCGTGATTGTTTGGTGGAAGTGTCATAGCAAATTTAATGAGAGGTCTTTTCCTCGCTCAATTCACACCAACTAATAGTGGCACGTATACAAGGGTGACACGGGAGACGTGGGTGACATGGTTTATACATGACACAACTTTCTAACTAAACTATTATATTACTAATTACTCGCATCCATAAGATAGTAAAAAATCAAAAATCTATGCTTTCACGAAAAGACAAAATGGCACACTTTTAAAAAGTTTCAAATTCGTAAACCGCCGGAAGGCGAAATTCCTCGATTTTTTGATGTTTTTTTAAAACAGGTAATTTTTGCTCTGGGGTTTCTCGGTGGCGCCGCTTAGAGCGCCGCCACAAGTTTATTTACTGTTATTTTACAACACCAGTTTATTTACAGTTGTATTTTACAAGACTTAATACTGCTTTACACGGATTTTTTACAAGATTTAATCAGCATGCCAACGATTTCCGCCATAGCTGAGATGCAGAGGAGCTGGCATTATGTCCTGAGAGAAGTATCGCCTCATGCCATGAGCCTTTACACAGATTTAATACAGATCGGATAACAATTTCATTAATCAGGAAAACTTACATATATTTCAAAGAATGAATCCCTGCTATGCAAGCCACTGATTTGCTTGAGTCTAAGAGCTACCACATCCATGCTTTTCTCGGATTCCAAGCTAAAACCCCAAGATTCTGCATGCCCACTCTTCTTTGGCCCGAAACCATGGCAAATAGGGTCGTAAGCTTCTTTCAAACAATCAGATATGTGCTTCTTCATGCCGCATGCAAACAAACCAGTTAAACTCTCTTCCCTGCTTCAAAAGCTCTGACCTCTGCTTCAAAACCTCTGGCCTCTGCTTCAAAACCTCTGATCTAAGCTGCTGATCTTCCAAAATGGTTGCAAGAAGCTCGAAAAACCTTTGCGCCTGCCAACAATGTTGTATCTCGCCTCTGTTCTACTGTCCGAACAAAAGGAAAATAGAAGCAGAACAGAAGATAAAGATCTTTCAAACTCAAAATAACCTTTAGCAACAAGATTAAGCGGAAACACTAAAAAACTCGTCCATTGTAAGCAAATAGCCGCTCCATAGGTAGCTCCAAGCTCCAGCAGCAGAAAAAAACAAAAAAGTTTGCAAGCGCCTCGACGACGACGGAGATCGCCATCGCCGAAGCTCCGGAAGTTCGCCATTGCCGAAGCTCGAAAAGGAAAAAAAAAATGACGAAAAAAGGGAAAAATACTATTTCCTTTTTGGATCGCCGGAATTTCGCCTTCCGGCGGTTTACGTGAGGGAGCCTGCCGGTTTACGGCCAGAAACCGCTCCAACCGGCAGGTTCCCTAGCACGTAGACTTGTACATCTAGACATGTTTGTGTGGTTTAAGATGTGAATTCGTTGCCCAAGTCGCATCATATTAAGAGGCACGCATACATGGAGAGATATGGAGGGGGAGATTTTGAATTCTTCTTAGAAACATTTATTAGAATTTATGAAGAACATAACAACCAAACAATCATAATGGATAACAATTAAAAAACTAATGTTAGCTTCGTCCTTATATGAGGTAGACCCACTGCAGAATAGATTGAATAGCTTCAACAAGGAGTCATGACTATGACAAAGAGATTTTCGATGTTTACAATGTAATAAATCGTTGTATGGAGCATTTATGCCTTGTAGAAGGACAAGTGGCACACAAGTGGCAGGGCCACGAACGTGCCAACAAACCCCTTAACAAGAGGTGAATATATGCATTTGAGTCCATATAATTGTACGCATAAGAGGAGCTATCTCACAATTGTATGTAGAGGTATTAATCAAATTATCTCGGGAAGTAAATCCTGTGATAAAGAACACTATAGGGGTGTGCCAAGGATGTCCTATATCTCCTACATTATTCGGCCTCTTTATTGACGAGCTTGAAGAATGGCTACATGCATGCTCTTTGGCAGGGACTCAGCTTGGAGCTTACATAGTACAGTTATTACTGTATGCTGATGATGTGGTGCTATTAGCATCCAAGAAACATGTGCTACAAGAGCATTTGCATAATTTAGCGCGTTTTGTGCAGCAAGGCAAATGAAAGTAAATATTGCAAAATCCAAAGTTATGGTGTTCAGGACAAGGGAGAGACCAAACTTCATGTATCTAGAGCAAGAAATTGCTAAGTTCAAAAGCATCTTAAGAGAGATGCGTCAGATGCGACACATCGAAAGCATCTAAAGCATCTAAGTTTTAAGATGCGGTTAAGATGCGTTAAAAAATTAAATTAAATTATTGAGAAATACCTTCACTCCATTGCAGCCTTAAATACCTTTGATCTATAGAGACTTTTAGAACTAAAATACAAAATATATATGAATAATAGAAGAGAAAGTCGTTACAGATCTTACTGTTATAAGTTTCTTGCTGCAGATTCTTTTGCCTTGTTGTAGGTCTTCTGACCTGTTGCATCAAACCCTCTTTCTCTATTGCTGACCTCCCAATCCTGATGCAAACTTCTGGCCCAACTCTTGACCTCCTTATAGACCTTACAGACCTGGATTGCTGCTTGTTCCATTGCCAAACAGAGAGCTTTGAAGAAACAATGGTTACAAAAGGCAAAAGAGACAATAAACGGCACTTATTTTAGGGTTAGCGATACCAGGCAATATAATCCAAGTGTTTTTGGCAAAAAAAAAAGAAAATTGAAAAAAATAGATGAAGCATCTATATAAGATGCGGGTGTCGATGCGCACACATCTACATCTAAGCATCTTATTTTAAGATGCGCACATCTTACGAACTTAGGGAAATTGAAACAGTGGAGAGCATAAGTACCTAGGGATAGATTTCTCCTCAAGATACAACTGGAAGGACTGTGTCAAAAGGAGATCCACATGCGGAAAAATGCCGCTCTATGATATGCTTTCTAAATGTTCTGAAATTTCTCTGCATGACTGGGGGCTTAGAAAGCTTGTGTTTAAGACATTGGTTCAAAACGTGCTATTGTATGGGGTTCCTATATGGGGACCTAGCATCTCTGCCAAGTTATGGAATCAAATAGAAACAATTCAAAAGCTAATTTTGAGAAATGTGCTTGGCATAAAAGCTCAGATACCATATGCAATTATGCTTGCAGAGGTAGGCATGTTTCCATTAGAATTGGAAGCATTATTTCAGACTGTAAATTTCATTAATAGGATTGGAGATCAATCACCAGAACGCTTATCCCATCAAGCAATGATGGTTTCAACGCAGCAAGGTTGGATGCATGATTTCAAAACCTGGGCAGGAAAATGGGGTCTGAATGATGAAAATTGGCCTAAATGTAAGACAGATGCAAGAGCATTATTAGAAAGACTTACAATTGAACGCTTATGGCAGCACCAAGGTAGTAGAATGCTTCATTACAGAACTCAGATAAATCACATGGGTGAGTATAAGAGCCAAGAGTATTTGTGGTCAGAAATGCCGACGCATCTAAAGTATGTCATAACTCGTTATAGAACGAGCTCGCATAAATTGGGAGTTGAGACAGACAGATGGTCAAATACTCCACTTGAAGACAGGGTATGTAGAGCTTGTGATTCTTATAGTGTAGAAGATGAGGCACATGTACTCCTGCATTGCACGGCTTATAACGAGATCAGGGAACAGTTTGAAATCCAAGCGTCAGATCTTCAGTCATTGTTTTTTATCTCTTGTTATGAGTTAGGATTATATTTGAAGGCAGTAGATAGTCATCGTACTTTGATATTAAAAATATGATGTACTTTGCTGGTTTTTAAGTGCTCCATGGCCTCTCAAGGCCCTAAGTGAGGAAGACCAAATAAATAAATAAAATAAACAAATAAATAATAATTCATTTATTCATAGTACTAAATGGCTTCAAAAACATGGTTTACTTCATCCTAGATACATTGTTTGCCTCTCACTTGAATATACAGAACTTCCATATAGAGCTTGTACTTAAAAAGCTCGTCCATATTAGAGCTCATCCATCTGAGCTTAGACCCTTGTATATATATCTTCTTATTTAAAATGGCAAGGCTTTGATTTTCGAGCCTAGAGCGCCGCATGTAATGCCGCATGCGGCGTTCCTCTTCCCCTTGCGGGACCTTTTTTATCGTGCGTCTGGTCTTCCTGTTCTAAGTTCAAAAATTTTGGAACTTCCATATTTCAGCGGGGCAGATGGTCGCATGGGGAGGCGATGGCACTGGTCGTTGCAGTCCTTCTAAATGTAAGTTTCTTTTACAATGTACTTCAGAACACCATTTTCGCAATCTTGATATCTCTTTTCGCCATTCAATCTGATTTGAAACAATTTATTGCAGATGGTTGAAACCCCCCTTCATCAGGCCACTACCAGCAATCAGGCTGACGTGATTCAATATCTGCTTGAATGGCAAGAGTCGGAGAAGGTCTGAGAATCACATCTCTTGGCGCAAACAGAGTCCTATCCTATTTCCTCAAGGTTTTGTTTATTCTTGCTTGATTTACATTGATTCTCCCACCTGCTTGCATTTGCAATTTATGGAACTTTTATTTGTCGCATTTAAGATCTGGATATTTGTAAAGACAGATCTTTCAATGATATTGCATTGTTAGAATTTTCAATGATACTAATTGTTTTCTCTAAGATATGATTCTTCTATCTTCTGTGCTTATTCTTTGACTTTCTAGGAGTTTTCCTGGATTTCTTACTTCTCATATATTTCTTATTTCTCATATATCCTGTAGGTGGAGAGGATACATACAGAATTTGTAGTTGCTTGGAGCAAGTGAATCTGTACCCTGCAGGATGTTTGCAGATTTTCGTTGGCATGCAATGTTCGTCTATTGTCCATTTTACATATCTGTGGCGTCATAGGTATTTGCAAAGCAACTTAGAAACTTCAACAAGTTTTATTTTTATTTTCAAATGGATGATCGGATTTACATGTGGTGGCATGTGGCCTGGACTAATAAAAGTTAAACATAGTCGCATATATCAGATATGCATGTTATTTTAGGCCTTTGCAAATGTCTAGATAGTGGTTTCACTTTCATATAGCATTGGAGTGATCGGTTGGATTCAAATCAATGGTACATGCTACATTTGTACTTTTGTAGCCTAATGCAAGTGTTTTCTATTCCAGTGTTTTTATACGATGTATTGGTCAAGTGCCCATGTTTTTTTTAATCTCGAAGAGGTCATTTTGACTTTTTTATTTTGACTGTTGCAGGGCAGATTGTCGCAGGGGGCATTTTCTTCAATAAGTCATGATGTAAGTACATTAGATCCTTTTATGCATTGCTAGCCTTTTACATCACATGCCACTCTTGCAAATGGTGATCAGTCTGATTCAAATCAATGGTACATGCTACCTTTGTACTTTTGTAGCTAATGCACGTGTTTTCTATTCTAGTGTTTTTATGCATAGCAAGATAAGTTCGATAAGAAGTCTCTAAATAAGGATGTATTGGCCAATTGTGCATGTTTTTCAATCTCGAAGAGGTCATTTTGACTTTTTTATTTTGATGTTGCAGGGCAGATTGTCGCGGGGGCCATTTCCTTCAATAAGTCATGATGTAAGCACGTCGGATCCTTTGATGTATGGCTAGTCTTTTTACCTCGCATGCCGCTCTTGCAAATGGTGATCAGTCTGATTCAAATCAATGGTACATGCTACATTTCTACGTCTGTAGCTAATGCAAGTGTTTTCTATTCCAGAGTTTTTATGCATAGCAAGATAAGTTCGATAAGAAGTCTCTAAATCTTCTTTTTTATTTTGGGAAGGGCTTTGGTTTTTGAGCCTGAAACGCCGCGTGTAATGCTGCATGCGGCATTCCCTCTTCCACTTGCGGGATTTTTTTGGTCATGTGCATCTATTGGCCTTCTTCCTCCACGGTTTTTCCCACTTTTGAGCAGAATAGCAGATGAGGAATCCGCTGAGTGGATCTGTAGTCGTAGCGGCGAGGTAGCTTCTCGAGCTTCTTTTTTATTCAAGCAGATTGCATACAGAGCTCCTTTGTTTTCTATAAACCTTTGCCCTTTTTGGGTCTCTATTCCGCTTATTATGTGTTTTATTTGAAGTTTCTTTGGTTCCAGTTGTGTCATGTCTCCTTTATAAGCAGTAACTGCATGAATCCAGTGCTTTATGGTTTCCCAGAAATCGGGTGGGTGATTTTGAAGGCGGTGCATTTCAATGGTTCTGTGGATCTATATTCATTCGCCTTCTCTAATAAGGTAGCTCCTTATCTTTATGACAAGCAAAAGCAGGAGGTTTTGGACGGTTAGCTCTTCACTTTGGATAGTACCTGATTGTTCATTTTTCACTCCTGCTGTGTTGGAGTGAAAAAAGTTCCCCTCTAAATATACATGCAGGGGAACTTGCTTCAAGTTAGGAGGCATCACATACATTGGTGTTTGTGATGGGAGATGGTTCAAGGCTTGGACATCGATCCCACATGACGCAGTTGGTGATTATGAGGTTCCCGAGTTTCTAACCAAGTATAACATTGTTGTTGGTAGATCCAAGTTGCAAGTGTGGGACATGATATTAGAGCATATTTACACATTCACGTTCGCCACCATAGCAGAAGGAGCTTCTATACCTGTCAGCTTTGCAAATGAGCTTTATATAGAGCAGACACTATTTATGTGGACCCAGTATATTTGTTTACGATTTTGTTTGAACTTCATATTCAGTGATGATTTTATCATCCTCTAGCTGCTTCTAAACTATAGAAATGGTGGCGATTGTTTCCTATTTTTCCAACATTTTTATAGAAACGAATTTAGTAGAATTGGATGTTTTACCATAAAATTGAGGTTTTTATTGTAAAATGTCCATTAATTTGGCGAACTTACTATAATTGGGATGCAATATTATCAAATTTTGGCGATTTTATGAAGTTCTTTAGCGTACGCATCCTAGTAAACTATCGAATCCAGATTTAAAAAATTGGTAAAATATAGCAACTTCACGAAGTTTCACACCTTAAAGTCATCACTGTTCATATTATATATACACTTTAAAGCTAAAGTTTGTTCCTTATCTATATGTGTCTATTGCACCTAAACATGTATTGCCTTAAATGCATTGTGCACATTCACGACATGAGATGCACATAAATGCCTTCACCACGTCCATGATTAATGCCCGGCATCGCCAGGCACACGTTTCTAGTTGTATATAAGATTAATAACATGTATTTCACTATGGGATTATACTTATGCGTATTTTTATTTCACTTTTTGCCCATTGAAAGAATACACGTATAGATTTGGGACTGAAATTTTGGTGGAGAAGATGTCCACTAGAGTACCACCTTGTAGGATTGAAAACAATCCCATCGATCCGAGACATCGGATCGCCATTCTAGAATGGGACGAGCATGCATGTTTTGCATGCATGTGGGCGGCGCATGCCCGTTCTGGTTGGGAGTTCGCTATTTTAGGCGCGTTTCTGCTTCGACTTCTCATCGGCGCTTCCTCTTCTCTCTCAGCAGTACCTTATTCTCTTTGATTTGTTTCGGTGGGAGGGGCTTCTTCTGCCTCGGGTTTGGCCAATTTGGCGTTTCTTTCATGTGTCCTTTCTCGGCCTTTAGCCTTCATCCTGTGACCTTCGGTCCCTCGATCCTAGTTTGTTAAGGAAGTCCTTTTGTATTGGGCGGTTTGTTGGTTTCATGCGAGTCCCATTCTAGAATCCCATCGATCCGAGACATCCGGATCGCCATTCTAGAATGGGACGAGCATGCATGTTTTGCATGCTTGGCGGGCGATGCCCTGCTGGTTGGGAGTTCGCTATTTTAGGGCGTTTACGCTCGACTTCTCTCGGCGCTTCTCTTCTCTCAATAGTACCTTATTCTCTTTGAACCCACCCTCCCCCTTCTTTGTTATTGTATTTTTATGGCGTGGCACGCCAAAGATAATCAGCCCCTCCACTCGGGAGGTTTGTTTTGTTTTGTTGGTGATGTGTGTGTGTTCATGCGGCGGCAGACTGTTTCGACTTTTCTATTCGTGGGTTTTTGGGAGCGATTTTTATGCCTTTACGCTTGTCTAAGCCCTTGCCAAGGCTTATCACTAGGGTTTTTCCTCGAAAACCAAAGGGCGGGTTTTTTAATCCGGTGATAAGCTTTTACAGTACACTAGCCCGATCTCTAGTAGCATTGTATTTTGTTGGGGTCCAAATGATATGATTGTATTTTCCCTTTATTTTTTATGGGTAGTTCGCATGTGTGCGGCTACCCACTATCCACCATTGTAGAAAATCTGCTGAGATGAATGAGAAGCAAGTCTAAGTCGGCGGTTTGTTGGTTTCATGCGAGTCCCATTCTAGAATGTGAAAAAATAAGAAGATAGCATGCTCTTAAATACAGCTCTTCACTTCACTTTCCATTGATGAAGAAATATATGCTGGTGCTTAGGATCATGACAATTGTTGCCCTTGAAAATGAAGAGATTCCTTCTTTTTCAAATTGCCCAGATGATTCATGTAGAAGCCAAATGGAATGCTGTCTTTGCTAGATCATTCCATGGACTTGGATACACTAAAGTCTGTTGTGTATACAAATTGCAAAGTGAAGAGATGCCGATGCTATAAGCAAGTTGGCCAAGATTACTAATACAAGATGAAACAATGCTCAATTATCTCATCCATCTATGCTATAAGCAGGATATCATAGACACTTCAGGACCAAAACATTGATGTGTCCCATAGGCCTATTGGTCCATGGATGATAAAACTCCATTCTATTCTATTCTATTCTATTCTATTCTATTCTATTCTATTCTATTCTATTCTATTCTATTCTATTCTATTCTATTCTATTCTATATGGAATGCACCAACGGCTCTCCTTTAACATCCTCATGAACCATCAAGCCTAGGAAGCCATTACTTGTGGCACATGTACCTTTTGCCAAATTGCATACCCATCTCAAAAGGAGAAACTCCAGCTCATTGTGTCAAGGGATGAGCTTGTCTTTTATATGTACACATTTATATATGTTTTATCTGTATTGATTGTGCTTTTAATTGAGGTGCTCAATTTCACATGTGGATGACAATGAATTTGTTTAAGGTTATGTCATCTTGCTAATAGTTTGTTATAATCTTCAATCTTTTTAGGAAGTCCAAAAATTAACAAAGCTGAAGACTACCAAAGTAGACCCACACCGAATCATCTTGACAGTTTATCAAAGCATGATGGTAATTTATTTTAAAGTCTCTGCCATCCTTTTGTGGTTATGCTAATCTACACTCTTCATAATATCAATACCAACTTGTGGAATGTACTTCAGATCAACTAGAAACTATTTCCATAAAATCTTTCTATTCATTGGGTTGCACCATATTTCTTTGTTCAGAAAATTAATATGCTAATATTTATACCCATCTTGATGTTTTAGGAACTCTACAATCTGTCAATGATGAGAATTCACATATGAATGTGAATACTAAAGCAGATCTATAGGAGGACATGAAGGTAACTTTAAGATGTCTACCATGTGAGCGTGTTTATGCTAATCCTTGCTATTTGCAAAATTTGCAATTGAAGACAAATACCAAACCATAATATGTACTTAGATCAATCCCCCTCTATGCATTCTTTCCATTCATCAGGTTGCACCTTATTCATTTGAAGAAAATTTCTAGCATGCTAATCTTTATATACGAATCTTGTTGTTTAAGGAACCCCACAATTTATTAATCATCATGAATTTCCACATGCTAATACTCTTATGAACGTGAATATGGTTCCACTTGTGTAGGTATAATGTCGTCACTTAACCACAATTCTGTATATAATTCTGGTATTTTTGTTACAGTAATTATTAGATTGTATATATATGGGAACTCCATAATTTGTAAACCACCAAGAGTTACAACGTAGAGAATTCTTTGTAGGATCCATTCGTGATGATAGCAATGTCTATGTCATTGTCAAAACTTAACAGGAGTTCCTGCTTACAAAAAGTACACCGTGAGGTTAAGAAGGGATAATGTGTAATAGGGGGGAGAGAGAGAGAGAGATAAGATAAGATAAGATAAGATAATGTTTATATTAACGTCTGTAAGACCATCAGGTCTAGAAGACGAACATCAATACTCATACAATTTTTAAACATCTAATGATCCCTTTCAGAGGTATCATTAGTCTGCATCTCCCTCTTTCTCATAAATATCCAATAAGGTATTATAGCTCTTTATAGACATCTCCCTCACTTTCATGACATCTGTTAAAAAATATCCAACGGTCGCAGGTTGCATGTCAAAAAACGCCCGTAGGGGCATTTCTGAGGATATCCTATGCCTATGTCTTAGTGCCTGATATGCTGGGCAATGCATCACCAAGTGTATCTCATCCTCGATCACATCATCACCACATACCTTGCATGTGCGTTTAGATCTCGGAAAGCCCCCCCATCGTCCCACTTCCACTCCCAAGTGATGGGAACTATGGCGCAATCTGGAGACCAAATGTTGTTTAAAATATGAAAGCCCACCAGCCAAGTGTGAGGCCTCCTTCAGTTCTGGATTAATCATTTCCCTGTAAAAAGCCATCTTAGTGCCTGGATTCCTCCAGCCCTTATCGCGTGCTTTCTTGTAAACATAGTCATCTAATTTGTCTGCCTCATCTGGTATCTCTTCTAACGTCATGCCCCATCGTTTCACCCATCGTTTCAGCCACGTAACAATACTTGCAAACCACCCCTTTAGGCTACTATGAATCATAGCCCTTCTAGGCAGCCTATCGTGATCCATATCTTGAATTTTTCTAACATACTTTATGGTCTCAAAGAATGCTTCAATTTCCAATTCATAGCCCCTGTTTAACCCAAGCAAATATATAACAAGATATATATGAAATGAAATGACGACCACCGTGTCTATGAGACGTTCAAATCCATACATTCCACATTATAAAAAATATCCTCTAATGCATCTTCAGAAAGAAATGCATCAGAGCTCTCCCCCTCATCTCCCTCATTCTCATTACCATCAATAACCTTTAGCACATTGTTCCTGTGTTCCATCGTTTCAATTATAAAATGACCTGTGATGTTTCCCGAGAGACCAAAAAATGCAACCAAATCATTACAGTTAATTTGGTATATAAGACGTAGACCTGCATACTGTGGGCAGCGCAAAAGAACATGTGCCTCATCCTCAATTTCTCCCATACCGCATAGCCTACACATCCTAAGCTCATGAGGTATGTTGCTCCATCTACCCACTTCCACTCCTAATCTGTGTGAGCTGAGCCTTAGTCTACTAATTGCATGCCTACACTTCACTGATATCCCTTCACTCAAATATCCTGGCTGCTGAAGAGAAGGATTAATGCACTGTTTATAATATGTTTTCTTCACTTCTGGGACACGCCACGATCTCATAATCACGTGTTCCTGTACCCAGGCCCTAATATCACCACGTTGGATATGTAAATCATTACATTCCAATCCCCATTTTTTCATCCAAGCTTGAACATCAGAGTACCATCCCTTGGACCTCGTTGCATCCATGGCAATTCTAGGCAAGCTCTCTTCGTGCATATCCATTTGTACCTTGCAAACATATTCAAGTGTTCTGCACAGTGCCTCTGCCTCTAGAGGCATCATGCCACATTCTGCCAACATCATATCGTATGGAGTTTGTGCCTTAACCCCTAATTCTGTTCTGAAAAATTTCTTCTGAACCTTTTCAACTTTTTTCCAGGTTTCTTCTGCTAGCCCAGGTGCCCACATCTCGCAGCCATATAGTACAACAGTTTGTACAAGCACTTTATATAGCATTTTCTTTAGTTCAAAATTCCAAATATCAGCATTTGCACTTCTGCGTTGCATACTATATAAAGCCTTCAACCCACCACTTAACCTCTGATCTACAGCCTGATTCCAACTTGGAGTTTTATCCACTTGAATCCCCAAATATTTATATGAGTCTACAATATCAACCTGTTCTCCTTTATATAAAAATTTAAGATGTCCAACTTTAAGTGCCCCAAAAACAATCAATTTAGTTTTAGTCAAATTCACCTTCATGCCCTTATTGTCACAGAAGAGAGACAAAGCATCTAAATGCTTCTGCATACCTGCCACTGACGGATAAAATAACTATATCATCTGCGTACAACAACATGTGCAACACATAGCCTCCCATGACCATACCATCTCCTCCAAGTTGTTTCACCCAATCTTCAAGCTGGTCTATAAACAGTCCAAACAAAGTAGGGGACATAGGGCAGCCCTGTTTGACCCCCATATTACTGCTCACCTCTTCTGAACCTACACCATAGTAAGGAAATGAAAGCTTTACCAATACCTTTTCATATAGCATCTTGACAGCATTTCTCAATTCCTCAGGTATCCCAAGCATCTCCATCCACTCCCAAAGATTCCCCCTATGTACAGTGTCAAATGCTTTTGTAAAATCCACAAAAAGTGCATATAATGGTTTTCTAGTTCCTATGACTGAGTCTATCAGAGCACGCAAAGTGATCAAATGATCTGTCGTTGATCTTTTAGGCCTGAAACCTGCTTGCCCCACTGCCCTAGCATTGTTCTCTTCAGCCCATCCACTAATCTTCCTGTTTACCATGGTGGCATATAGTTTGGCATACAAATTGCTAATCATTATCATTCTGTAATTGTTTGGATCTTTTTCATCCCCTAGTTTGTGCAAGGGAATAACTCTGTTCACTTGCCAACTGTGCGGAAAGCCCTCTCTCAAGACTGCATTCATTAATTTCCAAAGAATCTCATGAGTTTTCGGGCCTGCCCATTTAAACATCTCTGCTACTAATCCTAATGTATCTGCAGCTTTCCCATTTGCTAATGTTTGCAAACCTTCTTCTACATCCTCCAACGTGAACTCCCATCCCCTATCAGTTATATATTGCACTGACACATTGTCCTCTATGCCTGGGATGTGATACAATCTAGATATATAATCTAGTAATTCTTCCTTCCCTAACACCGCCGAGTGTTTTAATTTCGGTTTGATTCGATTCCAGAATCTCTTGGGCTCCTTAAGCAGCTCACCCATCATTTGCAAGTGCCTTTCATATAGAAATTTCTTCTTCTTTGATTTCACCATCTTCATATACTCTCTCTTAATCAACTTCTTTTCATCCCCCTTTGCTGTTTTAAATTCCTGTCTTTTCATCTTACATTCCTCATCAAACCAGCTATTACATGGCAGGCCTTTCAACTTTCTATGGGATACGTAGCATTTCTTAGCAGCATCCAGTACCATAGTACTAAGCAATGCACTAATGTCCTCGGCCTTATTAGGCCAATCTATTCTCGCTGCTTCCACTTCACATAGGGATTCATATTTATCAGCCTTATGAAAGCGCATGACAAATTTTTTTTGGGCCATCATTAGCAACTTTCTTAACAATCTCATATTTGCTAACTCGTAAAGAGATGAAAATGGGCACATGATCCGATTCAAGTCTCTCATCCCCAATCACAAAATTTACAATCTGCTATTACTAGATCAACCACACTGGATCCTCTACATGTGAGCTTCCCTGTATTTGGGTACTTATGAACACCATTATATATTACCATGTCTAATCCTGTACACATGCTGAGGAGATGATTACCTTGAGGAGTAGGCCACCTTATTCCATCTGCAGAAACTCTATTCCACCCACTTTGCATTAGCTCGTTTGCATCGATCATTTCCATCCATATAGGTTCTCCGTCTGTACTTGCAATTGCTGCCTGCCTACTCCCAATACGCCCATTAAAGTCTCCCATAAGGAGTGTTTCCCCCTGAGACAATAATTTAAGAACGTCTTGCTCCAAATCAAAAAAGGGATCATCCCTGTCTAGCACTCCACCATTATAAACTGGGGATTCACGTGGAGGAAAATAGCATCCTGCTATAAAGATCCTTCCTTTATGCCCAGATATCTCAACCCATATATGCTGTTTAGATCCATGTCCTTGTACTAGCCTTACCAAATGCTTCATTTTCTGCCTCACATAACATGCAATGCCACCATGACCCTTCAATCTCCAGTGTTTATAATTCCACACAGAATGTATCAGATCAAAACCTGCAATATCTACAGCACCGCGCTCTTCATTCTCACACGTCTCTAAAAAAAAGATTAAATCTGCTTGTTCCAGCATATCTCCCATCATATTTACTTTGGTCACATTTAAACTGTTTATATTCCAACACATAACCCTGGTGGTGTCGAATTCCTATGCAGCTTCCTCTTCAATTACCACCTTCCCACGACGCCAAAAAACCTTTTTGCCATTTTGCTTGGCTTCCCGAAATACCTGCACCTGCTCTTTATACTCTTGCAACTGGATCTTAGTAAGATCGTCATTTATCCATATCTTTTTCCCTTTCAACAAGGACTTCTTCTTTAGCACATTGATCTTATCTTCTCTTGAGCGAAACTTTACTATGATATGTCTGTCCCTGTTATTAGGCTTCCCAACCCGGAATGCTTCCATAATACCAGCATCAATTATTTGGAGCTCGTGTCTGCAAAAGGACATCATTGCTTCAGTGGTTTCTCTTCGGCTTCCTCCGACAGCCCTATGACTCTAAGATTCAGGGCTTTTTCTTTCCTTTCCTGCTCTTCAATATATGCTGCAAGCTGACTTTTCACCTGTATCATATCATTGCTATGATCTTCTCCACAAACATCGCTGGTCTGCTCTACAGTAGAGGGAAATCCCTGCTTAAACATCTCAAATTCCTCTCTCATTTCCCTCTTAAATTCTGCTACTTCTTGCAGCATTTTATTCTTGCAATTATCAATTTCATGCTGAACTTGAGCAAGAAGGAAAGACTTAAGATCATTTACCATACCTTGGACTGAAGATTCCATGGCTGATTTCATTGACGACATTGCTTGGTCCATTGCTTGTCTCATATGCCCACTCGCAAAGAACAAATCCTCCTTTGTAACTCCTCCGGCAATCTTACTAAGCTCCCCTGTTGCAGCTACAGACCCAACTTCATACTCAGCTGATATTCCGTCCAAAGCATCATGTTTTGCATCAAGTTTCTTCAATTGCATCTCTGCTTTTCCAAGCACGTTGTTTTGGACTGCTCCACCAAGTATCCCATCCAAAATTGCTCCTTCCGGAACCTGCAGTTGAGATGGGTCTGCACCAGCCACCTTCAATCCAATGGATCCGTCATATCCCCCTGATTCCGAGCTTGCTGACTCAGAATCCGACCCACCATCAGTTTTTTTAGGTTTTTTAGAGTTTTTGGGCATTTATTGCGGTAGGCCACGGAACCTCCCGAAAGCAGGACCCAACTCCATCATATTTCTTTGACCTAGTTTTATGTGCCATTAAGACTCCTTGTTTTTAAATCCCTCGGCCGCCGAAACTGGGCTGCGGATAGCATGTTGTGCCGCCTCGATGTCGTGAACCCCATTGCACCTGCATCGCTTGACCCAAAACAATGTTTTTTAAAGATCCTCCCCTGCTATCAAAATGGGCCGTTATGGCCGGGCACAGACCCACCTGCCAAGCCGACCGCCGCACCCACGTAAAAGCACGCATCGAGGTCCCTTTGGGATGCGAAAAGCCTAAAAAGCCAGAGAGAGAGAGAGAGAGAGAGAGAGAGAGAGAGAGAGAGAGAGAGAGAGAGAGAGAGAGAGAGAGAGAGAGAGAGAGAGAGAGAGAGAGAGAGAGAGAGAAGAGGGAAAGGGGAGAGGGAGGACAGAGAGAGAGAGGGGAGAAATAGAGAGAGAGAGAGAGAGAGAGAGAGAGAGAGAGAGAGAGAGAGAGAGAGAGAGAGAGAGAGAGAGAGAGAGAGAGAGAGAGAGAGAGAGAGAGAGAGAGAGAGAGAGAGAGAGAGAGAGAGAGAGAGAGAGATGAGATGAGATGAGATGAGATGAGATGAGATGAGATGAGATGAGATGAGATGAGATGAGATGAGATGAAATGAAATTTATTATCTCGTCTTCGAGACCGCCAGGTCTATGAGACGTTTACACATTGCTTTCAAAATCATAAAACAGATCATCCAGTGCATCCTCTGAGAATAATGCACTGGGCTCCTCTACCTCTATCTCCTCTACTGCACGTTGTTTCAATAGGTCCTCTCTGCATCCAAGAATATCAACTATACACCCCCCAATACATGATCCTGGATATGAGAAGAAATCACCAAGTGAAGTAGCCAAGACCCCATGCTTGAGTCTGATACTCGAATATGCTGGACATGAAGTCAAGACGTGAGTCTCGTCCTCTACCACCCCTCCATCACACACCCTGCAATGCCTAATGTCATGTGCAATATTTGCCCATCTCCCAATCTCTACCCCCAGGTGATGAGAGCTCAATCGGATCCTGGCAATCGCTTGTCTATATTTTACTGATATGGGCTCCCCAAGATAACGCGCTGCCTGCATGGAAGGATTCACATGTAATCTGTAATACTCTTTCTTCACTACTGGTACACTCCATGACTTATGTCGAAAGCTATCCCTGACCCATTCCTCTATATTTTCCTTATGTACTTCTAAATCATGGATACTCATTCCCCATTTTATAAGCCATCTCTCAATGTCTGCAAACCAGCCCTTGCTTTTTGTTTCCTCTAAAGCAAGTCGTGGTAGACTATTGTTTGGCAACTCATATAGCTTACACATGTAGCGTAAGAGTCTGCAAAGCGCTTCAGCCTCAAGTGGCATCATCCCACACTCCACTAACATCATATCGTATGGTGTTTGCATTTTGGTGCCTAGCTCCGTATGAAAAAATTTCTTTTGTATCTTCTCTATTTTTTTCCAGCTATCATTAGCAAGGCCCGGCCCCCAGACTTCACACCCGTATAGCACAACAATTTGCACCAATACTTTGTATAGCATGCGCTTCATCTCAAAATTCCATACCTCAGCGTGCACACACTTTTTTTGCATAGCATATAGTGCCTTTAAGCCCGCATTCACTCTATGCTCAACTGCTTGGTTCCAGGTGGGGCTCTTATCTACGTTCACCCCCAGATATTTGTAGTTGTCTACCACCTCCACGTGTTTGCCCATATAATCTAGCTGAATGTGATCGGTCTTACTTGCCCCAAATACCACCACTTTGGTCTTATCCAAGTTCACTATACCCTGATTACTGCAGAATGTCGCCAATGCATCTAAATGTCTTTGCATCCCTTGTATGCTCCGGGATAGCAAAACAATATCATCAGCATACAGTAAGAGCCTGAGAACATGTCCATACAGAGGTGTGCCATCTCCCCCATGTGCTCCTATCCATTCTTCCAATTGGTCTATGAATAACCCAAATAGAGTAGGTGATAAGGGGCACCCCTGCTTCACACCCATATTGCTCTCTACTACCTCATCGCAAAATTCCACAAAAGGAAATGACAATTGCACAAGTACCTTATCATAGAGTACCCTTACCGCATGCATGAGCTCCTTCGGGATGCCAAGATCTACCATCCTATGTCCCAGATTTTCTCTATTCACCATATCGAAAGCCTTGCTAAAATCCACAAATGTAGCATACAACGGTTTCCTTTTCCCCACTACTGAGTCCATCATGGCCCTAAGAGTAACCAAATGATCGGTCGTGGACTTCTTGGGCCTAAAACCTGCCTGCCCCACCGCCCTGACATTATGGTTTTCTGCCCACATACTTACCTTGCTCTCCAGAATAGATGCAAACAGTTTTGCATATAGGCTGCCCACCATGATAGTGCGATAGTTGCTCGGATCTTTTTTATCCCCTGACTTGTGCAATGGTACAACCCTGTTAACTTGCCACGACACAGGGAAGCCACCTGTCAAAGCTAAGTTAAACATATCTGCCAACTTATTTTCAACTGCCTCCCCCGCCCATTTAAGCAATTCCGCCACGAGGCCGCAAGTATCAGCCGCTTTGCCATTAGCAAGTCTCTTGAGCCCCCCACCCGTACATCCTCTACAGTGAATGCCAACATATCTGTTATAGTATCCGTGTCATCTGCCATCTTTTTGCCCCCGGGCACATCATAAAGCTTGCGCACATGCGCCATAAGCAGCTCTACTCGCAATTCATTGTCCGCATATTTCAACGGTTTGAGTCGCTTCCAGAATTTTTTTGGGTCCACCAGCAACTCTTTTACCATCTTCTCTTGTTTCCTGTACAAATACACTCTCTTTTTATTTTTTATCAGCTTAATGTACTCTTTCCTTTCCTGTGCCTTAGCTGCTCCATGTGATGATTTGAATCTTTCCCGCTGTCGCTTGCATTCCAAGTCAAACCAGCCATTGCAAGGCAATCCCATCCTTTGGCGATAAGAGACAAAACAACTGTCCGCTGATTGAAGCAAAATATTAGTCAACACATCATCTCCTGTAAGGAGTTCGGCCATACAAGAGCCTTAACTTTCTCCTCGCATATATCACTGTATTTCTCCGCCTTATCATATCTCAGATGTATCTGTTGTTTTTATGTCATATCAACCCGCTGCACGCCATGCAATTGCACTCTTATTTCAAGAAATACCGGTACATGGTCCGAGTTTTCATTCTCATCCCCAATGGATATGCTAACAATATGTTCCCCAAAGGAAGGTTTAGCAATGACATAGTCTACCACGCTTGCATTTTTACAGGTGCATTTACCCGATCCCGGATATCTTGTTGTTCCGTTGAAGATTACCATGTCAAAACCACTACACATATGTAGAACATGCCGGCCTTGCGGAGTTGGCCATTTCACCAAGTCATCAGATATCCTATTCCACCCAGTTTTCTCAAGCTCGCCATTATCCATCATCTCCAACCACTCCTCATTCCCATCTGGACTTACCAATGCTGCTTGGTTATTACCAGTGCGCCCATTAAAATCCCCCAATAGCAAGACTTCCCCTGTTCTACTCAATGCCAGAATATCCTGCTCTAAGTGGAAAAATGGGTCATCCCTATCAAGATCCCCCTTATCATACACCGGTGAATCCCTGGGCGGAAAATAACAGCCAGCAACATATATTTTGCTTGTCCTACCATTCAGCCCAATCCAAATACTCTGCGGCGATGCCTTATGCCTTAGCACCTCTATTGAGAGAGAGAGAGAGAGAGAGAGAGAGAGAGAGAGAGAGAGAGAGAGAGAGAGAGAGAGAGAGAGAGAGAGAGAGAGAGAGAGAGAGAGAGAGAGAGAGAGAGAGAGAGAGAGAGAGAGAGAGAGAGAGAGAGAGAGAGAGAGAGAGAGAGAGAGAGAGAGAGAGAGAGAGAGAGAGAGAGAGAGAGAGAGAGAGAGAGAGAGAGAGAGAGAGAGAGAGAGAGAGAGAGAGAGAGAGAGAGAGAGAGAGATTGCAAAATATAAAGAAGCATTAAGTACCTTAAGCACATAGAAGAAGAGAAAACTATCAAAAACATTTGTTGATGTCAAGACACTCTTTGGTAATGCAACTTCCAATGAGAAGAAAGAATTTGTTTAAGTTGCATCCAAGTGGTTGCCTGAACTTGATCTTCAAACTACTAAGAAAATCAATGCAGATAAGAAGATTTTGAATACTATAATTGGTTCTATGGGGGTCATAAGAATCTGAAGAGTTATGATAGATGGGTGGATGGATGGATAGTATTTTTCGCATGATATCACGAAGAGCCCCAAAATTACTGCAATGGTTTATGCAGTTAATTAAACCTGCTTTCTCTAGAAGGTTGGGAGTTATTGGTTTAATGAGACGAAAAAATAATGATCTAGGAGGTCTAATGAGACGAAAAAATAAATTCAAAGTTAAAAGAGATACTATATTTAATGGAGCTCAGTATTAAGTATAGGATGATAATACTGCTAAGGGATTGACCAAGGCAGATGTTTGGTCTAGATATTCTAGTTCAAACTGGTTTTTTTTTTTTTTGAAGGCAAGGTTGGTGGGACTTGCACCCACCCACGTCTCTCACCCGATGGTAGCTACTGGGTTTTGAACCCTGGTGGGGGTCACCCCAACCCAAGGCCTTACCACACCATCTAGTGGGTTTTGAACCCTGGTGGGGGTCACCCCAACCCAAAGCCTTACCACTAAACCACCACCGCGATGGGCAAATTATTAGGTTTATTACAAATTTTGTGAGAAGAAGATTAACAACAAAAGCTAAATGATGAGCCTTGGTCCATGTTCGAAAACAAATCCAAGTGCGACAAACCTTTTTATGATGAAAGAATTTTGGTGGTTGCCTTTTGGAGATACAATACTAGAGTATCACCATGCAAAATGCATGTGATCAAATTCAAATCCTCTGGAAAGAAGGTGACCTCTCATCGAGGAGGAGTGTCGAGATATATGATATCGAGATCACCATCTTGCCGCTAGAAGTGGTGTATCAGCACTTAGCACTTAAAACACTCAGCACATAAGTGCTGGCTAAGCACTTTATCAGAGTCTAGCAGCGGCCCACCACTTGTCATAATTAGCTACGACATAATTAGGACTGGTTGGTAACAAGAGCAATTAATATTGCCCGCCCATTGTATATCTTGTATTCTCACATGCGTTTCAATACAATTCAATTTTGCCTTAGTTTTGGGAGCTTGCACTCTCAAATATCGGTGTGCATCCCCTTCCCTCCCTTTCTTGGTGCAATCTTGACATTAATGACGCATAAGTTGATATTCCTTCACCATAAGGATAAGCGTCTCACAAGTAAGATTTTTTCTAGCAGACAGTACGTTGAAATATACTTGTTGCACTTTGGTCGATGTGGACAAGTTTTTTCTTTCTAGGCGATGACACAACCTATTTTCTTATCAAATGAGAGAATAAAATTTCTCTAATTAATGTTTTATAACTTTATTTTCAAAAACCATCAGGATTTCTAGGATGCTTTAGATGTCGCCTACACTTCGTGTTCATGTAAGAACTATTCATTCTGGGGGAAGGATGAAGGCCTCATCTATGATTGTATCTATTTCTAGATGGATACAATTGTTGTTTTAAATCCAGGCCTTGGCTGCAGACTCTAGTGGCTTGTGTATGAGCATAATTAATGCCCCAATGCAAACATTGGAGTTCCAGTTCCGGTTCCAAGAAAAGTTGTATGTTGAGGCGACAGAGTTGCAGCCCCAGAGACCACACTATGTTGAGACCAATATCCAGACATCGTCTTCATGCACAATGGAGCCATCACTGTAGGATGCCTCGGTGCCTGACACTAAGCCATCAATTTGTGCATTAAGGGTCACTGAGACAGAGAGGGGGTCAGACATATTTAGATGCATTTATGCATTTTTTTACTATTATTATGCATGTCCCTACTACTGGAATTGTGTCTGTTGTTAGGATGGGGGTTGCGCACCCAAATCGTCTTCGCCACCTTTTACTTCAGTTTCAAGACGAGCTAGGTCGCCTACATATTCTTCAGCTAACAACCATCTTAAAGGCACTAGCTTCTCAATCCAAAGAGGATCTTTCTCTATTTAATTGTACGAGCTCGCACAGTGATGGAAGCACATCAACACAAAAAATGGGTAGTTTATAGGGGAGGCCCATTTGTCGACCAAAAGCCTTCCAACCTTTGGACTGACTAAGTCTAGAAGATTTAAGTAGCATCATGTTATTACTAGCATTATTTCTATTTCTATTATTAGCTCTTTGCAATTTTGGGCTTTCATGTCCCTTCTGTTGTTTGGGTTCCATGGCCAATTGGCCTTCATGGATATTAAAATTTTTACCTACCTACCTACCTATCTATCTATCTATCTATCTATCTTCATGTTGCTATTGTTTTCCCTGGTGTTCTTCTTCTCGATGTTCTTCTTGTTGGGACTCTTTCTTTTAGTATCCTTCTTGCTATATTTGTCTTTTACCTTCTTAGTTTATTTTCTTTATCTTCTTATCATTATACGAAGATAAATTCAATTGTCAAAACCATCAAGCTAACTAAGAGAGAGAATGCAAATGAAAGAAAGCCACATCTGGGCATCTCCACTAAAAACCAACAACAAGAGTCACAATGCTGAAAAATAGAGGCAGCAGAGTCAAGAGCTACAGAGAGGGGCAGAGGAAGCCGACAACAGGGCCAAAGGCACTAGGGTCTTCAGGGCCTAAGCCTAACAAACGGGAAACAAGCAGTTGTTGTTGGATAGAAGGCAAAACATAACCTGAATCAGAGCGCCAACGACCATGAGCCTTGAAAATTCTATCTGGGACATTCAAAGCAGCTGCTGAAGTGGCTCCTCCTCTTCTTGCTGAATGGGTACCAAAAGCACTAGCATCTTCACCAATGGCAGCAAGGCAATGCTTGAACCAAGTTCTCAGAGTGGAATATGAAACGGGCCTTCTCCTTAGAAAGCAACCATGATGTGTCACACGTATACCCCTAATCAAATGGCCTCCAGCCACACCATCCACTTCAGCATAATTCCCTAACTTCAACAGTCTTTCCAAAAGGCCAACGGGGCAATAAGGACCAGAGAGGCGAGCAATAGAGACCCAGGCACCAACACCCAACTGATCTGTCTTGGAGGAACGGATAAAAAGACTAGCATGGGTATCCAAAATCAGAATCTCATTCCAAAACAAGGATAGCAGCTCTTTGCTACGCAAGAAGGCAACGAAAGAAAAAACAATAGCTGTACATCTCATAACATCCAAAAGGGAAGCTGAAGGAGAAGCAAATTGCACAAAGACCTTGCGGATCATATGGGGAAGGATGGGTTGTTTCTTTTTAAGTGAAGGAATGGATAATCTCTTAGCCACATCTCGAGCAAGGCCAACTAATGGATGATCTGTAGGCTTTGAGTAACCGGCAAGCAGATGATGAAAGGAAACAGCAGCAATGGTCGTGCTGACACGAGCTAATGGATTAGAAAAGGAAGTGATCAACAATGTGAGAAAAAGGCAAACAGTGGAAGGCTCCGCAGGTAGGAAAACTAGGTTCTTAGACTTGCACCAATTCTTAAAAAGGTTCCAAGCATGTTGATAACCCCTCAAAGTACTGTCAGATCTAGAAGACACCAAAAACTTTTGAAAACACTTCTTCAAATATAGCAACTCATCGTCTCCATCCAAAGTTAGCCAAAATTCTGAAGAGAAAACATCTGCAAGAGCACAAACTCACCTAATTAGTATTCATAACTCGTAACGCAATAATAGGACTTGTCGGCTTCCGAAGCGGCAACTTAGAGGACGTACTAGGTACAAGACCTTTACCACCAGCAGGAAAATACAAGTGGTCTACAATCTTCGAATCCCATTCTCCAGCGTCATCATGTAAGGCTGACCACCATGGAGCTGATTCCCAATGAAAGATCACCAAGGTGCAATCGGCTTTGCAGGCTCTAGCAAATGCAAAAGCTTTGAAGGTCAAGGCTGGTGGAGGGAAACAATAATTATTCACACCATACCAAGATTGAGAAAAGGCATTTGGAGGGCAAGGATCCCCTGGGATAGGGTGCCAACAGTTGAAATTAGGTAAGAGATGGTTGTCTAGATTGGCAAAGCGATCCCACTCATGGGGCCCCCAGGCTAGGTCAATGATGCGAAAAACCTCGGGGCTATAGTCATCAAAATCCCTCGGCTTAGACAAATAATCGCCCATCGATTGAGGCTCTGGGGAATCCAAGCAGGCTTTAGGATGATATTATGACGAAGACAAAATGTGAAGATCTGGAGACACAAGCAATGAAGGGTTGGGATCCTAGAGCCCCCTTTATTCAAAATGTAAAAACAATTCAAGGAATCTCCATAAGCAAATAGACACTTCCCAGCCGGGCCACTAGCAGTGCAGACAAACCAGCATCAACTCCGGCCGATTTGGGGTGGCCCAAAGAAACCTAAAGGAAATATGAGGAAAGGAAAGGGGAAACGACCAAGGCAATCCAAAAAGCCAGAAGATGTCGAACAGAAGATGTCGAACAGGACAACCAGACAACCAGGCAAGGACGTGGGTGCTATAGAAGGATGGTCTACGGCAAACACCAAGGGAGATGCAGATGAGCTGATGAAAAAGGAGGAGAGAAAGAAAGCTATAAATGGACGTCAGATGAGCTGTAACTGCCAAAACTAACTTCAGGGGAATGGTTTTGACAATTACATCAGTTATGCTCTTCTCTTTTGCGGTAGAAGGAGGTATACCATATTCAATTTACTTCAATGGCTTTGTTTATACCATGATTTGGCCAAGGCCACCCAATTTGGAATGTTCCCTCCGTTTTTACCACCGACGCCATTAGGTAAAATAACCATATCCCCAGAAAGCATACTAAGTGGACTGGACACCCTTAATATGGGGAACTTTGCTGCATAGGCTCGAATTCCAGACCATATATGGAACTTATACTTCCTGCGGCTCTTTTTAGGCTTTAGTATTTCTCAATCCATCCATAGAAACGTGGAAGATAGATAGATGGTAGGCGTGAGCCCCGGTGAGAAAAGAGATTAGAATGGAATTTCTCTTCATTCCCTCGACCATGATATTAAAACAGAGGTTCCTTTTAAAGTATTTCATTTCTCCGATTGATGTTGAAAAATCAGCGGATGAGTTGTGGTTAGGGGTGAACTGCCTGGCGGACTTTCGTCCCTATTCGAGGGTCAATCTCATGGTCAGGCAGGCTTATATTATTACGCCAATGTCACTTGGACTAAAAAATTAGGATTGCACTTGTTATATGACTTAACCAAAAATCTGGTAACGACCGCACGAATGTCTTCAACATGGACTCAAAGTGAAATTGAATTACGCATGATGATGCAAAGATGTCGATCCGGCATGTGCTCTACACTGGTTTTGAAGTATTTCATTTCTCAGACTAATGTTGAAAATCAGCGGATGAGTTGTGGTTAGGGGTGAAATGCCTAGCGGACTTTCGTCCCTATTCGAGGGTCAGTCTCATGGTCAGGCATGCTTATATTATTATGCCAATATCACTAGCAGTCCTTTGTCAAAATGCAGGAGATGGTGACACAAAACTAGGGTTGTGCTTGTTACATGACTTAACCAAATATCTCAACTGTAACGACTGCCCAATTGTCTCCAACGTGGACTCAGTGAAATTGAATTTTCCATGAAGATGCGACATGCCGATCTGGGTTGTGCTCTACCGTGATGAATCATGAGGTTTTGAAGTCCCCATAGGCCAGAGAAAAGAGCATGGGAACAACATACAGGACTATCATCTCCTTTGGTAAGATTTTCCAACCTCTCCGCTTGAGTAACTTTGGTACCATTAGTTAATGCATATTTGTAGTTAATTTACTGTATTTGGGTAAAAGCACGAAAGGGTGTACGTACATCGTACTGAATTGAAGGACGAATTTGTGCTTTTTTGGGGTACATTTTAGATGTACATCAAGATACTATGGTTTGTTGTTTTGTGTCAGATATGCAATGATTGCAAGATCATCCCTGACATTCCCCCCGAAATTCTTGGTTAACCACCGAACCACCAAACCAATTCGAATGGATCCGTCCCTCCCTTTCCGAAATTCCCCCCTTTCACAGGACGAACACCGAACGAATTCCAGAAGCAAACACATGCCAATTGAATCTACAAGAAATACAAATCAATTTCAATCTGTTCATGGAGGGTGAGAATTCCAATGGAAGTGATGGTTCTAAAGCGTAAGTATGCCGACATTGGCCCGGTGTTATGCCACAAAACAAATAAAGCGTGTTGTTGAAGTCGGTAGATTGCATCCTCGATTCTTCGGCAAACGCTTCGTCCAGATCAAAGATTAGTTTTTTGTGATCGTTTGTTGCAAGATGACAGGCTTTTTCCTGTTTTCGAACCTGTAATTGGAAATCCTTCTGAAGTTATTGTTATGAAATCAATGATTAGAAACTTGAAAGATGGGCTTCAAGAAGTAAAGTCGCTAATAGCAAAGATAAATTGGCTGCAAAACATTCACATTATTATCAATGATTGTTGGAAAAAAGGAGATATAAACAAGAATGTTTCTTCAAAATTGCTAAAGATCTGACCAAGAAATTTATCCAAAGCTGCAGCAAGAAGGAAGATAATGTCATTAAGTGGAGCAAATGTATGGGCTTTGGCGGGAAGGATGCCAAGATCAAATAGAATCGATGATTCAATCAAATGTCGGGGTTAAGTGAATTTTGGCTTGACAATACCAAAGTTTCACCAAAGGTTAGAGATGTCATGAAGAGGGAGAACACAAGCAATACAATACCTTGATATCTCCGCAGGTTTGCTCTTGTAATTGAATCAATTTAGTTTTGGAGATTATGTTTTCTTCCAAAATTCTTTCATGACTTTCTTCTCAGTACATTCTAGTTTTGTTCGAGTGACACGTTAATGAATACACATGGTTTTCATGAAATGTATTGCATTTTACATTGTTTACATTTATACATTGTTTACACAAAGAATGATGAGAAATCTTGCGGTGATGTGCTATTAGGTACTTTTTAGATGTACATCCATTAACACTTACATGTCCATGCATTTTGCATTTGCATGTACTTGAATATCAAAATTACATCATTCTACGGTTTAGTGTACTTTCGGGTAATGAAGCCAAACAAATCGACATATGTACATTAGTTGTACTAATATTGTAACATTAATGTGATGTACTAATATTGGAACATTAATTAGATGTACTTTGGATGTACATGGATGTACATTGGATGTACTGAGAATGCATCGATGGGGCTGTTCGTACATTAGATGTCTTGATGTACATTAGATGTACATGATAACAGTCGAATCGGAACTGTTGGATGGACATTTTATGTACATAGACCATACATTAATTGTACAATAGTATAGTTCAATACTCTTTTGGCATCGGTTGCCGACATCATTTTGCTAACATGGTCTTTAATGGTTTTGTTCTTTGCGATCCCGAGCTTTATCAGCGGTTTGTATATCGAGAATCGATACCAAAATTAAGCCGACGGTTAAAGTATCCGAAACCTGATTGCATAAGGAAATAGAAGGAGAGAAACACATGTTGTTGTGTCAAACATGAGCAAGCGGATCTGTCTGAAAGGCCTTCAATGATATGAGGAGATCCCTACATGTTAATTGCACTTGCTGCGATTAATGCGTGCATCCCAACAAAACAATGGAGTATGTCAAGCAAACAAGAAGACTTTTGATAATGTTAGTATCTTGTGGAGGTCAGCGGTTTGCGAAAATTTGTGACGGATGAATGGCATAAACTAAAATGCATCAAAGGTGAATGTGATGAATGTGGAGTGAAGAAATTCGACATTTGTCCAAGCGAGGAAGATGGAATTCAGAATGTGGACCGGCAAGTATATGCATATGTCAATGAGCCATCAAAAAGGTACATCGGAAGGCTTAGATTAGTTGATCGAATGACAAAGCATCTGTTTTTGTTAAAGAACATGAAAAATCAGCTTGCTAAGTTTATAGATCATAACTTTACATTGACACTTTGGCGAGAGCAAAACAGTTTAAAAGATGTGTTGAGAAACTCAGGATAATAGTGTGTTGTCATTTGTTGACTTTGAGAGAACTACACATTGAAACCAGGGGACGAGAAGTGCAATCCGAGCATTGGAATCTCGATCAAATTAGTATTTTGGTCCATATTTCAATGATGAAAATAGAAGGTAAGCTTAAAAAAGCGAGTGCATTTCTATGTTTTGGATGATGAAAGCATGACACTCATTTTGTGCAACATGGTTTTAAATTACATTTGGGGTGGCTTAAGAATAATGGAGGTGGACACATAAACCTTCATTATGTGTGGTCGGATGGTTGTGCATCTCAATTCAAATCAAGACGGGCATGGTATGGAATCTGTAGATACCATGTTGAAAATAAAATTCGAAAGTGATATGGAATTTCTTTGGATCTGGCCATGGGAAAGGCACACGTGATGGCGAGGCTGGTATAGCAAAGTTGTGGCTTGAGAGCGAGCAGAAAAAACAAAATGGCATGCCAGTGACAGGTGCAGAAACAGCTTGTGCAGTTTTAAGGGCCAAGGAATCGGATTGTGAAAGGGTGTTTTGGGAGGTTGGAAAAACAGATGTGAACAGGCGGCAAGCATTCAATTGCAAGACTTTACGGTACTTTCAGCCAGATACATTACGTGTCAACTATAAACCCATGCCAGATCCAACAAAGTTGCTATCTCAGAGACCACTCTTGTGCTTTTGTGATGCTTGCATTAACTTCAATTGGTTGAATTGTGAGAACATTAAACATTGTGGAGAATGGTCTCTAAAAAGTTTGGAGCCCACAGATCATATTGCCTCTTGTGGTGAAGCTGAAAATGATGTGGATGTTTTGTATGCGAGAAGGCGAAATTTTGGTTTAGATGACCTTTGTAGGAGTTTGGATGTATTTGTGTCTTTTGCGACACCGGACAATGTGGAAGGTGTTTCATACTATGTTATCATGTGCACGAGGGAAAAGCATGCATTGGAAGAAGATTCAATTGGTGACTATGGAAATGATTACTCTGGCGGCACTAGTGTCATTGAAGGACAATATTATGAACTAATCCCGGCTGCCACAATAAGTATAAAACCGCTTCCTACTAAGAATGTTTTGGTACTGCGCAGAATCCGTGATTGGGGTTCGAATCCCATTCAAGAAAGTAAAACACAATTTGAAGGGGCAAGCCAAACATTTCACTTGCCGGATGAAGTCCATGAGACATTGTTATCACAACTTCCAAAGAATTGTAGATGACTTGGACTAAGTCAGGATCTCGTGGTACTTTCGAAATATTGTAATACTTTGTTCATATAAGAGATAAGAACTGAACAAATTTTCATTGTACATGACAAGGACTACTTCAATAGTGCATTAGGTACATCAATGTACATAATATGTACATCCTATGTGCATCTTATGTACATCTGTTGTACATTCCAGAGATATTTGTTAAGTGTAAGTTGATTAGAATTGAACATAAGAAAGTTGAATTACATAAACATTAAAATAGTTTTGATCATGGCAAAGATAAGAAATGGACAGGTTTTCATGTACAAAAGGTTCATATATTTATATTGTGGACATAAATACAACACACCTGAAAGTGAGCATGGCTCATAATTCATGGCCTAGCTTCAAAATGTCAGTAGGAGCCTGATATCTTATGACTATTGCATCATGTCTTCCAGCCCGCCTAGAGAGGTAGAGATATCCTCCTCTAACGCAAAGTAGTCCATGCAGTTTCTATAGCTCGTGCCACTTAGGCAAACCTTTCCATCCTACATGGCCTTCATCTTCAGGACCGTGCCTTCCCCAAGGGTTGTGCAACAAGTGATTTGCTGCCAATATACATTTTGTGGTTGCTCGTTCCTCATAGTTTTCAATTTGGTCAACCTTTTCCCACGATCAAGAACAAGATTATAGAGGCGATAATCGGTCCCCAACCCTATGTGCTTGCGGCTTGTGTTGGTTTCTATTACCTCACGGGTGTTAGCGAGAACTCTATCTCTTAGTTTCATAATAGTCTTTTGTGTTTTGAGTCCATTCATCTACAAAGCAAATGAAGATTGACTTAATTATGTATACACACTCATAATTGTACCAATAAGAAAGACGGTAAAAAGCAGTACTCAAGTGCAATGAACAAAACTTTCATACATATATTCATAACATTTGAATTTGTACATCGGTTTTAGTACGTACCAACAATGGGCCACTCGAGAGGCCAATAACATGACGGCGGTTTCTCCATTGCTTGCTCCATATATTGACTAAATTTAGGCGCAGAGCACCCAAGTTCTTTGCCATAGTTTGCCAAAGACAAAATATTTTCCACCGCTTTCGATATGCTATATCTGTGCATTAGTCATTGGATGCTCTTTTTACATACACTATACCATCTTCAGCCATTTTCAATCCATTAAGCCATGGAATGAGCTCCATGACAAACAACCGTAAGCCAACTAATATTGGTGTCCAAGAGAAAGGACATATGTAGCTTCCTCACGGGATTGAGTGGATTTGTATCTCTCGTCATCGATCAAAGCGTATTTCCATAGTACTTCTGGGTACTCTTTCCATACCACGACTAATGGCTTCACAAACAAGCCCTTTTGAGGTTCAAGAGGGTGTTTGTGTGGCGAGTCCAACACTTGCTCTCGGCTGTAAACAAACTTCACTTTATGGAAAAAGCATCACAAATTTGATCCACAATTGGTAGAAGATTTTTAGAAGTGAGTGAAGACGGATGACAACATCAAACCCTTCTCTTACAAATGCAAACAGTGATGCTAACCCTGGCCTGCAGTAAAAAAACATGTTTCCTATATTGAATTGAAGCTCATCTTTCTGGATCTTTTGGTATCTTGAGTTAATATTTTCATTCTTGTGCACACTCTTGCCCAACACAGAATTTAAGTCAAAGATAATGAGCTTTCTCCCCTGAATTAGATGATTCACTGTCGACAACAAAACACTTGAGAGTCTATTCACAATTTATAATTACATTTCAGATTACACAATTGAGAAAACACATTGATAATTACACAATTGTTATTTGCACAGGTGTAAGTGAGTCAAATAAATTAATTTTTTCATTACTTATTGAGTACAAAGAAGCTCGGAGCATGGCTCATACAAAACTGTAATTCACAAACAAGTCAAAGGGACTATCTACCCTGTGTAGGAACAACTGCTTGTATATTCATCTCGCCTTCTACAATTAATGCCTCCATTAGATGATCCCTCCGTGACTTGGCATAGGCATCAGTGAACCAACTGGGTGTCATCTGCATGGTGCACAAGCATTAGAGGACTATACCAACAAATAACTAATAGGAAAATAACATGTTCTACTTACAAAAATGGAGCTTGGCTGTGCATCAACCACGACATCTATGAATTTGTGCATGTAAGCCACAATGTACATGCAAGGGTTGCTGGTACTAGTTTCTGGCATTTTAGGACAGAACACAGGAGCATCAAAGTTCTTCCTACCATGATTTAAGCTGTTGGATCCGAGCATCATGTTATTGATCACAAGCTTATGAAACCTGCAAAATTGCAATGTGAGAATAAATCAAGCATAAGAAATTGCAATATGAGAATAATCAAATCATAAAACTAAAACAGAAACTCATACTTACTTCTGGACCACTTTAGCATCGGGTACATAGCCTTTGACAGGAGAGAGGATCTGTATACTTGGGCTAGCTATAGATGGACAAGAGCTTTTCACCGGACCAGCAAGCACAAGTATTGCCAATGCCACATTTGGGCCTTGCAGAATTGGAACAAATATGTATTGGCATCTTGCAATCAAAATGCCATCCAACCCTTCCTTTATGTTAGTGTTACGTGCATCCGCCTTCGTTCTTGAGGGAATTCACAAAATTCGAAGGTGTCCGGTCGAACTGTAAAAAACTTGTGTTTCCAATCAGATGGAAGACTGCTACAAAGGTACCTGCACACAAATCCAGAATACATATTAATACATAAGATGAGTGACTTAGGGAATGAAATAACATAAATATGTTGAAATGCTAGCCTACCTCCCATAGACATCTACCATCTTAGAGGTCAAGTCCGCTTCAGCCGAGAACTTCGTCAACATCACTTTGAAAGATAGAGGGTGGTGAGGCTTAGGAGGACGGTCCCTATAAGGAGTGAATGGAACCAACCTTTAGGATTCGGTTCACTAAACCGTATAAGGAAACAACAAAGATTAGCAAAAGAATATATCTATTGTAATCAATTGTATATTACTCACCTTGTAAATTCATCACCGCTTCAAAGATCTTACGTGGACTGCTGCACCTTATTTGTTATCACATCAATATTTGCTTGTAGATCCTCATCCTCTTCCTCTTAGGTTCACTTCGGAAGGATCGGGGATCAGCTTCCTTCACTACCGTGATCGTGTCCTATGTACAAAAATGTGGTGGTAAATTATCATAACCTGAGATGTTTAACAAAATTAGTTCATCTTGGACATACCTCTTTCTAGGTGGTGGTGGCACTTTTTTTGCACGGAGATTTTCTTTTTAGGAGGACATTTTTTTCTTTGCTAGAGATTTTTTTTTTTTTCCTCTTGGAGTGCCATCACCAACATTCTTTTGCCTCCTCTTTGGAGTGGACTCAACTACCAACTCAGCTTCCTCTTCCACGGTATCTCATGGGATAAAATCACGGATCTGATTCCTTTGTAGCTTCAGAATGAGGTCCAGGCGGGGGACGCAGATGATCTTTGAGACAATTTGAATCTTTCTTAGCTTCTCCAATTACTAATTTAGCACTTGGTGATGAAGGAGTTTTACATTGCGGCGATCATTGAAGGGTGCACTTTTGCAAGCTGCTTTAGCTTTCTCAAGTGCCATCCTCTCAATTTCCTCAACTTCACTTTGCCATGTTCGAGGAGGCAGCATTTGCTTGCATTGTTCTATTACGGGCAGCCTTTGTAAATGTCATTGGTGATCCGAGCTGGAAGGTAGAGGATCTACAAATTCGATGCGCTTATTATGCTCAAGTAAAATCTGTAAAGAGAGTCGATCATGCAGATGGCTCAAGAACATCAGCCATTAAAAGCATACGGGATAGGAACGACCTCATCCGCAAAACAAACAAATGACCTAAATTTCAATAGACATAAAAGAACATGAAAAGCAGAACTAATGAGAAATATCCGGTACATTACGCCAAGCATGTACATTTCATGTACATAAAATGTACCAAATGTAAGTAACTACATTTAACTATAGCCAAATGTACATGTACATGTTCCTCAATGTACATAAAGGTACATCAGTGTACCCAGATGTACACTGATGTACCCAGATGTACCCAGGTATCCGGTTAGGGAATGTAGATCTATGCCCAAAAAAGCACATATATGTAAAAATGCACATACTTATGAATCCATCTACGGATGCACTCTAAAAATAAATGCATGTACATCTATTTGCAAATGTAGAGACTCCATTAGAGACATGTACAACCGATACAAAGCGCACTCCAAGCTCAAAAATAAAAGCATCAATAAACAAGCAAATATATGCCTATGTACCTCTGCTTACAGATGTAAACTAAAAGTTATACATGTACAAGGAATAGCAATGCACTGAAAGCCATACATGTAGAACTATGCAGATTACAATAACAAATATGAATTAAGTGAAATATAAGTTTAAATTAGTTGAGAGCAATGCATACCTTTCACTGTTAGGAAACCAAGTTGAATTGAATGCCCTCATCCCGGATGCAACCTTTTATGCAATTACGTCTTTCATGGACCGAGATAACACAAGCGAAGAGGCAATAAGCATCTACGCATGGAGCTAGCAACAACAAACCGGTTTTGCCCAAAGCCTTGGCCACAAAAGTACATGAACTGAATGTGATGAACTGCTCTATAGAAGTAGCTCCCTGAGGGTAGGGCCTGGTCTTGAGAACAATAGGTCCTGCTCTCCCCATGAAATCCAAAATCTGTGAATGCCTTTGCTGAACCAATTCAATGCAATTAAGTTTTTCCTTTGCTTGTTCAATTGAGATTTCATGCCTTTCAATTTCTTTAGTTGCTTCCTGCAAACCAATGTCTAGCTTAGAAGAGTGCTGCTCTTTATCATGTCTACTCATAACCAAGTCTTCCAACTTGTACTTCAACACTCCGAACATAACTTGATTTCCAGCAGGATCCTGGGACAATTTGTCAAATTCCTGTTTTGTCTCATCTATTTTCTCGGCGGATTCGCTCTGAGATCTTGGGATAGCATATCCTTTCTACCCTCAATCCGGTGATGACCTTCAATGCATCCCTCTTTCTTTCTTCCAATGCTTCTACTTCATTCAATAGGTTAGTTTTCTCCTCCAACCCATGCTTAAGTAAGCGCTTTATTGTGTCAACATCGATCTAGAATAACCCGGGGCTCTAATATTCTCACGCAATACGATGTCTGTTTGATAGTTGAGGATTTTTTGTTGTAGGGTCCCTGTAAGCGTCACGAAATGAGGGTTTTGGCAAGATCTTTGGCGGTCCTAGCCACGTCCATCCAATCAACAAGCCGTCCCTTCAAGTGAAGAGCAAATGCTCTGGCAAAATAGGTAGAAATATAATGGTTTGTAACCACCAATTCATAATATTTAAAAAAATCATCTTTCCATGCGTTCTGGATTCTCCCTTCCTTGAATCCTCGTCTGTTTTTTGGAGCTTCACCCCATACCTCGTTCATAACCATCTCTAGGTTGGGTATGTGGGCCTCTGCATGTTTATCACGGAGGTCTTTGGCTTAGATCACCTCAGAACCCAAACGTAAACTCCTTGGAGGTAAAAATCCACTGCCGGAAGCACTGGCATCTTGCTTGGGCTGTGGTGATGAGCAAGCACTCATCTGGGGGCGTTTTGTGGCCATAGCTAGATGAAGAATTCGTGATCGGAATTCAAGCAGAGAAGGCAGGGGCGGGATAGTGAACGAGAGGCAAACCAAGAAAGAATTTGGGAAAGAATTTCAAAATCCGATAATTGCGGGTTCAGAGTAGTGGATAGCCATTAATCATGGCAGTTACTAGCGGATCATGATGACAGTTATTCCAAAAATGTGCATTTTGTACATATGTATATGTACAAAAAGGGCTTCATTTATAGACACCCTTTCATGCTTTTACCCATTTATTGGTTTAACAGTCTCTTTTATTTTTTATTTTGTAATTTAATATTCTCAAATACCTTCTTAAATATCTTCCATTCCATAAATTGATAACCCAAATTCACATCATATTCCTTGGGATATGTAGGCAATTTGATAGGTCCACATCTTTTGCATTTGAGAAAAACACAATTATGTGCATGGCATTCATCCTTCTCTTTGAAGCATATTAGGGCTCTCCAATGATCAGATGTAGAGGCATATATACAACTACTATTGGCATTGCAAGTGGAACCTGAGCCACACACATCAGAATTGCTGGTGCAATTGGAGCCATGTATGCTTTGATCAAGTATCACTTTGTTTATGGCTTGCCTTACGAAATTTGTTCTTGAATGATACACGTTTCTCTATCTTCCATCCCTCTAATATAAAGTGGTTTCAAAGATCTCCATGCTCAATCTTCTTCTTCTGGAGATGAGATCTGGAATCTATCAAGACCAATACTAAGTCGATGTTGCTCAAAAAGCTCACAAGCCAAAGGCTTGGTCAAGAGATCTGCAGTATTGTCCCATGTAGGAAGATGCATAATTTGAACTTGTTTATCAACCAACAAGGTTCCTCACAAAATGATAATGCTTGGGAACATGCTAACTTCAGGGGAACATCAAGCAATGCCACCTTTATTATCCATAAGCATCCTTTCTGGTCTAGGAGTGTATTCCCCAATGCCGTCAAGAAAATCCTTCAAATTAATGATCTCACAGGCTGCTGTAAATGCTGCAACATACTCCACTTCAGTGGAAGAAAGACATATATGGCCCTGTTTCTTGCTGATCCAAGCAATGGCAGCATTGGCAAGCAGAAAGCATATGCCGGATATGGACCTAGAGTTGTCTATCACGTTGCAAAGTGAGGAAACATTGTATGTCAGCAATGAAAAAGCATCACTATTGCTGCAATATATAAGGCCATAATCAGCAGTACTCTTTAAGTATCGGAGAATGTGCTTGACCATTTCCCAATGCTTATGACCTGGATCTGCCGAAAATTGGCTTAGAGCTATAACAGCAAATGCAATATCAGGTCTGGTGCAAACCATGCAATACATAAGGATGTCAATCAATTGTGGAAATGGAACTTTTGCCATAGAAAGACGCAACATCAAATTGTGGACAATCTTGCTTGGTAAAAAGAGAATCTGGATTCATAAGGACTTTAGATGGATTGCAATCAGCCATGTCAAAGTGCTCAAGCATTTTTTCAATGTACTTCTTTTGGGAGATATGAAGAATGCCTTTGTTCCGGTCTCTTGCAATTTACAAACCCAAACAATCGTGAGTTTTACCCAAGTCTACCATTGGAAACTTAGCAGTAAGCCTTGTCTTGAATTCAGCAATGTGCTCATTATTGTTGTCTATGAGCAAGGAATCATCCACATACAAAGCAATGATGAGTAAGAACTTGCCTTGACGACAGATGTAGACATTAGAATCGGCCTCAATAGGCTGGAATCCTTGATCTTTGAAGAAAGAATCTATAGTCTTGTACCAAGCACATGATGCTTGCTTTAACTCATAAAGTGCCATTCGTCAATTTGCATACTAAATGCTCAGCACTAGCTTTGACATAACCCGGAGGTTGCTTCATATATATTTCTTCATCAAGCTTGCCATTAAGAAATGCTATTTTGACATCTGTTTGATGAACCTACAGATTATAATGAGCAGCAAATGAAAGAAAAATGTGAATGCTCATCATCTTGACCACTGGAGAAAATGTTTCCAAGTAACCAATACCATATTGCTGGCTGAGACCCTGTGCAACCAAGCATGCTTTGTAGCTGCTGATGGCGCCATCAGAATAGATCTTGCATTTGTAGACCCATTTGTTACCAACGACCTTCCGATCATGAGGAAGAGGAACCAAATCCCAAATGCCATTTTGAACAGTAGAATTAGAATCCACTTTGTAGTCCATTGCCTGCTTCCAATGAGGTGCAGCAGCACATGAAATAGCTTCATGATAGCTGGTGGTTCAATGATATTAGTAGCATCACAAAACTCCATAATGCTAGGCATAATTTCGGCATAGAAGGCAAACCCTTGAGGAGGGAAACATTTCCTTTTTTCTCGACCAAGTTCTTCTTCAACTCCTCCTTGATCAAGATGATCAAAATCACCTCCTAGATCAAATGAGTCAAGATCTCCTCCTTGATCAGATGTGTCAAGATATGCGCTGTGATCAGGAAACAGAGGTGTTGTAAGCACTGCAGGTGTTGAAACCACTGCAGGTTCTAGAACTGCTCCACTAGAATAATTAGAAATTGAGTCCGATGGATTAGAAGCTACGACATCATCTGTTACCCATGCAGAGATATCAATAAATTCCACATTAGGAGTTTCTAAACCTTGCTGAAATGCCGAAACATCTTCATGAAAAATAACATCTCAATTAACACAAAGCTTCTTGGTATCCAGATCAATCAGCCTATAACCATGAAAGAGATGTTCATATTATAATAATTTGATCCAGTTGATCCATGTGATAGCTGGAACTGCATTTGAGAAGTGCACAGTGATGATTGCATGATTGAAATTCACAGATGCCTAAGGTGTATTTAGCCATGGTAGGCTATGGTGCAACCTATTTCCTAGGTGAAGTGGTTATGCATACAATAATCGTTCGAACCCATCGAAACTACTGAAGACTTTAAATGGTTAAATAGAATAGAATAGAATAGTTTTTTTATCGTCCACTGAGACCAATCGGCCTATGGGACCCAGAAGAAGCGCAGCAAACTTATTACTGTCCGGGTTAAAAAACCCCCGCCCCGAAGGGTTTTCGAGGGAAAAACCGTGGCAGTAATAAGAATGCTGTCAAACTGTACAAGTATACATCATCATGAAATAAATGTGTATGTACATGTCAAGTGCGCGTGCCGAGGACATAGCTGATCTCGCATGTCCATGACCTCCCCGAAGGTATGATCCTAGCATCCCACGGATGCCGTGCTCAATGTCACATGTAGCGGCTGGCCAGGCCCGACCAACTTCGGCAAAGATAAGCGTCCGGATTTGATCATATCTTTGGGCAACTTTGAAGGGTATGAGATTCATCCTCAATGACTCCCATTTGGCGGCATTGGAGAGCTCGGCCCCGACGTGGCTCACCAATCCATCCGCCTGTCTCACCGAAGATGATGTGCCCCGCATGCGAATGGAGGCAATGAGTCGGCGTCTTTTCATGGGCAAGTGGGTCCGCAGTAGCATTGTGGGCCTCGTTCCAATGTGGGATTTATGTGGCACCGTGGTAGTGTCTTTGTCTTGACCTGTTCAAGGGCGGCATCCCAAAGCTTGCTGATGAAGCAAGAGTCAAGATATTGCCTCGGGCTATGGCGACCGCCTCTGTTTGCACATGTATGCACCTCGTCCTCCCCGCACATTCCATCTAGCCATCCATTGAGCTCTCTTTTCCTCCAAAGAGGCCTTGAGGTTGTAGGCCCCATTGCCATGATATAAGCTAGTTTTGGGAGACGAGCATCGCCCATGTTGACCACCTTCCGAAAAATAGACAATGTGGCTTATCAAGGGGCCCTCCGAAGAGGCAAAAATCACGCTTTTCTCGCGGTAGAATTTGATATGGGACGTGGACTTCACCCCTAGTGCTCGCATTACCAAGAAGGCTTTTCAGACCTCGCTCCAAGTCATTCCAAGTAGCTTAGGATACTCTCTGGGCCCCATACTTCCACCCCGTATAAAAGGGACGGGCTCCACTAAGACTTTGAGCAGGTGTGGTGATGGGTCCAATCATACAACTCCGCTCTATGACTATTGTTTTGCATTGCATATAGTGCTTTCCAGCCCCAGTAACTCGTGAAATGTATGGATGTGTCCCGGTGCATAGTAGACGGAAACTCCACTCCCAAATATTTGTATGTGGATGCTACTTCCACATTACGCCCTCGATAACGGAAGGAGGGGATCCCTACCGTCGTGAAGATGATATGAAAACCACCTTAGTCTTGGCCAAGTTGACACGCATATCGGTTGCTTGACAAAATGTGTCCGGGGCATCGAGATGTCGTTGCATGTCCTGGCTGGTGTGTAAGCTAGAGGTCCACATCATCGGCATATATTAACCGCTTGATGATCCGGTAGAGAAGGTGAGCCCCGCCGCCCCCATTATCAACCAAGCCCAGCTCTCCAATTGATCAATGTAAAGCCCAAACAATGTTGGGGAGAGAGGGCATCCCTGGCGAACCCCGATACTACTATCAAATGGTTGGCTTGTCGGCCGCAACCGGCCGAGCATCTTTCATAAAGCACGTATTAATCGCATTACGCAAATCTACGGAACCCCAACCGCCGCATAATCTTGCCCATAGTTTTTCCCCGAGGCACGGTGTCAAATGCCTTTGCAAAATCCACGAAGCAACAATATAGATCCCCGACGGGCGGTTCTGGCCGTCTTCAACCAGAGCTCGCAATGTGAAGATGTGGTCAATGGTTGAGTGTGGGGGTCCGAATCTCGCACGGGTGAGGGCCATTATCTCGCCGCCTCGCCCAGCCGGGTCAACCGCTGCTCGAGAATCCCAAAGAAGCAATTTTGCAAACACCGAACTGACCATGATTGTTCGGTATCATCGGGCGTGGCGGGTCACCGCCTTTATAGATGGGAACAACTCGCTATTGGTCCCCGTGATCGGGAAGCCTTCTGTAATGCCTTGTTGAACAAGGCGGGCCAACACGGGTATTATGGACGGCCCCGCCCACTTAAGCAATTCTCGCCTTCGCGCATGCCATCCCGGTCCGGGGCTTTCCCATTGGCAAGACGCCGTAAGCCTTGTTCCACGTCCGAATCGTGATTTCCAAAGATCGGGCCTTCTTGCTTGGGGTAATCTTTGCATGTGCACCCCGAGGGTCATTATAGCTGTTGCAAGTATTGCCTCCACCGCCGGGAGTGATGTTCCCCGTGGGTTGTATGCGGCTTTCTAAGAACCCTTCGCCAGAAGGTCCTGGGGTGACGTTCCAGGAGATAAAACATTTCCCTTTGATGTGCTGCAATGTACCTGGCTTTCTTAGCTTTAAGGAAGACGGTATTGTCCGGACCGCATGTGGGCGTAAAAGCGTGGTCACGTGACTTGGCGGAGCCGGCGTTTGTGTTCCTTGCACTCGTGCATCAAACCATTGATTACGTGGGAAGGTTGTGTTCTCGGAGGTCCGTCGCGGCTGGCTTATCCCAAAGCATCTCTCTGCCATGATCCTAAGCACATCGGCCACGGGCCATCTGTTGCTCTAGTGTAGGATATTGCAAAATTTCTGCGGGTCATCTATAAGCATCCGGGTATAAGCCTCGCGATGTTCATAATCCAATCGCAGGTGAGGCATGTGAGGAGTTGTGGCACGGGGGTTCGCCCAACCCGCCAAGCCAACTTCAAGTAAAGTGGTAAGTGGTCCGAGTCGATCTCTTCATCCCTATTAGTTGTTCCCACTGGAAGTGCTTGACGACATGCATATCCCGCCAGGCACCAAAGACATAGTCCACCACGCTAGATCCTCCCCCCGGGTTTTCCCGCCTACAAGTGCTTTTTGGGTGGGGCCACCGCTGTGCTACCCATTGCAGATTACCAGTCAAAGATACCACGAGCAAAAGCAATTGTCTACCATAGCGTAGACCCGATTGTCATCCGATGTCCGGGCTGCCGCTTCGCAGACGCAGCTGCAATATATCATCGATCAAGGGATCAAATCTCATGGGTTGTTCTACCCCTAAGGCGCCGCATTGAAGTCTCCAAGGAGTATGACACGCCTAATCCGCAGATGTCCGCCAGTATGTCATCATATAGATCGCCATAGGGGTCCAGCCTATCCACATCCGGAAGTGGGTGTGATAGAAGTTGCGCGCATGTGGAAAGTAGCGGGCGCCACAAAGAGGGGTCTGCATCGCAGCTTTGCACACGCACCCACAAGTACCGGGTTGTGCTTGTCTCCGTCTTGAACAAGGAAACCGACCGTGCCAAGGCCGCTCGATAGTAGCAGGCAACTCCCCATGCCCCCGCTTTCTGTGCAATCATTGAAGATTGAGTAGCGCAGTATCCCGCAAGTCGGGTATCCCGTGGTCCGCGATGCTCCCATGTTTCCATAAGGAAGATCAGATCCATATCTGCAGCAGAGAGTTAAGACTATCTCCCTTCGCATGGGAAGCCCCGACAATTCCAGGAGACCATGCGGAGGCACAATTCCTATTTGTCGGCCAGGGGCGGCGGTTGGGGATTCAATGGCAGCAGAAGGGGGATGGCGTAGAGAGGTAGCCCGAGATGTGCGAGCAACAGAAGGTGAAGCAACTTGAGCAATGCGGCAGATAGGTGCGAAGAAGTGGCATGGTCGGGGCCGCTGTTGGAGGTTAAGCGGATTGGCCAGGATTTGGTGGCTTGAAAATTTGCATCTTACCCGAATCATCCCTGCGGCTCCTCCTGTCTGCGAATGCTTTTAACTTTAGCCAACTTCGTGCTGCGGTCTTCTTGTTGGGCTGGGGGTCAGGTCTCGGTCAACATACAAGGCGGTTCCCTACCGGTTACCCCGGCGTGGGATAGGCTGCTTTCCTTGCATCTCAGACTGTGAGCGTGACTACGATGAAGCGGGCTCAAGGCCAGCGCCATGGCGTCTCGCCCCTAATAATATGTCTTGGGCACGGGGAATGTCATTCGAGCAAGAATCAACATTTGGAGCCGGTTAATGAGGTCCTCCCCACTCTTCTCTCGGGTGCCACGCACCACCACATTGTGGCTTCTCGCCTCCGGCTCCGGAACTCTCGATTTTTGGGTCAATCCTGCCGCAAGACAACAGAGTTGTTTGTTGTCGACGGAGCATAGGTCGCGGGCCTACATTGGGGCGGGGTGGCATAGAGTGGCTTGGGGTGCAAGAGTGACGGTCCCGGGCCGACACCTTGCGCACTTTTGGCGGGATCGCCGTGGGTGTATAGCGGCTCTCTCCTTCTCGGGCGGGGAGCTTAGCTCCTGCTGAAATTGTTGCCGCCTTTTCAATTCACGCATGCACCGCAAGAATTGCTCATGAGCCTCGCATTGAGGCCCTTGCCTTGTTCGCTGATGGCTGCCCTCGCCTCCCGCGACCTTCGATTCGAAGCTGCAGAGCTATGCTCCGTGATTCTCGCAAGTTTAGAGTCCAGCATATGGTTCATTGCAGAGGCCACTTCTTGTGTCTCAACCCTAGTTTGAAGGGCTCTCAATTGTGACCGGGCTTTCTTCAAAAGCGAATTGAACTTTTTCAGATCACAAGAGCAGCCTCCTCGGCCCTCGATTGAAGGCGGGAGATGGTTGCCATTGTCTCTTGCTCAACACGTTGCTTTTCCTGTGTCATGGTTTCAATGGCGGTGGACATGGAATCCATGCGGGCCTGCATGTCAGCAAGACTCTTCTTGTCCTTCTGCCTTTCAGAGTGCACTAGGCGAAGGCCATCTTCTAGGTGCTGTATGCGGGTCTCCATGCCAGAAACACGCTGTTTTTCAGTAGCCAGCTGCTTCTTGAGCAATTTGGGTGTGGAGGCCTGCATTTCCTCTGCCAAGCAAGCAATTCGAGCTTTGTTGCCCTCTGCCATTGCTTGAACCTGTTTCCAGTGCTCCTCAACTGCCTGGTTTGGTGGTGGTGAAGCCCGGATACGGCTTGCCGCTAGGCTAGAGTATCTGTCATAGGCCTGTCGAGCTATATTTGTTGCACGAGACTTTGCCCGCGCTTCTCTTTTCAATGTGCACCTATCAATTTTGCCAGTGTCATCTGGTCTGCGATTGGGGATGGCATCTATGTACTCTCCCAATAGAAGTTTTGCTGCCATATCTGCGCTAGGTAGAGGGGGATCGCCAGATTCGCACCATCCACATGCATATCCGGTGGGTTGGATGAAGGGACGCAGGGCTCGGTCCGCTCTTCTATCACCGGAGTTGCCATGAATAGGTGTCACCCTACGACGCTTGTCCGAAAAAGCCTCCAAGCACTTTGATCACGACAACCTCGCCCCTTTACGACGCCCGTCCGAAAAGCTTCCACGCGGTCGGCAGCGCAGCTTCCAAGTGCAAGAAGAAGTGTGTTCTTTTCACCTTACGTGCACACCGCCTGAAAGTGTTCAAGTGCATAAACCGCTGACCTCAAGTTCAACCTCGCCACCTTTACGCATAATTTGTCCAAATGAAACCTCGGCCCCTTTACAGACGCCGTCCAAAGCTTCCACGCGGTCGGCAGCGCAGTTTCCAAGTGCAAGAAGCAAGTGTGTGCTCTTTCACCTTATGCATTTCCCCGGCCCGAAAGTGTTCAAGTGCATAAATCAAGCGCAGCCTCAAGTTCAACCTCTGCCACCTTACGCACAATTTGTGCGAAATGAAAATAAGCAATGGCTTTTCCCTCTTACAGGCGCCCGCCTCGCAAGGCTTTAGCATGTAAATGTTTTAATCCAAGGTGATTGGATGGTATCACACCCTTTGAATCCCGCCTTTAAAATCGGGTTGCAAAACTGGCTGTTTTCTCCTCTCGGATCTTAAGCAAATATGGATAAACCATATGTCTTTAGAATCATCACGAATAAGCATTCTAATGATATGCATTGCTCCCAAAAAGAGCAGCTGCGAGATCAATAGATATGAAGAAAAGTATATAGTGCTGAAAAAATAGAACAATGGAAACCCTAAATCCAGCACTGAAAATCTGTTGTTTTCACTCTGAAATCCTGTTCAAACATCAGCAACATAAAATATCTTTGAAATAACTCTGAGAGAGCTCTCCAAAGATATAAATTTCACGTAAAACCGAAAGTCACAGAGAAATAGATATGAACAAAATGTAATATGAACCACAAAGCGGTGGTGCAGGCTGAAAATCTGTGTTTTTGCTATGGAAACACCATTCAAACACATGCAAATCACATACCTTCAGAAAGATCTCTGAGGGAGCTTTCCAACGCGATAAATTTCAGCTGAAACGGAGTTAAAATTCCCCAAATATTATAAAACATATGTGGACAATACCATGAGCACTTCAGGGTTTTTTGTGCCCTCAATTTGCAGCCCGAAAATCTGAGTTTTTGCTGAGGAAATAGTATTAAAAACACATACAGATTACATACCAATAGGAAGAAATCTGAGATGGCTTCCCAACGCAATAAATTTCAGCTGAAACAGAGTTTTTGATCTCCAGATATGATCAAAAGTGGGCAGCACCACCAATACTTCAGGGTTTTTTGGAGCCCCCAATTTGCAGCCCGGAAATCTGTGTTTCTGATGCAGAATAATTAGTGAAACATATACAAATCACATACCGACAGAAAGAGCTCTGAGATGGCTTTCCAACGCAACAAATTTCGGCTTCTAAGCAGAGGAGCTTTTTCCAGATGATGTTGGCAGCATGTGGTGTTGTATTCTTTGGAGAGAGGACGATGAGAAGTTGTATTTTTAAAGGTAAAAGGAGAGGCAAATATGTTTCGAACTTGTTTAGCAAGCCCATGACCGTCGGGACTGATTCTCCGTGAATCGGTGCCGCCTAACACAGTATAAAAAGGAGATAAGATCAAATCGGCCTTGCAGTCAGCGTTTCTGAGCGGATTCATCTATTGATGAATGCCTGAGCTGTCGGCATTGCTAAAGGTTGTCATGAAATTATAAAGCTACAGTGTCTTATTTCATTGCTACAGTAGACTATTTCAATGGTTGGTTGCATTAAGACTATTGAAAAGGTTTATTGTATCTTGTAAGTGTGACCTTACTAGCATCATCTTTGATTAACTAAGTTGTAATCATTGGATAATTCATTGCTAGACATTTTTCTTAATTCAATAACAGTGGTATCAGAGCAGCCAGGTTACTATGTCTAGCAGGTTTGGAGCTTCATTACTCAATGGCATTAAAATCTATGAAGGAGGTCCTGGATTCCAAATCTGGAAGGAACAAATTAAAAATGTCTTAGAGAATGAAAATTTGTGGGAGTTAGTTTCAGAATCTAATGGTTCAACTAGTATTGTGGCAGGCAGGAGCAGCACCTCGTCTAGTGTAGCTGGAGATAGAAGAGAAAGTAGCTCTTCTGAAGAAAGAGTGGCAGCAGAAAGAGTGACTGTAAGTTCAACAAAGATTAAGGAGGCATATGCTATTCTAACAAGCAAGGTTGGGGCATCCATTCTGCTAAAAATCAGAGGCAAGTCACCATATAGTATTCTGCTTGAAATCTTATAGTATTTTGTGAATATTATTATACAGTATAGCAAATTTTGTACTTGCATACCCCACAAACGAGGAACTTTACGTACGGTATAGATTAAGGAATAAGGGGTGAATATGCCTATCCAACAGCTCTCGCTGCCCTACGTCACCCCCCGTGTGAATATGCACCCAAACCAAAGGGGGTTTAAGGGGGATTTTAATTTAAATGTGTTGGACCCAATGGTTATGTTAATTAATGTCAATGGTAGTTATGTGTTGGTTGTTAATGTCAATGGTTGTTATGTGTTGGGGGATTTAATTTTTATATGTTGGATGTTAATGGTTTGTGTTGCAAAAATTTTTTTGGTCCCTTAGGGGCCTTAGGGACGCCCCCAGGTGTGACAAAAATTTTAGAATTCAAACCGGAAAAAAAAACTAGAATTCATTTGAGGCTTTCATCACACAGAGCTTTTGAATTTGATCACAATAAAACAAATAGAACATAAGTAAAAGTTACCATAAAGATAGAGCAGATTGATCCCATTATTCTCGAAAGTCATAAAGTTTACAACACAAAGAAAACCCTCTGTTATTATGCTACATATTGTTACTCCGCTACAACTATTTCTCTTTCACAATGACACCATTGTTTATCAATCCATATGATTTTGGATGCTCCATCTCTAGCTTAAAGGTAATGCATGATTCACCTTACGGTTCGATTAAAGTTCCAAACCTACAATATAAATGTATTCTTGTGGCCTTTGCTTGACCGATCAAGGCGGACATGGAAAAGGGCGGAATAATCCTTTGTTGTGTGCATAAGAATTCGTTTGTTGATTGAAGCTAAAGGCTGGCTGCTATGAACAATCCGGAAGCCGTAAATATCCAAGAGTTGAAAGCAAACAGAGGGCCTAAACTTGAATCTAGCAAAGAAATCATAGGAAGGAAACAAAAGGGGTTTTCAAAAGACTACATTGTAGAATCAGAAACCAATACCTTGTAAAAAAAACATTATGCTAACTGAAGAAACATTAAAAAACAAATACCTTTGTAAGTGTGAGCAAAAAATCCATCTCGTGGTAGTAAAATCCACTCCGGCAATAAGAATCCAAGAGGACATGCACACACATGCACACACATGCACACATGCACACATGCACATGCACTTGCACTTGCACTTGCACATGCACAATACACATGCATATGCATATGAACATGCACATGCACACACATGCACATGCATGTGCACATGCACACACATGCACATGCACACACTTGCACAGTGTTCATGCACAAACACATGCAGAGAAAGACAACAACCCTCGGATTGTTCCAACCAACGAAAATCAACGGCCCATAAAGGGTGCACTCTAGAAATACTATTTAGTACACCTCAACGAATACAACAACGAAATCATAGAAAAACCATATGAAAAAGCGTATAAAAATCTAAAAGTAACCCCCTGTTATTATGCTACATATTTACTTCAACATTATGAAGAAAAATTGTCATCTCAAATTGACATTCTAGATAAAGAGCTTAGAAAATTAAGGCTCAAAGAAGAGGATGATCTCACAAAGTTTTTTTCAAGGTTTGACAACATAATTGCAGATCTTGAAGGAGCTGGAGTAGTTATGACTGAGCAGCAAAAGCTTTTGCATGTGGCAAGAGCAAAGAGAAGGGAATAAGCGGTGGCTATTCTAATTAGGAATGTGGCTAAGAACAGGGAGACTGCAGAAGAAATGATAAGGACTGAATTTGAACAAACCAAGGTCTTATTTGAAGACCTTGAAGAAAATGTTGAAGTCTTGTAATAATCGAGAGGTAAGTTTAAAGGAAAAACACAAGGGATGTAAAAAAAAAAAACAACGGGTTGGGCCATGCTATCATTTGCAAGGCAATAGGTCACTTGAAATCTGATTGCCCTAAGTTGAGGGAAGTAGAATGCTATAACTGTGGTGGAAGAGGCCACTTTGCAAACAGATGCTCTAGTGGCAAGACAAGGAGAGGAAAAACCAGCAGAACCAGTAGTCCATACAAAGGGAAATCCAAAACTAATGCTGCTATAAATCTGACTCAAGAAAGTGAGGAAGGCATAAGTGAAGAAGACGAGGAAGTTGAGGTAAGTAACAATACAATTTCTGCTATTTCTGAAAGTAAACAAGCTGACATTGAGAATGACATGTTAATCCTAGATAGTGGAGCAGAAAAGACAGTGACAAGCTCAAGCAAAATACTTAAAGAATAGAATAGAATAGAATAGTTTTTTTATCGTCCACTGAGACCAATCGGCCTATGGGACCCAGAAGGAGCGCAGCAAACTTATTACTGTCCGGGTTAAAAAACCCCCGCCCCGAAGGGTTTTCGAGGGAAAAACCGTGGCAGTAATAAGAATGCTGTCAAACTGTACAAGTATACATCATCATGAAATAAATGTGTATGTACATGTCAAGTGTGTGCCCGAGGACATAGCTGATCTCGCATGTCCATGACCTCCTGAAGGTATGATCCTAGCATCCGTACGGATGCCGTGGCTCAATGTCACATGTAGCGGCCGGCCAGCCCGACCAACTCAAAGCATAGCCAGGCGTCGATTTGATCATATGCCGGGCAACTTTGAAGGGTATGAGATTCATCCTCACGACTCCCATTTGGCAAAGCATTGACAGAGCACTGTCCTGACGTGGCTCACCAATCCATCTGCCTGTCTCAATTCGAAGATGATGTGCCCCTGTGCGAATGGAGGCAATGAGTCTGCGTCTTTTCATGGGCAAGTGGGTAGCGCAGAAGAAAATCAAAGCAGAACAGGTTATGTTAAGCTTGGAAATGGGAAGATCCAAAAGGTTCAGTGTGCTGGTGTTTTAGAGTTGTTTGACCTACAAGGGAATGTAGTTGTGTTAAAGGATGTGCTATGTGTGCCATCATTAGTCAGAAATTTAATTTCTGTTAGTCAATTGGTGGATATGGGATATACTGTTGTATTCAACAGATTACAATGTACTATCCTTCTGAATAATGAAATCAAGTTTTTTGGCAAAAGAGTGGGAAATCTTTTTGGCTTAGACAATAATTGTTTGCCAGCTATAAATGCTATCATTGCACCAGATATTAATACTTGGCATGAAAGATTATGTCATACAAGTAACAAAAATGTGGAACTCTTGATCAAAGAAGGATTTAATTAAATCCAGTGAAACAACCACTGGAAAGAATGTTTGTTTTGGCTGCATGCTTGGCAAGCATACTAGACTACCATTCAAAAAATCTCAAAAAAGGGCCAAAGGAGTTTTGGACATTGTGCACACAGATTTATGTGGCCCTTTGAATGTAAGAAGTATTGGAGGAAAAAAATACTTTATGACCTTCATAGATGATTATAGTAGGAAGGCAAAAATTACATGTCTAAGAACTAAGGATGAAGCCTTTGAGGCATTTAAAGCTTTTTCAGCTGAGGTTGAACTAGAAACAGGGAGGAAAATTAAAAAATTACGCTCGGACAGAGGAGGAGAATATTTGTCTACAGAGTTTAAAAGGTATTGCAAAGAAAAGGGAATTCAGAGACAGTTGACTTGTAGCCATTCACCTCAGCAAAATGGAGTTGCAGAAAGAAAGAACAGGACTATTTTAAATGCTGTCAGAGCCATGATTAAGCATGCAGGACTACCAAATTTCCTGTGGGAAGAAGCAGCAAACACTGCTGTGGAAATACAAAACAAATTACCATCAACAAGTATTAATGGCTCAATACCCAAGCTGTTATGGTCTGGTACCAAGCCATGTTATGAAAAATTTAAAATTTATGGATGTTTGGGCTATGTACATGTGCCAAAGGAGAAAAGACTAAAGCTAGATGATAGAGCTCGAATTACCTACTTGGTAGGATATGATAACCAATCCAAAGCCTATAGAATGTATGATCCAAAGAAAAGGAAGATCATAATAAGCAGGGATGTCACTTTTGATGAACAACAGTACTACAAGAACACCAGACTTGAACATAATCTTGATAAAGCAAAGGAGTTGGTGCAGGAATTGAAAATTACAGAAAATGAGTACATGAGTGATGATGATCATGATGATACCAACACTAATCTTTGTTAATGTATGCGGGGATGAAAGAATTCAGGAATCAGCTAATAACTCTAACAATATGTTAACTGAAGGAGAAAAGGAGGCAGACCACAACGGGGCTGAAGAAGGAGAACTTCCCAAAAGGACCAGGAGAACTCAAGCTCAGATTTTGCAAGAAGAGGCCAAGGTAAATACTGAACTCTTTGGTAGAGATTTATCTGGAAAAAGCAAAAGATTTAGACATGAACATGATGAGCTAAATTTGGTGGAAATATTAGCTTTGTTAGATATGGAAGCACCTAAAACAGTTGAAGAAGCACTTAATAATGAAGACAAATTTCAGTGGCAAAAGGCCATGGAGGATGAATTAAATGCCTTCCAGGATACAAATACTTATGATGTGGTTGACATTCCAAAAGGGAAAAATATCATTGGCTGTAAGTGGATTTTCAGAATCAAGCAAGGAAGTGACAAGAATTCCATCAAATACAAAGCAAGGTTAGTAGCACAAGGATTCACTCAAAAATATGGAGTAGATTATGAGGATACCTTCTCGCCTATAGTTAAGATGTCAAGCATCAGAATGCTATTAGCCATGGCAAATGCTAAGGATTTAGAGGTGCATCATATGGATGTCACAACAGCCTTCTTAAATGCCAAATTAGAAGAAGACATATACATGAGACAACCGCCTGGTTTTGAGCAAGGGAGAGATAAAGTATGGAAATTAAAACGGGCAGTTTATGGATTAAAACAATCTCCAAGGCAGTGGTACATTTGCATGGATTCTTATTTGAAGGAGCAGGGATTTGCAAAATTGAATAATGATGGAAACATTTATCTTTTCAAACAAGGTAATGAATTCTGTTATATTGCATTATATGTTGATGACAACATAATGTTCAGCAATAATAATGAGATCTTGCAAAAATGCAAGAATATTCTGAGTAAGAGGTTCAAAATGTCTGATTTGGGAGAATTGAAGAAGTTTTTAGGTATAGAAGTCTATCGAGACAGAGCAAACAAAACATTATCATTATTTCAAGGAGAAAATATAGAAGGTGTGCTGAAAAGATTCAATATGGAAGACTCAAAAGCAGTTAAAACTCCAATGGTAGCTGGTTACAAACTTTCAAATAGTATGTGCCCTCAATCTGAAGAAGAAAGGAATCAAATACAAAATGTTCCATATCGAGAATTGGTTGGTTGTTTATTATATCTAGCCAATAGTACCAGGCCAGACATTGCATTTGCAGTTAACATGCTAAGCAGATATTGTAATAATCCAGGTTCAGCCCATTGGCAAGCAGCAAAAAGGGTTCTTAGGTACCTTAGAGGTACAGTCAATTTTGGAATTGAATATAATAGTGATAATCTTGAACTAAAGTCCTTTAGTGACTCGATTTCGGCTGGAGATGTTGATGAACGAAAATCCACTTCTGGATTTATCTTTATGCTAGGTGGTGGTCCTATCTCATGGAAATGCAAAAAACAGAATCTATTGCTCTATCCTCTGCTGAGGCAGAGTACTCAGCCACAACTCTAGCAGCTAAGGAACTTGTATGGATTAGAAGGCTTCTAGAAGAGCTCTATATGAACAAGAAGATCCATTGGTTCTACAGTCTGACAGTACTAGCTGTATTGCTATGACGAAAAATCCAATAATGCATGAGAGAACAAAGCATATAGAATTGGAAATGCACTTCATTAGAGATTTGGTGCAAAGAAACATAATACAGGTGCAATATGTTCATACAAACATGAACCTGGCAGACTTGTTAACAAAATCTCTGTCTGACAGCAAATTCTGTAACCTGAGGAAAATGATAAGCTGCACAGATTATAATATGAAGGGAGAGTGAAAGAGATGTTCATATTATAATAATTTGATCCAGTTGATCCATGTGATAGCTGGAACTGCATTTGAGAAGTGCACAGTGATGATTGCATGATTGAAGTTCACAGATGCCTAAGGTGTATTTAGCCATGGTAGGCTATGGTGCAACCTATTTCCTAGGTGAAGTGGTTATGCATACAATAGTCGTTCGAACCCATCGAAACTATTGAAGACTTTAAATGGTTAAATGAACATTGAAGTTGTATTTTTAAAGGTAAAAGGAGAGGCAAATATGATTCGAACTTGTTTAGCAAGCCCATGACCGTCGGAACTGATTCTCCGTGAATCGGTGCCGCCTAACACAGTATAAGAAGGAGATAAGATCAAATCGGCCTTGCAGTCAGCGTTTCTGATCGGATTCATCTATTGATGAATGCCTGAGCTGTCGGCATTGCTAGACTAAGGTTGTCATGAAATTATAAAGCTACAATGTCTTATTTCATTGCTACAGTATACTATTTCAATGGTTGGTTGCATTAAGACTATTGAAAAGGTTTATTGTATCTTGTAAGTGTGACCTTACTAGCATCATCTTTGATTAACTAAGTTGTAATCATTGGATAATTCATTGCTAGACATTTTTCTTAATTCAATAACAAACCATGCTTGCACTGGTCAGAGAAACCCACAAAGATCATTTTCTTCCTGATATGCTCAAGCTTCTTGCGACTAGCTTTGGGAATAAGCATAAAGGCAGCATTTCCAAAGACACACAAGTGAGATAAATTCGGCTTTATGCCATTGAAAGCTTGTTCAAGAGTCTGATTTTTCACAGCAATAGTGGGCAATCTATTGAGAATGTAAACTGAGTACCTTACTGTTTCAGCCCAAAATTGAATGGGTGTTGAGGATTGAGCGAGGGTGCTCATGAAGATCAAAACCTTCTATAAGTTGGGGCAGCTGGTTGAGTGCTTTAAGATTGATGTATCCAAGCCTCTTATACCACAAATCACAAGTACCATTACAAGCAGCTACAAGAACAACTTGGTCAGCATATTCTTTGCCCAAATGGTAGAGATTACCTGTACGAATAGCACGAGCAAGGCTCTTTCCTGTAACTGTTGCGAACAATGCAGTCTTCACTATCAAAAGAAATTATTGTGCCCATATCAGTAAGACCTGCAATACAAATCAGATCTTTACGCAAAGTAGGGGCATACAAACCCCTTTTAGAGTGAAAATACCAAGGCTAAGGGGTACTTGAATGTTACCGATTCCGCAGATTTGATGCTCACTATTATCATCGATTTGAACAATGTGATTGGAAGAGGTAGGTCTGAAATTTTGAAACCAATCTTTGTGCCAACTAATATGAGTTGTAGCACCAGAATCCATGATGAATTTGATAAAGCGGGCTGCTGCTGTTTACAAAGATAGACATAATTCGGGCTGCAAGGAACCACATTGGCTACGCTTACTTCTTCAACAATTTGGGCCACATTGGCTGAAGCTTTGTTTATCTCCAAAGCTTTCAGTTTGTGCTCAAGATTCTTCATCTTCTTCCTACATTCTGTTGCGGTATGATTGCCTTTCTTGCAATAGTCACAAGCTGCTTGTGTGCTATGCCTTTGCTGTCAGCAGCCTTAAAGCATTGCTGCTACTGTTATTCTTTTTTTTCTTAGCTTTTCATTCCCTGTTGCATAGGATTTTGGGTCAGAATGACCTGAAAAGAAAGCATTGTGCTCGTCTCTGATAATCCCAGCATCCTTTCTCATAATAATCTGCTCCTTGATGGAAGTAATTGCACGGTTGAGATCCACGTCGCAATTTGCATGAGATTGCTGCGCAAAGCATGGAAAGAATTCGGTAAGGATCTAAGAATAAAGAATAATTGCAATGAAGGAGAGGTCTTATTCTCTTCTCCAGAGGCTTCAATCTATTGAAAGATGTTCTTCATGTAGTCTGCAAATTTATCAAGACTTTCAGTCTCTTCCCAACGCATATTCACCACTTCAGCATACAAATGCCCAATTTGTGTATGGGTCTTCTTTTCATGCTCTTGGATGAGAGCATTCCGAAAATCATAGTTGTTCTCCTTCTGAACCTCATCAAGAAGAGATTCAGCGTAGCCATAGCCTTGTCATCCCGGCGTTACCAAGCATCAAGAACAGATTTGTTCTTGCCATCTGATGCAAGCTCGGGTGCTAGTTCTTGGCTACTAACAATTCCCCAAACTCCTTCAGCCTTAAGAATGAGAGTCATTCTTCTCTTCCATTGATGGAAACTTTCCATCGAAGATTTGAATCACATGACCGCCAGGAAAGGTAATCTCGTTGTAGCTTGCATCCTTCTTTCAGGGACAGATGTGTTAACCTACAGTTTTTGAAACTCAAGATAATGCTGGCTAAAGCTACAGAAATGACCACCCCATATTTCTTAAAATTTTCCATGCTGGGTTCCTTGTAGAAGAACTCGAGATCCACATTCTTTCTCGATTTACTGATTTCTACATACCATCTTGCATGAATTTGGATCTCCATCATCTCAATACCATTAATTTCAACTTGGAATAATGGCCTTTTACTCTTGATGACATACTCGTATTTTTGAGAGCCTGACAATTAGAAAGCATTAATTTACCAGGATCTAACACATATTCTAATAGCATTACTAAAGAAGCTCACTCACTTTTTGTTATACGAGGTTATTTATATGGTCAAAGGTCAGGATTTGGCGCATTTGCAGCAACGATACATAAAGGAGGATTTAGCACACTGCAGCAGCGATACATAAAGGAGTGACGTCCATTACAATCGATCTTAGTTTGGCTAGACTTGATGCATCTTTGCTTCGTGATGTGACTAATGCCAACGCACTATAAAGTAGCAAATTAAATAGTTAGTACCATTTCAAGAACTTTCAAGATCAAAACGATCGATCTCTATCATTAAACTGAATTTGAAATTTGAACATTTTGCCCTCTCATTCTTTTACATGATATGTTAAGCTGTTTCTTGGTACAATTTTCTTGTTCTGATTTTGGTGTTGGAGGACAAGTAAGCGCCCATTTACTTCGCAATCAAGAAAGATGGGCGATTTCAGTGGCAATCATCTTGTAAACGATTTCAGTAGCAATAGCAGTGGCATTCCTCTTGCTCGCACAGGTGAGTCCTTCCCTATCACTGCTAAGTTTTTTCAGTCATGATAAACTGAACAAATTAAAATAGACTTCTCAAGTACAAACAATTATGAACAGATGAAATTGTGAAAGATAAAAATATTGGCGATAATGGAGGTGCAACAACTAATTTTGCTTCTAACAAGGGTAAAACTGGCTATGACTTTGATACATAAAGGATATATATTGTAGCTTATTTTGTAAACTTTATAGATGTGTCTATTCTCTTGGACGGCAAAACTGTTGGAGTTGGTATCTTGCTACCACCCAGTGACTCAATTCACTGCCAAATTATGGAGGCTGGATGGATCAAAGTTGCAGTCACAAAAGCCTTTCTTCTAGAAATGATTCTTTTAAAATCCACGCCTGCTGCAAACACTTTGGGGCAAGCTATTGGATCTACCATACAGTGGCCGAAAAATGGAATTCGCAATTGCCCTGAGATAAGCACTCCATGCTTTCTTTGTGCTCTATCATATTTCCTTTTCTCTGTAAATCTTACGTAAATCTTATGATAAACATGAATAGTCACTGGTTATTAGCTTACATGATAAGGTGAATAACATGTCATATATATGCACACATTGATAAGAGGCCCAAATGCCTCTTTTCAAGTGCTTTAGGCTAAAGCTTATTCCCCAGGATGGTATTTAAGTAGTAATAGACACCTTCTTTTGCAATGCTTTCTATCTCTCCGAAATAGATGCCCCAGTCTATTATAGACAAGCGTCTGAAAAAAGTTTGCAATTTCTCTGAGAAAAGTTTGCAATTTATCATCTACTGCAACTTTGTTAGATGTACATCTTCCCCCTCAATTTTCCATCATTTATCCTCTATGCTACCATTGAATCAAGACTATTGCAGACATAGTTATGTATTCATGATGCATGCTTATAGATAGATGTTTCTAAAAAGCTCCTTCATAGCTACTCTAATATCTTCTCTAGTACTTTCAGACGCTTGTCTGGAATCTCATTGCCTCTTATAGCTTCCCTTGCATATGGGCCCTCTGATTCTTCAGTATATATGAAGGCAATCCAATGTGCATGATCTCTACTCAAATAACCCGCAGTTTTCTTGTAAATCTCCCCCTCCATTGGGCTAACTTGCTTTATCTATAAACATCCAACATAGATTCTCTTGTTTGGATCAAATAACAATGTCCATGTCAGATTGATGGGTAAGAAAGCCCAACTCAAATGGACAACAAGATTTATTATCCTCCAAAATTAGTGCTTCAAGTATGCAGCATAGATATATCAAATAGTAACAGTAGGTACCACTTTAGTTTGGGAGTTTGCATTACAATACATTCAAGCTCCACGTGCATCAAACAATGAGAAGTAGCAACAAGCTCAAGTGCTTTCTTCAAACTCCTATTGTCTTCAAGTTAGATAGGAGGCCCCATAAGCAGCAGCACAGTAGCGCAGAAAAGTTTACCAGACATTGCAAATTTTAAGGTAGATTAAATTATTTCAGAAAGCTTCAACAATTGCTTTAGCCTGGAGAAAAATTGGCTTAATCTCTAGAACCGTACCTGCTTCTAGTCCAAACTCACACAACTCTATGTAATAAATAACATACTGAATGGCCTAGTGCCTGAAAGCATAGGGAATTTCAGATCATTGTAAGAGCTAGATCTGCCTTCCAATAGATTAAATGACACCACAACTGCACAACAGGGCGATTGCAAGATTTTGCAATGCAATGGCTTAAGCTTGAAAAGAATTTTCTGTGACTTCAGTAACCTGATATCGTTAGACTGCTCTCCTAAACCACTTAAGTGAGAAGTTTGCGTGGTATGTCCAAAACTGCTTGCATTCTTGACCATTGATGCTTTCAGCATAGCATGTAGTCTAAGCATTCAAACTTGTGTTCCAAAGAGTTTTAAACCATTGAATATGCAAAAATACATTAAAGATATTTGGAACCAATATCTGGTTGCATGCACTATACTGCACACCATCAACATTTCACCAATCTACCGCAACACATAATAAGCCTTGGGGGCCACTAGCATGTCCTTGGCAACTTGAAGAACTGAGAACAAATGATTTGTCTGTCAATAAAATTAGTGGCCAATTACATTTTGACATTCTCAAATCGTTTTCTAAAAGATTCTATTCCAACAGATCTTGGATGTTCACAATATAGGAAAGCACATCAACATATGCACGATGCACCACAGTGCTATATTTTTCCATCACATTTCCAATTCTTTAATCTCTATTATAACCTAATCGGTCACAATCCTCTGCCCTTGTCTCCAAATCTTTCTCAAGATCTTTTAGCAACAGAGATAAATTGTCTAAGGATAATGCAAGATGAGAAAAGAAGGCCTCAGGTTCTACAATAATCAGACGAACCCTTGCTCCTTTGCAGATGCATGCAATATAAATAAAAAATTAGGATAAAATTGTACAGGAAAACTATTCTGATCTATGATAATCTAACAAATTGCTCCTCAAAGATGATGCTATTAAAACCTCCAAACTCCAAAGTAGAAAATCGTACCTTGTTTCCATGCCTCTGGCAGAAGGCGCCTCCAGTTCCATCTTCGCTCCAAACTGACTGAGAAAGATATTGGAATTGGCGGCAATTGCATTTCGACCATAATTTTCGGTAGTTGCCATTGAAGTCGAGATTCCAAAAATGGTTTTTATTTATCACAATTTGTTTTTTATGTAGGTTAGTTTCTATTCCTATTTTTCATCATCAAAATAATATAGTTTATAAGTTATAGATTTTAATTTGTAACTTTGATAGCCATAATCCATTGGCTAAGGTTTTGGTCTTTTGGCTTGATGGCTATGGTTCGATTCATCCCATCAACGATTGACGTCATTTGTTCGATTCATTCCATCATATATTTTTGCTTACAGTAGTAATGTGATATATTTTTATAAATTAAGAAAAAATATTGAATATTATTATTCCTTACTGAAAATGTCTAATATATATGAAATACAATACAATTTCATCATGTCATCATTGAAGAAAGAAGTGGGTTGTCTGCTGGTGATCAAAGTCGACTGACATGGAGGCGGATGAAGTGTAGAATTATACATCCCTGTACAAATGAGACATATGCACTTGGGATCATAACATCCATTGATCCATCAAACGCTGTCAATGATGAATATTTGGGTGATGATCATGTTGGCGTGGGATTAGACAAAATTCTTTCAAATAATACAATTACTTCTCAGGTTACCTCCTTTTCATGTATCATGTGCTCGAATCGGATCGAGAAACAGACACAGCTTAGGTAGCCAATATGACACCTTAAACAATTAAATGGAGATGAACTCATACCTATCAAGGCCAAAGGAGTATGTGAATCTAATCTTCAACTTGATGAGGAAGTCAGCATAGAGCATGCATTATGTGTTAAAAAACAGCGGTATAATTTCTATATTCGTAAGTCAGCTAAGAAGCAAAAGCCAAATGGATAAAACAAGTCAAAGAAGTATAAAGGACCTACGATTGCAATCATGGAGAGAGTGAGAGGCCGGCCACGTTGTGATTTATGGTGTACTACAAAGTATTCAATAAAGGAATTACAAAATGTTAGGATGCAACATTGGGAAGTAAAACAGTCTGATAGATTGAATACAATATATTCTATATTTGGATCCTCACATTATGATAAAGATACTGGAATTCTTATGTGGTAATTGGGTATGTACTAAAGCATTGATATGGATAACTGGAATGGGAAAGACACCATACTAATTATGGTGCCCGGCGTTGCCGGGCTTTAGCAAATGTGGATAGTAGAAGGAAGCATGCGATTTTGCATTTGTAGGCCTCAAGACATTGCCGGGCTTTAGCAAATATGGATAGTAGAAGGAAGCATGCAATTTTGCATTTGTAGGCCTCAAGACATTGTTGTAAGGATGTTTTAGTGAATTGGCCCTTGTAGACCTTAGAGTAGTTGGTCTTAAGAGGGTTGTATTCATGGAGTTTTAATGTTTGGATGAATATATGATGAGGATTTGTGTATAATAAAGGATGCACAACATTGTAATGGCAATGAAGTTGTTAGTCTTCTGGTAGGTAACTTATGTGGGCTGAACTTGCAATAGGTTATGTACCAGGCATTTAGCTGCCTGTCGTCACAGACCTTTATTCCGATGGTTTAATGCTACAATGCAATTGCAATATCACAGCCTAATACTGCAAGTACATTGCAGCACCATTTGCATACTCTTGAATGTTTGACCTGCCTAATCTTTGGCGTTTGTTTCCATGTGCAGCTGCATAGGAACCATGATTTGATAATGCAATATGCAACCTCTGTTTCTTTGCTCCACATAAATTAAAAAGCTTGCCAAGTAGTAATTGTGATGGACTACCACAGCATTCTTAGGCCTTAAACAAATACGCATTTGCAATGACACATGCCACCAACCTTTATTGAGTTCATTGTGGAATCACAACTGTGAAAGTTCGAGCATATTCTTTCTTTAATATAGGATAGCGATTAAGTGAAATCCAAAGTTGAACAAATGGGATCCAAAGTTGAACAAATGGGATGACAGTAATGAAGCATCACAATGCCAGAACTTCTGAACCTTGGCAGCATATGAAAATATCTAATATTAAGCAATCTTGCATAAGCATGATTCATGGACATACATTGGCAACTCTAGTAGCAGAACCTCTATAATTTTTCTATGAACAATATCATGTCACTCTGTCTCAAACATATGCAATATGCAATAAATAACAGAAATGTTTAAAGAGAAAAGAATTAGAGAATGAGTAGGGAAAATGTGGCTACCTTTTAGAGGCAGAAAATCGAATTGTATTTGGCAGTACATAGGACACTCAAAGTGGCTTATCAGAATAGATAAGATTCTTCGAATGTTAAAAGATCCCCTAGTGTGTGTGGATTGCCACAACCCCAGCTTAAAACATGTTAGTAAGCAAGAAAAATAGGACCTAATTTGCACGAAATGTGATGGCTGACGAAATGCGATGGCTAATCTGCACAAAATATGCATTGGAAAGACTATTTCCTTATATATGCATTTACACTTCTAAGGATGGTGCTGCAACATCTGCTATGCAATAAAAATGTCCTTGGAAAAATCTACATTGTTGCAGCCCTTGAAAACTGTTAATACAATATAAGAACTACTTGCCTTGCTACAGTCAAGAAATGCAACTTCAATATTCTTTCTTTGCTATAGGATGGTAATAAATGAAATCCAAAGCTGAACAAATGGGATGACACTAATGAAGTATCACAATGCCAGAACTTCTGAACAATGGGTTGGAAATAAATCAGAAGTTCCTAGATCTTAACTTCTACTCAACATAAGTGCTAACCTTGGCAACATATGAAAATATCTAATATTAAGCAATCTTGCATAAGCATGGTTCGTGGAGATACATTGGCAATTCTGGTAGCAGAACCTCTAAATTTTTTCTATGAACAATATTATGTCACTGTCTCAAACAGATGTAATCTGCAATAAATAACAGAAATGTTTGAAGAGAAAAGAAATAGAGAATGAGTAGGAAAAATGTGGGTACCTTTTCAAAAATCGAGTTGTACTTGGCAGTAAATACGCCACTCAAAGTGGCTTACCAGGATAGATATGACTCATCGAATGTGAAAAGATCCCCTATTGTATGTTTGTTGCCACAACTCCTCTAGAGACATAACTTAAAACATGTTAGTAAGCAAGAAAAATAGAAGGGCTTAATTTGCACGAAATGCGATGGCTAATCTACACAAATGCACATTGCAAAGAGTATTTCCTTGTATATGCATTTACACTTACTTCTAAGGTCGGTGCTGCAACATCTGCTATGCAATAAGATCACCTTCGCAATAAATCACCTACGTAATTATATCAATTATGCCAGGACCCTCAGCAATTGCAAAGCTGCCAAATGATAAGAAGAAAATAAAAATCAGTGGCATTGATAAATGCTATCTTCTAAAAACAAATCTAACCTCCAAGACCATAGAGAGTTTGCCCGAGAAAGTAAACAACCATCCATCGCAGTGATTGTTTAGTGACCTACAATTCGGATGTAGAACTTTTAACATAAAACAGAATAAGAGATGGAAAGCCTCCAAGACTTCATAGAAAGAAATGGCCTATCTTACCATAACATGCACTTGTAATGAATATACCAATCTGCCAGAAACTGCATTATCATAGAACAAACTCACAATTTGGATCATAAATTTTTAACTATATATGAATCCCAAACTCAACTACGCTTAACTTCTCTATGCAGAATCTACCATGTCCCTCCATTTGGATATAAATAGATTGAATATTAACATTGTTATAGCTGGTAGGAGGTCTTTGCAGTCACAATAGGTCCTCCATCAAGTCACAATAGGTCCGTAATCAAGCATAAGGTGTACAACATCAGGCATGATGTTAGAGAACTTATGCCCAAGTATAATGTGCTTTAAAAAGAAAAATCAAATTAGACAAAAGGAGCTCTAAAATAATGGAACTTCCTTTGGTTACCCCAACATCTTGCTTTATTGCTTGCTGAGCAGAAAATTAGAGGGAGGTGCAACAAAATGGGTTTCTAGAGAAAGCAAAAGCATATCACGGTAATGAAGGATAACTTAACCAAAAGATGCAGTAAAAGGAAACCAGCATAGGACTTGTAACCTGCACAAAGGAATGTGACTTCGCACCTTGAATCAGAAGCATGTCTCTTGATGAAGACCGTAACCACAACCTCAGCCTAATAGGCAACAATATTCTACTTTAAAAGAAGCCCTTGAACTGGAGGACTGCAACCTAGTAGGTATACATAAATTTGATAATGATTTAATAAAATAAGATCCATGCATTATCTCTTGATGTGAACGTGACTTAGTACCTTGAATCAGAAGCACGTCCTTCGATGAAGACCATAACCACAACCTCGGGCTAAAGCGCAATGATGTTAGAGCATAAAGAAGCCTTTGAACTGGAGGACTGAAACCTGGCAAGTATTAATGAATTTGAGAATGAATTAATATAATAACGTGAGAAAGCAAGAAAATTCATGCATATATGAAATCTATTTCCTTCAAGAAGAATTGAGAAGCTTCTTTGTAGATACCTAATGAAAGATAGTAAGATAACCATTACAAATATATCAAACACAAAACCTGGACAAAGGACAAAGAGCAACGCAACACAGAAGATGCCAACACAGCCCACAACAACATTTTTAAATCTAAGAGCAATTTCTGGATCCTACTACCTAACGACAGAGAAGCGATTCGCTTATGACAGATATTATCTAACATGTCCGGCAAATCTAGAGTGCTCTTTAGAAGTGGAAGGCACTATTGAAGCCACAAATCCATTGGTCGGACTACTGTAACTGCCTGGCAAACATTTAAGATGCTCGCAATCAGGATTCAGGGCAAAGAGCAAATACGCTCGCAATCAGAATTCTGGGTGAAGAGAAAATATAGAGATTGTAGAAACATGTAACGATGAGAAAAGTTAGAGATATGAATCATAGCAGAATGGAAACAGCAAACATAGAGATTGTAGAAACATCTATGTTCGAATACCAATTTGTAAGAAAATGCCAAACAACTTCCTTCTTCAAGAAGATCCTCTTTGGAATCCAAATTAGCCGATTAGACTCTGTTAATCCAAGCAATGGCCGGAATTGCATGCCATCTATTTCAAGCAGTGGTCGGAACTGCATGCCATCTATTCCAGAGTAAACTCCAAATTCCAGAGTAAACTCCAGGCATTCGGGTATGTTCAGCTTTCGTGGCAGGCATGCATGCAGACACCTATGATCATCCCAAGGAATTGTGCCAAACCCTAATCTCGAAATCATACACCGTCTGGGTTTTGGTTTTCTGATTTTCGGGTCAACGGAAGCCCTAAGTACTTATACATAGCCCTGCACCAACAGATCTTATATTGCACTAAATCTGGTTGAGAGATATTGCAAGAGTCTGCAGCAAAAACCCAAACCTATACCGGAGAACCATTTATTCTATTAGATGAGCTCCAAAAATGGTGAAAACATTGCATGAGAGCTTCGATGAAAAAATTGAAACAAAAAAGAAGAAATTACTACTTGAATGCTGGATACACAACTCTGGATAAGCTGGCCTCCATAGACTGTTTAAGCTACCATCCGAACTTTCCAACAGATGAAAAGGCTCTGGAAACCTTCTATCCCTTCTAGCTCCACCCGTCTTCCATGCCTTCATCGTCGCACATGCATACCGGATTAGAAGAATCAAAATCAGAAAGGAGCAAAATTATAAACCCCAAATCAAGGTTAAGGAAATTTTCCCGATTTTTGGCAAATCGGAATTATTTTCCGGCCGCCAAAACCCTCGAAACCTTAGGAAATCAAATTAAGCAAAAATTCCAAAAAGTTTTCGGAACCCCGGAAAAACCAAATTTAAACAATAGGATTGGGAAAAGTATCAAGCAGGGGCACGGATTGCATGTCATAGTAATACAGGTTCTTTGAAGACACGTGATAACACACTAATACACTAATGGCAATCTCTGTGTTTGAGACTTTTGTGAGATACATGTCTTAGTCCATGCCACACAAAAGTAAAATAGATAAAGATGGTGTGAGAGAGGTAATGAGTATTACCTCATCAATATATACAGAAAGAATATTTTATTGAAGTGAATCCCATACTCGAGAGTATAGGAGGTCGTCCTCTTTCTCAAAGTTGCTTTAATAGACTATGGTCAAAGCATTTCAGTGATGTTGTAGTGGCAGAGAGCATGCCATTCTCTAAATGCAATGTTTGTATTGAGTTACGAGATGCACTAACATCTACAATTATAGAAAGCCAGTGAATACGCATAAGACAACAGTCAGCAGACCATCATAATGAGCAGAAGTCATGTAGGTCTTTGTATTGGCAGTGGCGTACCTTTTCGTCCATACAGCCTGACAAGTATCTATGCAATCATCATACACGACAAGATGGACCAGCATAAAACATTTCTTTATAGACTAGATTCAATGCCCAAAAGTTGCAAGAATGCACATCAGTTGAAGATGTCATTAGCAGGGATAACTCATGGTCATGGTTGCTGGAATATATGATTATTTTACATTGGAGCTTTAAGAAGATAGCCCTAACTTCCATGTTGGCTCTATCTTCAAATGCCTAAGGAATATTGAACGTGGAATTGATAGATAGCACTTCCATCAAAGATAAATCTTTGTCAAGTGACTTGCGTGTCGCTTTGCTGGGCGAAGATGCATTTGAGGCTCACAAGCAAGAGATTGGTTCTAGATCTTCACATGCCACAGAGAAGGCATGGATAGCCCAACCACTGCAGCCAAAGAAGTTACCACCGGAGTTGTACCTCCAACTACACAATTGCTTCAAGGAGAACAAGAATAGATGCATATTTCAATCTTGTTCATATCTAAAATGGGTGTGTTTCAATTATGTGAAGGGTGGCCTTCATGATGGTCGGACATGCACATGATCACATTGATGCATTGTTTGGCAGCTTTTCAAGTCAATTGAGGAGGGAATCAGTCACGGCCTTGCTAGAATTGATGGACATATTTGAGAATACTATATCGCCTTCACCAGTTGTATTTTTAATAAATGAAGTACCTGATTGGAAAGGTTTTGTGGAAGGCTATCATTGACAATAGGGAGGATTTGCCCCATGAGGAATTAAAAAGCGACAACAAATGTGATGGTCCTTATGACAATCATTTCAAAGCAAGACGCAAAAGCGCACCCGACGAGGTGCTAAATAAACCTGCCCAAGCGAGAAATAAATGTATGTTGTGGCAAGTTAAGAATATGGACATGGTTTTGGAAAACATACATTTGAAAATGTTAATATACCTTTGAAATGAAAAAGATACCTTAAATTAAATATAATTCTAAAATTAAAAATTTCTTTTAATATGAGATGAGAAGGGGCGTGACACAATGGCCCCTTCATAAAACGGATGCAAAGGAAGCGAAAGAGGGCGGATTGTTTTGGGGAGCGAAGCCCGGTGGGAGAACCGTCCAAAGACCTTCTTCTCGAGGCTCTTCGGTTCGTCCATCAAAGATCGGACCGGGAATTTTCGGCCGGTTCAGCCTCCGGTAAAATCGTCGGCAAGCGTGCGGATCATTTCGACCTAAAGCGGTTCCTCCCGTAAAGCTTACGGTAAATCAGATTTCCATTCATCTGTTGAATTCGTGATAAAGAAACTGTTCTTGGCCGATTTCATAAAGTGGCTGACAATTTTTCCATACATGGATCATTTGGCATCATGCAGCATTAAATTTGCCAGTTTTCCGTCTTGTTCTGCACAGAGCATCTTCTGAGAAGTCGCCATGTCTATTCTTGAGGTTTGCGTGAATTCAATTTAAGCACTACTTCTATAAGTTTTATCCAGGGTAAATGGTTCAGTTATTGACCAACACAAGATCAACATAAACTCTCCATTTCGTGATTCATTTGTGTCAATCCTGCATTACAAAGTTCATAATCTAATCTTTATGTACCAGGATATTGAATTCAATGCCATAGAGGATTTGTATGAACCAGAACTGGATGAATTATATGGATGTATAAATAATCTGGTAAGCGTTGCTGTCTGCAATTGTTATCTCATAACTTTAACTGTGAATTATGTATGAGAGCATATGATTAAGGGGGTGAGACGGGATAGACCCTTAACATATTTTGGTCCCGTGGGGCATGGACTTTGTCGGGCCAGTAAACCCTCCAGTAGTGCGAACTAAAGCCCAGTATATATTGGTTCTAATTGATTACCATACAAAATGGGCAGAGGCGAGAGCCCTAAAAGATAATACAGCTAAAAGTATAGCAAAAGTTTTGTACCAACAGGTCATCACCAGATTTGGTTGTCCCATTGAACTTGTAAGTGATAGAGGAGTTCATTTCATCAATTCCACAATAGAAATACTTACAAAAGATTTCTTGATTGTTCATCGTAAATCCACACCCTATTACCCTCGAGCTAATGGGCAGGCTGAATCTACTAACAAGATTCTAGTCACAATCTTGAAGAAAATTTGTGAATCCACAAGAAATGACTGGGAACAACGATTACCAGCGGTGCTTTGGGCATACAGAACTAGTTATAAGACCATCACAGGACATACTCCATTCCAATTAACTTATGGGATAGAGGCTGTCTTACCATTCGAGTTTGTAATACCAAGCTTGCGTATTGCTATTCATCATCGAATGGCAGATCTTCCTTCTTTACAATACAGATTAATACAATTAGAAGCTCTGGATGAAAAGCGCCAACAATCTATATGGGCACAACAAGTACCTAAAGACAGAAGGAAGGCATGGATAGACCGAAAACAAAAGTTCCAAGACTTTCATGATGGTGCCAAGGTTCTTTTATATGATTCCCGATTTAAACAACACCCAGGGAAATTGAAATGTAGATGGCTTGGTCCATTCCAAATCCATAAATTGTATGAAAATGGATCAGTACAATTAAAAGATCTCCAAGGTACATAACTACCCACCTTAGTGAATGGATGTCGTTTAAAGTTACATAGAACTAAGGAATTGGTACATGTGAATGCCATTCAACGAAGTTTCCGACCTTCCAATGACAATCGATTCCTTCAGCGATATAAAATATCAATTTATATGTGGTGCCAAGGTTCTTTTATATGATTCCCGATTTAAACAACACCCAGGGAAATTGAAATGTAGATGGCTTGGTCCATTCCAAATCCATAAATTGTATGAAAATGGATCAGTACAATTAAAAGATCTCCAAGGTACATTACTGCCCACCTTAGTGAATGGATGTCGTTTAAAGTTACATAAAACTAAGGAATTGGTACATGTGAATGCCATTCAACGAAGTTTCCGACCTTTCCAATGGCAATCGATTCCTTCAGCGATATAAAATATCAATTTATATGTGGGAATGGCCAGAGACCACGAGCAACTCAAAATTTTTAGTTAGACTGAGTAAAGCAAAAGTCCAAGGAGCACTCTTACAGTTGATCATGGTACCATTACCAGGTCCACGAATTAAACATTGGTGGAATCCTCGATTGAGGGTATTTCCAGACGAATCCTTTATGGATGCTATGTACTGTATTGGTTTTTGGCCATACAATAAAATACTACTCTGTTTTGGTAGACCAAAGAACTCGAAACGTCATCGTTACATATCCAACAAACTCTTACAAGAGCAAAAACGCATAAACTTCCATCGAGAACACCGTCAATGGAAGCAAACAATACGCCAAATCACCACTGTTCAAGTATATTGCATACAAATGGTTGACAGGATGCAACAAAATCAACCATATCAAATTATATATCCAAACATCAACTTGACCAATTTACCACAATTGGATGACCAAGCCGTAAGCTATTTACGACAAGCTCACTTATTGTCTTTTGTTCTTATTCCATTTGAACAAATAAATGAGGAGTGGATAAACGAATACATAAACAATTATGAATTGATAACCAGGACAAGTTACACTCGCCAAACAGGCCACATTAAAGTTCAAAGGGAACTAGCCATGCAAAACTTGAAACTTCCTAACACTAACCGAGCACCTCGGTATGACAATATTGACCTAGGGACTTATGGCATTACAGTAAAGAAAAAATGCTTTAATTTTGATAAAGTAAATTCAACATTTAGAGCCATTTTCCTTCACTTAAAGAAAAGACTCATGCCAATTAATCAACATGGTTATAGTCGGAAATGGTTAGCTTATGTGATAATGGCTACACAAGGAATTCCAGTACCTTGGGCAACACTTTTTACAGAGCAATTACATAGGCAATTGCGAAATATTAAAAGAAATAATGCACAGGAATTTCCTTATGCCATCCATCTACAACTAATGATGCATCATTTGTTAAATTTACGGGAGACTCATAGTGACATTAAAGAACTAGCACCTCAAGGGCCCCTTGAAGAGCCAATAATGACTATTCAGTCTCCCGACGATCCATTTGCATTCATGACAGGTTTATTGGCTGATACTCAACGTTGTTATCAAACCATTCTAGTGGATGTTAAAACTAAAGTACAACAAATCAGCGGACTTCAACTAGAGAAACAGGGTCTCGAAGATGCTCTTAAGCTAAAAATTCAAGATTGTGCTGAGGTCACTAAGAAAATGCAGGAAATGGAGCATGCCCATGCAGAACTCTTAGCCAACAACCCAACTAACATTATAGCTATCAAAAGTTTATTCCAGACGAAATTGGACACTCTCAAACTTAAAAGGCAGCAGCAACTGCAGAGTATGAAACAGTCCCACCAAGTGTTAAAGAGTCAGTTGACTCACAGCCAGTCCGTGATTGACCAAATTCACCACGAATTTGGTAATTGCCAACGGCTTCTACCTACACTAACAACTTTTGAAAATAGATACCAATATGACTCGAGCAGTTTAAAGCTACATCGATTGACTCAAAGTATAGATCCCACTGTACCTATTCCTGTGGAGCAATATTCAGCCATATGGAAGAATTTCACTTATGTACAGCGCCTGCATCTGGTTGCTGCCATATGTCGTGATGACATTTCTGTTTGTACCGCCACTCTATGTAAAACATGGGATGTTGATGTAACAAGCTATATTATAGCTTACTTGGCTCATTCTCAAGTCGCCATGAGAAGCACTACTAAAGATGCCATCAGTGATGTTAAACCCAAGTTTGTTTTTGAGGCAACAGGTGATCATGTACACATGGACAAGTTTGATCAAGAATTGGCTAAACTAAATTTCCGTCAACATGTTAAAGAGGCACAAGCATTGCTCTTACAAGCAATGGAAATCACCGTCAAGCGCCACAATGAGTTTAGAATTTGGGCGAGATTTGCTTCCATTGTAGCTCTGCATTATGACATCATACTTACCAATAATAAAGCGACAATGTTGTCCGTACACAATATAGATTGGCAGTCACCAACAGATGACGAGTGGGAGGCACTCAAGCAAAATTTGCCTCTGAATTTCCTTCAGAAAATGGACTCTTTATATAAAAATGACCCTAACAATGAATTATTTTTGGATATGCCTCCCCTTAAACAGGTTGATGATGACACCTGGAGAAAATCCTTGCTCCAAACAAGTGACATACAAGTAAACTTCTCCAATGCACCATCAATTATTCAAGACGATCCTAATTTTGATCCCAGGTTTGCACGTCGAATGCCATGGAAGGAGTCAATTCAAAAGCAAGTTCCAAACTGGGCAATTATAAAAGGGACCAACTGGGATACTTCTGAAGATACTATTCGACACCTGGAGAGTTTTATTACTCATGCCCAGAATAGTCCAGAAAAACTGATTTATGAACAAGCTAAATTTTGCAAATTTCTCGTTCTTATTCTAAGTCCCTCTGCAGCATCCAAAGAGAAGCTTAGTCATATCAATCCAAATAAAAGTTGTCATGGGACTTTTATGGATACCGCAATATTCCTCAAGCTCAGCCATCTACCAGCCCGGTACATTCAAGTCTTCGAAGATATGACATCCACAGGGTTCTTGATTGATGCCTCCAAAGCATATTACGACACAACTTTGTCCATGGCTGGACGACGAAAACAGAATATAGCTATCTTTAATAAGCATTATCGAGATCAGCATTTCCAACCTGTCAATGTGCCAACTTCAAGCAAGCACCAAGAGGACCGTCAAGTGTGTGTGGAGCATACGCTCTACACAAAAACGGGGGATAATGTTGACAATAGGGAGGATTTGCCCCATGAGGAATTAGAAGACGACAACAGCGATGGTCCTTATGACAATCATTTCAAGCGCACCGGCAAACGCACCCGACGAGGTGCTAAATAAACTGCTCCAAGCAGAAATAAATGTATGTTGTGGCAAGTTAAGAATATGGACATGGTTTTGGAAAACATACATTTGAAAATGTTAATATACCTTTGAAATGAAAAGATACCTTAAATTAAATATAATTCTAAAATTAAAAATTTCTTTTTAATATGAGATGAGAAGGGGCGTGACCTGTGCGCCCCTTCATAAAACGGATGCAAAGGAAACAGAAGAGGGCCGGATTGTTTTGGGGAGCGAAGCCAGTGGAGAACCGTCCAGCACCTTCTTCTGAGGCTCTTCAGTTTCGTCCATCAAAGATCAGACCAGGAATTTCGGCCAGCAGTTCCTCTGGTAAAATCGTTCTGGCAGTAGCAGATCATTTCGACCTAAAGCAGTTCCTCCTGTAAAGCTTACGGTAAATCAGATTTCCATTCATCTGTTGAATTCGCATAAAGAAACTGTTCTTGGCCGATTTCATAAAGTGGCTGACAATTTTTCCATACATGGATCATTTGGCATCATGCAGCATTAAATTCGCCAGTTTTCCGTCTTGTTCTGCACAGAGCATCTTCTGGGAAGTCGCCATGTCTATTCTTGAGGTTTGCGTGAATTCAAATTAAGCACTGCTTCACTAGAGTTGTCAGGCAATGGACCAAAAATGGTGCATTTGCACTGTTCACTTTAAAATTCATATAAAATCAATGGCTCAAAATTCAACAAAATCCTTCCTAGAAATTCATATATAGTAGCTATATTCCATATAAAAAATACCTAAAAATCTATCTACCTTCATTCTTGGAAGTTATGCTTATGTGAATCCAAGGGGGTCATGCCAAAACTGCCTTATGTTTATATAAGGTAAAACTGTCTTAATAAAACGAATTTTTTGATTTTTTTCAGTATTTTCTTATTTTTCTATGTAAGTCAGAGAATACAATACAAAAAACTGCACCTCATTCCGAGGTATGAGAAGGAAGATAGAGTTCTTCGAACATGACAGGGTCAAAACTGTTTTCTTTCTTCTATGGACGAATAATGGTTCCCAGAAGTCTGTTCTCGAATCAAATCTCTAACTTTTTCCAATAAACGAATTTTAGCTTGGAATTTGGAATATACGTAGTAAACAAGTTGTTTCATCCTAGAAAAATGCTTATTGGTCTTGATTTCTATGTTTTGGTTTTTTCATACAATTTTTAATACGATCGACTAATAATTTATGACTATATTGAAGAAGAAAAAGAAGAATGATTCAAGTTTGTCCTTCAAAAAATTATAATTTGAAAGCTTATAACAATATGAGACAAATGCAAAAAAAAGCACACAAAACGAGCATAGCACTTGTTCTAAAAAAATCAAGAAAGATTTCTATCCTGAGACCATTATTGGTCCACAGTTTGTTTAAAATTCAAGAACTTCCTACTGTTAATTACTTGCAATGTGAATTTTTGGAAATGAGTAGTTCATGAGTTACTCTATTCATTAAAAATATGTAATACACATATTTTGTTGTTTGGATTAAGCATTTTAACCTCAACTTCAAATTATTTGCTAAATTACGTCTTTCATGAATTTTGAAGCTTATGGTTGGAGTTATGACCTTCAAAAGTTATATTCTTAAAACATAACAAGTTGCAATACCAATGCAATAAGAAAGAAGGAATACAATTAAATGCTATTATTGTAAAAAAATAAAGATAATCTGCTATGTCCGCGACCATTACTGGTCCAAATGGCTTAGGCCCATTATAAAACCAAGAGTGTCACCATCTTAATCCATATTGATCTCAATTTCAGAACATAAGACATATGCATAGTACTCTAATTGATAAGATTAGTTGGTTGTGGAATTGCCTCATTAGGTGTAATCTTGAGGCATAAGCAAATTGAATCTACGAGGATTTCTACTCATCCCTTATGCTATAGAAGATAAGATTTCATCATTATCATTGTATAGATGACAAATGAATAATAAATATAGTTATTTATAATAGCTAGAGAGGTGATATTAGATAGCAATTTGTTTAATTATGGACCATAAATAGTCAACGGCCATTTGTATTCAACTCTTGCATATAGCGAATTATTTTAACATGAAACAGGAGATCTATATTACCAAGGAAAGCTTGCATCCATAAAAAAAAAATATAGCTCATATCATGAAAGATGATCTACATGCATTATTATCATACTTAACCTACAATACGTCTGACAGCAAACATAGTAGTAAGTTTATGATAGCAAGAGAGAAGTAAATTTCTTTGTGTTTTTTTGCAATATATGACATCAAGAACCTCTATGCACATGTGTTATCATATGTGAGTTGAAAAAGAGTGTTATTTTGATTAAGCAATTCAAATTTTGACAAGTCTAAGTATTGACCATTAATGGTCCATGGATATTTATATTTAAATCTTGCAACTACTATGTCATTTTGACATGAAATTTGAGATCTATGTTGCTAATGAAGGCTTACATTCATTAAAAATATAGCATTTCCTAAAAGATGAACGTATGTGTATAATTAGCATACTTAAACTCCAATACCGTGTAGTCACAAACACAACCAAATGTAGAGAATGGATGATTAGCTACTAGATATTGGTTGATAAAATTATATTCTACGTAGATATAAGTGTAGTGCATAGCGTGCATCTTTAGTTACCCTTCTAAAGACGATATACGAGTTTTATTAAATCATTTTAGATTTATTTTTGTCCTGAATTCTATATAAGAGATTCTTTAGTCAATATTGAAATCATTATAACTTATGAATGCTTCAAAAAAACATCGAACTATAGCTCTTAGAGTCAACAACTTATGGCCACAAGAATTAGGCCAAAACTTGTAATAGTAAGAGAGAAATAATTCATACCCTCAAACAACCCTTTTGAGCAATATTGGGTATGGCGACTTCATCTAATGTCATATAATGGTGAAAAAACTTGGGAACATGCAAATTAATATGTTTTACCATAAAAAATCATTTGCTTTTTATTTTGGCAAGGTTTGGACCCCTTTGTGCTAGAAAACATGAAGAATGCAGTTCTGGACTAGTACGAAAACTGCTAAATTGTATGAGGTTTGGACAATCACCACAAGATATGGGTGAATCCATTGGTCATGAACTTCTTGTAGATCATAAAGAATCAAGTGAAGATTCAAAAGGTGGTGGTAGATTGCAAAATGGAGAAGTTCATCTCTAGATATATGGGTTTAAGTGGCAGAGGTACGATGGACCAATTTTAGTCCATGGACCGCAGATGGTCCAGTGGACAACTCTAGTGATAAGTTTTATCCAGGGTAAATGGTTCAGTTATTGACCAGCACAAGATCAACATAAACTCTCCATTTCGTGATTCATTTGTGTCAATCCTGCATTACAAAGTTCATAATCTAATCTTTATGTACCAGGATATGCCATAGAGGATTTGTATGAACCAGAACTGGATGAATTATATGGATGTATAAATAATCTGGTAAGCGTTGATGTCTGCAATTGTTATCTCATAACTTTAACTGTGAATTATGTATGAGAGCATATGATTAAGGGGGTGAGACGGGATAGACCCTTAACAACTACATGATTGATGGTAAATAAACACTTATTGGGCTTTCTAACCCACTACAATTCAAGTTTTCTATGAGGGATGGCATTCCAATCATGCAATATAAATTTCGACCGTCAGATATGTCATGAGAACCAACTCATAATATAGAAATGTGGAAGAAGGATGAATAAGGCCGACCTATTTTTCCTCCAGGTCAACCAAAGCCTATGGCACCATTTGAGTCACTGAAAGATGCCATGCAATTCCAAAAAGGTATACAATCATATATTGCGCATTGGAAACATATGAAGAGTGAGATAACATGTCTGAAATGAAAAGAAGGTCATTCCATACCTTGATTTCATATTGGGAGAATATAGCTAGTAAACTCACAAAGACTTCAAGTGAGGTTTCTATTTTGACAGATGGTTTTCTACCATCGAGTAGGTGGAAAGATTCCTTAGACCCCATGAAAATTAGTATGTTGGACATAAAAGTGCACGATCAAGATGACATGGTCTACCAGAGTGGACATCTTTTGATGATATACACAAGGGTTGCTTTGTGCTTGTTAGGCCTGACCAAGACATCTACCCAGTTTGGCTAGGACACGCACTAACTGACCCATGTACTAATGTGGATAGCGATGAACGCCTATGGTTCATGATTCAGTACTGGGCACCAGTGAGCAAGAAGAAAAGTTTAGATGGTAAGGAACTGTATAAGGATTGTTATAACAAGCGATGGCGCATGAATCCCTCTGATGCACCGAGAAGGGAGCTAGTAGATTGTGTGATATGGTCTTATCCAAACCCACACGATCATAACATTTCAAACAAAAGGGATATAAATTCGATTACACATAAGATACCTAAGAAAGAGATGCAGAAGGCTCTATGCAACTTGAACATGCATGGCACATCATAAGATATCAAACAATCATATTTTACTTCTCATGTGTAATGAATAGCTTCTGTTGGAGTTACATGCCTAAGTGATAATTTTGAACAGATGGCAATTGCTGTATATTACACCTGCTTAACATTTATAGATGGACTTTGCATGGAAAAATAATAAAAAAAAGAGGGAAAGTAGACGAAAGTATGACAGAGGAAAAAGTGACGAAAACGTAGCGTGGTTTTTGGTTTTGAACAGTCGAATTTATGGGCGAACGCTGGAGCCGGGTTTTTCGATGCCGGACTTGGATCTACTGTATGCTCCCGGATTTGGAGCTGGAGGAGATGTAAACAGGTTGTAGGTGTCGTTTTATATTACGCGGTGGTAATAAGTGGCGATCCCCGCTGTCAAGGTTCGTGGTGGTAATACGCGTGTGCTATTCTTTGTGGGGTATCCTTTGTGGGCTCCTATTCGATTTATGTAAATCCTTTGTGGATATTAAGCAGGTGTAAAAGGGAGAAGATTGAACTTGGTTTTTCATCTGGGTTCAATTCCCGGGCTCAAAGTTTTCAATTCTAACAACTGGTATCAGAGCCTTTGAGTCCAAAAACAGAGGAGATGGCATCTAATAAGGTAGCTGCCTCTATATTAGCTGATGTTAAGGTGTATAAAGGACGTTCTGGTTTCCAAGCATGGAAGATGAAGGTGGAAAAAGCATTGGAAGCAGAGGGTCTGGGATCCGGGTCCGATCCTCTCCTTTCAAACCGAGAAGCAAAGACGGGTATCTATAAAGAATGAAGCTGGTTCATCAAAGCCGGAGGTCTCTGCAGAATCAGCAAAGGCTGCTAAGGATGAGGCAAGGAATTTAGCTCAAGCAAAAGGTATTATCATTTCAAAGCTTGGTTATGGTATCATAGCTTCAATTCATAATATGGATCCACGAGAAATTAGAACAAGAATTAAGAATGTTGAAATATGAAAGTGGTCAAGATTTGGTTGAGCTGTTTGATAAAATGGATGGAATATTTATGGATTTAGAAGGGGCTGCACCTCTTTCTGCCCAATCAAAAATACTCTATATCTCAGATGTATTTGCTGCTTATGATGAAAATCTTGCATCCTTGATTCGTACTATGTCTAGAACTAAAGAAGAAGCTATAAGTATTGTGAGGACTGAAATTACACAAAGAGAGGCTAGAAGGAATTATGATCAAGGGGGAGATAACATTTTATATTTTGGAAGAGGAAGAGGAAGAAGCAAAGATGTAATTTGTTATGGTTGTGGAGAAACTGGGCATATTAAGTCAAACTGTACTAAAATCAGAGGACGTTCATGCTATGCTTGCGGAGGAGTAGGCCATCTGGCTAATATGTGTACAAAAAGGGGAAGAGGACGTGGAAGCTTTAGGGGATCCTCTAGTAGAGGTGCATCCAGAAGCGTTACTCTCTCAAAGCCAACTATAGGTTCTGTATCGGAAGAAATTCCTGAGGAGGAGGTAAAGTCATATGCTTTATCAAATTTATGTGATGAAAATGTTTCTAATCCTGTGGTTATAGATTCTGGAGCTGAAAAATCCGTGATGCAAAGTTCAAAGATATTAAGAAATCTTGAAACTAGTAAGCTCCGGGATCGTCGCGCTTGGCTAATGGAGAAAAGCAAAATGTAGAAGCTTGTGGTGTGCTTGAACTCATAGGAGAAAATGGGAAAATTATTACCATTAATAATGTGTTGTGTGTACGGGGATGATAAAAACTTAATCTCAGAGTGAGATCTAGTTGATAAAAATTATAAAGTCTTGTTTGACAAGCATATGTGCATAGTTCTTGATAATGGAAAAATAGTATTATATGCAAAAAGAATTGGAAATCATTTTGAGTTTTGTCCTAGAAGTATAAACATTTTATTAAGTGAAGTTGGAGAGGAAAACTCAATGGAATTATGGCATCAAAGATTAGGCCACACAAATTTGAAAAATATAATTTTTATGAGAAAACAGAAGTTGGACGGTTTAAAGTTTACAGAAAATAGTAAGGAAAACACTCCGTGTCATGGATGTATGTTGGGCAAGCAAAGTAGAAAGCCTTTTCCTATTAAGGGTGAACGAGTAAATGAAAGACTAGCCCTAGTGCATTCGGATGTATGTGGGCCTATGAGAGTTAGAAGTGCTAGTGGAAAATACTATTGTGTGTCATTTATTGATGACTATACAAGAAAAGCTAAGTGGTACTTCTTAACTCATAAAAGTCAGGTGTTCAATTCATTTAAAGCTTATCTTGCAGAAGTAGAACGTGAAACAGGTGCTAAACTAAAATGTTTAAGATCAGATAGAGGGGGAGAGTACTTATCAGATGAATTTAAAAGATTTTGTTTAGAAGCAGGAATCAAGAGACAATTAACTTGCAGTGGCACCCCTCAGCAGAATGGTGTCTCTGAAAGAAAGAATCGAACGGTAATGGAAGCAGCACGAGCTATGTTAAAGCATGCAGGTCTTCCAAAATTTTTGTGGGCAGAAGCTGTGAATACTGCATTCTATGTTCAAAATAAAATCTCAAGTAAAGCCTTAAATGGCCAGATTCAAGACGAGCTATGGACAGGCAAACGTCAATCGGTAAAAGACTTCAAAGCCTTTGGTTGTTTAGCATATTCAAAAGTGATAGTATATCAAAATTGGATGATAGAAGTAAAGAAACATATTTTGTTGGATATGATAAGGAATCAAAAGGGTATAGACTCTATGATCCAAATAAAAGGGCAGTGATTGTAAGTCGAGATGTTGTTTTCTTTGAAAATATTTTATACAAAGATCGGTTTTTAAGTACTAACAAACAAGGTCAAGATGCAGATAAAGATGCAGACAAAGATGTTAACTGGGAACCGATAGATTATTTTGATGATGAGGAAGAGAGAATCGTCGTCAATCAAGAAGAAGAAGAAGAAGAAGCTGAACAGGAAGAGTTGCCTGTGCATACATATGGTGAAATAGAACCAGCGCCAGAGACAATAAGATGTAGGAGAAGGACTGAAGCTGAATTACTTAAAGAAGGGATATCTTTTGATACTTCATGATATGGAAGGGATGAGACTGGAAGAAGTACTAGGAAAAAGCACTATTGAACGTACAGATGATACAGAGGAAACTGAACAGGTAATTCCTGCTCTTATGTCTGTGCTAGAAATTGATACCCCGAGCAACTATAGCGAAGCTATAGAAAGTCTGGATTCTGACAAATGGAAAGATGCAATGAATGCAGAATTAAGCTCTTTTGAATGTACAGGAACGTATAAACTAGTTGACAGACCTACTAACAGGAATGTTGTTGGGAATAAATGGATTTTTAGAATTAAGCAGGGGCCAGATGGACAAACTCAAAAATTTAAAGCTAGACTGGTGGCAAAAGGGTTTACTCAAAAGGAAGGTATTGATTATGATGAAACTTTCTCTCCGATTGTTAAATTAACAAGTGTCAGAACAATTATGGCTATTGCTAATATGCACAACTTAGAATTGCATCATATGGATGTTAGCACGGCATTTCTAAATGCAGATCTAGATGAAGAAATTTATATGGAGCAGCCTCCTGGATACGAAGTTGATGGAGATAAGGTGTGGAAATTACAAAAGGCGGTGTATGGCCTAAGACAAGCTCCACGTCAGTGGTATGTATGTATCGACAATCATTTGAAAACGCATGGGTTTGGAAAATTGAATATGGATGGGAATGTCTATATCTATAGGGAAAATGAATACTTTTGCATAATTGCAGTATATGTAGATGATTGCGTTATGGCTGCTAACGATATTGATTGCTTAAAGCATTGCAAAGATATTTTAAATAAAAGATTTCAAATGACAGACTTGGGGGAACTTAAACAGTTATTAGGTATGGAAGTTCATAGAGATAAAAAAAGGGGATTCATAGCTATTACTCAAAAAAGAAATATTTTAGGCATGCTTAAAAGATTTGGGATGACAGAGTGTAAATCTGCAAACACTCCAGTAGCAACTGGGCAAAGAATTAGCTCTGAGATGTGCCCCAAAACAAAAGAAGAAGAGCATATCATGATGAATCGACCTTATAGAGAGCTTATTGGATGTCTTCAATATGTATCAATTTGTACACGTCCTGATATTTCTTATGGAGTGAATGTGTTAAGTCAATTTCTAAATAATCCCGGTGAAGGTCACTGGAAATGCGCAAAACGTATTCTAAGATTTTTGAAAGGCACTCAAAATTATGGTCTTGTATTCAGACGTGAACATGGTATGAGATTGGAAAGTCTATTGCTTGAAGGCTTTGCAGATGCAGATTGGGGAGGTGATCAAGACACTCGTAGATCGAGGTCTGGATATGCATGCTTGCTAGGAGGGTCTGCTATCTCTTGGAAAAGTAAGAAACAACCCTCTATTGCACTTTCTACAGCAGAAGCTGAATATGCAGCAGTGTCTCTTGCATCTAGAGAAATTGTCTGGCTTAGACGACTTCTAGCAGAATTAGGAATTGTTCAAGAGAAGCCAACACCATTATATTGTGATAGTACAAGTTGTATTGCCATGACTAGGAATCCAGTCTTACATGAGAGAACAAAGCATATTGAGCTACATAATCACTTTGTACGTGATCAAGTAAAGAATGGAGAAATAAGCGTCTTGTATAGACCCCTTGAAATCTGAAAGTCAGGCCGACATTCTTCTAAAAGCTTATCGAGCCTAAATTTAGAGTATTTCAAAAGGATTTAGGAATAGAAGAGGTTGGAATTATTACCACTTAGGCATGAGGGGGAGATTGTTGGAGTTACATGCCTAAGTGATAATTTTGAACAGATGGCAATTGCTGTATATTACACCTGCTTAACATTTATAGATGGACTTTGCATGGAAAAATAATAAAAAAAGAGGGAAAGTAGACGAAAGTATGACAGAGGAAAAAGTGGCCAAACGAGTAAGTGGTTTTGGTTTTGAGCAGTCGAGCATGTATGCGAAGCCGGCCGGATTTGCCGATGCGGACTTGGATCCTTGTATGCTCGGATTTGGAGCTGGAGGAGATGTAAACAGGTTGTAGGTGTCGTTTTATATTCTGTGTGGTAATAAGTGGCAGTCCTGCTCTGTTGCTCTGTGTGGTAATACAGTTCTGTGTGCTATTCTTTGTGGGGTATCCTTTGTGGGCTCCTATTCAATTTATGCAGGTAAATCCTTTGTGGATATTAAGCAGGTGTAAAAGGGAGAAGATTGAACTTGGTTTTTCATCTGGGTTCAATTCCCGGGCTCAAAGTTTTCAATTCTAACAGCTTCATGTTATCAAGTTAAGTAAAATGTGTAATCATTGTAGGCTCTTGCACACTAATGCAATGATGTTAGTTAGCATTTACTTCACATGTACTATATACCTTCTTGTTGATGAAATTGACAGATATGTTAATGTGATATGTAGGAGTGTTTGTTTTCCCAAATTGATGGATGAGTCCCATTTTAATGAAATTGAGCTTTTTACCAGTTTTTTCTGGGCAAACCATTCATAAAGCAAGTGGATCTATTAATGGTAGTCATCTCAGTTGTCAGCAACTCTTTGTTTCGTAATGTCTAAATTCGTAGTATGACCTGCCCATTAAACAAGCAAATTTTCTTTCTCAATAGCCAATCCCTTTGGAATGCTACCAACATTATTGTTGGTTCTACCACATGGATTCGGAGAGTGGTCTGTGTCATTACTTATGCAAAAATAAGGAAAATACTTGAAAATATGCACAAAATACGCAAAGATCACAAATAATCTGATATACGATAAAGAATCAATAATATAATGGTATGAAAACAACAAGAATACGCAAGACTGGCGACCGAAATGGTTCAACAAGAAGGAGACGCCTCTATATATATTTAGGCCGACTGTCAGAATCGCGCCACTTCAATGGACAAGATCATGCCAAGTGGCACGTATGCATGTAGGTTCTAGAATATTCTAGAACCTTTTGGAAACAGCCCCACATGTGAAAAAGATGTAAGGAAATGTCTTGAACAGGTATTGGTAGCACTAGGATACCATTAAGAGCAAAATCAAAAGCATCCATTTCGATAACATGCGGGCCCGAAGAATTTGCATGAAGAAGAAGTGGTGTCATGGTAAAAGCATGCTTCAGGGTAACGAAAGCAGTTTCTGTTTTTACACTCCATTCAAAAGGCACATCCTTTGCAGTGATATGTTAAAGCAAGCGCAATCTCCAAATAATACTGAATAAAATGCCGATAGAAGTTGGTAAATCCAAGAAAACACTAAATTTTTTGGACGAAAGAAGGTGTTTACCACTTCAAAATAGTGTTGACACTTTGCGGCATCCATGGAGACTCTATGAGGAGTTATCCGATGGCCAAGGGACTCGATATTATCGTACTCAAACTGATACTCCTCCAGCTTGCATAAAGTTCATGTTTTTGCAGCTTCTGAAGGACCTTCTAGACATGTTCATCATGCTCTTCTAGAGTCTTCAAATAGATCGGAATATCATCTAAATGAATGATAACAAAGAAATCTAGAAACTCTCGAAAAACAACGTTAGCCATGTGCTAGAATACTATTGGAGCATTGATAAGGACATGCCGTTGTACTCAAAATGACCTACCAAATTTGAAGGTTGTCTTTTGCTCATCATCTTTTCTGATCCAAATAAGATTATAGGTGCCTCGAAGATCAATTTTGATAAAGTATCGTGCGCCTTGCATCCATTCAAGTAATTTTGGAATCAGAGAAGGAGGATATCGATTGTGTACAATGATCATACTGAGGCTGCGATATCTATAACTAATCACAAAGGATTGTCCTTCTTAGAGACAAAAAGGATAGGAGCCCCTGCAGGTGATTGAGAATGTCAGATAAATCCAATCGCAAGATTCTCCTCGATATAGGTCCGCAAAGCCTCTAATTCTGTTGGCGATAAACCATAGATAGAGCTATATTGTGGGATCATCTTTGGCTGGAGATCAATAGGCCAATCATAGGGATGATGCTCTATAAGCTTGTTGGCTTTGAACTTGTCAAAAACATCGGTTGTGATCCTCCTTGCGCTATATACGACAATCCACCATATATATCGAAGGACCTTCCCCATCCAACAGCATCTGTCACATGGGCCCTCTGTCTAACCTGCATCTGGGGATGGCCAGACAACGAGCAGAGGACACGGAGGTGTCATTCTGGCCCGTTCCCAATGCGCTCCTACATCAGCAGAAGCAAACATAACAATGTAAGCACTAGCAATAACAACAACAAAAATAAACTACCTCAAAGGGATAATCCATCCATCCATGTCATCAAATACAACTATACAACAAATATATGAAATAGAGGGGAATCGACTGAAGGCTAGGGTCTCCAGATAGATCAGATCGAGTTATGGCAATAACTTGGGCTAATAACAGACAATAGCTAGGGTTTACCACTCCATCCGCCCCTCCTGTGTATACTTTGCAGATAGGCTAAATCAAGCTCTGTCGTGATTGTAACCTGCCGGAGACGTAATCCCATGGTATCACCTAACGGGGCTACTCCGAGTTGTATCTCCCCGATCCGATGAGGTAGGAAGAGTTGCATCTCCCCCTGCCAAAATGCAGTGGCTCCATGGGCAGCTAGAGGATCATGGCGACACACGTCCGTACCCGACTGAACTCCCCAAAACAAGAGCCAGGCTAACACCTGCAACTCTTGAGGGTCAGGGCGACACCATTGACCCAGGAATGACCGACTATAAGCCCACACGAAATGACCGATTATAAGCCAAGACCGCTATAGGTCCCCGCTCAGCAGGGACCTCCCTCCACTTTGCCATTAACCCCATTATGTGGTGCTCAGTCACTCAATAGCCTCCGTATCCAGGTGGGCTCTATGGGTCTAAACTAGGAGCATCATCTACTAATGGCTACTGGGTCTCTACCCCCCTTCCCAATACACCAATGGTGCACTATGCGATCAACCACATCATATCAATATAATCTTGATAATAAATAAGAATAACAACCAATCATAAACACATACATCTAACTTATAATTAGGGTCCATTGATTAGAGTTCATATTTAGAACAATAGGTTCTAGAATGGCTCTACTAGGATACAACATGCAATTCAACTGGAATCCACTCGAAATACCTACTTTTGATGCACAAATTGAACTTGGGATCTTGTCATATAGATTTATAAACTTGTGGAGAGATATCTACGAGATACGAAGCTGAGGATGTGACTAGAATGAAGCTTCCAACAGGAGCTTGGACAGGAGAAGGAACAAGAGCAAGAGTAAGAGCAAGAACTGAAGCAGGAGTAGGGACTGAAGTAAGAACCAGAACTGTGACCTCATCTAGAACATGACTGAAGTAGAGACAAGAACCAGATCAAGACACGGAGCAGAAACTGGAACCGGAATATGAGCAAGAGTAAAATCAGGAGCCCATGATACTGCATGAGTTGGAGTACATACTGACGCAGAGGCAAGAACTGCGAAGAACTGGGACTAGATCTAGAACTAGCAAAGCGGAAAGATCAAGAGCATTAATCAATCTATGGGTTATGTAACTCTAACCAGGGAAGACCGAAGACTATTGGTGCATGTAGGATTGTGATGAGATTGAAGGAAATGCTACAAGATGCTCCCTCAAATAGAACTTTAAAAGGTGCAATACATTCAATGACTGCACCCGAGGAGATCTCACATCTATCAATCATATCAACAAAACTAGGATGCTCGATCCTGCTTCTAGAGATGGCATGTTTAGTAGCGAATGCATTATCCATAAAACAAGCATTAGTACCACTATCAAGTTGGGCCAATGCATCTAACCTCCCAACCTTTGACTCTAATGATATAGTGATAAAAAACTTGTTATTGACCTTATCTGACGGAATAAATCCGTCACTACCTGTGGGAGGAGTCTGAGAATTGGTGGTCAGTTGTTGAGAGACAATACTGCATGCACCAACTCCTGGAGTTTACCGACTGATTTAGTCGCTTAACTATAAATATCTATGAGCGATATGGCCAAGTCCACCACAATAGAGGCAGAAGCTACCCTCTCTTCGGTGCTGCTTCTCGGTCTTCGAACTACATGATCAATTTGCAAAGACACCCAACCATTTGATTTAGAGTTGTGGGTAGTGCAGAGGTTGTTGTGGCCACTAGAGCTGGTGGAACTAGAGAAACATGCTGATTTTGTCTTTCTTGACTACGCTCAAAAAGACAGTTATCACAACAAACTGCAAATTTCAAAGCTTCATCCAAGGTTCTGGAATCCTTTATGGTCAGCAACATATCCTTCACGTCCTCGTGGAGCCTTCTTTAGAACATGTCTCGAAGGGCCGCATCAACCCAGGCTGCATCTATAAAAATTTGACGGAACTCAGAAGCATAACCTGAAGCCGGACGAGAACCTTGTCTGAGATTGCCAAGTTTGGCAACTGTTGTATGCTACCGACCAGTATCTCAAGTTCAACAAGAACTGCTGTGAAATCTTGCAACTCAGAAGCTCCCGTCTCTAGCAAGGGGCATACCAACTCAAAGCTGGCCCAGAAATTAGAGAGCTAACTAGTTCGACCTGTTCATGATTCGTGGATACCTGTGAGGGTGGAGCCGAATAACGAACCAAATCAGATTCAGGAAACCTCAGAGCTTGGATCTTGATCAAATTTCTCAATGCAGAACTAGAGGCTGATCCATGAGAAGCTACCCCTTTCTTGAGATCTTTTTTGATCTCATGAAGCTCGATTTATTATTAATTATTTCATATATTATCTATCAAGCTTTCTTGATACACTTGCATAAACCTATTTTGGACTTCTTTGTAACAAGGATGAAATTTCTTCCACAGGGACAAAAAATACCAAATATGGACAAAGAAATGCTTAGGATTAGAGAAGACAAGAATCGGTAAGAGATCCTTCAAACTGTCATGAACCTACGCAAAAACAAAATACACAAGAAATATGTGAAGATCGACAAAGAATCTGATGTACGATGAAGAATTAAGAATATCGTAGTGAATACAAGCAAAAACACACAAGAGAGATGCCTAGAAGGCTCAAGACTGGCATTGAACCAGAATGGTTCGACAAAAAGAAGGCGCCCCTATATATCTAAGTCAATGGTTTTTGGAATATTCTAGAACCTTCTGGAAATAGCTCCGCATATGAAGAGAATGTAAGGAAATATCTTGAACAAGTATTGGTAACGCACTTGACAAAGCTGCAAAGTTGTAATTAGAAGGTTATGAGTTCAAAACTTGCCTTGTGCAATTACTTTTTTGTATCAGAAGGTTATGAGTTCAAAACTTGCCTTGTGCAATTATTTTTTTGTATCATGATGACCATCTTTTATACATATGAGTATAATGCTCATATGGTACAAATACTCGTATGGTCATCCTCTGTGGGAATCAAAATGGAGAGCTTCTTTTTTAATGGAAAAAACTCCATCCTCAACAGAATCAATGGCAGAATCTAGAGCTTCTTTAGTCCAAGATCCTGTATCAGGACTTAAAACAAGTTTTTTGCCAATGCTCGATGCTCTGCGGACCAAAATAAAAGGCCTAGAAGATCTGTTTTTCTAAGGAGGAAAAGCAACGATCTTTTGATTTCTAAGATTTATTTCATGAAATTCTGAGCTTTAAAATCAGAAATAGGCGAGCAGAAAATTGATAAAAACCTTCTAAAGCAAGCCAAAGAAAGAATGTATTGAGCATATACAATCTATTGCATCAACAAAGCCAAAGAATCATGTCATAAAAATAGTTGAGATAAGAAATCATGGTGCATGAGTAAAAATAAATGGATCAAAGTTGAAGCGTGCCAATGCTTCCCAAAACTAGAAAGGAAAGAGCATAGAGAATGAATCCTCTTGCAACGAATCTACAAGTGCATCAAAGCTTAATCTCACACTACTGATTTTTATGAAAATGTAAAGAACATAACTTGGAACTGGAGAAGGAACATAGGAAAACGATTCTCAAGGCCTTCTCAAGATATTTTTACATGTATATACAGAAACAGTTACCAGAATTTAAGCATTCATCTGGATGCAATTAAGGAAACACAAAAATCAAAGGCTTTGAATATGCCATGTCGACAATCCAATCCAGCAGAGCAAGATCCTGCTAATGGATGGTCTGATCAAGCTATACCACAGCATTGAGAAGCCTATTCTTGGAGGAAATCAAGCTATTCTTGGAGGGAACCGAGGTAAAAACCCATGATTTAACATGGCTCCAATGAGGTAAAGAACTAGCGCCATCAACGGCGTCTCCTGTTTGCCAACAAAAAACATACAGTCACCATGGCCTCAATTCTGGAACGCATACACTTGCGAAACCCTAATCCATTGTGGCCAAACCCTAAGACGGCAAGGTATTTTATTGTGGCCATTTCCTCTCATTTGGTGCGCCAACAAGGACTCCACCTACACCAACGGTAACTGGCCACATTATATGGTCAAAGCTGCACCTTCATTTTGATCGCCACCATTGATGGAGCCGCCACCTTATATGATAGGTGGATAGATAGATAAAAATTTTAACATACATGATAGAGGAATAGGCTTTGAATGATGACGGCCAATGCCTCAGGAGCCATTATAAATGATGGCAGTCGTATGGCTTGATAAATGTATAAAAGGGCAACCATCTGAAAATACACTAGAATGAAAGTGCCAAAAGACATGCTAAAATGACGAAAAATTGAGCAGCTCAAGCACAAACACACCTCATTCGAATATGATGTTGAATAGTCAGGCCCAAGGTCGTGCATATGTTCGATGGATATTTGCGCACATTCACATAGTTTCTTGCATTGATGTAGGCATAAGTAATATGTAACATTTTCTTAACCAACAAGTGTTTATTATTTGAAGTAACACACATTTTGTTGAAATTATTGGTAGTTTTATATCATGTAAAATTGCTTCGCTATTTGCAAAGTGGCACTGTCGAGTACTTCCAAATTAGAATGGATTTGAACTAGAATGTCGAGATGTGAGGATGTGAGGCTGGAGATACCGCTAGAGAAACAAGAGATTAGAAGGACTCGCGAGAGATGGAGGCTCCATAATAGTCGTATGTATTTATGCATGTAAATGGTGGGTTTCCAGTTTTCCACTTGGCTATTTACGGTGCATAGAATGGATACGTAAACAACGGGGAGGGCTTTTTTCCTCCTGGATTCCTGTTTTTGTTTCCTCGGTGGAAACTTCTGTTGGTGGCGGGGCTTAAGCGGCGCCGCCAGTATTGTTTATTCAGAAAATTTCACTATTGTTTACAATTCCATTGCAATTCAAAGTTTCACTATTCCATTGCAATTCAAAATTTCACTATTCCATTGCAATTCAAAATTTCGATCCCATTACAATCCAAAATTCTGAAACTGTGAATTCCAGATAAAATCCAAAATTCCAGATGGTCTGCTAGCCCCAATGCAGTCAGCTAATGCTGCATGCAAGCTAAGGAACAACAAAAACACAATCGAACACGCTTTCCGGCCATAGTGTGCACAACTGCAAGAAAAAATCAAAAACCTGTTAGAAATTTATAAAGAACACTAAAAAGTAAAAAAATTACCTTCGGAAACTCAAGAAACTCGCCAGAAGACTCAAGAACTCCCAAGAACTCGTCCCAAGAACTCCAAAACTCGCCAGAACTCGCCAGAAAGTCGCTAGAACTCGCTGTAACTCCTCGGAACTCCTCGAACGGAAATCCTTCGCGGAACTACTTCAAATCCGGAAAAACTTGACGGCGATGCGCCACCGTATTAACTTCGCGGAACTCAAAACAACTTCGCGAGAACTCAAAACTCAAGAAAGCTTCAAGAAAGCTCGAATGCGTAAAAATCGGCATCAAAATGAAGCTAAGGGGATGGCGCATACCACCAGTTCACGGCTACCGGCGAGCGCCACAAAGCCGCCCCGAGAGAAAAATGACTTTGCCAGAGTTACGCCATCGCCAAAGCTTGCGCTCAAAAGAAACAGGGGCCAATTCATCCAAAAATCCGCGTCGGCGCGTCACGCCACCCGGAGGAAAAAAGCCCTCCCGGTTGTTTCACGTGAGCGACCGCCCGCGTTCGTGTCGAAGTTTCCGCAGGCGAACTTCCGCAGCGGGGCGCACACCACTCGCGGTTTCACATAGCTCAATTAAGCGCCGCTGAAAGTTTCATGTTCGCCACGGAAACTCCTCCCCGTGGCGGTTTCCTGTTACATAACAACAATTATGCAGTGCATGTTGCATGTTTCATGTTCATGAGCCTGAAGACCTGAATCTAATATGCTCTTGATACATTTTCATGGAGATAGTAGTCTTAGTGGTGTCAAAATTCTCGTTGCAAAAGACAATTCCACAAAATATTTTAGCCAACCTGTTGTCTTTGTCTTCACAACAAAGATGTCCAAGGAATGGACAACATGAAATGTGCTTGGAAAGCAAGATCACCACTCACCAGCTCATGGTTTTTGAGGGGGCAAAAAGTATATTTGGCCACATAAAGGCTGGCTGGGCCAACCAATGGCCACATGAGTCACACTAGCATTAAGGCTCATTTATGGCCACTTTCTTACACTCCTTGTTTGCTTTTTTTGTTCCTCCATAAAAAAGGGTAAAAACATGCCTGTACCAAGCCCAGAACATTTAATGCAAATCCGACGGCTCAGACTGTCCCCATTCCACGCCTGCTCGATCACGACCGTCATTCCCACATGCCATGCTCATCGGCCCATTAATGCTTCTACGTTGCAGCTGGTGCTTGGTTCAGGGGGATGAGCAGGTGAGCGCTTCGATTGTGATTTGTTGCATAATCTTGCGTCGCTGCAAATAGGGTCTTCAGATTCGAGAGCTCAGGCGGATTTGCTGTATCTAGAGCTTCAGATCGTCCGATTTGGCGCAGAATTCTCGGAGCTTGGAAGCATTTTGCAACACGTATGGTTTTCTGGCGTTTTTAACATAATGAGTAGGAGAAAAACTTAGTTTTGGGAATGTTTTGAGTGATGGAGGTTGGCTTCAAAGCTTTGAGCTTTATCGGCTCACAATGACGCCATATCTGGTCTAGCCTCTTTGCTTCTTCATGCCACATGAGCAGATCGTTTATCTGGCGAGCTTAAAGGAGCTTTTAGTTTTAGTTAAAATGCGCCAAAACATGCGCAAACTTATAGAGAAGAAATACAGGGAAAAAAACCACTGTCTTATCATTTGTCTAGTCTAATCTGAAGAAACAACGCGCTCGTAGGTTTTTTGAGATCTGGACTTTATTTGGATGCTGGAATAAGATGTAATAATGAGCAGCGTTGTTCTGTGATTGACCTCCTTGGTTTCTAGAGAAGTATGGTTGATTTAGGCACCATGCCAAGTGCTTCTCAAGAGCCTCGGTTTCTACATCTGGACAGCATAACTGCTTTCCTAGAAACGGCACCATATCATGCATACTCACCTGAACTTTAAGCATTCCTTATCAATGTGGATTCCTACCTTCATCGTGGTCGTATGTCTCAGTCTAACATATGGAGCTACAGGTTAGTACTTTGATAGCTGCAATGCCTATTACCACTTAATATTTTTTGTACAATTGAATAAATACTTAGTTGTCTATAACTCGCAGGTTGTCCCTATATGTTCACTCCAGACTTGACCAATTTATGTAACCACAATGTTGGTTCTGGCTCGCCTGTCCAGGTGATGATGTGCTGCCAGGAAGTTTATGGGGCAGCAGTATTTGCTATTGCCCAGTATGCCAATAAAACAGGAAAGATGTTTTTAAATGAAACACAGGCCGAAAGCTGCATTACAATGTACAGGAAAGAACTACATTTACAGAAAGGGTTGAAGACTTCTTTTTTTGACAGAGTATGCCCATTGCCAGCATCCCGCATCACACAGTATGCCACCAGTTGTAACTTTAGAGAGGTGCGTGAATTGTTGAAAGCTCAAGATCTCAGGAATGTGTCAGAAGCATGTTACCAGGCAGGTACTAAAGGATGTCAAGGATGCCAGGAGCAGCTGCTGCAAGCAACCATTAGCTTGGCAAATCATAAAAATGACCAGCCAGGAATTTGTGGAACAGCGATCGCTATTGCTCTAACAAGCCAGAACCCAGATCAACTGTTATTTAACAACTTTTACAATTGCGTCTTGCAGATCCTTGGTGGTGCACCTATTTCACGTAAGTTGTGCAACCATTATGTTTGATCTAGTGCGTCACTTCTATGTTTTGATTTCTATATATCTATACTTACACCTTCATTGCTACTGCGCTTACAGAATACCTGAACATGACAACGGATGATCCACCTATTGATCCTATAGCAGGTTAGTTCAATCTAATTCTTCAACATGGTAACCATTTTTCACATGGGAACAAAACACTGCATTGACTTGTTTCTCTGAGGCATAGACTGCATTTGCGTATCTAGAACTCGTGTATGAATATCATTATCATTTGTTTATATTCTCTTGAAGTAATTCTGCGTTCTTTCTTCCAGTGAAACCAGTTCCATCATTCAAAGAACCCTCAGTATCATCAAATGTTTTAGTTATACTGCTAGGAACCTTAGGTGGACTGGTGGCGCTGGCATGCTTTCTACTGGTTGCTGTCTATGTTGTAAGAAGATGCACTACAAAGTATGATCTTCCCAAAACAGTACCAGGTATGCATTATTTCAGGTGTCCTGTGCAAATGCAAATGGAGCACTGGCACTAACGTTCTTCTACATCCTGCAGCAAGTGGTGCTCTGTTATCTTCAGACTACAGTGAGGCAACCACACTCCCAACAGAAGGTTTCTATGTGTTCACGCTTAAGGAGCTTATAAAAGCAACAAATAATTTCAGTGACTCATTATTGGTTGGGGAGGGGAGTGCTGGAAAAGTCTACCTTGGCCACCTTCCTAGTAAGAAGTTAGTGGCTGTAAAACGTATTCAAAAGGAGAAAAAGGTGGAAACGTTTTATAAAGAGGTTGAATTGCTAGCTCGCATTCGGCACCCCAATCTTACAGCACTTCTTGGATATTGCCAAGCCAAGCATGACCATCTTCTTGTTTATGAATACATGAGCAATGGTGATCTTGCCATGAAGCTATTAAGTACGTTATTCTGTCCCATGTTTCCTGAGATTTCAAGATTATGAAAGACTGTTGCTTCCCCTAGAAAGAGTTGATAACATGTTATTATGTTGGTTAAATCTGCCTCTAAAATAACTACTGTTAACCTGTTGCTGTATAAACAGGTAAAGATGGACCTGTGCTAACATGGGATCAAAGAATCAAGATTGCACTAGATTGTGCACGGGGTCTTACTTACCTGCATGAGTGCCCAGAAGGACCAATAGTCCACAGAGACATCAAAGTATGCTTATCATTCTTATGGAAAAGAGTGTAAAAGAATGTAAAGTTACCCAATAGAGAAAATGTGGACCCATCTACTTGTGAATCTTATCTTCGCCTCCAATCTAGAAAACTATATTCAGTGGTTCACCAGTTTTGTAATCCCTCCCTTCATTGGAAATGTGTACAAAAACCTGAACCCTTTTAACTTACCAGCATTTAAGAAATTAAGTGATACTAAGTCAGCAAGGGGTAAAAATCCGGGAAGTGTGTGTCAATGTGTGCTCATATCTTGTGGAAGTATTGGGCGGGCAATCCATAGTTTCACAGCTGTTTGGCATATAATTTGGAGTAGTTTATATTCTCTGTCTAACGCCTGCTTTATTGTTCTGCAGCCCACCAACATCCTCTTGAACGACACTTTGGAAGCGAAACTTTCAGATTTCGGCCTCTCAAAAATAATTGAAGCAGATGCATCTCATGTGTCTACAGAAATCAAAGGCACAACTGGTTATCTTGATCCAGAATATTTGATATTGGGTCAGCTTACAGAGGCTAGTGATGTGTACAGCTTTGGTATTGTCCTTCTGCAGCTTATAAGTGGCAAAAAAGCCATTGACAAAAATTCACAGTTCAACAGAAACATCGTGGAATTGGTATGATGCTGTTTAACTTCTGATACAATAGCATCTTAAACTAAGTTCATATTGTATTATTCAGGCAAATTCAGTGATTGACGGGCAAGAGAACCTATCTGAACTTCTAGATCCAAAAATGCAAAATCGGGTGTCTTTTCCTGCATTCAAGAAGATGGCGGAGGTAGCATACAAATGTGTGCAGCCGAGAAGTTATGATCGACCATGTATTTCTGAAGTATTAGACAATTTAGAGTATGTTGTCAAGCTTGGGAAAGCACATCCTCCGTCACTCTAACCACGTAAATTCGAAATAACTGTACTTGTACCAGGTTAGTGTGTAAACTTCAGACAATCTGCACCCATTGAGCTTAAAATAGCCATACAAATTTTATTTTCTATATTATACTGCAGGGAACTCAGCAGAGTGAAGACGTCTTGTATATGAAGAAAAACAGAAAAATATTGTCGGTTGATTCATTACTTATACATATGATTTGTTTTCTTCCAAAATGTAGAGAATCCTTAGTGTACATTAGAGACGTGCCCATTCAAAAGGGATTTCTTTAGAGATTGAATGCCATGGCTTCGCGATGATTGCATATGGAGCGAACCTAAAAAACGTTATAGTGGTGGAAAATTTCTGGGCTGCCAGATCGTTCCATGAAGTCTCACTTTTACCTGCTGATACTTGTTCCAGTTCAGATGCTTCACGGACTTTTTAGTGCTTTTTGCAAATACAAACAACCAGTAGTGATCATTCTGAATAGTCTTTCTTACAAATTATATGTGCTGCCACCTACAGCAGTTTCGACCGACTCCAATCCGAATCCGACCCATTTGGTAAGAGCTCTATTATTACTTAAAGCATACGACGGGTCTGCAGAATATGTTTCCATCCAACAGTATTACTTTTCCATCCAACAGTGATGATTTGCTTGTTTTAGGTGGTCATGGTTTGGAAATACATGGCAATACATGGGGTCGATAGTTGAGTGTTTCTTTTCAGCCTACTCTTAATTCTCGTTATGGATAAGATATCATTGTAGGCCTTCTTAGGCTGGCATTGCTTCACCTTTCTTTTTACTCACATGGAGTGGAAGTCCTATAATTATGCATGGCAATGTAAGTAATGCCTAAATAAAGGTGCACATGTTTCTTAAAGTATGGCGCGGGAAAGAAACAAGCTTGAAAATTTTCATAAATTTAACGAGTTTCTCTTGCCCATTGTGATGGCCCATTGTGAAAGGATTAGTATTCCTGCATTCATAGCATCACTAATTAGAGGAAATATGATTTGGCGATCAAGTTATTGATGCCCAGCTTTTTGGATTTGCATTTATAGCATCACTAGTTAGAGGAAATATGGTTTGAAATTCAAGTTAATCGATGTCGAGGAAACCTAGCAGTCTCAGTTATTCAAGTTTATTCTTAGGCTGGTGGCATTGCTTCACCTTTTCATAAAAGAACAAATGGCGATATTTCTTATGATTACGGCGTATTTTATATCTAGCAATAGTCCTCTTGATGGTCACCTAATTTTGAACATTAGGGCCGACAAATCTCTTGAACGTTGCAGCTTCAACGATCAAGGAGGAGTGCTGAAATATCGTCATCTGTTCCTTTATGTAAGAGAAACGCCAGCTCTTGGCCTTTTACCTATTACTTAAATATGGAGTAGAAGTCTTGGGACACGATAATTATATATGGCACATGTATGTAATACCTAATGAAAGGGCAGATGTTAATTAAAAGGAAAAATTACAAAATGCCATATGTTTTGACGAATTTCACCAGATGCGCTTGACTTTTTATAATTTTATTAAATGCCCTTGGTCAACATATATCTTTCTGTAACATTTCAAGTTTCACAAAATGCCCTTCAGTTTTTCGTATTCAACGGAACGCCTTTTTTTAATGGATATGTTTTGGCGCCGTTTTTGGATCAATGCCCACTTTTATGCATGGTTTCTCAAAGGAAGGCACAAGAGGCTCCATCAAATTTGCTTCTAATTGAAACTAATTTTGCTCTGATTTCGCACCGATTCCATTTTCTCAAGACTTTTTAAAGGACCAGTCTCACAATTTTAGTTGCTCCATCGATTTTTTCTCTCAGGCTCTCATGATTTCGCACCGATTCTGTTTTCTCAAGGCTTTTTGAAGGATCAGTCTCTCACAATTCTGGCGGCACGAGCTCTCACGATTCTGGAGACTCACCAAGCCTTTTTACTCACTTCTTACTCTGCAACGTATAGAAAGATCATGTGCCCTATTATTGTTCCCACTGTTCTAGGTATGATGTTGCCTCCAACAACAGTACGATGTTGTTCAAGGTCATTTCAATAATTTGCTTAAAACTTAAGGGTATTTTGTAAATTTACAACTTTTAAAATTTAAGGTCAACTCTAAGTAGAATGATCCCAAACAATGGTAGAGGTCATTTGTTCTTTGGAAATTTCTAGTAAGATGAGTTGCAATTTGAGAAATGGAAAAGTGCGATACTGGACACTAAATCGAAGCCACATAGTCTACATACCATTGGATGTAGAACCGGTTGCCGCATTATGGTCATCAACTTGTTTATCTCCTTTATCTGATCAATAAGCTTATTGCACTTGTGCACAAGATTTAATGCTAAGGTGCACATAAGGTCCACAATAGTATGACGTAATAAGTCTAGACCGTAGAGGTGAAACAAATCCAAAAATATGCTAATACATTGGACACTTGCATCTCGTGCATTATTGGACATCCCATCATGTAATTGTCGAATCCTTCAATCCAAACTTGTCCCGTGGTTGTGGCTCGTAACAAGCTGGACATTGTGCGGCCAGGCATGCCAGAAGCCACAGAACGACAATTCGATTGCGTGGTTGCATCCAAATGGCCAAAGCTACACGAGGACACATGTTTAAAAAAGTAGAGGATTGTTTAAGCGCCCCTATTAGAAAGTACACGCTATCTTTACACTATAGCACTAGGCTAGATTCTTTCCAGCCTAGTCTTAATTCTCGTTATGGATAAGATATCATTGTAGGCTAGATGCTTCTTAGGCTGGCATTGCTTCACCTTTCTTTTAACTCATATGGAGTGGAAATCCTATAATTATGCATGGCAATGTAAGTAATACCTAAATAAAAGTGCAGATGTTTCGTAAAATATGGCATGGGAAAGAAACAAGCTTGAAAATTTTCATAAATTTAATGAGTTTCTCTTGCTCTTTGGGCCCATTGTGATGGGATTATTCCTGCATTCATAGCATCACTAGTTAGAGGAAATATGATTTGGCGATCAAGTTATTGATGCCCAGTTTTTTGGATTTGAACAAGGTGACCTAGCAAACGCACTAATGACCTGTGGTGCAATTACAGATTCCTTTTTCAAAAACACGTAAATTCTGCATTTTAGCCATTTTAAAAAAAGACAAGCCCAAAAAACGCAGTGAGCCTAAAAAAAGTCCACATTTCGAAGACAAGCAGGTCTTCTTGGTTTTGGACAAAGTAAGAAACACACTTTTTGGAGCACCAAAATGCAACTGAAAAGAGAAAAGCCTATGCGCGCATAGACAAGACAGTCCTTATTAAATTATAATTTATTTAAAAAACGCAGTGAGCCTAAAGAAATCCACATTTCGAAGACAAGCAGGTTTTCTTGTTTTTAGACCAAGTAAAAGACAAACTTTTTAGACCAACAAATGCAACTGAAAAGAGAAAAGCCTATGCGCGCATAGACATGACATCATTAATGGAATATATTACATTTAAAATAGGGCACACAGAATAAAATGTTTAAATTTTTGCACAGAATTTTTAAATATCTAAAGGAACATCCTTTGTAGGTATTTCCTCATCTGATTCAGAACCTTGGGGAGACTTAGGATTAGTAGCTTGTAGTTTTTCCTCAGACTCGGCCGGACTTTTATCCTCTGTGATCTTAAGTGGATCTTCGACGGGAATCAATTCAACATAGTCGGCTTGATTGTCAGTGTTCCCGGTAAGAGGAGGCACAGGCTCTGAACAGGAGAAGGCCGGAACACCATCCTTATCCTTGATCCCAAGTTCCTGTTTTTCGTCTGGCAAGCTGTGTAAGGAACTGACTCGTGATTTGATGTATGCTACTGCATCTGCGTCGACATCAATGGCTACGCAATTGCGGCCCTTCTGTAGTGCACAAGCCAACGTGGTGCCAGATCTTGAAAAGGCGTCAACGACCCAATCTCCAGGTTGCGAGAACATCTCCAGAAGCGTGTTAATTAGTCTCTGAGGCTTCTGGTAGGGATTGACAATGCGTCCCTGGTGAACTGGGTCTGTAAGCTTTTGTAAGACTGCTGGGCATTGAAAAGCATTGCGAAAATCCATGCCAGTAGTATTATAGTGCATTTGGCTTCTCTGCCCAGATACGCTATGGTAGCCTATGTAAATCTGCTTCCACACGTTGACAACTCTAGCACCACCACCTCCCCTAATATTCGTCTTTAACCTGCAAAGAAAGGAAACACTTTTGTATTCGCTATGCCCGCATGGAGAAAACAACTAGACACTTACCATATGGCAGCCTCGTAACCAGCCTTGCAGTGGGTCTTCATAGCCGCTTGCACCATACCGGCCTGGTTAGTGGAGTGGAAGACGACAATCCTCCAGAGTGGAGCAGTGTTTATCTTAACAAACCTCCCAAAAAAAGAATCAAACTCGGCGTACGTAAATGGTGAGTCATCACCACGGCTGTCAGGCAACTTAAACCCGTAAGGTATGTCAGCTATGCACAAGGAATAGTTGCCAGATCTCAAAGTGTGGTCAAGTTTGACACAATTTCCACGATACACCTGATAAAGACAATTTTGGCCAAACATATCAAATCTTTCAAACTCCGAAGGCACCAAACTCTGCTCAGCTTCTTGAGACTTTTTCAGCTTTGACCGCTCCTCCTAAGCTAGCCGGACCATGTTTAAAAATCCAGGTGGCATGGGGTCTTTCTTTTTTTGAAAGCCGAAAAAATTTGTAAGAAACAAAACGACAGCTCCCTCACTCCTGTGCTATGCGCGCATAGCATGAGAGTGAGGGACCTTGTGGTAGTGCTATGCTTGGCCGCTATGCAAGATAGCACTACCACAAGGTCCTCAACCACATGCTATCGCGGCGCGATAGCACGTGTACAAAACGAATACCTTAACTCAAGCAGCAAGAAGGAGAAACAAATGACATACCCAGTTTGTAAAGTTGGTGGCATATTGATTTATTTTTTCGTCTGATGACCACGTGGGGTATAATTCCCGCACCTTCTCCCAGTTGTCGCAGTTGAGGTGAACCATTAGCATTCTGTCGACAGAGTGCACAATCTTTTTGGCTGCAAACGTTCCAAGAGGTTAATAACAAACATTGGAAAAAATGTGAGTGTGTAATGTAGGCTTACTGCTTAAATTCTCTCTGCATCTCTTCCAGAGTGAACTGTTTATCAACAAACTTTTGCAGGACCTCACAAACTTTGTCAACATTTTTTAGGCCTTGCATTTCACGCCAGGCCATTATGTTTGCGGGATCAGTTTTTTCCTCTTGGAATCCGTTGACTTGCCGTTTTTTAATCCGGGCAGTAATCCGCTTGCTGCGTTTTTGTATTGGGTCCCATAGACCGATTGGTCTCCGTGGACGATAAAAGTACCTTCCTTCCTTCCTTCCTTCCTTTAGTTTTTAAAGTGCCCTCAGAGAACATGTCAAAATTTTTTTCTTGTAGCTCCCAAACCTAACATAGAAAACAACAAGCATGTTAAAAAAATATTTAAGAGCCATGCGGGCATAGCCAAAGGCGAAGGTCGAGAGAAAATACTTACACGTCCATGCCGGAAAGCTAACTGAAAATAATTATCATATTTTATAAGAGATGCTCCATATTTTATAAGAGATGCTCTGGCATCTGAGGTGGAGTAAGTTAGGCAAAGACTCAAGAGTATGCCTTTGTTCTTTTAAGGCCGTGCATGAGCACGGTCTTCATTAATATCTTTCTCACCTTGGTGCTTTGAACGGAAGAGTTCATATTCCTTGTGCATGAATTTAATTTTATCTGTGAAGCTCATACTCATCCGATACTCATTGTCCACGCGTTGTGGCTCATTGCAAGCGACTTTGCCTCGAAGTCAAGGACACCCACGTAAACAAAGGCAAAGATTTGTGAGAAGCAAATGCTCCTTTGTTTCCTTGTATATTTGTCTTCTTGCCTTGAAACCGTGGGTGCCCCTAAAACATAGTATATCGTAGTTCTCGCCCCTCTTCCTTAACGAACAGCTCCTTATCATTACAATCAAGCGGGATCAACTATACAAATATGAGGAGCTATTGATGCATTCGGCCTGTCTCTTGTTCTTTTTTTTCAGTGCAGTTAAGTGGCCATTGTAAATGTTTCGTACCTGCAGTTGTCTTACACCTTGCTCATCCTTAGGTGCAAGCTTTACACAGTCTACAGAGAGATGCATGATGCCGGGCACGCGACATCTCAGCTCGATTTCCTCGAGCTTCTTACTTGCCATGTCCTTCTCCTTGCTTGCTATCTTCATGCCCGGTCCTGACGGCAAAGCTTGCTTAAGGGCCTTCCTGGCAGCTTTTGAGAGCGGAGGTGATGTGGTTGTAACTAGGCCAGCCTTATAGTAATTTCTTTTACCTTTTTTTTTAGGTGGCTCCTCCTCTTCCTCCTCTACATCCTCCTCTTCGATTTCCTCTACTTCTTCCTCCTCTTCCTCATCTTCGACCACTTGCAAAGTGGCGCTCCCTATTGCTTTGGAAAGGGTAAGTTTTGGAGCAGAGGGCATTGCATCTTTTAATAATTTAGGAACAGAGGCACTAGAAGTTAAAATAGGATCCTTGCACAATAGCAGGTCCTTTAAAATAATGACAAGATCCTGCAAAGAAACATTCCATTAGCGCAAGAAGAACATTAAAGTTTCTCAAGCTATGCGCGCATAGACAATACTTACAATTTTTGCTTTCATTCTGGCCTGAATGTAACCCTGCATGTCCTCGGGAGACGACATACTGAGCTTAAAGAAATGGGTTCCACCGAGTAAACATGTTGAGACCCCTTAGTCGATGTGGTGCAGTTAATATGAAACATACCGAAGAGCTCGGTATCTATTAACCTGCCACATCTCTTGAAGCTGTCCAAGTCTTTGGGTTCTTTACCAAAACTGTCACAAATGTACAGATACAAAAAATGGGCCGTTACAGGCTCACCAGTTCCTCTTACAAGTAGCCACTGCTGGTCCTTACAGAAATAGGAACCGTCCTCAGTGATCATGAAAGGTGTAGGTGCATCATCCTTCGGTTGATTCTTATCCTTTGTCGTCTTCCTCTTCTTGGCAGCCTTTGGGAGGAGCCAGCTTTAGGATTTTTCTTGGTTCTACAAGACAGAAAAAACATATTAAAAGACAGCTAGAAAATGCACAAGCAGATCTAACATTGGAAAGGCCTATGCGCGCATAGACAACCGCAAGTAAAAAACATTATGCCTATGCGCGCATAGACAATGGCAGGATAAAAGGTAAATGCCTATGCGCGCATAGACAAGGGATGCTAAAAAAGTTGGTGCCTATGCGTGCATAGACAATACAAGAAGAGAAAAAACAATATGCCTGTGCGCGCAAAAACAATAATAAGAAAAAAGACAGAATGCCTATGCGCGCATAGACAATGAAAGAAAAAAACACTAAATGCTACTGCCCAAGAAGAAATTCGGCAAACAAGATGTCCAAAAAGCTAAAAATCAACTATCTTTGACTCTAACCAAAAGACCCTAAACGGGCAACATTTGGTATAAAATTTCTAACAAGTACTGTAAACTGCTACTGGCTGAGATGTTTACGTACCTTTCACCTGACATGTTTGGCGACGCTATGCAGAATTCTATGGAGATGCTACTGTTCGAAACGGAAGAGCAAAATTCTAGGCGGAGGTCGAGCGCCTTGGAGTATCGTCTGTATGTGCAAATGCCTCCATATGTTTTCGTATTTATATTGTGTTACATACTTTGCTTTTCGTCTATGAATTCTTGCATACACATCTAGTTTTGGTTGCAGGCATTGGCTTGTGGAGATAATGTCTAATATTTTATAATGTTTCTTGGTTGTGTGGCATCTACTTTTCGTATTGAAGTATGCGCACATAGACATATTTTTTCCCTGTCTATGCGCGCATGGGCAACTAGTGTATATGACGATTGTAACTGCTTTTCTATGCGCGCATGGGCATGTAGACTTGCAGGTTTGAAGGGAGAGGGTTTAATGGCTGAAACAAGTCACTCTTCCTTGTGCAGCAAGAGCAACGATGAAGAGGTTTTTTACTTCAACTCCTCCTGTTAATGTGGCAATATTAACTCGTGGTCGTTACAACACACCCACACCAGTAGGTGACGATGAAGAAGACTTCGATACGTTTCTCCCGGATGCTACCTCCTCCACACTGTCTCCCTCCCCTTTACACCTACTACGTGTGTCTACCTCTTTTCAAACTCCATCTCCAAAACACGCTTTTACAAAGATCCGTCCGCTTTTAAAACACCCTCCCCCCACAATACAAAGTATCTTCTCCTCTTCCCCTACTCAACGTACTCACTCTATTTTTGATACTCCTTCACCTCTCCAGGAACTACAGAATCGTTGCAATATATTGTAGTGCGTGCTGCTGGCCCTTCTCTAACAGAAAGGTCTTCTAAGGAAGACCTTCAAGTTCTGAAAAGAAAGTCGAGAACATTATTTGCTGACAGACCTGGCACTTCCGTTGAGGGCGACAAGGTTGATGATCCCGTGTTTGAAGACGTGCAGTTCTGCACTCCTGAAAGACCTACCACAGACACTGCTCAGAATAAAAGTCCTGCAGTGAAAAACCCATACATCAGTGCGAAAAGATTTAAGAGGGATCCCACAGTAAAAGCTTTTAGAACTTATTATGCGAAAGCGATTGATGGGACCTGCCTCTTACATGAGAAAGCTGAGGAGACTGAATTGCTGTCAGAAAAAATGCTTACAGGCCTTTAGTACATTTTCGTCTTTAAGGCACATAAGACAACGGTTTTTGTCAATGTCGAAAGGTGATCAAGAGTTATACTTGGCATACAGTGTAAGGCCTGAAGTTGGAGACAATTTTTCATACTATGTTTCGAGCAACACAGTGTGCCAACTTGCTTTTAAAAGAATACATGCCATTGGAAGTCGTCGCATGTCAAGAGTGCAAAAGAGGTTAGACAGGAATCCATGCATTGATGACTATTCACACCCAAAGAAAGTTGTCGGTATGTATTGCCTAGAAGCAAAAGCTTGCTTGGTAGGTTTCTTTGACTCTAACTGTGAGCGACTTCCAAACAGTCATGTATATCATCTGACAGACAGTATTACTAAGAAGGAAGTCTACAAAGATGTACAAGGGTCTTTTCGAGTTCAAGTCGAAGTTCATATCCTATTCCTACTTCTTGAGGTTGTGGAAGCAAGAATTTAATCTTGTTAGGATTCAAGAGGCACTTGATTTTTTGGTGTGTACTAGCTGCTCCACATTAAAGCAAAAACGATCAATGGCAAAGGATATTCTAGAAAAAAGTACGTCCCTTTCGTCTAATCCCTTCTCGGTAGCACGGCTAGAGACATTGTCTTATGCAGGCATAGCACGGCTATTTAGTCTTGAGTTTGTCTATGTGCGATAGCGGGTCTTTTTTAATCTTGTAGTACTCGCACAAACAGTCTCTTCAATCTTGTAGCCGCCCCTTCCCCCACAGCCAGCTCGCCTATCTATGCGCAAGATAGCACGCCTACAAAAGCTTTTGCAGCCTGTGGAGCCTTCATTGTTGCTTCAAGATACTGACAAGCTTTGCCTATGCGCGCATAGCACGACTACAAAAGCTTAGCTGCAGTTCTGTGGAGCCTTACTATTGCTTCAAGGTACTGACTAATGTCCTTAATTGCAGATCAGATAACTCAAGAGTTGCAAGTTCACAGAGAGGCTCAAGCCTTGGAGAGAAAGAAGCTAGCAAAACATAGAAAGAAATCTTTGGAGAGGCCACTCGAATATATGCCTGTGGTGGTAGACGGCATGGATCAAAAGAAGACGTCACTTCCCCATTTTGTAAATGTTCCAAAGGATTTAGATGAATCCGATTTTTTGAGGCTTCCATTAGAGGCAGGTTGGGATCTGGAACCGTCCTCCTAAGAAATTATATTTATTTGTTTATTTTAATTTTTTATAATATTAATGCACCATTTACCAACCCCCTAAACTCACGAAATAGTTGTTGGATAATAAAGACCTACCCAATGCTAAAATTATGGAGGTCATATTATTTTTTTATTTTTTTGTTTCACAAAATTCCAAAAGGATAGCTCCCGACCAGACCTCTCCCGACCACACTTTCAAATAGGAAACTGGGATCCGAAGACCTCTGGAACAAATTGCCGGGTAAGTTTTAGTTTTTTCCGCCAGTTTATTCTTCGCGCCATGAAAAGCCTCTCAAATTCGAAATTGGATTTGTGAATTCTAATCATAGAACTGAAATCGTGGATGTAAGGTAGTTTGTATTTGCTTTGTGTTCCATATTTTCTCTTGCAGCTCAGGGCAGACTGTTCTTGGCCATGACAACTGAAATTAAAATTCGTTTGCCTGCAGAATATGCACAAATCTGGAACAAGAAAAGAGGGAATTTTTGAGGTCTAATGGAGCTAAAAATGCAGATTTGTGGGCACAAGGAGATATCTACCCCAAAGATCCAATAACAGGTAGAACCCCAGATTTTAATTCTGTCACTTCTTTGGTGAAGTTTGTTTGTGAGGGAAGAAATGGAATGCTCGGTTATTGTGAGAACATGAAGAAATATATAGACCAGCTTTGTTGCACCATTAGGATTTATGCGCATGAAATTGAGACACGCAAGTACCAATTAGAGCAATGCTCATTAGAAAAGTCCTCATTGACAGCAAAAATTGCATCGTTAGAGAAGAATGTCATGCAGTTGCGTAGTGATATTGTTATTGATAATTTTGTGATCAAACAAAATGAGGTTGAGAAATATCGTGCTGAAAATGATCGGATGCGGGCTGAATGTAGAGTAAAATGTTTGGAAGCTCGCTTGAAGAGACTCAAGAAGAGGCCTTCGTGAGAGGAAAAAACAGATGAAGCCCATAGAGGTGTTAGCTCCAAAAGGGGGAGCATGTAGGAGGAGAGTGTATGCAATTCATAAACTTTTCAACAGCAAAAAGAAAAGGGGAGTTGTGCGAGAGAACATTGGAAAAGTTTTTATGAATATGGCTTCAAAAGATGAAATACTTGCGTTGTTAAATGAACCATATAATGTGGGATTGAAAAGAGAGGTCTTAGACATGGTTATACAGGATATTTACTCAAGAATGGATGCAAATGAAGTGCAGACCACTTGTGACAGCATTGGTTTGAGCAGACAGGGATATAGGAGCCTCTTTAAACCCTTTCAGGCTGCATTAAAATCCCTAGGCACAAAGAAAGTGATTATTCCCCGTCCTTACATAGTGGAAACCATTAGGAAAAAGAGGAATGCTAACGTTGAAGAGATCCTTGGGGGCATGCATTCTATCCAGTCTGGAGCTCCGTGCGTAACAAAGGTAGCAAAAAATAATCAATGCGAAATGATTAGTTTAACCGAGAATAACAATATTTGGTTCAATTTAGAGAGCGTCTTAAAGCTCATGGTCGTGTTTTATAATGTAAAATCTTCTGAGTTAGAGGAATTGGAAGTTTGCATAAAACTCGACGAGATGGAGTTAACAACCAAGAAAAAATTTGAAAGAGTTTCCTTAGTTCTCATGAACTATGCTTTAGAAGCAAAGTATGGAGAGCAAATGCTATTGCCTAAGTCAAAAAGAGATCCTGAGTGGTTTTCAACTCAATCAGAGGATCATACCTGGTGGCTTGGCATGTTTCAAGTTCAAAAAGAAAACTTCACAGTTTTGAAATGGGTATTCGATCAAACGAATATTCCAAGAATGCGTAGCATTTATGAATCAGGTGAATTATTGCAAGTGGATGGTCATGGTTCATTTAGGGTGAAGTTTCATTTAGCTTCCGATTTAAAAACTGAGAAGGCTATGTATAACGTAATCAGTTCAGGTGCTCAAACTTCTAGGAATTGTCTGTTTTGTATGTACAGATTTGAAGGAATGTTGAATATGTTCATGTCACAATGTTCTCAGAGCCTGGAGAAATATGCTGCATGCAAATGTGGAAGGTTGAAGGTGCAAAGGATTAATGTCCTAAGGTGAGCATTGTTCTAAGGTTAAACTAAATTTAACCTAGCTCGTTTGAAAAGCCAATGGTTAAGAAGTTGCATATTATTATTAGTAACCATCGAAGATGATGACACGATGATATATCTAAGGGGGAAATGAGTTTCAAATGTTCTGGATTTGGAACCTCTAGGCAAACGGCTCGGTCGGTCCGCCATAGCGGCCGGATCTGAGCTATAAAGCAATGGCAAGAAGTATAGATTAGTATCGAACATAGTGTGATTGGATACAGTGACAGGAATTGAAGATCCGACCATTAAAGGTTAAGTTCGGGAGCTGGTCAAAGGGAGTCAATACCTCTGCTACAGTAAAGTTACTGTAGCATTATAAGGTTTCGAAGGTATATTGTTTAAAATGGTTTGCCTTTCATTATTAATGACTTAGAAGAACATGAAATGATTAAGGACTAAGTCAACTGTGAGATCATTGAATCTTAAAGGACTTTTGAATATTTGAGTATTGTTGAGACTATTGCATAGATTTGTTGTCATGGATCTATTCTATTAAAATGTGAAATACACTATGAAAGTGATTGACTAAACAAAGGGTTGCTTTTATATTTGAATTCTTCATTGGTATCAGAGCTATAAGATCCAGGGAATTACAATCATGTCCAGCAGATTCGGAGCAAACTTGCTTAATGCAATTGAAGTCTTTAAAGGGGAGAGTGGTTTCCAAGTCTGGAAACAAAGCATCCAAGAAGTCTTGGAATTTGAGAGTTTATGGCACTTGGTTGATCCAAATGCAAGTAGGCAGACTGACAGTCATGTTAGTTCTGGATCAGCACGAGCAAGTGGAGCTAGTTCAAGCTCAAGTGAGGGAGATTCCACAGCTGGTGGAGTTGCTCAAACAGAGGGTTCTGGAGAAAGCACAGGACCAACAGTCACTTCTAGGAGGCAGCCAGAGGAGGTGATTAAAATCAAGGAAGCTCAAGCTATTATTAGCTGTAAAGTTGGACCTGTTATCAAGCTCAAACTCAGGGGGTTGAGTCCTAGGGAAATGTGGACTTACATGGTTACAAACTATGAAGCTAAAACATCCTCTCAGATAGATGTTTTAGAAAAACAGTTAAGGAAGTTAAAACTGCACGATAAAGATAATATAACAGAATTTCTTGAAAAATTCGATTCTATTGTAGCTGATCTTGAAGGTGCTGGTGTCATACTGAATGAGCAAAGATCAATTGGTCGGGTCATCTCCGTATCGTGGTCACACAATGCTTATTTAGCTACTCTCTTGAGAAATATAGCAAGAACGAAGGAACATGCCATACAAATAATAAGAACAGAGTTTGAGCAAAGGCAGATTGGACAAGATGAGGATGATCATACCACAGAAGTACTGTATGCAGGGAAACACAAAGGAAAGAAAGGAATCAAGGCTGGCAGAGATAAGGTTGGACCATGCTACAATTGTAATGCATATGGTCACTTAAAAGCTGAATGTCCAAAGGCAACAAAAGAAGTTGTATGCTTTAATTGTGATGGCAAGGGGCACTTTGCTTCTAGTTGTCCCAGCCCAAGAGGGCAGAATGTAAAAGGGAAAGCCAAGGGAAGAGGTGGCAAGGTGAGCTTTGCTCAAAGAGGAAAAGGGAGCTCAAAGGAAAATCCAACATTAAACTTAGCTCAAGAAACTCAAGGTGAAGAGGACGAGCAGAATGAAGATGATGAGGTAAGTTGTACTAAAATTTGTCATTTAATGCATGATGCAAATGACCATGATATGATAATTATAGATTCGTGGAGCCGAGAGGATGTGACATCTTCCTCAAAATTGCTTAAAGACCGCAAAAGAGTGACAAGGGGCACGCGGTAACTTGAAATGGAGATTTGCAAGAAATCAAAGACACAGAATGCTCGAGCTCTATGATCTTGAAGGAAAGGCATCAAACTTGAAAATGTTCTCTCGTGGTGCCGTGCCTAGTTAGAAATCTGGTTTCAAAGATGTCACTTTGTAGATCCTGGATATAAAGTGTTGTTTGAAAGATTGAATGTAAAGTGTTTCTCAATAATATATTAAAGTTTGTTGGAAAAAGAGTTGGCAATCTCTTTGGGTTAAATCTAAATCACTATGCTTCAAGTATAAATCTTGTGACCTGTACAAATTTAAGAACATGGCATGAGAGGATGTGCCATGTGAATTCTAAAACAGTACAACTTATGATGAAGAAGGGATTAATCAAAGGCACAAGTGAAGGTGATGAGAAGTTTAAATGCATTGGATGTATATTGGGAAAACATACTAAACTCCCTTTCAAGAAATCAGTGAAAAGAGCACAAAGTAAATTGGACCTGATACATACCGATCTGTGTGGACCTCTGAATGTAAATAGCCTCTCTGGAAAAAGGTACTTCATGACTTTTATTGATGATTACAGTAGAATGACTAAAGTATATTGTTTAAGAACAAAAGATCTTGCTTTGGAGGCATTCAAAACTTTTGCAAATGAAGTACAGGTAGAAACAGGGAGAAAAATTAAGTGCTTGAGATCAGATAGAGGAGGAGAGTTCATGTCAAATGAATTCAAGAGCTACTGCAATATACATGGCATCAAAAGGCAGTTGACATGTAGGTTTTCCCCTCAGCAAAATGGAATAGCTGAAAGGAAAAACAGAACAATACTCAATGCAGTAAGAAGCATGCTCAAATACTCAGGACTGCCAAATTTCCTTTGGGAAGAGGCAGTTAAGGCAGCAGTATATGTGCAAAATTTGGTGCCATCCATAAGCATTAAAGGGGAAATCCCTATAACTTTGTGGTCAGGAAAATTGCCAGACTACACAGGCTTAAAGCCTATGGATGTCTGGCTTTTGTGCATGTTCCTGACGAGTTGAGGAAGAAGTTGGATGATAAAGCATACATAACTTACTTGGTTAGCTATGATCAAGAATCTAAGGCCTACAGATTGTATGATTCAAGCAAAAGAAGAATCATAATTAGTAGGGATGTACTGTTTGATGAGGAGCAGTACTACAAGTTGTTACCTATGATCAATAATCAAGGGCAGGCCACTAAACAGCAAATAGCAGAGGAAAGAGAAGTTCAAAAGGAGCAGGTGGAACCTGCATTTACAATTGACAGTGATGAAGATGAAGACATTGAAACAAAACAGGTAATAACTGATCCTAACCATATGAATGTTGAAAATGTGCAGCCAGAATACCCAGCTGATCAACAAGATGAAAGCCAACCCAAAACTGCAAGGAGGAGAAAGAGGACTGAAGCAGAAATACTTCGAGGAGAAACTGAAGAAAATTTGGAAGCTCTTGGGAGGGATAACCTTGGCAAAAGCAAAAGACTCAAAGGAGAAGAAGGTGAGATACTTGGCCTATTTGAAATATTGATGCACCTAGATATTTCAGTGCCTAAAACATATGAGGAAGCTATATCCTCTCCTGATAGCAAAAATTGGGAAAATGCAATGCAAGAGGAAATGAAATCATTTAACGTAACAAACACTTATGAAAAGTAGACACTCAAGTGATAAGAACATTGTAGGGAACAAATGGCTGTTCAAGCTTAAAACTCAGGCTGATGGAGTAACACCTAAGTTTAAGGCCAGACTAGTTGCCCAAGGCTTCACTCAGAGATATGGACAAGACTATGAGGAAACTTTCTCACCACTTGTCAAAATGAACAGCATAAGAATGCTTTTGTCAATTGCTAATGCAGCAGACTTGGAAATTCATCACATGGACGTTACCACAGCATTTCTAAATGCTAAACTAGAAGAGGAAATTTACATGAAGGTGCCTCCAGGGTTTGAAGCAGAATCAGGGAAAGTCTGGAAATTAAACAAGGCAGTATATGGGCTTAAGCAATCCCCAAGGGAATGGTATAAGTGTATTGACACTTTTCTCAGAGAACACGGATTTGCAAAATTACAGAATGATGGAAATCTCTACAAATTTCAGAAGGGAGCTAAATGGTGCATAATAGCACTCTATGTAGACGATAATATTATGGTAGCAAATGGTCTTGATATCTTGGAGCAGTGTAAGGCCATTCTCAAAAATAAATTCAAGATGTCAGACCTTGGGGAGTTAAGGAAATTCTTGGGAATAGAAGTACACAGAAACAGGGCAAGCAAAACTTTGACTCTGACACAGAAAGGACAGATTGAAGGAATGCTTAACAAATTTAAAATGAATGATTGCAATATATGCAAGACTCCTATAGTGCAGGGTTGTAAGATTTCTGCTGAGATGAGTCCAAAAACAGAAGCAGAGAGAGAAGAAATGAGTGACATACAATATATGTCACTGATTGGATGCCTATCATATGTGGCCAACTGCACTAGGCCTGATATAGCTTATGTAGTGAATATGCTCAGTAGATATAACAATGATCCAGGAAAACAACATTGGATGGCAGCCAAACGGGTTCTAAGGTACTTAAAAGGTACTATGGATCATGGCATTTGTTATAGCACTGAAGATCTGCAATTGTTAGCTTACTGTGATGCTGACTGGGGAGGGGACATTGATACACGTAAATCCACATCTGGATATTTAACTTTTATAGGGGGTGCACCTATTAGCTGGAGATGCAAAAAGCAAAATGCAGTAGCTATGTCAAGTGTTGAAGCCGAAAGTATGCATCACCGTGATAGCCACAAAGGAAGTGATTTGGGAAAGAAGATCGTTAGGAGAACTTGGTCATCACCAAAATCAAAGCCATCAGATTATACCGCGGATAACACTAGCCGCATTGCCATGACCAAAGATCCAAAGATTTCACGAGAGATCAAAACATATAGAACTAGAGCTACATTTTATCGTGGAAATTGTTGGGAAAGACATAGTTAGACCGATATATGTCAATATAAAAATCAACAAGCGCACTCGCTTACAAAAAGCCAAAAAGAGGTTTACTGAATTGAAGGGCCTGATACAATGTTTAGATTGTAACATGAAGGGGGAATGTTGAATATGTTCATGTCACAATGTTCTCAGAGCCTGGAGGAATATGCTGCATGCAAATGTGGAAGGTTGAAGGTGCAAAGGATTAATGTCCTAAGGTGAGCATTGTTCTAAGGTTAAACTAAATTTAACCTAGCTCGTTTGAAAAGCCAATGGTTAAGAAGTTGCATATTATTATTAGTAACCATCGAAGATGATGACACGATGATATATCTAAGGGGGAAATGAGTTTCAAATGTTCCGGATTTGGAACCTCTAGGCAAACGGCTCGGTCGGTCCGCCATAGCGGCCGGATCTGAGCTATAAAGCAATGGCAAGAAGTATAGATTAGTATCGAACATAGTGTGATTGGATACAGTGACAGGAATTGAAGATCCAACCATTAAAGGTTAAGTTCGGGAGCTGGTCAAAGGGAGTCAATACCTCTGCTACAGTAAAGTTACTGTAGCATTATAAGGTTTCGAAGGTATATTGTTTAAAATGGTTTGCCTTTCATTATTAATGACTTAGAAGAACATGAAATGATTAAGGACTAAGTCAACTATGTGAGATCATTGAATCTTAAAGGACTTTTGAATATTTGAGTATTGCTGAGACTATTGCATAGATTTGTTGTCATGGATCTATTCTATTAAAATGTGAAATACACTATGAAAGTGATTGACTAAACAAAGGGTTGCTTTTATATTTGAATTCTTCACAGCAAAAAGGCAAAAGCTTCAGCACAATGGACTGCAATCAAGACACGCCTCCATCACGGCATTTGGAAGACAAAAAATTAGAGCCAATCCTGCCAATTCCATTGAATAGAGTGCATTTCTGTACTTTACATGCCCTGGTCAGAATTGTTGAAAAGATGATCCATCTTAGTTGTTGCTTTGTGTGGAAAATTAAGGCTGAAAAGGAAAGGAAAGAGGGAATAGCAAGATTGTCAGAAGCTGGACTCCACGGTGGTTCAGTGAAGCTTGAGAAGGACTTGAAACGGTCGTGAAACAGTTCAGTCCCAGCGAAGGTCTCATTGGGGGGGGATAAAGCCAGGCATTTCTTGAAGAATACAGATCCAAAAAGGAAAGGGTCGTTTGATTTGGGGAAAAAATTAGTTGAGGCAGAAAGAGACAGGACAAACAGAGGTACATCCACGATAAAAAAGTTGAATGCATGGACTGCATTCTCGGATTTGAATGTTTTATTACAAAAAAGTAGCTTCACTAATGATGAGAAGGTACAATTTAAGGAGCTTATGACTAAATTCACATATGCATATATCAAGGCATGGGGAGAAAGTGAGGTCACACACTACATCCACATATTATATGCTCATGGCCCGTGGTTTGTGAAGGAATACGGCAGCATTGCAGTTTGGAATACTCAAGGCATGGAAAAGTCCCATAAACAAACTAAAATGGCATTCCATCGGGCTACACAACGAGGAGGGTCTTTTTCAATGTCCAAGCCACTTTGTCAACTTGGAACATGGTTCTATAGAAGACTACTGGCAAGGCACGAAACAAATGTTAGAAGAAGAGCAGCTCCTTGCTTGGACAATGCACTAAGAGAAGTTGCAACCAAGCCTTAAGAGAATTGTGGGAGAAGTCCACAGCCAATGAAACACAAAGGCAGTGGAGAATGAAGCGTGTAAGAGTTGGACAAAAATATGTTGAGGCACTCTAATCAAACATGTAAGTGCATGTTCTTTTATGTTATACCTTTGTTTCAGAACATGATTGTTGTGCTAATTTTCCTTTTAGGTCACAATAATGAGCATTACTGCACCACTCGCACAACCAAACATGTTGTGATAGTCATTGGGTGTTTTCTCGACCTAAGGTCTATGGAGATGAAGGACCACACAACAGCTCGCAGATCAAATTGGCAAAGACATCATGGTCGGAACTCGTATGTACTCGGGTCCTATTATATCTGCCATTTTTCTCCCTTGCTTCAAGAACATGTAAGCAATCATGTTGAAAGTGATTGTTATTGGTGTCATGGAAGGTGCAGTGATGGTATTGTTGTTGCTTGGCCTCATCATTGTTAGCATTCAACATAGATGGTGTACGAAGTCCAAACTTGAAACAGAGATTGAAACAACAATGGATAAGATCTCAAAAGATTGGGCCATTAGGCTTGGAGCAGTCTATAAAGGAACCCTTGCTGATGGCAGCATTGTGGCAGTGAAGCACTTGACCCAACATAGCAAGAAAAGCATGCAGACTCTAATCAAACATGTAAGTGCATGTTCTTTTATGTTATACCTTTGTTCTGTAACATGATTGTATAGCTAATTTTCCTTTTTTAGGTCAAAATAATGAGCATTACCAGACCCTGCACAACCAAACATGTTGTGACAGTAATTGGGCTGTTTTCTAGACCTAAGATTGTGCAAATACCACAACAGGCCTTCTGGGGAGACTTCTGTCTCAAAAGCTGAAAAAACAGTTTTTTCAAAGCAAGTGAAGTGATGCAGGGTCGTATCCTGTATTAAAAGTAAGATACATTTATATTATCTATTTATACATGAATTTAGTCCATGGTTACTAAATCATGTAATATCTGCTTGTTGCAGAGTACATACTGGGTCCACGGTCACCCTTTATGTTTGATACAGGGAAGGAATGCTGCTGTTGAAGCTGTTAGAAGTTTTTGGTTGCAGTAATAACTGAAGCAAAAGATGCATGGTTCTATTTGAGTTTAGTAGCTTTAAGATTTATAAGTTTATATTTAAGATAGCATAATCTGCTAAAAGTTGCGATGGGCTGTCTGCCTACCTTTGGATTTAATATTGTAGTGAGACTCTGGATATATTGCTAAGATATCTGTTTTGAATATTATGGAATTGGAGTTTTCTGGATGATTATGGATACCAAATGTTTAGAGTATGTTGAGACATTCATGTGAAGACGCATGGTTCTTTTTTACTTTATTTGCCTTAAGATTTTTAAGATTTAAGTTTATATTTAAGGTAGCATAATCTGCTAAATGTTGCAATTGATTGTCTGCCTACCTTTGGATTTAATATTGTAGTGAGCTTCTGGGTATGATGCTGAGACATCAGTTGTTGAATATTATGAAATTGGAGTTTTCTGGATGATTATGTCAGGATATCATTTTAGAATCATGATTTTGTGTTAACTTAATGATCAGATCTTTCAAAAGTTGTGAAAACTCGTAAGTATTATGTGGGTCTTGAAGGCGACATATGTGTTTCCCTTTAAATGGTACCGCTATCTTAAAAATATGATGATTAAATAGTTTATGTGTTGGCCAGGTGTGCAAGTAGAATCTATCTCTGTTGTTTAATTTCTCGACTGTAAAATTCTTTGAGCAGGCAGATATGATTGAGAACCTCAATGGAATTGAGGTTTTTGAAATATGATGATTAAAAAGCGGTTGGCCAGGTGTGCAAGCAGAATCTATCTCTGTTGTTTAAGTTCTCGACGCAAAATTCTTTGAGCAGGCAGATACGATTGAGCACCTCAATGGGATTGAGGTTTTTGAACTGCATATGGGTCACATGGACGACTGTATTATTCGCCTATAGTATATGTGCACATTTATGTAAGGAGTTGGTGATTTAATAGCAGGGGGTTATGTTTTACAAAGTGGTTTGAATGATGGCATTTTTCTTTCAACTTATTGGGTCCACGGTCACCCTTTATGTTTGTTACAGGAAAAGATCTTGCTGAAGGCAATATGGACTGTAAAACAGTTTGGGACTGACAGATATAAGCATCTCATTGGAATGAATATTTGTCCATATATGGGTGAAATGACGGTGGATTACACAAATTTGGTGATTGCAATCCGTGGGATTCTTTTAACTACATTTTATGGCTATGGATAAGTGGCCTATATGGAAGAGTGCCAACACAAAAAGGATAAGAATGAAACGCTCATTTGCGTAAATAGTTGAAAATATAACATCTATACTAATGTTAAGGCAAGGGATATGGTCGATACATTTTTCTTTTCGGGCCCAAGGTTCTCGATAAGATTAACATAAGGAATTCAATCAAAGATTATCTGCATTAAGGATTAGGAGACTTTGGGCTGCATATGATTGAAAAACGGATTTGGTTGGAGATAATGATAAAAACTTCTCGATTATGTATACAAGCCATACAACATGTGGCAAGTTTGTCAATGTTTCGTTTACAAAACCATTTCCATGTTTGTTGTAAGAGTATTCGCTTTTTTCAAGAGACAAAATTGCGCTTTATGTTGATTGATATTCAACAAAGCATTTCATTAAAAACAGGAGTAGAACAAGACATTCTCTTAAATTTAGAGAAAATAGGATTTTGACATCTATTCAAGGTGTTTTATAGCCATGAGATTCACAAGAGAGGTCAACTAGATCTTGTAAGAACTTGAGAGCTGCTTTTTGAAGAGATATAATGTGACGTAAACAAGTAAAACAAGTCGCACCACAAAGTGAGTTATTAACTTCATAGCTAGCATATATGTGCTCACTCAGGCAAAAACAACCACCTTGCTGAACCACAAGTGAAAGTGGGGCAAGAAGCATCATGACATGTTTGAATTTTTAAAAGCACATTAAAAACATCATAACATATCATGCATGCTTCATTTCTTGTGGCATCTCCAGTTTGCGTTTGCTTTTCTGAGTTGGCCCTTTCTCGATTGCATTGTCCAAGCTCGCCCTTAGTCCATTATTGAAGAAGTGAAGCTGAGGAAGATTAGCGTATGGCACATATTTGATGCACTCAGTAAAGAGATGTTCAGCTAAAAAACAAATGATATTCATTTTATAGACCATGTAAAATTGTATTGACAATTTAATGGGAATACCGCCGACTTACATAAGAATGGGTCACGCCTAGTAGTCCATATTAAGAGTGTACAATCACTCTTATCGATCTTAAAGAGGCAAATACCTAATAAGGTTAGACCTCAGAAAAGTGACATGTATTAAGAAAATTGTTTCCATTTTATGAAATTTGAAGCAAGTTACAAAAAAAAAAAATTTGCCAAATGGCAAATTTCCCCGCAAGATCTACAATTATAGGCCACCTTCACCATGGGCCCCGATATCCTTATGTCAGATTATATCAAACTTATGTTGTTCCTGCAAAGAAACCAGTGGTCTTCACACCTATATCTTCCATCGTCCAATACCAAAACCTTTAGGATCTCACAAAAACATTTTCCAAGAGTTGGCTTCGTGGGGGAAGAGGGCTCTTCTCAAAGAAACTCCGCACTGCGGCAAAGATCAACCAACCAGCCTAGAAGTTACCCTATGAAAGCAAAAGCTTACCTCCGATTATGCCTGTGCCAAAGCATCAAACCAATCAGCAATTCAATTCGTCCCATATACTGCATGTAAATTTAAGGAGTATTGCCCTTGGGAGTTGAACCCAAAATAAACCAGGAATAGCTCTATTTTTTTTTCTGTTAAATTCAGCAACACATCATATATCATGCTTCATTCTCACCAGATGTGGAACCATGCAATCTTTGCATGTCACATTGCACTCTCTTCTATATCCAACCTTCTTGTCGTCTACTAAGAAATGAAACTTCGAGTATCCAGTGTGTGACTCCAGTAACTTTCTACATTCTGCCAGCGTCCATTCTTCTTCCACGTCCAAAGTTTGCACAGAGCCATTTTCCATATGTATAGTCAAATCCAGTCTTCTTCCTGTACCGCTATCCAGACATACTTATTATTTTCCCACTGTCTTTTATACCTTTCAACAAAGAAATTAGAGTATAATGTTTGCTTTGGCACCCTGTACCTGAAAAAAAATGATATCATGCACTATCATTTGTAAAGTAGATGCAAATAAGAAATACAAACTTACCTGAATATAAAGCTGCTGGAGTCCAATTGGCCACCTGTTTCATGAGTCCTAGTCCTCCATTCTCCGTAAAACAATTAGTCAAGGGATTCTTCTCTAACTCCTTTAAAGGTATACGTTTGAGGTGCAACTCTTAGTGTCTCCACATCCTTGAACATAAATGCAAAAATGTGTATGGGAATAAAGACCTTCATACCACCCCCAACCCTCCTCTTCAGCCATTAACTTAGCTACTTCTCTTGTCAATGAAAGTCGAAAATGCAAGAAGAGTATAAATCGTGACCGATTCCTCTACACAAAAGTGATAATGTTGGAGCATTGACTATTGTTAACTTTCCAACCTTGCTTTCCTTCGTATAATGGTATTTGTGGAACCATATGCCCTGAGCCTTAAGAGAAGACAATGCATAATCAGGAAACAACAACTTTCCAATCGCATAATGGTGTACCTCCAAGACGCTTAGTGATGCTTTGTGTCCGAAACTCTATCCTTGAAGTCGACGCAGCATAGACAGCTCACATCAAGTTTTGGAAATGTCGGCCTTAGAAATATCTTCTTTCATCATGTCTTGAGGCCCATATGCATGTGCGACAATAAGCTGATCCACGCATTTTCCACCTTGGCTGGTCACAAAACCAAGCACTTGGGCCTTCCATGAAGTCAAGTCATTGATCTTGCGCTTCTTCACCGCATGATGACCGCATTGTTTAGGCCTCATGGTGACCCAAGAACCAATGGATATGTGCAAATCAATCCATCGTGCCCCGGCTATTTTTGCCATTTCGCAAAATAATCTGACTGATTTCAGAACGCTTTGAGGACACTCAAACAGCTAATGCACCATATAAGAAGCTATGAAATAAACGACGACAATATGGACAAACCATGCTTAAAATTTTGCTTAGCCTAAATCATGCACAAGCTGGCTAAGGTTCTGCTGTAATTTTAGAATCTCAAATTGATGTTCTACTTCTAAAGTGATTAGCAAAAATCTAGACATCTATAGAATTGCAATAGAAAATGTAAATCTAACATACCAATGAAGTTGTTTCCTTGCTTGAATTTCGCTGCGCATTTAATCACCCTTTGGATCAGAAATGTGCTCAACAATTATATGTTGTACTCTCATATCGCGGATATACAAAAAAAAAAGAAAAAGAAAATAGAATTGTAAATAATCCACTTCGTTTTGTATAATTAGATAATAAGCATCCTAAATCTAAGAGAAGAGAAGAGCAGAATAGATGAAGAATTTGATCCCCAAAACCTGTAAAAAATAGAGAATCACAACACCTGCTTAATCGAAGTACCAAGAGGAGCAGAATAGGCAAAAATCTGGATGCCTAAACCTCAAGAACAAACAAATTGGCATGTTTAGCAATGGAAAATTTGCAAATTTAGGTTATTGGTGTATAAAATTGATTCAAGAAAACCTTGTAGTGCTAATGATTTCAGCAACAAACAAAATGAATTCGCTAGGTTAAATTGGATCAAGAAAACCTTGTAGCACTGATTTCGGCAACAATCAAAATGAATTCGCTAAGCTTAGGGGTTTGTTTTTTTTTTTTTTTTTTTTATGTAAGGAATGGAGGGAAAGCCCCGTTAATTGGGGCTCAAAATTAGTGAAGCCGAGGATTAATTGAATGAAGGCCCGAAAAATTTGCATATTTAATGTTACATGGTGGTTGGAACAAAATTTATTAAGAAAATAGTGCCACTTAAGTGTGGGATAAAATGAACTATTGCTTTCACCTCATTGGCCCATAGAAAATGCCGATGTGGAATTTCAAGGGTGCCCTATTTGGGATAAATCAAAATCTCAAAATAACTCTAATGATTTGGTTGGGGCGATGATCTTTCACACTGTTGTACAAAGGCGCAGTATTTTTGACCTATCCAAATATACACAAATGATCCTAACCTCACTGTGACAATACTAAATAAGATTTTGTCGGGCAAAGGAGAAGTCTGCCTGTTGTACATATAGTTAGACAATACTACTAGAGAAAACAAAACCAAGTTTTATTTGCTTATTGGCGCAACGCTGGTCGAAATGGGTATCTTCGAAAAGGTCAAGGTTGGTTTCTTACTTGTGGACCACACCCATGATCGATAGACCAAATGTTCAAAGAGATTTTCCAGGCGGTTATGGATGAAAAAGCATTTTGTCTACACTCCTTGTGCAAAGGTGATTGAGCAAGCTTACAATCCAACTCCGCTTGTCAAGTGCTTAGCGAGACTTTTGATTTTCGTGGAGTTTGTTTTCCAGCCATGGTGATATTGTGTCCCGCTTATCCATAAGTTGAATAATTTGACATTTCAACATCATGTAAAAATTTTTCTCGTGGACGGTAAAGCACGCCTTCAAGGGAAGTACTTTGTCACCTCCCAAACTTGGCAGCCCTAAGGCGTGCCTACAATATTTAAAATATGTTCCCCTAAACTAAGGTAATGAGAAGGGCTATTCAAAGCCCAATCTAAAAGTGCCATAGACTACACGTAAAAGAACAAGGACAAAAATCCCTTCGCCTCAATCGACTAGCATGGAGAAAAGTATAAGGTCAGGTTTTAAGTACTTCAAAGGAGGAGGACAAAGGTCGGTGGGAGAATTTCTTTTCAATAATGCAGTTGTAACTAAATCCTCAACAAAGATCTCCCTCGAAGTTGCTTTTGTTGGCCTCGGTACTCGTGTTCATCCCCTTGTTGAGGCGCACATCAAGGAATTGCAAAGGGTTCCGTGGTTCGCAAAGATCAAGTCAACAAGGAACCCGATCGTAATGTACCTCTGAAGTAGACGGCCTTGAAAAGAACCAAGGCCAAACCCGTAAAAACCAGCGATTTGAGTAAGGGATGCTTATAGTTGTACCTTCGACCGACGATGACTAAGAGCCGCCCTTTCGATTGCGCTGGTTAAAGACATTGTACTCAAAGACAATCTCCCTTTAGTAGTGAAAGTTCATCGGTACCAAACTAAGGATACGATCCTTTGTTGGTCGGTATGATTCTCGCGGATAATTCCTTTCAAGAAGGGCTGGAAAACCATGAATAAGAATCACATGGACAACTGACCTGAACTAAAACTCAAGTGTTGGCTTATGATTTCACACTCAAGGTTGATAATGTGCTACGGCGGCAACAGCTAATCCCATCAAGTCTTTTCACAAGATAGTTCGACGGCTTTTAGGATGAGGACAAGTTGTTCCAAATGGGTTAGCTCTTCGACCACTTCAAGTGACAATGAGGAGAATGGCAACGAGGACAAGTTGGTGACGAATCAAGGAGTTGACGAAAGTATAACGATTATTCCTAATCCTCGCTTTTTCTCAAAGGTCAAACTTCTCGTGATAATGTAAATGTGGGCACATCGTTATTTCCTAGTTTTGGCTAGAGTTTTTGTACATGTTGAAGGCCTTTGCCAAGCTTGCATAGCTTCTTCCAAGTTTATCCATGTTTTTTCATGTCTTGTATAAGCGCCAAATGCTATCGACATGTTAGTTAGGTCTTCTATGTTTTTTCGCTGCCTATGCGCCAAGATAGCACCTTTGTGGTTCATCTTGAGTAATAACAAATAGATATGCCTAGATTTGCTAATCTTGCTTTCATTTCTTGTGAAGATTTTAATGGTTCTTTAATTTTTCTAGTTTTCTTGTATTTCCAAGATTTTCCTAAAAGGTGACTCCAATTTTACAGCTTGTTTGGGTGTCTAGAATTCACAAAACAACAAAAGGTTTCTAATTTTGGACCAAAAAAGGGGTGTCGCAAATCAAAATTAGGGCTGTTTTTTCAATTGACCCCCCAAAAGTGGCAATTTTTAGGTTTTTTTTAGGGAATCTTTGAAAGATTCCTTTTTGTGGTGCAAACGCAGGTCATTAGTGCATTTGTTAGGTCACCTTGTTTTTGGATTTATAGCATCACTAGTTAGAGGAAATATGGTTTGAAATTGAAGTTAATCGATGCCGAGAAAACCTAGCAGTCTCAGTTATTCGAGTTATTCTTAGGCTGGTGGCTTTGCTTCACCTTTTCATAAAGGAATAAATGGCGATATTTCTTATGATTACGGCGTATTTTATATCTCGCAATAGTCCTCTTGATGATCACCTAATTTTTAACATCAGGGCCGAGGAATTTCTAGGAGTTCAACGATCAAGGAGGAGTGCCGAACGGACTCACCAAGCCCTTACCAAGCGAAATGGCCTGCTCTTGGCCTTTACCTATTACATAAATATGGAGTGGAAGTCTTGGGACACAATAATTATATATGGCACACATGTACGTAATACCTAATAAAAGTGCAGATGTTTCTTAAAATATGGCGTGGAAGAGAAAACAAGCTTGGAAAATTTCATAACTTTAATGAGTTTCTCCCATTGTGACGGGGTTAGTGTTTGTGCATTCATAATATCGTTGGTTTGGATCTTAAGTTATCGATGCCGAACTTTTTGGATTTGCATTTATTGCATCATTAGTTAGAGGAAATATGATTTGAAATTCAAGTTATTCGATGTCGAGCTTTTTGGATTTATAAGCAGTGTATAACAATAAGAGCGTATATACAAACTTGTTGTTATGAATAGGAAAGCATCCTTGGGTTTGTGTGTACCAATAAGAGTGTATATACAAACTTATTGTTATGAATAGGAATGCCTTCCAATCCTTGGATTGGCTATGTCTAGATAATTTTAGAAGCTAATGTAATTACCACTAGCATTAGCATTATCTTCTTCTTGGTAGTCTTTTCATATTTGGTTATTGTGTTTGGTGATGGGGCCTAGTCCCCAGGTTTTAGATGGGTTGTTGCCCTTGTATGTGTCGTGCCATAACCCGTTGGGTTCCCGTGGACGTAAAAATTCATCTTATCTTATCTTATCTTATCTTATCTTATCTTGGCCATGTGCCATTGATGTTTCATGACGAATGCCAAACCTGCTCAGGAGCTCAAAAAATTCCTCACACCTCCTTGATCAGTTCTTAAGGTTTTTATAGTCTTATTTGTAAAGTTCTCAACCAATAAGTTCCACTGTTTAAAGTATTCAAATGAGTCTGATTTGAGAGCCATACAAAATACCCAGTGTTTCCTAGAGAAGTCATCAACAAGGAGAAGAAAGTACCTTGATCCGCCAATTGAAGTGACACGAGCTGGACCCCATAAGTCTATGTATACCAGTTCAAGACGATATTTGCACGTGTACCTTTCACCTTTTTGTAAGATTTCCACCGGAGTTTTCCCAAGGCACATCCTTCACAAATTCCTGGTGGTGCGTGTATCTTTGGCAAGCCATGCACAAAATTTTCACCAGATTTTCTTAAGAAACCGAAAAGTTAGCGTATCCTAATCTTTCATGCCATATTTGATGCTCTTTGGTAGAGATGATAGCTAAGGCGTAAGATTGTTTTGAATACCAACTTAGTTTGTATAAGCACCCTTCTTTCACCTCGTATAGCACATGATGATGCTTATCTTTAACTATGCATTGTCTATCACCAAAAGTAGCAAATAGATTAGCATCATCCATCTTAGAAATAGATATGAGGTTTACCTCCAGGTCTAGTACATAGAGGGATGTTTCTCAGCTGCACATGCCCTACTGGTAGCTCCAATATCACATCACCATTGCCTTGAATGTTTAGCTTTCCCTTGCCAATTTTACCTTTTTGTTCCTTTGCCAAGAACTTGAGATTTTTAAACAATTCCTTGTTCCTATAGTCACTGGCACCAGAATCCAAGTACCAGGTTTCTTATCCCTCCTCTACTATCAGGCCAATGGGATTTAGTACATCAGCACTCCATCAGGCTTCAACTTCACTTGAAAATAAGAAAAACATGAATTGGAATAGCACACTTATCATGTTTTGCGTGATATTGAACAAGCCTCGCCGATTTTTTTCAAAGAAATGCCACCGCTCTTTTGAGATTCTCCGCCATAAAGGCCCTTGCCATAGAAATTATAGATTCATTGCTCATACTAGACCCGTGATGCAACCGAGTCTCTTTGCCTTTGCTACCTTATGTGCTTGGATTTTTTCTTCTTTTGCATCCTCCTTCTCATTCACCTTAGGCCTTTTTTTCTTTTTATCCGCCGGTAGTCCTTGTCCGTGCCCATATTTATTGCAATTAAAACACTTCCTACTCTCTCCAATCGCCATCTTGCTTACGTAAGAATGCCTTGCCTTCCTTGTTTCCTCTTTTCTTTGATCCAGACTGATTATTTTTTCTATGAGAAGCTGACAGGCCCACTAAGAACCAATAAGATACTTTACATTATTATAGCTAGCAGGTAGACCAAGCAACAATGCTCTAACCACAAGGTCATTGTCAATCCCTTTTTCCATGCCTCAAAGCAGTTGCCTTAAATTTAGCTATATACTCTTTAGCATTATCACAGTTTTTCATTTTTGTGGTAAAAATGACAGATTATAAATTGGCATGTTGTGAGAAATGCTTTATCCCATGTGTCACGTTTAACTGCTCCCGAGCATCTTTAGCACTTTCCGCAGCTTCAGCTTGAGCAATCTGAGTATCATCAAGATACTTCATGATCTTTGTTTCGAGCTTCCAAATCTCGCTGCATCCATTTCAACATTGCGTGGTTGTCAGCCTCACTTCCTTTGAGATCTACATATGTTATTACTGGTTCACCCTTGCTCTCTATCTACAATGAAGTTCCTCCTTTCACGATTTGAGCAGCTGTTGGAACTTGGGCTTTCTGAGGGTGTGAGACGGGACTGGTCTTGGCTCGTCTCTAGAGATTATGTGTCGTAATCCCTTCTCAGCCAATTTTTCCCTGACCTTTATGAACGAGTAGAATGCATTATTGTGGGATATCTTTTCAATCTTGCCCATTTCGTTATGCACACGGCAGTATCTTCGATTCACAGAACACTTGGGTGATCGACGTGCTCTGATACCATAATAACATACGAAACAAATGCGCAATGAAATTGTAGCTTGTATTGCAAAGCTTTTTCTCCTCATACATCACATGGCGGTGCGCAATATAGCATGAGGTAACCGCCATACCTAATTCCAAGTTTACAATGTCCAACAATTATTTACCCAAGCATCAAGAAACCAAGCAACACAAATTGACAGCTCAGAATTGGCATAGCCATTAGGGCAAAACCCTACATGTCCACGACTTAAAAACTTCCACCATTCGCCTAACCACCATCATTTTAAGATTTTTCGATTAGGTGTTTCTAGTCAAATAATCAAGAAAGAATCTAGCAAATCAATACAGATAATTTTCTTGTCGATGCAATGTCAACGCAATGTCGTTTTAGAAATCCTGGATCATCTATGTAAATCTAGTTTGGTTTCCCAATGTATAAAATAGCTACTTGAGATATGTTCCCTAATAATGTAGCCGAAACATGTTCCCTCAAATGTTGCTTTTAAAGATGGTTTATGCTAAAAGATGGCTTATGCAACGAAGGCATGTACCGTCTACCATCTGTTCAATTCTCGTATCTATCAACTTAACTACAAGCGTCAAATTTTGAACTAACTAAATGTAAATAAGAAGAATGACGAAAGGAGTGTGATGGTAAAAGATAATTCCGTAACCTCTTGACTTTCCAAAAAGCTGGACACATAAAAACACAATGTTGTTTCCAACGCATACATGCAACATTGTGAAAAAAAACTAAAACCGAAACCCTTGGGAACAAAAAGCCTATTAAGATGCACCACCAGCACCTCGTCCTCTACCTAAACCTGCACGACCTCTAGCAGCACCCTCATCATGCACAAATCCATGTTCAACATTGTAATCAGCAGCTTCTTTCACGGCCGCGGCAACCCCATGTGGATCTATTTCTCCTAGAGGGTCATTGCGAGCCTCTCGCTTTGCATAACACGACCGCATCTCGCCTCGTCACAACCTTGTCCTTGGGAAGCCAATGCTTTGCATCCTACAAGCACACGTGCTCAAATAAGAAACCTCAATGCATTTAAACACGTGCTTAAACAAAGGCACCAAAACCCCAACTCAAAACAATGGTAAAAAAAAGGAGAACCATAATCACTAGAAGATCAAATGGCTAAACAAAACCTCATAAATGAATAAACTCAAATGGCACCTTGCTAACAAAGAATATGGCACTATAAACAAGCACTCAAGACATTTCGAAACTAGCTAAAACTCAAACACAAAAACCTATTACAACCCTAACTCAAGGCATGCCAAAATGCAAAGGAAACCATATTAAAACCTTTTTCACCTTCAAAGGTGAAAAGAAAGTTGTGAGAAAGCCAGAATTAAAACCCTAGAAAAACCTTTTTAACCTTCAAAGGTAAAAAAAAGAAGTGAGAATGCCAAAACTAAAACCCTAGCAAAATAGTTACCTTAAGGGCATCCCCAAGAGTGGCTTCTTGAGGGCCACGCATGAGATTGGAGGCATAACTAGCAGGGCCACCAAGAACACCGGAGGGAGGCACCGGTGGCACGGGCCTCGCGACTCGGGATAGCCTCGCATCCTTGAGCTCTAGTTTTTTGTCATGGCCTTTTTCAGCAGCCTCCTCGAGAGCCTGCGCACGAGAAAACCACATAAACCACCACATTACCCATGATTGAAAAAAAAACACATGTTGAGACATTAGGAACCACATTTTGAGACATTAAAAACCACATTTTGAGACATTAAAATTGCAGGTTGGGCGTATGAACGCACATCTCCAATGGTCTTGGCATGCTCGCCGGATTCGGAAACGGGAAAATGGGGTTCACCGGGAGGGTGGTGCTCTGCGACGGGGGTTGGGCTGGGGGTGAGCTCCTCGTGACCTGCTGCTTCCGGTCCGTAGTTGATCTCGGTCTGGGGATGGATACCGGCGCTGTAGGTCCTGGGCCTCAGGATTTCCCTAGCCCTGTGCGGGCGCAGCTTCGCCACACAGATTCGGGTTGCCATCTCTTTTGAATTTTTGATCAACCGCTCTTTTCGTAAATACTCTATCCCTTGTGTTGCCACGTCTTGCCACTTGCCTTTCCTCATGCATTGCCACCTCTTGCGCCCCCATTTACCCTCCTTTAAAATAACATGCCCCCTCGTCTTAACGCCACCTTAGCACCTTCCCCAATAATATTCACCTCCCCTTTGCCTATGATCGTTTGTTTCTTGTTTTGCTCCATATTAGTCAATCTTGTTGCCAACAACACATATGGAAGTAGAAATTTTCGCTAGGTGAAAGCCCCCCCCAGGCTTGATTCCGGAGGGTCAAGCAGAGTCTGAGATGTGGTATTTTCGAACTTTTTTTTGTGGTATTTTCGACCACCGTTAGCACCCGGATGGTATTCTCGCCATAAAGTGGTATTTTTGGCGTAAAACCAAGCGTTAAAACCTGCACGGATGAGCTAAGATCTTTGGTTGAATCGTTTTGCAAACCACGGCATGCTTGAACCGCTTCAAAAGCCCTTCTAATCACGCTTGTCAGCCTTTTAACTCGGTTTGATGAAGAGAGGAAGCATGTACAATGGTCGATAATGGGTAGCTGGAAATACCACAAAAAGGCCGTAAATACCATATCCCGGACTCTAAATATGACCGGCCCAAACCCCAGCCTACCTTGGCTTACCTAAGCTTCACGCAGAAGAAAAACCATTACTTAACACCCAAACATAAAACCAAAATATGCAAGGAGAAAGTATTAAAAAACTCCCACTAGCGCTGAAAAACCGCACATCCAAACATAGAAGATTGCCAATCGCATGGTGTGGCTGATGAAGAAGAGCCCCTCCATATTGCTTGGAGCGATGAATAAGGAAAATACAACCGAATTCCATCATGCATAAAGAACCTCATCAATGAAATAAATATGGTATGGGTATGAACCCCTGCAGAAACAAATAAGTGCATCCATGACCGATTGAAGTGTAATCAAGTAGTACAAAACTATGCCGGATGCATGAGATAGAAACGAAACCTACCTGGAAAAGAATGGTGGTGAGATCCAAGAATAGGATGGAACGACCGAATTTAATAATAATAATAATATTATGATCACGCCTCCAAGAAAAAGACCTTGAAGGTCATGGAGCCGAATGCTGTACATCACCAATCAAATCAATCATGGCCCAAGTTCATAGTGAGTGTCCTGTGTAGCTCAACCTGATGGAGGAAGTGGCTTAAAGCACTTGCTGGTTCCATCATCAACAGAGAATGAAAACTTTGAAAACTTTGGTGACAAATACCAAGTCTATCTCTAATATCATCGTAAGCATGGCATTCTAGAAACACATGGAATTCATTTTCCACCTTTTGATGGTCACATAATGCAATGATTCGCCTCTCTTGGAATTTGCCTCCATCTTCCCTCGCTTCAATTGCTAGATGGTGTGAGCTGTTCTCAGATCCGGCAATAATATGCCCCGGTACATTTTGAGATTCTCGCTCTCGTGTAGCATTGGTCGTGTAAGTTAATAAGGGATTAATATCCTCTAGATAGGTGAGCATCCGTGATCCCTTCTTCTCCCATAAGATCTCTACCGCCTTGGTTTGGACCAGCATCTCTAGCCAAGTCAAGAGTAGGCCAAGAGTCTCCGCCGTTATTCCCCATCCGCCTACCACTTCATGACATCATGCAACCATCCCGATGTGGTGGATGCTAGCGATGCTATTTTAGGCAGTCTATCTTCTGACATTAGGTTGACTCTATTGATGAAATTAATTGTCTGATATAGAGCCTCAGCTTCTAGAGGAATCAAACCTGCTTCTGCCAAGAGTATAGCTTTTAAGGTGTCTGCCTTTGACTCCTAGCTCTTCGGTGGAAGGAAAGATTTGAGCATCGCTTCGACCGCCTCAAAGCTTTAGTGATATGGATGGCCCCAAATGGGAGTGCCGCATAAGATGACAAATCGACAAGAGTCTTAAACAACATTTGAAGAGGTCAAGGACAAAAGCCAAGATCGCCCGAAATTGACATCCTACGGTCTGAGCCTACCATTGGACATCAACCTCGTTTACTCAAGCATAATTTCATTAATTGTGGACTTTGGCCGAGTCCATATGACTCCCAAATGTACCCGATTTTTTAGAAAATAAGGGTTTTATTTAGTAGAATGATGCAAATTTTCAAATGTGTGCGTGTAGGTGGGATGGCGTGCCTTGTATCTATAAAGCACAAAAAAGTGCCAACCGAAGTTTGTGTCTCGCCCAAGCGCCTTCAGACGCGGGTCTCGCCACAAAGTTCGGCAAGATTCGCAAATCGCGATAGTGTAGATTCATATTCGTGCCGCCGTAATGGTCCAAACCAGCGCAGCCTATGGATTCACAATGAGCTTAAATGCAAGGCTACATATCGCCGAGCCAATATTAGCTCATGCTAATCGCCTTCAAAGTTGAGGTGCGTAACCAGATAAACCAAAATGGCAACGTAAGAAATGAGAAGCCAACTCAGAAGCTCATTCGTCGTGGGAGAGTTGATGAAGGATGGCGATGAGCCGGATGACCTTAAAGGTAGAGCTGGAAGGTCGCTTTGATTTCCTTGAAACGCCATATTTACAGGCGTAAGCTCAAGAGGTTGCTGAAAATGGAGGATGTTTGGCCGCACAACACTTTCCTGGCCGTTGTTTAAGAAGCTTTTACAAGAAGGAAAAGAGGGGCGGTGGCTTTGGTAATCAAACTCATCCTCAAGACTCCCTATCCGATGGCGTAATTGGATGACTGGCCGGATCTCAGACGCCGACAAGACATATCGAAGTTCCAACCGGGGATCTAATTGCGGTGGAACCGATATTGACTGAAACGCCCATGTTTAATATTATCTATTATTATCTATTGTCATTCTGCTCAACCTATGCTTTGACGCATGTTGTTTAGTTGATATTATTATCTACGTAATCCATCCATGTACTCCATTCCTATGTGAATAGAATGTTTTTGTCTACATTGAGAACATCCCAATGACGCAATTTTCAACAAGTAATATCTTATTTCATGGAGGCCTCCTCGAGGAAATTGGGCCACCACCACTTTCCTTCCAGAGAAATTGGGCGCCCGCCCATTTTCTTTTCGGGAATAGTCTCCTCCGTAAAACCGGGCTACGCCGACTTTGCCCTTCGATGGCCTCAAGGTAGTTTCATGAAGGCTTCCACTTTCGTGAAAATTGGGGCCGCCCACTTTTCCTTCTTGCGTGCAAAAGGAAAACGAAAACGAGATCGTAACCGAAGATAACAACTCAAACATAACAATGTAATCATGCACAACACGCTTACATCATCATATCATATAAAGTTATGAAATACATGAGTCATAGATTGTAATTATTGGTGATTCTATTAATCTCAAAAGCCTCCTAACCCGAACCCACACAATATGGATAGTAACATGATACTCACGGGGAGTCTTTTTTTCGACCAAGAGCTATACCATACGCCTGTGGATCGAGAGAGATCCCTTTCAACGCAGCATAAAGATCGCCATAGGTCATAAGGCAAGTAAGGGTGTCAACATGGGGCCCGTGAAGATGATGCAGACATGGCAGCGAATGTGTCGGGCGTCGAATGCAGCCTATATTTATAGCCAAGGAATTATTGATGACTACCGTAGAAAGATTATTGGTTGTATATACGGTGTACATCCAATAATCTTTGGCGCATAATACCTTCAATAATGATTGTGGGTATAAATATATCTCAAACCAATTTTGACCATCAAATTTGGCCTTCGCCTAGCCATGTGGTCTCGGGCCGTCCTCGAACGCGGATTCCATCAACCGCAAGATGAATCACGAAAACTTCAAGCAAAGGCCGCGAATGCAGAGATACCCATGGAAGACCGGATGACCACAGCCGCTTCTAAATCCTCGCCATTATCCCGATCCCTTCGACGTTATCATCCATCCGATATGGAATAGAGAGCATCAAATGTACATGATAGAGAAGATCGCCGGGTGCTCGTGAAAATGACTCGTAAGAGTCCCCTAAATGAACGCTTTGTCATCTTGTTGTAATCGACCGTAATCATCTATGAGATAAAGTATTAGTACAACTTGTCTTCTATATGTGCAACTTGTCCAACATGTCCCGTGAAATTGGGCCCCGCCCACTTTGCCCCTTGAATGCTCATATCGATGATGCGCCGAAATTGGGCACCAATTCTCAAGGTGGGTCAGATAGGTGTACCTTATACGGTTGCACTGCTATGCTTAGTATGTACGCCAATAATTGACATCAATAATTTCACGCTTATAAAAGCAGCTCCATCGCATTCATCTCATGGTTTTCCTTTGCCACGGATCGTCCGGAGAACATCCGATCCTTCAAGTGCTACTTGAGTTACAACGATATTTGCCGCTATATGACCGGTGTTAGTCTTGATCCATGGCTCCAATCCAAAGCAGATGGACTCATGAGTAATTGCAGAAGCTCACCGTGTTGAGGTCCACCATTGGCTTCCCCGACGCCAGATCTTTGAGCCGAATGGCATCGCCTTTGGCAAAGGCGTTGACGACGAAAGTGACTCTTTGTACACTCTGATATGTTAATGCCGACAAGGATATAATAATGTTGTAAGGATGTAATAAGCATAGTCAATATTATATAATGTAACGCACTGAAAGTAATTCCCGAGGGTCCGCTTCTTTGATCTCCAATCGCTTCGCAGCTCCACTTCACTTCATGTTTGATGGCGCTTATTTGCCAAGAATTGGGCACCAATTTATATCATGGAGGATAGTGTAAGTCAAATAAATTTAATAAAAGGCTATAGTTTGTAGGGTTAGCCAAATTCGGGCTACCAATTTGGTTAGCAAAGTAAACTAGAGAAATTTAAGACAAGGAAATGAGTGCAACGCTATCATTTCAAAAAAGAAGTATGAACAATTGTTATTAACATATTTCACGATTTTCAACTCATAAGTCGCCATTCGCCCTGAGGCACATCTTCCTAATGATCCCTACCGGGTTCCCATGCCGGGCCGAGGTTGTTGTGCCGCCTCTTTGATCAATTCCATTCTTTGCATAAAATCTTCGGCCCCGCCTCATTCTCATCATGTGCACCTTTGATTGTCTCTCGTGGTTCGCCACCTCTTCCTCTACATCTTGATCGCCATCGTGGTTGGGGACCACATCCTTCCATCCCCGATTGTCCCCTTCCCTGTTTCCATGACAACGACAGAGTCAGCTCCCTAGCAACCTCTTTCCTCGAACTTTGAGGTCGCCTTCAATCATGTCCCCGAGTATTCACCGGCCCCGCCCCTCGCCAAGGCGTTGATATTGTTTTTCTTCGCCTAAATAGTTCCAAATCCGAGAGCCTAGGGTCGCCGCCCTTTTGAGTCTGTACTTGAATCGCTCTTGTCCCTCGTCTCAGAACCGATTGCACTTCGCTTATAGTTGTAGACGAGAACGGACAAGGTGTCTCTGTGGGGGTGAAGTCGAGGTCGAGGAGCGGTTTTGGAAGTAGAGGCCTTCTTCTTTCCCTCTTTTATCTTCTCAGTGCCCGAGCTCTTGATTTTTTCTCGCCTAACATGACATCGAAGTTGCTCAATATCTGACAAGCTTAATTTCCAGCTTTCGCCCTGTCCTCAAAAGACAATGTTTTATAGCCCTCGCGACACCGCCGCCGGGCTAAAAGCACCACCTAAAAGAAGTCGAGAACAAAGGCAACCTTCCAAAGATCAACTTCTGTATTAGATAGGTGCACGCCCTACTTTCCAACCGATTCTCGCGACCAAGATTCTCCCCCACTGCCGCACCTTTGTCGCGACAAGGTCGACATGTACCAATAAGCCGCACGGAAAACAAATGTTAGAAACATTGATAGTCAACAAGCAAATTGGGCGGGCTTCAATTTAAAATGCATACCCGCCGCACACTCGCGGATCGCAAATTCTTTTCGATGTCCCCGCTTTTTCTCGTGAAATGCTTGGGAAACTTAGCATATTGCTTTGATGGTCGGAATTGGCGAAGCAAATATTTATTTCCTCAGATCGATGGCGTGAGCCGCCGCGTCTCGGGCAACATACATTAGCGTGACAAGACATTGCAACTCTCGAACTCTAGAGGTAGTCGCAGCTTCGCCGGGGGTCCCGGTAGGAACTAACCCAAACACGGCCGCCACCGCCTATTGTCTTCATGGCGGATAGGCACTCATTGAGGCGGTCCGGGGTAATAAATATAGCTACCCAAGAAAGCTGCTGGTCCGCCATCGTGCTTAGCTGGTCAAGGAATTTTTCATAATCTTCCTTTGGCCATTTCTTCAGATATCCAAGTCGTGATCCAATGAAGCGGGCCGGTGTTTACCACGCCCACGCGACAAACCTCCGGACTAACGTGGAAACACTTGAAAGGTTTGCCACCCTCCTCAACCGCCCTAGAAGATATTCGCCTACTTTTTGTCAGAGGGACTCCGAAAAGCTTTCCTTCTCCATCTCTTTAAGGCGCCTTTTCGCCCATCCACCCCGATGCTACTTGCGAACATAAGCATCAGATTCTCCGCGGAATATGGGGTGAGCTTGCCTCAAGGCAGCCATGTCTTGAAAAGGAAGTTTCTTCAAATTCCTTCATGTATCCGACAAGGGCCCGCTCCATTGTTCCAATCTTCTTCACCACCGGCCGACTTTCATAGCGCCTCCCAAGATAATCCTTGCTTCCCTTCAGAATGTGGTGCCATCCTTGATCTCCTTTCGCCAGCCTTTGCAGATCTAGAGGATGCATGGACTTTAATGGGCGACAGGAATTATTGGTGAAAAGTCTAAGCCTATCCTTCACCTCAATTTTTTCTCCCTTCTCGTCCTTCAACCGGTCTTCGTAGAATAACTGGGCAACTTCGGTGCACATATTCCACGACTCGTCGTCAAGATATACAAAGTAGTCGTAGTCACGCATAGTTGACTTCTTAATCGTTTGCAGCGCTACAGCTTTCCAATCCTGCATGACAAAGAAGGCACCAGATAAGGCGCATACACATCATCTTAATTTGCTTGCAGTAGCTGACGCAAATTGGGCGCCCGCCCAATTTCAGATCATCCGACACTCAAGGTTAAATAGTGGGCGCTTCATTTCCTTTAACGCTTTCCCAAATTGGGCGAAGCCTATTTGGTACCGTTCGGGAAATTGGGCGCCCCTAATTTGAAAAAGAGTGTTATCAAGCTGAAATTGGGCTGCTTCAATTTCGAACTTGTGGATAGCAGGAACTAGTAATGGTGGTAGTGCACTTACGTAATCACGCTCCACCGACGGAGTGCCCGCTGTTTGCCCTTCCGTGGCTTCCCCGTGAGAATGCCCATTGGTTATGGCTGCCAATTTCTTCAAAAATACTTCCTCGGTATAGTCTTCTTTGTTATGTCATTATTCTCCGGCTTACACCTAACGCATTCGATTGCCGCGGAGATTTCCTCGCCAGACTCGGCAAGATTTCCTTTGGCATAGAAAAGAATATCGGGTTCTCGCCAAGTGCTTCCTTTCAGAGGCCATGCCAAAGCTTGTGTGACAAGCAGTTGAGCAACCGCGGGTCGATGGTTGCCATTAACAATCCAAGATTCTCGCATTTTGCGCATCCTCTCGACTTCTTCCACTTTATTGCTCGGCCGCCTGCGGATCGAACGGCACGACATCGCCACGTGGAGGGTGCATCCGATGGCTGATAAACGATTCAGAGAGAGTGTCCAAGTGTTTCGACTTATGACCCTACAAGTCATATTTTGCGGGGCTTTATGCATCTTGAACACATCGACTTCAATCTCGAAGCCCACCCCCGTGAGGGTAGATTCTCTCCCCGCGCTTGATGCTTGCTATGGCGCTTTGTGACAAATCATGTCCGCTTCCCGAAAGTGACGCCGCCACCGTGATGGAGTGAACTTCACGACCGGGCCGGGCTACTCTCCGGTTGTTCGGGGATGAAGAAGAAGACAAGGACTCCCTCTCCGAAGTTTTTGGGCTCTGTGATAACACGTCCCGCTTGCGCCTCTTCGACGGACCACCTAAATCTTTTCCCATGCGCTTAGGGGGTTCCTCTTCAGACGGCTGGTCCTCTTCTGCACTCGCATCGGGCGACCTTGATGTTCTCTTCATTCCACCGAATATAAGTTTAGTGGCAAATTTTACGGTGAATAGCCTTAGCAGTGTCCTCGCCTTTCTTGATCGGGCCAGACGGGCTCCATTTGCGCTGCCCCCGGGGCTTTGTGCCGCCTCACCTTTCTTGTATCTAGACTTAAGCCACTTAGTATCGTGACACTTTAGGTTGGTTTTGCCCCGATATTCGCGGAACGCTAAGCTTTGACTGTTTCGCTTTGTGCTCTAATATCCACCGCCCGACAAATAGTAGCCATCCAAAATATCGGGCTTCTTGATTTGATGCCCGAAAGGCTTTAAACTTTCATATGAGTCCAGCGCCCATCCTTTCTCGAGCGCAAGAATGTGGGCTTTCCTTTATACTTTATGCTCATCATACATGGCTCGTGACTTAGATAGTGGAACTTTATAACGGACAAAAGTCCGATCTACGGTGTCTTCAACGCCGATGAGGAAGTCATCATTGTTCGCAGCGACACCTCCATGTCGATGACGATACCCACCAATTCATTTTTCCCCGCCCCTATCTTGCCAAAGAAAAGCGTAAGATCCTTGAGGTGGTTTGTCCGGGACCTGTGATGAATATTCCCTATCTCTATGCACTGCACCCATTCGCCAAGAACCGCCAAAACTTCATGGGGCACAACCCGATGCCAAAGAAAGATCTTTTCTTCTTCTCGTTTTTGCATTTCTATTGCAATAGCCTCTCGCAAATTTGGGTCCGTACCGAACCCGAAGCAGTTTAAGTCCGCTTTGTTCGCTCGCGCCATATTAATTCCCTGCAGATCGGAAAGTAGTGTTAGTACTTGGGAGACTTGGGGCTGAAGAGACTGTTGTTCGATGGAGGCAAATTGGGTCACCAATTTGCCCCTCGATCCCCACGCGACACCAAATTCAAGACGCCACTTGCCTGGGCCAACTCATGGTGAGCCTTGAGTCCGAGGAGACGGGATTGTCATTGGGCCAAATTGGCCACCAATTTTGCTAGATCCCCACGCGATACTAAATTTACCAATTTTGCCAGATCCCCACGCGATATTAAAATGGGCTACCAATTTACTTTTTATTTAGTGATGGACAGCCAGTTGTTTCCGAGAGCACGATTGTTTGATGGTTTGGTCGCTCAAATTGGCTCAATTTAGTCGGACCAAGTCTACCATCCCGGTAGTCGTGGTTCTCCCGATAGGCAACGGGCGCCCCGCCCACTTTGGTGTCCGGATAGGCAAATCAAGGCCCCCCCACATTGGGTCCAATGTCCAATGTTTTGCAAAATGAAACACTCTAAGGGAAGCAATTGGGTGCCCTATTCGCTCCGCATACGTATGCATCCTGTGGGGACTAGTGAGGCATCTAGAAGATGTTCATATGTCCGAGATGTTATAGCGGATACTTAATCGTGCAAGCACCAAGTTTATATTTAGAAAGTAGTCCACCTTACCTTTGCCACGGGTGGTGGGGCGAGATGCCATCAATCGCTAGAATTCCTTGGTGTATGTGGGTACCCGCGCATAGGTCAATGCAGAGAGGAAGGCGCCAACAGATGGCATGCATAAGCCGCCGAGAGACACAAGGCTAAGAGCTCGATCCCGCCGGCCTGGTACCGGGAGTATAGTGCGGGCCGAGAACCACTTTCGCGGGCTAAGAAATATGAAGGCTTAAAGTTGTTTAGCGGAGCACAAAGCGCCAAAGAAGCAACGTAATTTTCTAAATCTGGCAAATGAGGAGAATGAGGGGCTTTTAAAGGGTTATGGACCTCTTGGGGCTAAGACAAGTGTCGGCATGTAAGCGCTTGGCCCTTTGAAATAAAATGGACCGCTGATGGCTTCGGAAGCGGAGGAATTAATTGTGGACCTTAATAATGAGTGCGCGGATTTTTGAATTTCAAATTGCCATTTAAAGCCCGCCCAAAATTATTCGAAGTCATGCACGTGTCGCGACGTGTTTTAGGCTGAACTGTTTTTCAAAGTTCCGGATCTGACACATTTTTTCAAATTAGGTGGGACATTTAACTTTAAAAATTGGGGAAATTACATTCAAATTTTGGGGAATTCATGTTTAAATGTAAATGCGCTTTCAAACCCGTTGTTTTCGGCGGCAAAGCCTTTGTTTGGCTACTATCTTTTCTACAAGACGCAAAACATCTTCAACCATTCATATTCATGGCCACGATAGATCTCCAAAGGTTTGTGCCGCTCCACGCTTAAATTCCGCCATACCTCGATGTGTAATTGCCGCAAATGTGATGTTACCCGATTTTATCAATCACGCCTTTCCATTCACGGCCGTTCATTCGCGACCTCTTCAAGCACCGCTCATTCACACCTTTCCATTCACGCTTTTCGATGGCTTGACCCTTGATTTATTCCTCCTCGCTCAACCTAAGCATCGCCACATTTACATAAACTCTAAATTTCGATGCGTACCCGCCTTTTTCCTCGAAATTGTCATGGCAGATTTGTGTGCCCGCCATTTTTCCATTAACCCTTGTTTGTAGTCGCCCTTCCAATGCTCGATTGTATTTGTTTTGGGAGCTCAATGATAAATTCCGCTTAGTGTCCGGCCTCCTTAGTTCTCTTAGTGTGTATGTGTAGGTGACCGTAGGTGAAACCGCCCCTGGATGGGCAAATCAGATCTCGAAGGTGTTTTATCTTGGTGACAACTAAATTGGGCGGGCGCCGAAGCTCTGCGCTTACTTCACGTGTCTTTAACCACCAATTTAACAAATAGGGCGGGTTTCAATTTCAGCGCCGGATATGTCCCGCCGTAATCCATAACCTTCTTTTTTGTACCCATTGTGAGACCGGACCGCATCAATAATACCCTTATATAAGCGCCGATTCGGTTCAAATTGGGCGTCACCAATTTGTAAACAATGGGACAAATTGGGCGTCGCCCATATTGTCCCTTTCTCAGACATGACCAGATAGGTGAAACCGTCCGTGGGCCAGCCAGATCTCAATGTGTTTTTTCTTGGTGACAAATTTTAAATTGGGGACGCCGAAAGTGTGTGCATACTTTACAGCTCCTCCACCACCATCAACAAACACCATGGGCTCAATTTGTGCGCCGGATATGGCCTCTTCAGAGTGAGAACCTTCTTTTCTACCCATTGTGAGACTCCACCAGATCCAATACTAACCTTATACAAGGGGAATCTAAACACCTCATAAAAAAAAAGGGCACCCCACCAATTTTATTGTCCTTGTAACCATTGAATGGGAGTCCCCCTGTGTCATTTGCATTGCTTTCTCGCCTTCCTTACTCGATTTTAACACTCATCAAATCCTTTTGTGCGTGTTGTGTATCTCTTCCTTAATGAACATCTAGTAGCAAAGGGAGTTGTGGGGCAAATGACACAATGCCACTTCAAGGAGATATCGAAAAGGACTACCGAGCGTAGGTGTGGAGGAAGTGTTCAAGGCCACCACACCCTTCCCCGGCCAACTCCGTGATGCAACCACACAGCGTGGCCGTGGGCTCATTCGCTCGTGGAGAAGTGAAGATGCTCGCGGAGTCGCCCGCTAATGACGCCCCCAAAGAAAAGACAAATGGACGGGGGTGGGGAAGGAGACACAAATCACGACAAGATATACCCTTCTAGAAAAGGATTGTGAGATATGGCACCATGCGACTCCATTATTGCCGAAAGGGATTCATATCTTTCACCGGCCCCGATGATGCGCTTTGTGACCGCCGGGTTTCAAGTTTGTGGGAGTATTCAGAATCGAAGGTTTCCCCCCTTTCTCGGGCGAACATCCGCTGCCGTGGTTGCTTGCAGTGTGCCGGGCCGGGCATGCTCGTGGAGATGGAGCAATGACCTCGCCTCAGGTTGATCGAGTAAAGGTCTCGAGATATTGACCGCAAAGACCGCAACAGAAGCAGATATTGTGTCCACCCGTGGGAGCTCGTGAGCATCGTAAGCACCCAAATTATGAGAAATGACATTATACTTTTCATTCCCCGACAACCCGTGAAGGTTGTTAGGCCACCAAAGCTTGCTCGCCTCACCACTGTAATGCTATCCTCACTTACGTGAGGACCTTGTGTTGCAAGAATAGGTGTTGTGTCGCCCTCTAGGAATCAAGTTGTTAACATGCGAAAAGGAATTCCTTTGCCATGAAATCAAGTGATAGGGTTACTTTTGTTTATGACATGTTCGCCAACAACATGAAAGGTCAAGAGTGGGACGACCGGTGCCGCAGGGGAATCTCGCTTGGCTAAAAAGGGCTGGGTACCTTGGTCTCGGATCTCAAAGTCGGGTGATCCGAAAATGGAAGGCCCAATTTTTTGAGGGTGCACGCAAGGTCAACATGGTAACCGGTGGCACCTTGAAGCCTCGCCCCGACGCTGGCATGTGAGGCCGCGGTTTTCCATGTTCGTGGAGGGAGAACGGTGAATCCTTGCCCCACCGTGAGCAAGAGAAACGAGGGGGGATAAGAGAGAATGTCGAAGTTGCCCCGCAATGTTTACTTAAGTCCAAAGATTCTAGAAGAGGTTAATGCAGAGGTTGTGGCATTGACCGGCAAGAAGGTATCACCGACATGTGTTTTCATAGAACGCGGAGGCGGAGGTTCCGGACGCCCAAGATCGCGAAAGAAAATTGCATTCTCCAAATGCGATACATGTGAGGTGATCCGCACGGGTTATCAAGACCAAAGATGAAGGAGAGAGGAGGTTGTTGCATGATGAAAGAAGAGCGCATAGACTCGAAAGCAGCCCTCGTGGTCGCACACAAGATCGGGTCGTGGAGATTATACTCCCACGTATCCCCGCCAATATCTTTGTATTATTCACGACAAAATGGATCAAGCCAAAACAATGATTCCAAAATTGTAACAACTCAGAAAGTCTCTCTCCGAGACTTGACAAGCGAAAAACGACATTGATCGGGTGCATTGACTCATGGTCATGGGAATGGATCTTATGGAAACTTTGCCCGGACTTATGGGCGATGACTCCAACTTCCATGTAGGTTCTTTGAATAGCATCTTGAAGAGATTAGAGATGGGGCACCCAGTATGCATGGAGGCCACCGCCGCTGCCCGAATCATCTCGCCCAAAATGGGTCTCCCTCATTGCGAGACACAACGCCTTGGAGTCAAAGTTGTCACTATCCAATACCAAAGATACCGCTAATTTGCCACGTGCATGAGGGGACCATCATTGAAGCCTCGCCCAAGATACTTTATTTGTACCTGGACAACGATTCCGACGTAACAAGAATAGGTATGTCTTCTCCTATCTTTCTTACCTAGTATATCTTGGTGTGTTTGAAGAGATTGAGCTAGGGTTCATGATGCCCGGCCACACACATGATGATATCGATGCCTTGTTTGGTAACTTCTACATCTTTAAAGAAGGCAGAGGTGCTCACAATGCCGTAACCACCGTGATGAATTCCACAAATGCAACTTGAATACACCCGCCCCCTATGTTGTTGACAAAGTTCCTGGATTGGAAGGGTTTTATAGAAGGCTACATACCGTGATGGGGATGATAGATTGACGTGTCATACCACCCCTCTAACTTTCAGATTCGCTATGAATGGTGATTGGCCGGGCCATGTATTACAAAACTAGACCCACTTACCCGATTGGTTGCCCTGGCCGGTGGAATAAAAAATGTGGAAAGAAAAAAGAGGACGGGAAGCCCATGATGCCAGCTTTGATATCCTAAGTCGCTTCCTCCCAAGAAATCGGTGAAGGACCTTGGCCTGGCCGCTAAAACAAGATCCACAAGCATATATTGCATTGGGTTGCTTGTTCAACGCCTAACAAAGGTGCTCCGTAAAACCGCCAACTACTCGCACGCAATACCACGGCCACGCATTGAATATTGGATGAAACTCTTGCAAGAACTCTGAACATCAGCAAAGGATTTAAGGCACTTATAATGACTTCCTCGCCATGTACTAGGCAAGCACAAGCTCCACCTCATGTAGTCAGTAGTGGTAGAGCCAATTGCTACTATCACTCCTCCTTATGTCGCCCCCTCGAAGGACAAACCTGCGGCCGAATTCAACCCATACAAAGATTTGAAGAAAGGTATGTTTATTATGGCACGCCTCGATGATGTGTTGTGCTTCCAACTTGGGTGGGCCTAGCTACCGAGGACCCACAAATGGATGATAAGAAGGAGAACTTTGAGACTATTCTCGTGACTTGGTGGGAGCCAATCCCAGTGAGGAACCAAGTCTACCCAGCTAATTATGCCAATTGTTGGAAGAAGAGATGGAGGCCAACGACTGCAAGTGACCGCATAGAAGTGGAGACTATCGACTACGCTTGGGAGCCATCAAACAAGAAGAAGATACCTAATACTATTAAGATACCCGTGCATGCTGCTGAGGCATATGCAGCACTCGCAGGGGATGTCAACTAGTGTATGAAAATGAGTCATTCATCCAAGTCTACTAAAAAATGGTCCATAAATTCAGGTATTGTCCATAATTAATGAAATTGTGCTTACTCCATCTTTTTATCGTACGCAAGAATGGCAGTTTCGCTTACCTCCATCTTCGAGTTGTCTGCAAGATTGGCAACTGAATTTTTTATTGTGGGATGTAAGAATGGCACTGGAGTTTCTATTAAGGGATGCAAGAATGCATAACCAATTTACTTGTCGTTCTTGTTTAGATAAGTCAAAGACTTCCCAAAATAACTTTCCAAAAACCCTCAACCAACAAAATCCAATTAATGATGTCATAATTATATAATTTTCTAACATATATAAAAATTGACACATACCTTTCTGAGGAAAAAATAGGGGTTTAGAAAATAAGAAAATAAGAGTAAAAAAAAGCTTTGTGATGGCAGATTGAGTGTGTTCAAGTTATTTCTATGTTGTCGGAGATGGCCTTGCAAATCCGATCCTTAAGGTTTTGTGAATGACCATCAAAGCTTTAACTTATGCCTCCTTTATATAGTACAGTAATAACACTTGCTAATACCTTGCACTGCATTTGCTTTTGTATGAGTTGAGTGTGTAATAGAATATGAAAAGATCCCCAACAAACAAAATGAAATTGTGAAGAAGCAAAGGAAAGAGAGACAAAATATTGATCTTTAAGTTTTTTATGGGCTAAATAGTTGCAATGCAAAGAGGATGATTTGAGATATTCAGTTTGAAGGATAATCAGTTGTATGAATGAGTGTAATAGATTCTGAACTCCAAATTGCTATCATAAGGAAAATAACTAGGTTGTAGGAATAAATTTCTACATGTTGGCATTTCCCATAGATTTTGAACTTCAAACTGCTATCAAAGCAAAACAACACATGATCATAAGCACATATCATGATCATAAGCACACATCGTTTATTTTTTCTTTTTTCTTGTTTTTTTTCTTTTTTTTAATGACTCTTGGGGTCAACTAACTTCGAGGATTGGATTGAAGAGACCGCGAACTTTTTACTAGATTTAAGCTTCCATTATTGGAAAGAGGATGCACAGACAAATGTACGAGTAGTGTCCCTTTCCTACACACAGGGTCCCATAAACTTGCAATATTTTGTTTAGTATTTGCGGGCAGTATTTCTGGCATGGTTGGGCCTAGATTTGGTCCCTGTATTGGATGTGTATGTTTGCAACAAATTGAGTTGCTTGCTTGTGGCTGAAGGTAGTGGCCCAAAGATTACAATATCTGTTCATTTGGATTTGTGTTTGCATGGTGCGAATTTAGAAGGAGATGGCTGTGGAGATCGACTGGACAGGTCAGGAAGGCATGCCGCTGTTGTGGGTTCCTGGAGTCCAGGTTTGGAGTGAATAGATGAACAAGGGCAGCTCTTCAATTCGAATCAAAAGACAACAACAAGAAACCAAAAATCAATAGTGCTCCAACCGAGCTCAGATTCTTGCAAGAATTCCTTGTCTTGCTAACTCAACCATGGAAGGAATCTCCTTGTTTCAAATAGCGACAATGCTTAGAATTGCATCAGACAAATTTGCAGAGATCTAAGGCTAACAACAGAGACATCCAAATATTTATAGCTGGAGCAAAGGCTTTTTTCTGAATGCCCTTCATTCGGCTTAATTTGGTGGCTTAACGATCTGTGGTGATGGTCGGTTGACCGGATCTGTGTTGTTATTTGTTGGGCCTGCCAAGCTCCTATGGCAGATATGGGCTATGCCAATCTCCTGCGGGAGATATGGCCAAATATAGGCGGATTGTAGTCTGCCAGGCCGATGTTGCAGATGGGCTATGCACAGAGGGAGAATGCAGTTGCCCAAGGATCTGGATGGAGGCTTCAATGACACCCATGGAAAATCGGGCCTGCTTGGGGAGCTCCGACTGTGTTGCAAGGGGGCTGCTTGCTTGCTTGGGCTGCTGCAGATCCTATGCCCTGATTGCAGTGGGCAGTTGCAGATGATGCAGGTAGTAGACCATTAGAAGTGGCAGGGAGAATTGTGAATACATATTAATGGGAACTAGTAAATGTGTGCCCGCCAGACCATTAGAAGTGGCAGGGAGAATTGTGAATACATATTCTTTACAAGCAAATTTAAGGCCCAAGCCTTTCTTGCATACTGTGAGGCGCCTCCTAAAAAGAAGCTCCAATACTATATTAGAGATTTTAATCCAGAGCATAGCCATGCCATACAGCCGTATTTGTGCCTTCACGGCATGTTTCCAGGGCAAATCAGAGCGATTGCACGCACTCGCATGGGTTCTCATTGCTTAATGATTGAAAAAGGGAGATGGTTGAAACTTGAGGAGAGTCAGAGGATTTGTGCTTGTCAGGAGGACATAGAAACGGAGAAACATGCTATATATTACTGTCATAGACATGACACACTTCGCGCCAAATATTCTATGATTGACTGGAAGCTACCCATGAATGAGTTATTTCAACACACTCCCTCACTCCCTCACTTGGGAAACTTTCTTAGAGAGCTTTTGAATAATGTTGAACATGGCTAGAGATATATCTCTACATGATTAGAGACTCCACTACTTCATTGAGTGTACTAGATATGTATTTTCCTTGTCCCATAGCCCTCGGGCTCCAGAGGACGTTAATATATTATTATTATTATTATTATTAATGGGAACTAGTAAATGTGTGCCCGGCGTTGCCGGGCATATGTCTAGATGTGCCTTAAAGACTTTATGATATTAGGAAATATTAGAACTTATATCGATTCTATATATTGTTTCTAGAGTCGCTAATATTCATGATATTGAGTTGATAATTACAAATTGGCCTCCCACAATTAAACATGTTAGCAAGTAGGAAGTGCAAAATGAGGATGGACAAACTTCAAGAAGCCTTTTTCTTAAAAAATATAAGTTGAAGTCAATCACAAAAAAATGCACACAGAAAAGGAAGTACAAATGAGGATGGGCAAGGTTCAAAATTGTTTTTGCTTGTAGCAATTGTAAGCTAAGAAATAAAGGTCAAAACAATTGACTTTGTGCTGGGAATTCTAAAAGATTGACTTCAATTCCAAGCATGCATTTCCACATACGATTTGGTGAACAATGGCCAACACAATGATGGAGGTGTCCATGCTTGCTACCCCATGCACATTGCACATGAGAGTGGTATTTTCGTTTCCAATTATACCATGCCCCTAGAGCACGCATAACAAAGGTAAGACTTCAAGACGTGATAAATCTTGTCATCCTTCAAGCATTTGGCGACTTTTGACTTACATGTGCCTGGCATTGCCGGACATTAGTCGAGCAAATCACAAGGCCCCCAAAAAATAATTATTACTAGTTTTTCACAACATTTTTTACACTAAATCAATATGAAAAACTGATGTTACTAAGTGGGTTAATGTGTTGAATAACCACTACTAATTACGTGCTGTGGTTCTTGCTTATGCTTTATTATGCTAGTTTGTTATCACGGTCATCAAACATGATTCTTTGTGGTAGCTTTTTTGTTTGGTTTATAATAGTGCTTAATTGCTATATTTTATGTATGTAGTTTATTTGTCAAAATAAGCAATAAACTAGTAATAATGTTGTTTCTTAACTTAAAATGGTTTCCTAGTGAAGATGTCTAAAGGTTAGGTCATAAGGCACTAACAACCTTGGTTTTGGTTTTTTAAGGAAGTTGTTTACTTCTTGGCCATAAACCACTAACAATTTTGGCTTTCAAACTTATGGTGTTTTGCTAATGAAGTTATGCACATCTTAGACCATGGACCATTAATAATTTTAGATTTCAATTTAATGTGGTTTTCAAATGAAGTTAATATTACTTTTCTTACAAACCAATAACGTTCCATGTAATAAAATGTCTCAAATCTTATCAGGTAATTGTTCATGGTTTTGTCATCAAGATACTGACAATGCAATAATTGTTATTTCTTTAGACTAGAATAGGGGGTTAATCTTCTTTGCAAGCCTGTTTTGGAAGATAAGCAGGCATGCTAGGGAGGGCGAAGAGTTATAATATATACACAAACCATTAGGCACTAAATGACTGTAACATATGAATGTCCATAGCTGAGGAGGCCCAAGGATTTGAACCCTGGTATTTCCGTTTATACCACCAACAAAGATAATACTAGCTTGCCTTACCCTTATCAGTTTTAGATAGAAAGGATAATTTACTATCTATTGCTATTTTCTTGTTAAACAAAATAATGGGACAGATGCTGTTTGCCATTTCCATTTGTTGTTAAACAAAATCAGGGAAATGATAGAGAGCTATAGAGTTAGGAACAACTCCATAATAAGTGCATACTGCCATAAATATGCTGCATATAAGAAATAATTTTGAAAAGGATAAGGATACATACTTTTGTTGTGTTAGATCATCTGCAATCTGATCACGTAGTGATGACATCAAAATGTATATGTCCACAAGTACGGTGCAGCCAAAAGGCACATATATATCTGCAACAGCAAGAACGAGTTGCATAGACTAAAAATTTAATAAGGGAGACTTGCCTAATTGAATTGAGTTATCCATCAATTTTGAATTTGAAAATACCTCTACTTGAATTTGAAAGATACCTTATTTGCTTACTTTATAACTGTTCCATCATGGTCTTAAATGCTGCATTAGGTACCCATTTACTTCCATGCTGCAAGATAAGCACAGACATCATTCATTTTACCTTATTGGCATGCCTAGGAGCAGGACATTAGTGGCTTGAAATCCAAGTACCATTCAAGTTTGCTTAGTGATGCAAAAATTCATCCTGCTTCCAGAAAAGAAAATGCCTGTCAATCTCCAAAATTATTGTCTTGTTATCTTAATAACTAGCAAAGTGGAATATAAAATCAAGAAATAAGAATATGCAAGCAAATAGCACCATCAGCATTTGGTGTTGCTTGAAGCAGAAGATTGAAAGCTAATGAAAAAGAAAAACGTCCAGCTAAAACTCTTTGTTGACATCATTGACTTTACTGCCTATTCTTGCTCTGTATTTAAGCTTCTTATATGCAAGCATTCTTCTACTGTATGTTCTTCCTTTGTCTTCAAGCTTTATCTGCAAGCATAGAACATAAAGAGGAAAGAAAGACAAACAAAGAAAAAATGAGGAGATCTTCAAACGTCCATGTTCCGAGGATTCACCTTATCTTGCTAAGCCATGTCCACCTCTAAGACTTCAAATGCTTCTCTTATAGGAGGGAATCGCATTCTACAAAGGACGAAATCACTCTGTAAATCAGAGATCCCTCGAAACATGCCTGAAACCACTGTAAAAATGATGCAATGAAGATGAAAAAGCTGATCTCCATCGCCACACTGCTCAAAACGTTGCCATGGCCGCCGCTGCCCTCTACCCTAAATTGTTCTTTTGAAGAGGAATGCTAACCCTAGCCTAACCCTAGATTGATTTTCTCACGAATTGGGCATGCATATGGCATATGGTATATTGTATAATATAAGAAAGTCCAATTGTATACACTTTTTAACTTTGCTTGAAAACTTAACGACCAAGCCACAACGAGAAATGAACCTTGAGTTATTTCCTTATGTATGCTTGAAAATTTAATCCCGACGTGATTAGAATATGATGTATGTTTTTAACTAATGTCAAAACTAGAGTCCTACAGTCATTTGCCATTCTTCTGTATCATAGCTTTGCGACTTCGTTGTACTAAAAAAAATTACATGACAAGTGCTTAGAATGCATTTGACAAAGCAAAATAAGGCATGAACTATATATAAGTGTATTGAGTTAAACCTAATTTAGAAATGTCAGAGTACTACATATATATGGGTCATGTTGAGCACTTCCAACATGTTATATATAGAAATGAAACCTTACATTCTATGTAAACTATATGTATCCCTTCGTTATGCTACTAGCAAAATATACGCCACATTGCCCTAATATTTTGCTCAACACAAAATGTTCCCATCACGTATGAGTACTTGCTGCATGTACTAGCATGTACTGGTTTTTAATCCATAGCCATTACAAATGCCACTTTGATTTTATTGACAAGCATGTAATTTGCAACATAGATCTGTATGTCTAATATGTAGATCACTATTGCACAATAATGATTTTGCAAGTGAGGCACAATAAAATAATGCGTAATATTTCAGTATATTAACCAAGGGACATAAGATGATATGATCAACTATGAGAGTGCATGATTCTTCCTTCAAGCTTTTACATTATTTCATCCAAGGTCCAACTTCAATTGGATGACCAACTGGTCATGGGTTCAAACTGGTCCTGTGGTAGAGACCTTAAACTTGCCATATGTACTAGATAATCACATACAAAGTAGCTCCTAGCATATCGCTCCCATGATAAGGTGGTATTAGAAACATCACATTGATTTGACAACCTAGAAATCAACTTAGAACCTCTATATTGATATAAAATGGAAGAGATAAGGAAGGAAAGAAAGAAAGATAAAGATAGGTAGATAGTTAGGTAGGTAGGTAGAAAACAACAAAGAAATAACTCCTCTCTGGAGTAAGACTCAGACGTGAAAGACAATATTTGGGTTTAGCAGCTTCAAATTAATTCTTCAACTAGTCTCTGTGCTTCAAGTTCATGTTCCAGAGGCAGTTTCTTGTGCTTCCACATATAGATGAAATATTTACATTGTATAATTTTTAGTTAACAAACTTTTTTCCTTCCTTTAAAAGAAAAAAAACATTGACCTTCATCATCATTTTATCAGAGAAAAGCCAGAGGAGAAATTGACTTGCAATATATATCTAGGGATAAACAACAAGCAGACATTTTGACAAATCTATTGAATGAAAATAAACATGTTAAATTCAGAAAGGCTATTGGCATTAGAAAAGGATGGATGTCGGCTGAGGGGTAGCGTTGGAAATCATCACACAGCATTCGCATTCAAGTAATATTTAGTTTAGTTAATTGTATGGTATGCTTGTGGCAATCTTTAGATATAACAGGGTTTTTTTATGTCCATGCATGGAAACCCAAGTGGGCCACAGACGAGTACATGTAGGGGCGAGAACCCAAAATGAAACTTTGGACTAAGCCCTATCAAAAAAGCATAAGAACAAAAAAATATAAAGAAGATCAGGGCTATACAGAAATTGTCCATGGATCAGGCACCATTGTTCTCTAATAATAGCCGGACCTCCTTTGTACACTGCAAACTTCCGTTGCAGACGAGCTTCGCGTACCCGACATAATTCATCTTCCCTCTTATCTCTTAAAAGACAATAAACAATTATTTAACAAATTACTATGTCATATCCATTGTTTAATGTTGGGCGCAATAAAACTAACCTTAAAAACCACGTTACAATTTGTATTGATTCTATCAAGTCATTACTAGTTTTAATAAACCATTATAGTTATGCACAAAACCATCACATAAACCGTGATTAATTTTAATAAACCACTATAACATTGATAAGCAACATGATAACCATGTCATAAACCACTGTCACTTTTGAAAAACCACCGAAGTATTTGGTTTTCTTCTACCAAATAAATTCATGCATAAAAAACCACAAGTACCATGGTTTCTTGATGAACTGGTATTAATTAAATGTAATAGTTCGTTTTTGGGGGTCTTGTGAATGTTATATTATTATTCTTGTGATATTATACTTCAATGTTGCATAATTATAGTAATATGCGTTGTGCATGTTGGTCGGTGGGCAATAATTAAGTGGTTGGAGGGCGGGCAAGAGTGGGGGATTGTTAATGTTTATGCCCCTAATCAGCCTTCTCGTGAAGGGTGCTTTGTGGGCCCTGATCCGGGAATAAGTTCTGCGAGCCCTTGGTGGGTTGCGAGGTTGCTTAGTTGTTGTTAGGGGATTTCAATATGGTAGAAGCCAGTAGAAGATCGCTCTGTTTACGGCACCCAACTTGTTGTGCAGGGATTTGAGAGGGACCCGAGTGGTCTCGCTTTGTTGCTGGATTTGGCCTTGGTTGAGGTCCCCGGGGACTTGTCTTTCACCTATTGTAATAGGCAGATTAGTGCGGGCGCGGCGTATGCTAGGCATGACCGGTGCTATGCTTCCCCATGCGCGTGGATGGTGTGCCCTCTTTGCCCGGAGTAACATTGTCATCTACCTCCATTTCGATCATTACCCTCGAGGTTTTGTCCGGTCAGGGTGCGGTTGCCTCTCGGCCTTCTGGACGGTGTTCCGTTTGAAACAAACTTCGGGCGTCGCGGATTTCTCGGCCCGGTGCGGGGAGTTGTGGCTTGATACCTTTTCATCTCTGAAAGGGTATGTACGTATGGTGACTGCGTTGGCCAGGGTTAAGCGTTTTGCTAAGGTCTTTGGTAGGCGTGTGTGCGGCAGGAGCGGCGGGGAGTTGCATAGTCTTTATCGAGGAGTTGGAAGATTTGGTAGCGACCTTCCGGGATGGCATTAGGAGAATGCGGTGTTGCGTATTGTTGCTTTGGAAGCGAGGTTAAAGTGCATGAGGCGTGTGAAGGCAGCCCTTACGGTTGAAGGAGGGGATACAAGTTGGTAGGGTGTTCTTGAGCAGCTAAGGCGTGGCGATATCGGCATCTATGGCGTCCCTTGCTTTTGCGATGGCGGACTTTGGAGGATCCCGCCCGAGTTGAGAGGTATGTGCATGCTCATTTCTCGGGGGTTTTTGCGGGGCACTCTTCCCTATGAGCGGGGAGTCTGGGGGAGCTTGTTTTGGGGTCAACGTTAAGCCATCTATTTTGCCTCACCAACGTGAGAGCTTGGAGCAGAGCTCTCGGAGAGGATTTAGCGGAGGCATGTATGTGCATGGCCAAGGATAAATGTCCAGGCTGGATGGCATCCCCTGTGGAGTTCTTTCGGACTTATTGGGTTGGGTTGGTGAGTCATTGTACGTGTATCTTGAGTTGTCTGCAGTCTTCTCACATGGATAGGATCTTGAATACCGCATGCATTTCCTTGATTCCTAAGGTTAAGCGACCTTCTACTATTAATGATTGGAGGCCTATATCCTTGTTGTCCTCATTGTACAAGATTATTCGCGAAAGCCCGGCCGCAGAAGTTGAAGCCGGTGTTGACTTCTTCCATTAGTAAGGTGCGATCCGGATTTGTTCCCGGAGGAACATTTTGACTAATGTTGCCGCAGCCTTATGAGGGCCTTTATTGGGCGGGAGAAGCAGTCAAGGCATTGCCTATCTTAAGCTTGACTTTGCCAAAGCTTATGATAGTGTCCGTTAGGAGTTCTTATGCTGCCATGATGTTAGCATTGGGCTGTGGTCCACGCTTTCTGAGGCGATCATGAAGCCGCATAGGTCGGCCACGGGCTACGGTGGTGGTGTGCGGGGGTGAACCCTCCGCCTTTTTCTCCTTAGGCGAGAGGGGGAGGCGTCGGGGGTGCCCTTTGGCACCATTTTTGTTTACGATTGTGGCGGAGGCCTTTGTCTCGATTGTTTTTGCTGCGGTGGAGGAGGGGTGGTGGATGGGCCGGATGCGGGATGGTAGTCGGCCAGATTATTAACGGGTTCCCGATGACACTTTTCTCTTCTGGCGTGGCGAAGAGAGGAATTTGCGGAATGTGAAGGGTTTTTTGGATACTTTCTCCTTGGCCTCGGGCATTCTTACGAATTGGGGTAAATGCTCCACATTATGGGCCCGATTGACTCGCCTCCCCCTTGTTTGGCTCTATTCCTTGGAAGGTGCTTCGGGTAATGTGTGTACTAAGGCATTGGGTATTCCCTTTGGAGGGATGTTTCCATGGGGAGGGTGTGGGATGAGATTTTTGCGGGGGTTGAAACACCTCAATTGGTGGAAGGGTAGCAAGTTGTCCATGGCGGGTAGGATCACTATTGCCAAGTCAAGACTTTGTAGCACTCATGTGTATCTGAGATCTGCGATGTTAGCTCCCGAGGGTAAGATACTGGGCTTTGGATAAGATTGTTCGAAATTTTGTGTGGGGGCGGGATGATGAAGGGGGGGTTGTTAAAGTGGCTTGGTGGAAGTGTCTCCGCCCCGGGGAGGATGGGGGCTTGGCCATTCGGATTTGGCACTTTGCATAGTAAGGTGTTGGTCTCTAAGTTTATTTGGAGCATTCTCAGGGATGGAGCATCTTCTCCAGTGCGGCACTATTGTGGCAATCTCTTCGCCATTGTGTGGCATTTGGAAAGTCGTCGTGCATGTAGAGTTGCCCCGGCGGCATTTGTATGGTCTCCGGCCTTTCCCACATGCATCCCCTTTTCTCCGCGGGGTGTTGCGGGCTTGGGATCACGTGCGTGTGCTCTTCCGGCTAGATTATGCCTCGGTTTATCACCACTCTTCTCCTTTCTTGTGGGTTCCTCTACCTCCTAGCGTACTTGCCCTTGGGCGCCCTCAGTGTGCATGCTGGACGCTTGAGCCCGTTTGGAGGACTGCTTTGTGCTCACCTTGGAGGATTGTTATTGGGATGGTCAGCTAGCTTCGTGGGAGTTCTTTCGAGCTTCGCTACCGAAGGACGGTGGACAGGGCTATCCGGGAACAAGTGGCGGGGAGTATTCCGCTACACATACCTATAGTCCCTCGAGGGTGATGTGGTGGTGCAGGTTTGGAAGGTTCATCCAGATGTTGTATCCTCTTGTTTTGTGCGGTCTTGTTACCGGGTGTTGGCTATTCATGACACTCTGCCCCTTCCGGGCAAGTGGTCTCTCGCAGCTTAGGGTTCTCGATGGCGCTTCGGTTTGGGCGTGGACATGGAGCTCACTTCCCCACCGAAGGTTCGGTGCTTTATGTGGAGTGGTGCACAGCTGTATCGAAGGTGAATGTCCTTGTGAGTCAGTTTAGGCGGTGTGAGCCCTCTTTGCCCTTGTTGTGGCCTTCATCATTGAGGCCCGTGGAGCATTATGCGGTTTTATGCCCTCATTTGCGGGTTGCTTTGGGATTGGGTCGAGGGGCTCTGTTTCGGGTGAGATTGAATAGCCAACAATTGCCGCTTCATGTGTATCACGGTGTTTGGCCTTCGACTGGCGACAAGCCTTGCATCGTGGCGCGTGGCTTGGTTGGTGTGGTTGATTTGGAAGCGGCGGCGGTTGTGGATCTTTCAGGGGATTCAGCAGCCTGCAGCCTCTCTGATTCCTCGACTCAGGTACAAGTTATTTCAAAGCTTTTTGGTGTTCCCGGGATTAGTAGAGCGGAAGTTTTCCATTTGGCGGGACTTCTTGGGTGTGGTAGATGGTGATGGTCAGTTTGTACAGCAGTAGAGTTGCAGTTGTTGTGGAGTGTCGAGGTATCACTGTCTCTTTGGGGCAGTTCTCCTTCCTCCTCACTTGCTTTGTAACATTACCATTCTTTTAATATATTGCTGACACAGTTCTTCAAAAAAAAAAAAAAAGTCTTGCCATATTAGATTGAGAGCACTAAAAGTTTGTAGTAAGAAATATGACTTCTAAAAAAGTGTAAAGGGAATGGGAGGAGGGAAGGGCATGCGAAAGATGCGGATTAACGGTGTATGTTGCATCTAAATTCACAAGGCCCCCAAACTTGAATCAATATGACTTTTTCATATTGATTTATTAGTGAAAACCAAATCTTAAAATCAATACGCATTTGTGGGCCAAAAAGTTTACAAACCATGTCTAGTTATATAATATGGTTCGTCAATACAATTCCATGACGTGATAAACAAGCATTATTTTTTGACATAGTACTAGAACTTGATAGTTATAGTTGGTCTTTATAGCAGCTTAAAATATATATGATATGTACTAATACTTAATCTATCAAGTTTTGTGGAATGATATTTTATCACATCTATTTTTATCAGTATGTGAAGATGGTAATTTGAAGTGCCTATATTAATAGTTTTTACTATATGATATGTACTAATAGTTAATATATCAAGTTAAGTGGAACGATATTTGATCACATCTATTTTCCTCGGTATGCGTACATGTAATTTTTACAACATTGATAGTGATTAATTATTGTGGTTTACAACATTGATAGTGATTAATTATTGTGATACCACACTGCGATAATTGTAGTTGGTTCAGTTTTGATATTTTGCATATTTGGTAAATGTAGTTGGCTTAGATTGCTATTTTGTAGGACACCAAATAGAATATAGTTAACCAATACAGTTTAACAACTTGATCTTGAGTATAGAATATTTAATAATGCTTTGTTTTGTGATGCTGCAATAGAGAAATTTGTGAATGCAATAGAAATGTGAACACGTAGGAGTTGAACCCAACAATTTTACCACATGTTTTAAAATTAATCAGATCAAACAAAGTCAAATTGAGCAAATGCCTTAGGAAGGAACATAGTCAAATTGAGCAAATGCCTTAGAAAGGAGCATATGCAGTGCACTAAAATGGAAGGGAGCATTACCGGTCAAAGGAGTCAAATGGAAGGGATCATTACCTGGTGCAATGTGTAAGGTCATTCTGATTAGATCCTTTATAACTGCAACAATAACCCTGGAAAAGTAACCGGTTAGAATCACACATAAGATAAAGAAGAATAAAATGGTATTTGATACCTCGAGACTGAAGAAAGTGGTGGTGCCTGATATTTAGCATTCTATAAAGTTCAAAGAGAAACAAATAAGGAGTAAGGAACTGCCATGTAGCTATCCAAATGAACAATAGCAAGGATCCAAGCTTGAATTTTTTTTTTTACAGCAAATGACACATTCTGAAAATAGCAAATGACACATGCTGAAAATGAATACTGCCATACAATAGTTTTTCTGGACATGAAAGATGAATATCGTTCTAGGATTACCAAGGTATCCAAGCTTCATTCTTCAAAGATCTGCGATTCGTAACTGAGCTACAATACCACGTAAAGTAATTAAAAAAGGGATAATTGCATAAGAAAAATCAGAACAAGACTACCCTTACTTTTTTATTTTGCCATGAGCCACCAATCTAGAAAGAAGGAAAAATGCATTATATTGTGCAAATTAGATCGTAAAATGACAATAAGGCCGCAAGAACAAACTGCGAGAGGTAAGCAAATTCAATAGAATATTAAAGAAAACGCAGAAGAGCAACATCTTGAAACAAATACTTGCTTTAAAAAGCGAAAAGGTTTAGCAAACACGGAAAAGACGTAATCGAATGGCGATTCGAGGAAGCAATCGGTCGGTATCTACAGGTTCCGCTCACGCAACACGCATAGCGTCTTTCGCCTTCTTGTCTTTGCATCATATTAGCGTAAGAAAAGAAGGCAATCAAATACGACTTTACGGAAAAATGCACGTCTTCCAAAAAGACTAGACCAATTTCGCCTCGCCACCGGTTTCCACAGACAAGCGTCCAAACCTCTGAAATCCGTCTCGCATTCTTCATCGGATCTACATTCTTACCTGCGGAAGAAAGCCGCCGCCTAAGAAACCCCGTTGGCGTAAATTGGATCTACATTCTTCGCGGCAGAAAGAGCGGCCGGGGGATATTAGGGTTAGGGTTGTGCTTCAGAATTTTGTTTTTCTTTACGATTTTAAATTCGTCTATAACACAAATTTGTATACCCGTATTTAAATTTATATCATCCTTAATACAATCCATAGCGTGAAAAATGATGCTTCTTTGGCATTTTCACTATTTCTAAGTCAAATTTCATTTGTTGCTTGGTCACCCACTACCTATAATATTTTGAAATGCCGAAAATAACAAGACAGAGATTTTTGTTAACAACAAATTATGCCACGCTCCTCGTTAAGGCTTTCGCCATGAAATGTTCTCTAGGCACAAATCACTTAATCCAAAGTGAAATATAAAATCTTGTATACAACTCAAACAATGGACACCAGTTAATCCAAAGTCAAATTTAAAATCTTGTATATACGCCAGAGCAGACAATGCTTTTTGAAGCAAGGAGATGCAAGGAGTAGCGCTGGGTGAAGATTTACCTAAAAAAATGAAGGAGTTAATGGATGAAACACTCGAAAACTATTAAAAAAGAAAAAGAAAAAACAGATTTATGCATTGGGACCTTGGCGGCATCAATGGCATCAAGCGCCATTGATCGCTCCTGAGAAAACCTCTGCCGGAATGCTCTGCTTTTGCAAAGCTCTGAATAGGGAAAATTCTTTTATTGCTGACGTGGAACAAACTTACACGCATCCAGAAAACATTGGACACACGTGGCTTACGTTATGTAACATTCCATCAATCGGTGGTTTCTAGCTGGGAACCGTCTATCGGTGGAATGTTTCTTATTACATAGACACCACGCTTTTTTTTTTTTTTTTTTTTTCTATTCTATTCTATTCTATTCCTTAGGGTTATATTTGTATTACGTAAAGCCAAGATTACATTTTACATATGCCAAGATTGGCTAACACATCCAAAAAAAAAAAAAAAAAAAAGGTAGTATTACATGTTATTGCATTTTTACAAAGCTGTGGGCAAGGTTGCCTAAACATTCATTTCGCAAGTTTTAACCAATTAATGCACATCTACAATATCTTTGCTCACATGCATACACATGCACGTTTAATCCCATGCCCTCCTCGTATGATGCCTCTGCAAATTAGGAGTGGCATAGACTTATGTCAAACCAGATTTGATCTGGGTTCAAAGACATGAAGGTTATAACTTTTGCTTGTCTCATTACCATTTACATAGTACCATTTATCTATCGATGCCCCCTAGTTCTTATAATGTCGACCAATCTAGCAACTCTAGAATCGAGATACAATGTAGGCCCGACTTCCCTTGTTCAACCATCTAAGCTTCCATTCAAACACCTTGCTACTTCTAGAATAGAGATCGGCTAGACAAAAGTTGTCAACACAACGGGTAGCTAGAGTCAAATTGGAGTTCTAAAGTCGTTATATCCTGACCCCCCCTTCTCAAGAAAAGGCTTCAACTTAGGGTGCTTTCCCATGGATGACGGACTGGATGAGGTCGGAACCCGGGTCCAAAAGTAATCGTTGGGATTGCTTTCCAAATGAGGTTTTTAACCTCAGCCACTCAGGTTCTTAGCTCATGGGAACATCGGAAAAGCAGATCAGACCTTCAAAAAACCTGGAGGTTTTCCGCCCATGGGAAAGCACCCTTAGGTCTGACTTCATGGGTCTAGTTAACTACACTTGAATCTTTGATTCAAGTACCACGCCACCTGTTCTAGCGATTTAACCACTCTGACAACTCTAGAACAGGTCTACAACATAGGCCCACTTCCTCCCTTGTTTGACCGTCTATTTCAAGTACCACTACTTCTAGGATTAAATAAATCTTAAATAAACCCCGAGATTGGCTATAGGCAATGTCAGATTAACGTTATTGAACCATTATGGTTGCCTTTTCAAACTCTCCTCCTTGGAAAAGGGCTACAACTTAAGCCCCCCTTTAAGGTCTAGTCCCTTGTCCAACCCTTGAATCTTCAATTCAAGTACCATGCCCATTTGACACCATAACGACAGTTTGACTCTGTCATTATGTTGAAAAAGTAAAAACTACCCCTTTGCCTTGTTCCAAAAGTAGAGATGATAGAACCGACACCAAACAATAAAATTGGTAGTTCTCCTGAATGTCTTGCAAGTTAAACTTTTCTCGCAATATGCGGGCGAGGGATTGTCAGTAGCTCATAATCAAATTTTGAACTCAATTAGATTCATTGATCAATTTGACTTCCCTAAGATTATTGATCAATTTGACCTCCCTAAGAAGGGAGGCAGCATGAATAGGGACTAAAATAGGAGTGGGTCCTTCCATAGCATCGTGCAACCATACATGAAGTGGAGATTGCTTGCGGAGTTAGGCTAATGAACTTGGGAATGGGAGAGAGCAATGAAGGTAGCAAAAATAACTTGACCTCGTTATGAACTAGTTGATTTCAAGAGTCTTAAAGTTTCATATAAAGCCGTTATTTTTCAAAGTAATGCAAGCAATTATTGTTGCATGGTAGTTTTGCTTTAAATCAAGCTTATACTTATTTAAAAACATTTAAATTGTGGCTGTTGTGTTTTCTTTTTGTACAACATGCCGAGCAGCATGCACCTTACAGCTGCATTGTTATCTCCGTGGAGATGAACTGGCACAACTCACAGAACACATTTCACTAGAAGCCTACAAGGCAAAGTAGATTAGAAGAGAATGAGCTTAATCGCTTTGCAATGGAGCGAGAATGTGATTATTGGAGTGGTTTAGAATATTTTCATGGATGAGGTAGATCGTGTTATAGTAGCCGCATGTTGTTTAGAAATTAAAGGCTTGATTATTGAGTACAGAAGATGCAAGTTCCACTTCCGGTGCCAAAAACTATTTGCAAATATAGCATCTATATTACATAGTATGTTTATCTCAAATTCGGCTTTAGAGGCAAAATAGAGCTATGGAGGAGAGGCTAGCATTTGAGAACTGTTCAAAAGCTTGGTAAGCACATCAAACAACAGAGCATTCAACCAACAATTTATTCATCTCCCGCTTATAGCTTTTAATTATGTTTCTTATGTTGACTGCCCTCTTAACTCTCTCCATTTTAAATTTTGTTTTATAGGCATGCACCCATGGTCATATCTATATTGCCTTCACATAGCAAGTTATGTTAAGAGCATAGTTTTATTTAATCACATGCCCTTACACTTGGCAAAAATAATGGAGGCTAAATGTTGCATTGTTTTATTTTGTTGTAATCACAAATTATTTCTTAAGGTTCGTGCAATCACCTGCCCTTACACTTGGCAAAAATAATGGATGTTAAATGTTGCGTTGAGACTCTTACATAGCCGATATTCACTATCTGATGACCAATTATGGCTTCAATTATATTGCATTGGCATCTACTTACTATCACACACTATAGACAATAATTATATTATATCTCTACCTAAGTGTTGTGGAGAATGAACCAATAAACGTAGAGATATTATTTAAATGAACATTGCAAGAAGTTGCTGGATTATCATTTATAGGTTCCCCAACTATGCCCAGCAACGCTGGGCACCGTAACTAGTTACAATTTAGAATCATGTTCTAAAAGTAGTGTGAAACTAGATTGTGTAGTTGGAATCATTAGTTAATACATAAAACTATGCTCAAAGTCAGTAGTGACTTCAAGGATTCAAACAAGTGTATAAAAAAAGCAACAAGATAAACTAGCATATTAGACTACTTAGGCCCTTTTTCCACGGTAATGCTGTCTTATATTTCTGAAGATCTAATTGGGCCACATAAGCATAAAAGTCTTCATGGTTTTTCCACTTAAAAATTTAGGACATGTCGCGATATGAAGGCCGCGACATTTGGAGAGCCTTATTTTCTTCCCGGGAAACCCCCACGTAAAAATGCATGCCCACACCTATCCAATGGGAGGCCTTCGTTGCCTAAAATTCGTGGGAGTCTCAAAAAGAGTCGAAGAAGAATCGCAGAAGCTAAAAAAGAATCGCAGTAAGGTAAAGAAGAAGAGTCAAGAAGCGTGTCTAGGTGTGGATTTGTAGAGGAAGGCAGGTCTAGGTCGCCGCCGCAGTCGATTGGGGAGTTTGAGCTCGATTGGTTCCCCGATGCCTTTTCTTGGGTTTTTTTCTCGCTTCTTTTTTAAAATCTTGTCCCGCCGTTGTCGCTTTGCCATGCTTCCGCATGGGACGGCCGGAGCTATGTCCGTGAGGAGCTACCCGGCAGAAATCGGCCCGCTCCAAGGCCCCCGTGGCAAGTTTTATCCGAAGTTTTGGGAGGCTGGTCTGGTCTTTATGTGCAAAGCGAGCTGAGCGGGATGGATAAAAAAGAGTGTGTCTATGGACGGAAGAAAACTGGCGGCAACAAGCGCTTGAGAACTCTAGATTGACGTAATTTCATGCCGCAAAACTCTAGATTGATTGTAATTTCATGCCGCAAGATATGCAAACGGAGAGATTGATGAGTAGTGGAAAAGGAAATTTATGAGACATGTCTTATATTATAAGACATCTCTTATAATTAAGCCATGGAAAATTAATTTTTTTAAGACATGTCACAATAATAATGATGTGGCACCTCAAATGCTGTCTTATAATTATAAGACAGCCATATTTTAAGCCAACCGTGGAAAAAGGGCCTTAAAAGCATAGTAAAACAGCATGAGCCAAAAGCCATATCACGCTTGCAAAATCGAACATGGTTTTTGAACTAACCTTAAAAGCTTGGGAGCACTAAAACTATGCTAAAAAAATATATATGATAATGATAACTACTATGTAAAATCATCTTAAATTATAATATTTTTTTTTTTTTTTTTTAGAGTAAGGGTAGATTTTTCCATTAATTAGATAAAGCCATACAATCCTTTTGTCCACCTATCAGGTATGACAATTGGAGAAAATTGATACTCTTTATGAGCATCAAGTAGAAGTAGTAAAAATAATATGCAAATAGAGGTAGCAGTAGATAAGAAGAGTAATAAAATCCAATAATAAACTTAAAGAACTTAAGTGTAGTTCTACTCCTTGGGGTGACGTATGCAGTAAAAAGTCTTCAAGTTCCTGCTCTTAATTTCTGTAAAAGCAAACAAAAACCAACCATGATTTCACAAGAGCTTTTTCGAAATCATAGAGATGAACTTGGATGATAGGAATGATAGGATATGTAAAATGAAATGGAAGGTCAGAATGAGGGATCAAAGGTTTAGATTTGATCGCCAAGGTTGTTGTTAAACCATTCATTATAGTCTTTGGTAAAACTCTATTTGTAGAACCCAAGATGTAACCGCCTTTGCCCTTTATCATTTTGCACCAATAACTTTGTCAAACTTTCCTTCCCCATCGGAAGAAGAAGGGTACCATACAAGTCGTCAACGGTTTATGGTCAGTAGTACATTTCCCCAAACTGCTCAACCGAAGTTTCGTCATACTTGAAATGAGTATTAAATAAGAATTCAAACAAGATGTGCATCCGCATGAACTCTCGAGTATATATTCCTGCCCATACCGCTTTCGTTGTTCTAGAACTTTCAACCTCATTCAAAAATCATCTGTCACTCACACAATTGCTTTGTTGTTAACTTTTTTCCCAACTTGTTGACTCGATACATGGCTAATTCATAATCACAACATCGTGTCCGGTTTTGTGGCACCTTCTCCCTTAAGAAACATTAAGTATTCTGTCACAGATAGAATATGGAGCATTAGAATCAATAACATTGAGAGAAGACACAAACAAATCAAAATGGCCCCTGTATAGTCCAATAGAATTCCAGCAAGTATTATAAACTGTCCCCCAATTTTCTTTTGTGGCACGTTGCAATGGCTTCAATATCTAATTGAAAATGCATTTTGATCCAGAAAATGGAGAGAGGTTTAGATGCATAGAGAACCCTATTTCTGGATTTCCAAATATTCCATAAGGCAGTGTGCACAAGAGTGTTTGCAAAAATGTCACCCTGTTGCAGCATGAATTGAATAATATCACTGAAATTTCTGTTTTTCAAAAATGGGCCAAGCTTATTTAGGAACCAAGCCCAGAAGGGTCTCAGTTTGGGACAAAGGAAAATATGTTGTAAATCCTCTTCCTGAAGACATCCAGAGCTACATATTGAAGTTACATTGCATCTTCTAGATAGAGAAACCAAGTTTGTTAGACTTTTATGGGCAATCAACCAAACGAAGAAGCAAATTTTAGGAGTACAAAATGACTTCCAAACATTTTCAAAAAGAGACTGAACTTGAGCTTGATCTAATGACCATTTCTGCAAAGCCTTAAGTGGAGCATCAGTCACATTAATCAAGGTATAAATTTCTTTGACCCTGTAAGCATGTTTTCCATTTATGGAGCAACCAAGAGATTTACTATAGTCACCAAAATTATTGAAGGAAGCCAAGATATTCTTAAAATGCAGAAAAAGCTTCTTATCACTAGAGGTACCCCTTAGAACAGTCTTCAGAGCAGTCCAAGTTATGAAGGTGTTATTCTCCCTGTAAAGATCCTTTATAGCAGTGATCCCTTTGTTAGACCATTTTCTGTAAATCTTAGGATGTCTAATGGCCATTGTATTAGAGAACTGATCAGAGAAGATTGGTGACCAAAAAAGATCAGTGTTCATAGTGGCTTGAAGAATATTGTCTCTCGAAGCTAATGTGATGAATTTTATTCCGTGCCATTATTAGATTTCTCATCGAGGAGAAGTATTAGGAGCAGGGTGAATGTCCACAAAAGCAGATTGAGGAAGGGAATGCTTAATAGTGGGATGTCCAGTAGGGTAGGAGCAATTAAGCCAGTACTCGATGAACTGAGATGCAGCAGAATTATTTCCCATGATAGTTCTCCAGATATATTTCCCTGCCAGAGAACAAGCCTGAAGGTGAAGATTTTTACAGCCAAGTCCCCCCAAATTTTTAGGCCTGGAGACAGAATTCCAATTAATTCCAGATGAAATTTCTAATAACCTTTTCCAACTCAGAGTAAATTGATTTAGGAGCAATAAGAGCTGAAGAAAAGTACACATGAGAGGAAGCTAAAACTGAGTTTGCAATGATTGTCCCGCCTCGCAAAAGATAGGCAATTCCTATAATTATTGATTTTCTTTTGATTCTTTTGCGTGATAGGATCCCAAAGACCCTTTAAGTTTGGACTTAGAGAGAGAGGCATACCTAATAATTTGGAAGCTTGATTAGGATTTAACTTGAATGTCACAAATATAAGACTGAGTGACATCTCCTATGATCTTACTTTTATCAATATTGAGATGAACTCCAGATGCTGCAGAGAACTCCTTAAGAAGATCTAGAAAGGTATTGATATTGTTGGGATTGGAATCCAAGAATACAAAAGTGTCATCAGCATACTGTGAAATTGTAAGCATATCCAAGTTATTGGGAAGAGAAAGGCAAGTTAACAGTCCAGAATTTTGCATATGGAGAACACATCTCGTGAGCATTTCAGCAATAATGAGAAAAAGATAAGGGGCCAAAGGGCAGCCCAGTCTAACACCTCTTGCCAAGGGAAAGAAATTTGAAGGAGATCCATTGATCAGGACAGCAGAGTTGGACATAGAATTTAGACCATGAATAAGAGACATGAGCTTGGTGTGAAAACCCATTTTTTTGAGAGCAATGTCAATGAAATCCCAACTGACGGTATCAAAAGCTCTCTTAAAATCTAATTTGAGCAGAATACAAGATTGATGGGAGATCCTATTCCAATGCAAGCCTTCCATAGCACTAATATAATTATCTAGGATAAATCTGTTTGGTAGAAATGCAGATTGGTTGATACTTATATTTTTCTGGAGAAAAGCCTGGATTCTTCTAGCAATAATTTTGGCACAGAGTTTGTAAGAAGAATTGGTGAGAGAGATTGGTCTCCATTCATTGAAGGAAGTAGGATTATCCACCTTTGGCACTAAAGTAATGAAACCAGCAGAAATGGAAGAGTGCAAATGATCAGAATTCTAAAATCCATGCACAAAGCCAATAATATCAGATTTCATAATGTCCCAAAATTGAGAATAGAATTTTGGGGGGAAGCCATCAGGACCAGGAGATTTGTTCTTGGAGAAGCTCAAAAGGGTTTTAAAAATTTCCTCCTCCCCAGCAGTGATGACTTTAAGGTGTGAAACTTCGTAAAGTTGCTATATTTTACCATTTTTTAAAATCTGGATTCGATGGTTTACTAGGATGCGTACGCTAAAAAACTTCATAAAATCGCCAAAATTTGATAATATTGCATCCCAATTATAGTAAATTCGCCAAATTAATGGAGATTTTACAGTAAAAACCTCAAATTTATGGTAAAACACCAATTCTACTAAATTCGTTTCTATAAAAATGTTGGAAAAACAGGAAACAATCGCCACCATTTCTATAGTTTAGAAACAACTAGAGGATGATAAAGTCATCACTGCTCCCCAGGAATTGCAATTAGAGAGATGTCCATAGAATCAATAGCATTTGGAAGAATGGAGTCCTTGGAAATGTACGCTCAAAAACCACTGCCTAAATCAGTAATAATTCTAAGTAACTAGTATAAGATATAAAATTAGTATAAGAGTTATGATCAAACTAGCATTGATTTCATCAAACCATGATTGACATGTAGTTTTTATTGAGATTACGAATTGCATGTAATAAAAACCACTCTTATACTAGTTTCCATCCTGATTATGAATATAAGTTAATTTTTGGGGGCCTTGTGTTAATAGTGTATGTTGCATCTGAATTAACGGTGTATGTTGCATCTGACATTTATGTTGCATCTGACATTTGCATTGTATTATTATTTGATATAATTGTTGCACTTACATTCAACACTGCATCTTACTATATCTACTTACCATAACTTAGTTTTAGTCAAAATGCTCCATACATGATATAGATGTATTTGAAGATAATGTTGACAAATGAATTAATTTGTTTTTTCTTTTTCGTTTTTGCACAATATTCTAGCAAGCGTGAATTACATTCTTTGTGTTATTTTAATGCCAGCAATTCTCTTTGTTAATGGTGAATTACATTTTTCATGGCGATAGAATCTCTTTGTTGATGTGTTTTTAGAAATTCCCATCATACTATATTTTCGTGATATCCATTTATTTAGCTCAGCTGAGCTCTATGCATAAATTTCCTTCTCTTTGTGTTAGAATAAAAACTCTAAGCAATGCATTAACTTGTTTGCTTTGTAGCTCTGCTTATGCTTGGATGTGATGTCATTGCTGAAATTGTGCGTCACATTCATAAGGAAAATATCTAGATCTCATACAAACTTAGAAAATTCCAGAAAAATGTTAGAAAAAGCCCTCAAGACTTGATGTATTAGTTCCCAACCCGGGATCAAAGACTTTCGGTTTTGTTGTGGGGTTCTCTCTCCACTTTGAGTATATAAGAATCACTTAAAATAAGGATCACTTAGCATAGGTCACAATGCAAGATTTGTAGGACCTTTCTATGCTCAACTCCAGTTACATCCCTTATAATAGTTTCTCCACCTCCAGCACTCAACCTATTGAAGAAAAAGTACAAATGAACACTTGATTCAACTGCAAAGGAGCTGATAGGTAAAGCAAATACTTTTCATGAAAACCCTCAAGGAAGTTGCGAAACTCCTCTGGCATTGCGAGAAACTTAGCTCTAGTTTGCTCTCATCTTATGTCCCTTAACGTGGGCTCAAAAAATGTGCCTTAATAAGGTGTCTCATCATGATGCCTTGGAATTTGCAGAATATCACAACAAAAACTTTTAGACAGGGAAACCTTACATTTTCAGGAGATGCATGATTTTTAACTTTGCTTCTCCGATCTTGCTCCTATACTCCACAATAAAATAAAGTTGTGCTCAATCAGATCAGCTTATCAAACCCTAACCCTCAAAGGAACAAAAGTTACAAAGGGCAATAGAAGCTTTTAGGAGGAACAATAAGTTATCTTGCTAAAAGCATACCTTAACCTTGACAGGAACTAAGTTTGCTGCTACAAAATAGGTAGGATATCGTTTTGAGCAAATAATAGTCTCATTTTACACTCTGCAGAACCAAGCCGTTGATCTATGGTTTAAATTTACATGCCTTCTTGCTTATCATCCATTGTCTCAACGCCTTAGGCTGCCTTAATTTTCCTCTATCAAGCTGAGTTCTTCTAATATGGATTCAAACAGGATAGGTCTCGTTGCTACAGTTGCCAAGGCTATATCCTACCAAACTGAAAAGCATTTCAAAAAGTAGTTTTTTGCCTCATCCAGATTACACAGTTTAGAAAGAATATATATCAATCTCTAAGTAGGTGAAGAAAAGCATCACTCTTTGTGTGGGGACAAAGCAAGCTAACGTGTTCAGTAGTAAAATTTAACTCAACAAAACTAAAGCCTCATGAATAATTACAACAACAGTTTACTTACAAAGGCTATTGCATGCATCATATACCAGAAAAACATCCAAGGCCTCTTTAACATGGAGGATGACGACATTCCTGTAAAACCAAAGTGCCTGTGAGCAAGACCTTTTGATGATTATCTTGATAAATAGAGCATGATGCATCATTCTTATTTTTGACGTGTTGCCACAGCAGACATGGAATAAAACTCAAAACACAATGCATTTAATAAATCTGAAACAAAAGTGAAACACTTAGAAGAAAGTTAACGCTTAGAGGCAGAAAAAATACCATGAAAGTTAGGTATCTAAGACTGAGCTCGATTTAAAAATGGGGAAGAGCTCCATCATTATTGTTTGCTCAGAGGCAAGAAAATGTATACATACAAAAAGAACAATTGGCTTACCTTGTCTCAGACCTGTGAACTTGTTCCTTGGCGCCCTATAATTTTGAGAGCCCATGTTTCTTAGAACCTACAAAATGCAGTATCAAAAAGCGTCCCCAGGTTAAAATTTAGACCCAAAACATTAAACTCAGAGCATTAAACCTGGGAGCATACATAGATTTTGATTCGCATGTATCTGAACATGCATCCCCAGTAGCCAGCATTTAAAGAAGTTGAAGCTGGAGAAGTAAAATGTGCATCCTATCCTTCTGTTTGTAAAAGTGTTCCTGCTGTATCCTCTGTTTCATGCTTGAAAAAAAGTATCTTCATTATTTCTTTTGTCTACAGTATCTTGTTGTCCTGTTCTTGCCACAATCGGTTAACCATAATATATGCATTAGCCACAAAATGCATTCCCCCAAATACAGTGCAGAGGAGCAAACATAGCAAATACCTTGGAAGATCGCTCCACCCAGAACTGTGGTTCTTCATGAAAATCTTATGCTCCGCCATGCAATTTTCGAAGCAGCCAGATACGTTTTTTCCTGTCGCCGTTTCCTTGCAGGCATCCAAAGCAGCCAGATACGTCCTTACAGGCATCGAACGGCGGAACTCCAATCTATTTGCCCTTTTGTTGCACGGATATTGATCAATGGATTTGCGTTCGGCTCCACCTTTGCATTTCTTATTTCTTTGCCAGAATTTCTCGGTTCCCTTGCAAACCAGCTTTAATCCTTGTAAAAGGAGTGCTGCATTTGGGCTCTCGTCTACCCAACCGCCTCTACATTTTTGATAGCTTTTGATCCAGGCCCTAGCGTTACAGCACCGTCGAAAATAATTGCTGAAACGGCTGAAGCCCTAACCCCCAAAAGTTACTCTCTGCCGGATTTCAATTTTCTGATGACAAAATTTCGCTTTTCATGGGATTTCGATGTCCACCGTGGCGAGGGAAAAAGGAGGACCCCGCGGGCCCCCCAACACAATTTAAGTAAGTAGATGTGTACGGGCAATATGGACCTTAGGATTTGGCTTTCGTTTTATGGGGCAAAAAAACGCAGGCCATCCGTGAGGCACAATTTATGGAATATACTGTCAATCCACGGTCTGGAGCAACCCTCCAGAAAAAATCCCATAAAAAAGGAACAAAAAAAATATAATAACCAAAAAAAACAATGATAATAATGATGTCTGGGGTGCTAAAAATTTGAAGAATTTGAAGGTCCGTCATCATTAATCAACCGGTGCGGAATAATGCCCTCCCGGGTATCGAAGGTATTGGTTTTCGGGCCGTACCCTTATACGGACGTATGAAGTGTAAGAAATGGCGGGGAGGCTATGGCCTGCTACGTGCTGTAAGTAGCCGGATTTTGGGCTCCGTCTTCCTTCACGAATCTGAGGTATTTTTTGGTTTCTCGAACCATAAGTAGCTCTACACAACTCTACTATTTCTGTTCTTATCCTCCTTAATGGATTGTGAATTTTAAAACCTTATGATTTTTTATGTATATTTTGCTTACAAAACAGAAGTTTGCAACCCTGATATTTTATCTAAGTCTGTACAGTGGAACTTTATTTAATTTTTATGTTTTTCTTGGGTTCTGCTTTTGACAGTCTGGGAGTCGCTATGAACGAAAACAAGATATATGCTCTTTTTGTTAAACAGAAGGCAGAAGAGGCGTTATCCTCGCATGATCTTGTAGAAGCGAAAACCTTTTTAAACATAGCAAGGTTATTATATCCTAATCTTGATGGTGTGGAGCAGATGCTGGCAGTAGTGGATGTGCACATCGCTGCGCAGCTGAAAATTGGAGGAAATGAGATGGATTGGTATGCAATTTTACAGGTTGATCCTTCTGCAGATGACACCACAATAAAGCAACACCACAGGAAGCTTGCTCTTACTCTTTATCCGTACAATAGCAGAAGCAGAAGATGCATTGGGGCATGTTGAAGAAGCTTGGGCACAGGCTGCATTGGAGCTTATTGCAGAAGCCTTATAAAGGTAAGAGGGCATTGTATGATATGAAAAGAATTACTTTCTGGACTTTATGTCCCAGTTGTAAATTTAGGCACCATTTCCCAAGGGTGTATGAAAATTGTGAGTTGCCTTGCCCAACATGTGGACTTGGCTTTGTAGCAAGGGATGCTAATGTTGATGGAATAAATGCTATGGCTAACGGAGGAACCTCTAATAGTGGACCTGTAAATGTTGGTGTTTCTCAGACTCACGAAACAGCAAGTTATGACAGAGATGGCAGCGTAGAGTTTGTTTGTGAGATGAATAACAACTCAAGAGGAGATAAGGGATGCAACTTGGCGAGGAAAAGAAGCCAAAATGAAGCTCAAAAGGAGACCAAGAAAAATGAGAAGAGAAAGGAAGCAAACATGCAGAAAGAGAAGCAAAAGTTCAGAAAAAGACCAGAGAGATCCAAAGATTATGATGTTGAAGAGCATGTATATGGAGGGGTGTCCACTGAAGTAACCTTCAGTTCACAACCTAGAAGGTCAAATCGACGAACACAGCATGTTAGTTACATACCTCCTGATAAGTCATTTGATATATATAATTTTGATGCAGATCGTTTAGAAGAATCAATTAGACAGGGCCAAATATGGGCTACTTATGATTTTGATGGAATGCCTCGTTACTATTGTCAAATTATGGGTGTACATCCAACTAAGCCTTTTGTAGTGCGGGTTAAATGGCTAGATTCTTGCCGCTCAGCACAAACGAAAATGTGGAAGAAAGCAGGCCTCTACCCACTTCCATTTGGAGAGTTTGTGCTTAGTTCCACAATCAACTTGTGCCATGTTCCAATTGGTCAATTCTCTCATGTTATGGAATCCATTGAAGGGTCACTGAACATATATCCATAACAAGGACAAGTGTGGGCTCTTTACAGGGATTGGATGCGTCATTGGGCTTATCTTGATCGTTATGAAGTCCGTTTAAAGAAGCAAAATTATGAGCCAGTGCTAGTTGTTACTGGGTTTTCTGAGCACAAAGGTCTGGAGGTTGTCTCTCTTCACAAAATACCTTGTTATGCATTGCTTTTTCAAAAGATTAATGAGTCTGCGAGGCATATTCCTTCAGAAGAACTATATAGACTGCCCATCAGCTAAAAGGTGATGAAATACCTAACATGCCAAAAGAGTGTTGGTCCTGATGCCCTTCCAATAGGGAGATTGTAACTGATTCTATGTACCCTGAATCAAGCCCATGTACGTTTGCATTCTAATTAGCATGCCATTTTACCTGCACACTAACGTGACTACGTATAAGAAGACATCAAATTTTGTGCATACGTCACATTTTGTTAAGTTGAATCTGGATTACGTTGGTCTTGTATTGCAATTGACGAATTGTTGAAACCATATGGTGCTCCCAACTAAATGCACACAATGTCTTTTGCGCATAAGGTTGCCAAATTATCTCTTGAGTATGATTTTGGCAATGGTGGAGCGAGCAAAGGGGGGTTTGAATTTTTGGTTGGGGTTTGAATTTTTGGTTTTACTTGTTAGTGGTTTGCAATTAGAAATGGGCATGCCTTCCTTTCTAGGTCAGGGGACGAATTTGGACGGACTTGCTTCGACAAAATTTGCTCTCCTAGACTGCACAGACTTGCTTTGGTGCAAACAATTTCCTGGCTGATTGGAGCAGGTTGACAGTGTGCATGAAGGAATCGGCTTCATGGCTGAGGACTCTGTTTAGAAGGAAACGGTGGGAGGAAACGGCAGCGGTAGTACAACCGCTGCTGTAGATTTTGCGGCAAACATCCTCTGGCATGTTGGGCTCTGCTTGCCGTGAAGATTTTGTCGTCCTGGGTTCTGCTTGCAGAATCCAATGTTGTCCACATGCCTTTGTATGTTGTTCATGCCTTTGTATGTTGTTCAGAAGTGAATGAACCCTTGTGATTGTGGAGACTGGTTCGTGGCCCCGTATTTAGCATTCTCTTTCATATTTATATTATACATATACAAGACTTTGTCGCGGCGGCGATCGCCGCCGCTAGTTGTTCTTTTTAGTGGGTGCATATGTGTACAAAAACTAAAGAAACAACTAAGTTCTCATATTACCGCAAAAGCTGACATGAAGCACCTGCAGGCTAATATTACTACCAATTTATTAACTCTAGAGGAGTCGACCTTCGTAAGCAATCTCCCTTATTTGCTAAACCCACATTTATGGAACAAATAGCAAAAAAATTAATCAATCTCGCAGCTGCTTCCATCACCGAAATGATTGCTCATCACCGTTACATCTAGAAAGATCCGCTCGATTCGTTGGATTAGATAGCAAAATTTAAATCAATCCCAATTTACTAAAATGTTGGATGTCGATATGGCATGTGCGCAAACTTTATGGGATTCCACCTCCCGCGTAATTTCATCTCTTAATGAAGATCACCCACCACCAAGGACTCTGGTAAGCAAGGATAAAAGATCTTGTGTCCCAATAGGTTCACAACATATACTATATATTATATTTTCTAGCATAGGTGGAAGTTAAATCCAACTATTCATGATGCCAAATGCATGATGCCGTTGGAAGCATTCATCCCCATTTCTGTTGTTATAAGATACAAATCATTCCCAATTTTGTTGTTGTAAGATACAAATCTATGTTGTGAGATATAAATCTACAAACACATCTAAGTTGTCTCTGTGACCGTGGTATAGCAATAGCATTGGAGATCTACCTCTATTTGTATCTGCATCTTGAGTTCTAGTTCAGGCCATGGAGATACTTTAAATTGCAAGTATTATTTTGAGTTTATATTTGACATTGTTTGCAAACAAATCTACCTTAGAGGCACAGGACAGGTTAATTTCGTTGTCATCCTATATTATAAAGTTTTAGTGTATGTCGTGCATAAAACCCTAAAACTTTCGACGGCCAAGATTTGATTAAAATTTTCGACGGTCGAAATATCCTTTCTCTTCTTAGGGCATCTCCGATTTCTGGCATCTCCGAGGGCATGGCGCCGTGTTGCGTAAATCTTCTTCGCCAGATTAGGTCGCTCCGCTCTTCACCGACACGCCAATGTTCTTATCAAGCTCGAATCAATCTTCTCTCGCCGGTTGAAGAGATAAAAAAATTGTAATATTTAGGGTCCAAGACGTATAAAAAATTTGAAGCGCTTTGGTTCGAGATGTTTGTGCGTATTACCGGGAATTGTAGAGCTACGGAAGAATGTTGCGGGAGGTATTTGTCATCTTATGAAGCTCTTCTCGCACCTCAATCTCGATGTTTTTGTGTTGTTCCAAATTGGTCTTTGCCTTAGAACGTTCGACATGGGATTTTTCTTTTTCTTACAGACCATTCTTGCGGATGAGATGGGACTTGGAAAGACAGTCAGGTGAATTCACTTTCTTTGGTTCATCTAGAAGTTATTTGTTAGCATTGTATAACTTAAGTCAAGTTCTTTTGTTAGGCTCTTGCATTTCTAGCCCTCCTCCAACATCCGGAAGGAGATCCCGGTCCTCATTTAATTATCCGCCCAAAGATCCGTGCTTTGAAAACGCCGGCAAAGGGAACTACGTAAATGGTGTCCTTCTTTTGATGTGGTACTATTCCATGGCGCTTAATCGGATGTCAAGCAAAAGAAGATTTGCAATATGTTTGCCAAGACTCACCAACCAGCACCATTTCATGTACCGCTCACCGGTTATTCACTATTTGAGAGACGCGGTATTTTATGCATCATATATTCAATTTGATTTTATAAGTATTTCTCTAAAGTTTGAAAGGTATGCCCAGTGCATCCTCAAAAGAGGACCGTAGTATGTTGAGGAAATGGAATTGGAGCTGTGTGGTTATGGATGAGGCACATCTTTTAAAGGATAGAAACAGCTTAAGAACAAAGCACTTAAGATTGATTGCACAAAATGCAAGGCACCGGTTAATGATAACTGGCACACCGCTTCAGAATGACCTCCAGGTGTGCATGTTTGGCTTCAGCAAAGTCAGTTTCAACAAACTCTGTCTTTTCACTATCGATTCAGCAAATTCGATTTATGCCTGTAGTCTTCAGCAGGATCAGGAGTTTGCTGCAAAATTTCGGCATGTTTGTCTGCTGGAGTTTACTGCTGAGTTGTGGCAGTTGCTTGAAGCTGAAGTTTTGACCTGATTGATTCGGCTTTCAGCTTTATTATAATGATATTCTTTTGCCTGGACATACCAGGCAAAATCGCAGAGGTATTGGGTTAGAAACAATCAAACATGGAGACATCAAAATGGTTTGAAAGCTTCAAAGATAACTTGAAGTTTACTCACGAAGGGCATCGAATTTCCAAACCTTTGCATGGGCAATTTGATGTAAGTACTTACCTGTAAATTAAGCTCTTAAGCTCTGTATGAGGAAGGATATCATATTTTGTAAATTTTCTACTGTTTGTTCCTTAGCTCTAATATACCTTTTATTCCTTCCAGGATTGCCAAGACAGAAATTAGTAAGAGTCTGCTTTTCCGACGGTAAAAGAAGATTTGATAACACTCAACTTTAAAGGTATGATCAGGAAATCATGCCCATGAGTCTAGCATTGGGATCTTGCTCATTTGTTCAAAATATTTGTTTTCTTTTATTTAGGAATTTGCTCCTACTGCGTATATACTGGACGATCCTGCCTTTGGAGTTCTGCTCCCCAGTGCATTGTTACATGTTGTAGTGCTATGGTTGGTTCAATTTTTATAGTCTCCTTTTATCAGGTATAAAAGTTGTCCTTTTCTTGATACAAAAAGGACTTTCTTGCCCAGAAGTAGTTACAACATCTTATTGAGAGACATGAAGAGGCATTATTAAAGGCATGTAATGATTGCTGAAAAACCCAAATAAATCCTGATATCTTTGAAGAATACAGGTTTCACTCCAACTGTGGATATTTATACTGAGAAGTTATTCTCAATAAGTTTCCTTGAGTTTACCAGTTTTTATAGTCCTTTCTACTTCCTGTATAGGTAAAATTGGGAGGGAACTCCTAATGCTTATACATTATCTTGAATTGAACAACTGGAATATGTAAAATATTAAAGAAGTTTGATAAAAAGGTTGGTTTCAGAGTTGGAGAACATTATCCTGCAGCACGAATTAACCACCCACTCTCAGCTTCAGCCTGTTTATGAACAGCTGGTATTTAAGTCAAGAACAATATAGAATAATTTGATGCAGTGTGCCGTGGCATAATTGCTTTTGTTATCTTTGGTGGCAAAATGTGATGTAATATAGAGTGAATCTGTATGTGTCTAGGTTATCAACATAACATGAAAGTGGAGAATATGAATATGAAGGCCCATATATGCATGGTTTCTGCCATTCCTTATACATCAGGTACTCAAGCTTGCATTATTTTCTAAAAACCATGGCCCTTCTCTAGCAAATCTAGGTTGCACAATGGTAATGAGAATTTAAAAACTTCTCCTTGGAAATTGACCGTTCCTCAATTTGTTATATTGGCAGGCTTTGGGTAAATTTAATCAGTGCAAAGATCTCTTTGCATGGAGGGAATGCTATATTGGCAGGCTTTGGGTAGATTTATAGAATGCTTAGAACTACAAGAATTATGCAAGGTGGCAAACAAATGATTGCAGTTGATCTACATATTCAACTACATTGCCATGTTCTTTTCCAACAATTACAATTTTACATTTAAATATTTAATTGTATTTCAATGTCCTTTTCCAATGCCATGTTCTTTTCCAACAACTACAACATTATACTTCAATAATTTTCCAACAACTACAACTACCCTTGATTAATTTAGCAGCTATTAGCAGTGTTGCAAAATATATCATCATATAGAGAAGGAAATAGACAAATTTGTTAGATCATCATATAGAGAAGGAAATAGAAAAATTTGTTAGATCGGGAAATAGGTAAATTTGTTAGATCGTATGAAAAGAAAGGGTGGAATGATGTGATGTGGATAAAAAGGCTTCCTTCTTAAAGAACTTTCTCTCTAAAGTTCATTGCCTTTTTAACCTTTTCACCTACTGCCTTTTTCTGCCCCTTATATACGACCTCCAAGCCTTATATTTGCAGAGGATCTAGGTCCTAGCTGTATCTTAGGCCAAAGATGGAAGACAATAATGAACACAACTTAGGTACCAAAAATCTTGGCATTTGGTAAGACATATTTTCTGATGCATCCAAGAAAATGTATCAATTTAACATCATGCTTTTGTTTTACATATGCCTACAAAAAATGATACAGACGATGTGCTCCAACACATTCTCAATTGGAGCAATCAATCGATGATTTACATGGTTCAATGACGTCATTCGATGTGAACTTACATGAATGCCCAGACATCACCCTCCCACAATTGAATGCATTTCAAGCTATACTTTGCCAACATCTAAATGGACGAATCCAAATGCATATTCTTGGCACCCATTCATTTTTATCCTTTGTACAAAAATTACGAGAAAAGAAAAGCCAAGATATACATCACAAACAACGAAATACATACAACAAAATACATAGCAAAACAACAATCTATAGGTCCGTAGGATTGGATATTGGACAATGTATGTCATGTTGTCCTATCACACCGAAGAAGACGAACAACTGGAGACTGAAGAGCAACAAGCACAAAGCCAGGAGAGTGATGACCAGCATATGCGGAGCCAACAACCAGGATTCGATCAAGACTTGGTAGAGATACTCGAAGAATACAACTTGGAACTCCTCGCCACCTCACAGAGACTTTGACTATAACCTCACCTCAAACCTACATAGATTAACATTTTACTTCCACTCAAAATTGCTAAGAACAAGCATCACAATGTTCTACTCAAAGCTCTCAGAGATACTGATGCAAAACCATCTAACATGAAGGAGATAGGCTTCTTAAACGTTCTTAAACCTTTGGAAAGTTTTCGTTATAATAAAAAGGTACAAATGTTGAATTATACTGCACACTTTTCTCATTGTGGCTAAAACATTTACAACCTCCCAAAGTATGCCCAGCAACGCTGGGCACCATTACTAGTTTGTAATAGTCATTTGGGGTGTATTATCATTTGGGGTGTCTAATATTTTTTGGGGACCATCCGATGGTGGCATATATCAGAGCATATACCATGGGGTGAAATTCCAGCCCTTAAGTGCAAGTCAAGATAGGGTCAAATCCCCTATATTTGACTTACCCCTATGATGCAACCAAACCATTGAATAAATACAATATCTCAAATTTGGAAGTCTGACCAAACAAATAATTATCACCAATACAAGTTCCAAACCCTTGTTGCTTCTATTTCTTCAGGAGGAATTGAACCTCTCGTGGTTCCACCGTAAACCGTAACAGCCCACCTTGGCTGCAAATCCACCATAACGAGGATTTAACACAAATCTGCCGGATTGGCATAATCACAATTCTGCCGGATTTCGGAAGGTTGGGCCCTAATGTAAAGATAACACAAAGCCTAAGCGCAAGACTGGCTATGGCTATGGCCGACATGCGCGAAGCTATGCCTTCCCAAGCAAAGGCCCGGCCGTCTCCACAAAGAGCCGCCGCCTTCCTACAAAAATAGACTCTGAGAAAGAAAGAATAACACAAAGCCTAACTGCAAGACCGGCTATGGCTATGGCGGACATGCGATCAAGATATGGCTTCCGGCAAAGGCCTGGCCGCCTCCACAGGAGCTGTCGCCGCCTTCCTACAATGCCCGGCTTCTGGAACAACAAAAATAAAAAAAAAACTACAGAAAGAAAGAATAATGCATGGCCAAACATGCAAGCTATAGCTTCCTCAAAGGCCTGGCCGCCTCCACAGGAGCTGCCGCCGCCTTCCTACAAAAATAGAAAAAAAAAATACAGAAAGAAAGAATAATGCTCCTATTTGGAATCCACTTATTTTCATACGAATACACCAAAATACCTTAGACAATCTTATGTAATAAATGTACGTTTTCTAATTTCGGCCACATTATCATTCCAAAGCATTTGTAAGATACAAATGGGGCACTCTTTCCCTTCAAGGCATTGCTTTAAGAATAACATCGTCAGAAGATAGAAGAAATTCTGCCTCCTCTCCCCTTTTCCTATATTCTTCTTCCCAAACTGAGCTATGGTGTTCTAGCAATCCAGTACCGTGAATCCAAAGAAAAAACAAAATTTATAAGAATGCGTTCACACACATTCAAGCCAGGCTTCTCCGAGCCGAGCTTTTTTACAAATGCATCTAATGTGGCACATCTTTATAAAAAATTTAAGAATGATAGCATCCTTTACCATGGCAATGAAGTGGAGATAAGCACTGTCAAATCCTTCAGTGCAATACAATGAATAGAATAGAATAGAATAGTTTTTTTAACGTCCACGAAGACCAATAGGTCATGGGACCCATACAATGGGCTAGTACAATCATTACTACTAGGATTAAAAAACCCCTGCCTCGAAAGGTTTTCAAGGGAAAAACCTTTGCAGTAATGATGATACTAGACAAGCTTAGATAATGACTACTGAGGGCTCAGTAATTGCAGACGTTTATCTAGAACCTCAAGTATGTATAATGCCAAGTCATGCACAGATGGTGCGCTGAGAAGTTGTGGAAGCGTGGAATGGAATGCTAAGGTCGAAAAATGATTCCGGACTATCTCAAAAGCAGGGCAACTCAGAAGAGTATGGCTTTCATCTTCAATAACCTGTAACTGGCAACAGGCACATAGTCTCGCTTCTCGCGGCAATTGCGGCCGCTCCCATCTACCTGTCTCAATCCGTAGCCTGTGGGACCCCGTGCGAATTGATGCAATAGCTACAAGCTTGTTCCTGGACAATGAAGCAAGCAAATAAGCTTGGGGCCCTGGTGCCAAAGTGGGATTTATGTGTGCATGATAATGACCAGTTTTCACTTGGGCCAAAGTAACTGCGTCCCATATCTTTTGAGAAAAACGACCATTAAGATATTGTTGCAAAAGCTCAGGATCAGAACTGGCAAGCATCAGGCAGTGCTCTGGTTGCACAGCCCAACGTGCAAACCATGTAGTGCAATGCTCTTTCCAACATCGTTTCAAACGCTGAGGAGATTCAGCCATGGCAAGTGCAAGAACAGGATACCTAACATCGTCCATGTGGTGCACCTTGCAGATATAGTGGAGATGGCGCTTCATGGCAGAATGTTGAAGAGGCCAAAAACCTGTCTCTTGTAAAAGAATAGCATAGGGCACCGTTCTTTTAACTCCAAGGCTGTAAGTGAGAAAGGACTTTTGCACCCGCTCCAAGCTCTCCCAAGCACTAGCACTAATGGCAGGCCCCCACACTTCAGAACCATATACAAGAAAACAGCTCTACCAAAGCCCCAAACAAGTGGGCTTTTCGTGGCCAATCATGAATTTCTCTTGGCGAAAACAATTGTTTTGCATTGCATAGAGTGCTCTCCATCCAAAGACCACCGGCTTGGTAATACACTGTTCCCAGAGTGTGTTCTTACAGAATTCTACACCAAGATACTTGTAGCTATCTACAACTTCAACTTCGCGGCTATCATAGTGCATAGGGGGAACATTGTGACGAGAAGATTGAACTACCAAAAGCTTGGTCTTTTGCAGATTAACACGCAGACCTGTGTTCTCACGTAAACCGTGTGAGCATGTAAATGTTAAGCCGCATACTAGCGGCAGTATGTGCCGGAAGTGAAACATCATCGGCATACATAAGTTGCCTAATGATATAGTGTGCCAAATGTGGACCTCCGCCCGCCATGATTATCAAGCCATTCTTCCAATTGATCAATGTACAAGCCAAAAAGTGTAGGAGATAAAGGGCAACCACGTCGAACTCCAATATTGCTAGTGATTTGAGTACCGATCTTTGGAAATTTAGCAAAAACCCTTTCATAGAGCCGATAAACTGCATTTTGAAGATCTTGTGGAACCCCAAGTGCCTGCAAGCGCTGCCAAAGAAGCTCGCGTGGTACTGTATCAAAAGCAGAAGTAAAATCTACAAAGCATATATAGAGGTCTTGTTTCAAACTTCGACTATGTTCAATAAGCATGGGCTAACAGTGATAGTGGATTTTTAAAAGCACCAAGCACAGACCAACTTTAACTTGCACCTCCGCATTATCTTTTGTTTTCCCGCCATGGAGATAGTTGATTGATTTGCTAATTGGCTGCCATTTCACAAGCTAAAAGCAACACTTTAATGCATACATGTAAACTGCCCACCTCTTGACACTGAAGATGGTTATAAGGTTCTGCCATGCAATCAACTAACAACATCAAGGTGACACCATAGCCACAAAACATGTTATATTGTTCGCTTGCTTTTAAAGCTCAACACATGCTTATCTATACAGCTACAATAAACAAAAATCACATTTTATATTGTCCCAAAAGTCGCGACCGCAACCTGCTACTCAAAGAAGGCCATAAGGCCCTTTCCATTCATAATTAATCCTGCAATCTTGTGAAGCTTGCCTTTCCTGCAATATTGCAAGCTTGGTTTTGTAACCTCTTACCCAACATCCAAAGCCCTTGCCATCTGTAATTGATCTGCCATCTCATAGCCTATTTCAACTATTGGTTAAACTATCAATCAATGCACAAAACCTGTAAGAATAGATATCAAAAATCATTTTTGCATTCACTGGCAGATCGTAACATCATTGTGTCCTTCTGTGTGTCATGGTAACGCACCTTGCATCCTAACCAGGGCCTTCCAAAAATATCTGCAAGAAATGGCAATTAGGAAAGTGGACACTAACAAAAATAAACACCAGAATTCACCCTTTAAACAACGTGTTATCGACAGGGATTTGAAGCGGAGTTTCAAAGCTTTGAAGCAGATGAAGCGAGAGCATTGCAAGATCGCGATCTGGCAATAGCCCTTCGAAATTGCCCTGTACGTCAGCCGTTTGTTTCAAAGTCTGTCAGTGCTAATCTGAGTTCAAACTTGTCCATAAGAATAGAGAATAGGCTTTCCAAGCAAATAGGTTTTCCGGGCAAGCGTATTCTTGGAAGAAATCTGCTCGTATTTTGCTCACCGCTATTGAGCAAAATACGAGTAGTGCAGGCCTTGCTTTTCTGGAGCAGACTAGCAAAGCTTAAAGCATCTAGCTTCTATTCCACTCTTGCCGAAGCCCTTTCTAGAATAACCTTTGTTATAATTCGTCCAGCTGTAACGCCAACTCCAACTTTGATTGAACAAATGCATGTGCTCCTCTTTATATACTTAAAAACGAAAAGAAAACTCTAGATCCCTCCAGAAGAATCTGTGGCCGAAGTCTAGAAGAAATAGAACGCCCAATCGGGTCCTCTAGAAGAATCGGGACCTTCCAGAAACACCTACACACTTCAGAAATATTTTGGTGCGATTCTAAATATAGAACAGTCTAGTAGCTTCCTATTATACTACTACCATTGAAATATCTAAATTTTAATGTTTAATTATAGAACATTCTAGAATCTGCCCTATTATAATTATATATTAGAGATATACATGCATAGGGGAGCGCTCAAGTATACGGGAATGTGAGGTGTATATTTGTGTGGACCCTAGATCAGGCATATTTCTAGGAATATGCCAAGATCCAATAAATCTAAAAAAAACAATAAGGCTAGTGCAAATGATGGCAGTTTCTTATTAGTTTTTCAATGATGGTCTTTGATACTACACTATTTTTGATGTAAACTAATGTTATTTTTTGTGCTTGGATTTGAGGAAATATTGGTGAACATTTATGAGGATTTGAGCAGATTTTAAAGTACTAGTTTGTATGATGGATGTAATTCTATTTTGTGCCTTCTACGAAATCTGTACTGAAATTCGATGAACATTATTTATGCCCAGCTAATCAAATATCTTTGCTTGTTCTGGCTCAAATTGAATATTCAAGTCAAATTTAGCTAGTAAATTCTGAACATGGTCTTGAAACAAAAAAAAAAAATTCAATATCATTATATGTATAAGAAGTTAATTGCGACGGCCAAGGTCGCTACAACCAATCGCACCTATTCAAGGTACTAGTGGAACCTGTGCTTCTATATGGTGTCACGGTCTAGGGCCCAGTGGTTTCCCTCGCCACTTAGAATGACTTGGAGCAGGTGCAGAAAGCTTTCTTGGCATGGGCCCTGGGGGTAAAGTCCGCAGTTCCATACCAGATACTGTTGTTGGAGACAGGCTTCTTGCCTCTTCAGAGGGGGGCCCTTGATAGACACATCATCTACTTCCAGACGGTGGTCAGTATGGACGATACTCGCCTCCCTAACCTTACTTATACAGTGGCAATGGGGCGGGCCTCAGTGCCTAAAGGCCTGCTGGCGGGAAAAGAGAGCTCAGTGGCTGGCCAGATGGAATGTGCAGGAGCACAGGTGCATCCGAGTGCAAGCGGAGGCGGACCGTCATAGCCTCAGACGGTACCTTGATACATGCTTCCTCAACAAGCTATGGGATGCCAGTATCCTTGAGCAGGTCAAGATGGTACATTACCAATGCCACATAAACCCCATGCTCGAGTGGGGCCTGCAATGCTACCTGCGCACCCATCTACCCATAAAAAAACGCAGATCCATTGCCTCTATCCACACAGGCACACACCATCTTCGGTTTGAAACGGGGAGATGGATTGGAGAGCCCCGCCAGGAGAGGCTTTGTCAACGCTACCAAGTTGGAGCTGTGAAAGACGAATGCCACACCCTTCAGAGTTGTTCGGCATATGATGACATTCAGACACGCTATGCTGAGCTGGTCCGGCCTGGCTAGCCCATGCATGACTTATTGAGCACGGCCTCGGTGCAGATACTGGGATCATACCTTCAACAGGTCATGGATCGTTGGGATCAGCTCGGTCCTCGGGCATTCGCATGATATGCGTACACATTTCTTTCTCATGATAGATGTCTGTACCAGGGATAGGTACGAAATTAAAAATTTTGATGTGTAAAGTAAAAAAATACGTATTTTATTCTTTAAAACATATTTCACGTATTTTTCTCTTGCCGACTGCAAAAAAAATTGAGTATCGCTGAAATCTAAACCGTGATCTGAAAAACTTTTTCATGCGACGCCAGCGGTTTTAATATAACCACGACACATGAATTTTGAATTTTTGTGATGCGGTTTTCATTTGTTTTCAAGCATATGAGAAAAGATTAAAAAAAAAAAAACCCGCATAAGCGATTTATATTGTTTCACAAGACGCTTAAACAACTCGGCAAGACGACAACAAAGATAATAACGTATGGGAAAAAAATCCACCAGATGCGAAAAAGGCAAAAAACGTTTTTTTTTTTTTTCGCCTTTTATGGACGCTGGTTTTCACTTTTTCACGCACCCTTAAAACATTAAAAAAAAAAAAAAAATCTATCTTTTCGTGTACACATTTTTTACTATTTCGCGTACGCGCTTTAGTTCTTTTCGTGTACGCAAAAATCTTCCGATGCGAGAATTAGTTTTTGTCGTATTTTTTACCTATTATATGGCAAATTTGTGCCGTAGCATACGAATAGTACGTATTGCATATAAAATATACGGAGTATTGAATCTATCCTTGGTCTATACAGTTTGACAGCACTCTTATTCCTGCCACGGGTTTTCTCCTGAAAACCCTTCAATGGGGAGTTTCTTAACCCGGACAGTAATACGTTTGCTGCACCTTTTTTTTGAGTCCCATAGGCCGATTGGTCTTCGTGGGCGATATCCTATCCTATGTCGAACCCCTCTATGTATGGAAGTGAGTCGTCAAAGAGAAATGTTTATGATGCATTTTTTATGGAACCCTTAATGCTCCCTTGATAGCTTCAAATTATAACATCTTTTCTATTTGTTTGCTAACAATGGCATTAGATCTAGGAGGATGGCTGAGTGAATATCACTATATAGAGATAAGTCAATGGCACGAAGGTCCAAGAGGATGATTGAGTGAACGTCACTATATAGAGATAAAAGTCATAGGAAGCCATTAACTCGAATTAATTTTTCCATTCCAAAGAAAAAAATCTTGCCCCTGTTCTCTACTAAAATTCATCTATCTATCGACAAACTAAAGGATGAATGGTTCGGGATTACGCCATTTCATGCGTTGTCGCTCTAGCTTAACCTAACCGGCCTAGACACCAGTAACATGAATCGCCTAGGTGGTAGCAATATTTTTTTTTTTTTTGAGGGTAATTAGTCTTTATTATCCAAAGAAAGTTACAAAGTACAATGGGAACTGAAAACTCAGTGGAGAGAATGTCCATCAGAGCAAAACCACCCCACTCAGATACAACATCTAGACAATATGAAGAGCAAGCAAAATCTCATAAGTAAGTGTAAATCTGAAGATAGTGCTCCCAAATACGGCTCTTCACCTCATTAGCAATTGATGAGCACCTGAATGCTTTGACAATTCATTGTTGGGCATCAAGAAGGATATGTGCATCTGAACAAGCAGGACCTTTGAATATGAGAAGATTCCTTCTTTTCCAAATGGACCAAATGATCCATGCAGAAGCCAAATGAAACGCCCTTTTTGCCAAATTATTCCAACTACTTGGATAGACTGCTAATAAAACCTGCTGGCTATTCAAAATGCAATGAAAGAGGCCTTGAAGCCACAACCAAGCATGTCTGACATGTCTACACAAGAAGAAGCAATGCTCAATTGTCTCGTTCCTCTATGCACATAAGGGACAAAGTGTAGATACCTCTGAACGAAATCTGTGTACCAGAATATTAACTCGTAGACAACGATGAAACCATAAAACAAATAGTTTGGAATGGAGTAGTTTATTCCATACCCATTTCCATACTGCTTTCTGCCAATCCCTAGGCATGACCAAAGGCCACTTGGATGAAGGAGGCAAGACGTCCGCAGCAAGCAAGACCTTGTACATGGAATTCACCAACTTATCTACTTTGACACGCTCATGAACTACCCAAGGCTGGGAGTCATCCACCTGTGCTACTAGAGGAAGAATTGAAGACACCTTCTGCCAAATAGCCCGATCCCACCTTAAAGGGAGGAACTTAGCTCTAAACTCTTCCCATGTCAGCAACTGCCTTTGATTATTATACCAATCAAATATCTTATATACACCTGCTGATCTCCATCGACGCTGCGTCAATGGGTGAACTGAAGATACCAGAGGACCACCATCCAATGGAATCCACCAACAACTTATGGTTCACTTAAAAAATTGATATAAAATCAATGGCATAAAATTCAGTTAAACCTTTTTCACACGTTAATATATGACAATCATATTGCACAAGAAAAATATTAAAAAATGCATATGCACATACATCTAAAATTGGAAGTTATGCTTATATGAATAGGGGTTAAGTCCAATTTGCTTCACGTTTATATAATTTAAAACGATCGCAACAAAAATAATTTATTTATTTATTTTTAACACACCAACTCTACCAAATCTACACCCTTTCTTAATTCTAGCCTATCCACGTAGCATCTCCACCTCAACCAAATCAGACGTGACATTAAAAAAAACTGTTGGATCTTTATTTTTTCAAATCTAAGGCTGAGAAAATTAGATAATGATCAAGAAAAATACAAGGAGATACCAGAGGATGCCAGTTTGGTTCCTTTGGATTATCGTATGCCTCCTAATCCACAAAAGGCTTCATTCCTTGCTTCGTTCTGTAGATGAGTTGCGCCCATTTTATTTTTTTAATGCAGTTGGCCATTTTTTTTTTTTTTGGGAACCGATTTTTCATAGAACAAAGGAAGTCGATTGTTCGTGACAATGATCCAGTCAGAAATGGGAGCTTTTTTAGACTTGTTAGCTGGATCTCTTCTTACAAAAAGGTAGATGGGGCTTTCATGCTTCTGTAGTTTGGAGCATGAGGAGACGGTGCAAAAAGTATGTAATCATGCCGATAAGGATCCGAGGAAGAAAGATTTTCTGAGACAATCTTCTACCTTTCGGTATTGGACGCCACTAAAGAAGTAAGGCTTCATTTCTAACATCTTTTGTGTTGATTGCATCTGCTGAAAATGAAGCTTTTAGATTAATGTTTTGCATTTTGTGTTTAGTTTATTGATGAATGCAATCTAATCTGGTTTGCATTATCTTATGGTAGGCCATATAATTTTATGGATCTAATTCCTTCTCCTGTATTACCTGGCATATGATCCACACGACTTGGTTCTATCCAAAAGCTTGGATTGGATTGGAAATCTCGCGTACCTTTATGAGTGTGTCATATCCTCTTTAATAGAGTCTGTTTGGAACTACCTATCTTCATATCTGCCATTCGCTTCTGCACCTCCCATATGCAAGAAGCTGCAAGTAGGGACAAAAGCGGATTATACAACTGCTATATTAGAGAAAAGAGGGCACTGAATCGTTTACTTGTTGATGATGCTATGAATGATAATAACTCTGCTGCTGGACTTTACACATCAACTATGAATTTCTTTGCTGGCGACACCTTGTTATTGAAGGTTAGGGTTATTCTTCAGAATTCTAATCTTGTGTTTGTTTATAGGCAATTTCCAATATTGAGTGGTTTCTTACACTTGATTAACATAATATCATCAAACTATTATTGCCTTTCAGGGTAAAAAGAGAGGAGACATAGTTTGCATTATCCTTGCAGATAATACTTGTGTTGAAGCAAAATACGACTGAATATGGTTGTCAAAGCAAACCTTAGGGTCTGTCTTGGTGATCTGGTTTTCCTTCACCAATATGCTGATATAAAATATGGAAAGTGTGGATATGTCTTACCAATGGATGGCACTATTGAAGGCATCACTGGCAATATGTTTGATGCATATCTAAAGCGTAGGATCCATGATCTTGTGTTTCTTGTTCAAATGTTGAATATATATCCTGACCCTGGGTTCTGCTCTTGAATTTACAACATACTTTTCAGAAGCCTATCGCCCCTTGAGAAAAGGAGATTTATTTTTGGTGCATGGGGGCATGCAGACCATGGAGTTCATAGTTTTTGAAACAGATCCTTCAGGATATTGTATTGTTGCCCCTGATAGAGAAATATTTTTGTGATGGTGAACCAATTAGACAAGAAGATAACTTGTATTTCTCACTTCATTCCTATGTTTCTCTACGAGAAATGCCTGCCTTGTTCTATCATATTCATCATAGCCTAATTCTTTCAACTATTTCTATGCTATTTATTCATGTATTTCTCTACCAAAAATACCTATCATGTTTCATCATATTCATCATAACCTAGATCATAGCCTAATTCTAGTGTTTCTGCTTGTTCATTGTATTTCTCATGTGTTCTTCACCACAAACGGCTGCTATTCCATCATAAAATTTAATTCTATTCTATCACATTCATCATAATCTAACTGTTCTCTATTTATCTATCAATATTACTATTTTGTCTTGGAGTTCAAGCAGGATTATTTTGGTGCAAACATTTCCTTGGACGATAAAAAGATATTCTATTCTATTCTAGTCTTCTAGCTTCTGCTTCAATATCCGGTCTTTTCCCTTTTGGTGCAATATTATCCATCTACCTTCTGCATCATAAATGTTGGAAAGAACAATGCATGCCTCAGAATCCTTTGAATCCATGGCAAGAACATGTTGTACTGCAAGCTTCCATTCTAACAAGAAACCATGCCTTCTATAACGTTCCATGTAATTGTACGCTATACATATAAATACTATGACACGTCACCAGATATGTTTGGACCATCATGGGGCATTAGGGGCTAACTTTAAAAGGGGTTTATATTAGCTATACTAAATTATCATAAGGATAATTAAGCTAATTAACCTAATTATAGGCTAATTACTAGTATTAATTAGTAAGTTTGAGTAATTAGGAGGAGCCATCTAGCCCAAATCGATTGGTCGTTGTGGGGGGGAGGGGACGTGCTAATCTAGGAAGGCAAGTTGGGCCTCCACCCCCAATTCTGCCCCAAATCGATTTGGGGGGAGATTGGAGAAGGGAGGAGTTGCTTGAACACTGTAACCAGCCTTGAATCATGGATGTTCTTTGGGATAACGTGTCCAGCCAAGAGACAGGTTAGTCTTTAGGTAGTTGTGTTCCAATCTAACCCTTGTATGAATAGATGAATGATTAGACTCTATTCTAAGTTCTATTTGAGATTATGATGGATGATTTGTATGTGATTATTCTCTCCTTTTGTTCCTCCTGTCTGTGTTGTATGGGTTGTGTTTGTGGGGGAGTAGAGATCTTAAGACCATCTAGAAAGTAGAGATGCTCCTAGCTAGAACCCCTTAGATCCCATTAAATGCGACCTATGCACAAGAGCCATCCTAGCTGCCAATGGTATGATGTGGCTGAGCATCAAACAAGGATCACCCTATAGGGACATCCTGGGCTCGATGCGAGCACTGGGGTGGCCTATGGATTTTGGGAGGCTCAAGTCGGGTACGGATGTGTGGTCGCCAGTGGGGCCACGATCCTCTAGCCATCCATGGAAGCATCATGCTCTAGGAAGGATTCCTCCTTCCCCGCCTCATCGGACCAGGGAGATGTAACCCGGAGAAGTCTCATAAGGTGACTCCGTGAGATTGCGTCTCCGGAAGGCTACAACGATGTCATAGCGTGATTTAGCCTATGCAAAGTGCGCACAAGAGGGGTGGATGGAGTGGACTACCCTAGCCATTGTTCTATGCCAGCCAACACCATTGTCATTATTCTATCTGTTGACATCCGAGGCCTTGCCGATCAGTTGACACCATCGGATCTGAGCGGGGGGCTAGATCTTTCATTTCTGATGCATTTATTATGGTTTTCCTATTGCTATGAGGTGAGTACTATTGATGAATGGGCCACCCTTCGAGGTGGCATATTATTATATGTATTATGTGCTAGGTGCTAACTTGTATGTACGCTTCCGTTATATAGGGTTCCCACACACAGAAGGCATGGGACGATGTGACGTATATTCCTGGACCCATCACCATACAAGTCTACCTAGGTAGCCTTGTATGCCTTAAAGAGTTGCAAGGGGTGCACATCTAAGTTAATTGTTTAACTTAGATAACCTTAGGATAAGGCCCATTTCACATGGCCTTATCCTATTGGGCAACCGCCACACGGCCTCGTCCTAGTGGTGCCACGTGGCATCCCATGTGGACCCACACCTATATTGGCTCAAACCCTAACCCTAGACCCTTTTTCGACTCTACCTTTTCGAACACTCCTCGCCGAAACCCCGCTTTTGAGCATCGCTAAATCATAGCATAGCCTGGTGCAGCAGCCCCTGAAGAGTGTGGATGATCGTAGAGGGAGCACGACCACGATCCCGTCAAGGAGCAATGGAGACGCTAGGAATGGGAGGAAGCGCTTCTGGAGCAGGTAGGTGGAGTAGAGTCATAGTAGTGCATCTGGAAGTTAGCAATCCAGATGGGTCTGTGTATTGTATCTTGATGAGTAGAGCCACCCTAGAACCTTTGTTGAACATCTTGAACCCTAATCAAGGAACCCTAACTGATAGTTAGATATGTATGATTAGGTTAAGATGTTCTTATTATGATTATCATGATATGATGTTATGGGATGTTGGTTGATCCTGTTTGCTCCTTTTGTATTGGGAAGGGGGGTAGAGATCTAGGGCCATATGTAGTATGCTCCTAGTGTAGATCCCTTAGTTCCTATTAGTTGCGGCCTGTGCATAGGAACCCATCGGGCTATGGAAGCTATGATGTGACTCAGCACTACACAACGGGGCTAGAGGCAAGATGGAGGGTGGATCCCTGCCGAGTGGGGGCTTCGAGGGATCCCATAGTGGGCTAGGGCTTATGGTCGGTCACCACGTGTGGGCGAGCATGGGTCCGGACACCTCCTGGGGCAATGGTGTCGCCTCTCTCAAAGAGTTTCAAGTGTCAGCTTGGCTCTTGTTTTGGGGGTTCACCGGCACGTAATCGCGGTGTCGCCAACGATTCTCTAGCCACTGTGGAGCCTCTAGACTCCAGGGAAGGGGAGATGCAACCCTTCCTACCTCGTCCGGACGAGGGGAGATGCAACCGGAGTAGTCCCGATGGATGATGCCATGGGATTGCGATCCAGGAAGGTTAGAGTCATGCCACGCCTTTGATCTAGCTCATCCGCAAAGTATGCACGGAGGGGGGATGGAGTGGTCAACCCTAGCCATTGTCTTATGCCACCGCCATTGTTATGACTCTCCTGGCCGCTCTATCTTGAGGCCTATCTAGTCGGTCGACTTCCTTATGTGCCTGACCCACGGGTAGGAGCTCTCATGTTTTATGGCATATGATTATGTTCTTTGCATCTATGGATATGCGGTTGAGCTACCCTTCTGGGTAGCATATTGTATTGTATTGCTAGTTCGACGTGTTTATGCTTCCATTTGCGGATAGGAGCCCATAGGGGAAGGGCGCCAAAGACACCTTCGTGTCCCCCTTCCCGCACTACGGAGGTTCGAGTGCGGGAGACGGGGAGGGCCCTGCGGCGGTCGTTGAGCCGGGATGGGGGATTTCTGCCGAGTGTACGGCCGGACGCAGATATTTAGCGAGGAGCGTCACAATGGTATCGAGAGCGATGTTCTTGGTTGACGGGAACTAGCACCGACCATAACCATGAAAGTAGTCTACTGTGCCCTCTGAGGGGTGTGAAATAAAAACTTCCACCATCGAACCTCGAAAATAGGGGAAAATTTTTTCTCCTAGGTAGTGGGTCCGAAATTAGGTTAATTGTTAGACGAAGAAATGAATGAGTCAAATTCACCTTTTAGTAAATTTGAAGTGAAAATTATGCATCTGCATCAAATTTCACCTAAAATGGGTCGAAGAATCATGCCAATCTGAGACCTGGGTGAAAAATGGTGCAAATCCATAATTAATACTTCAAACCATTAGGAAATTCGAAAATTCTAAAGTATAATACGAAATTAAGTATGTATATCAATAATTAAATATGTACTAATAATTAGGGTGCATTGGGTATAATTAATAAGGGGGGCTAATAAGTAGGCCTATTTATGGTAGGAGAATATTCCCAGGGACCCTCCTTTTTAAATATCTCTGACACCTCATTTTCCCTCCAACCTTTTTCCTCCACCCTATCTCTCTTGCTCAGCCTTACGTCACCCATTTTCTAGACCGTTATGGCACGCACCAAGCTGCACGGCTAGGAAGTTTGGGAGAGGCCTACACTCGATGGCGCAGTAGCAAAGAAGTCGCCATGTCAAGAAGATCCGCCACACCTTCGGCCAAGCGGGCGAAGAGAAGTTCTCCACTTACCTAAACCTTCCACGCCTCTCAGGAGGAGGCCTAGCAGCAAAGCTTCTTGGTCGGGCTGGGCACCAAATGGGGAATAACGAAGTCTCGGCCATTTTGGACCCTCCACCCACATAGAGGTAGAGTAGCAGACGCGGAGCGTGAGGCAGAGTAGGAGCAGCCTACCGCTACAGTACTTCAGATGTTTCCGGGACCCTCTTCATCAAGAAGAAGGGCAAGGAGAAGGTCAAAGAGTGGCCGAGGACAGGCAGCACCTAAGAAGAGAGAGAGGGAGCCGCTTTGAGAAGGAGCGCAGAACAAAGAGGAGGGGAACGATCGGCCCCAAGGGACCGTGAAGGGGATCGAGGAGCCTCCCACCGCGAGGGAGGAAGAAGAAGGAGAAGGAGGGAGACCTCGCTAAGAGGAAGCGGAGAAGGAAGAGAACGAGGTCGTGGGGAGTCTTCAAACCTCGACACAGGGCACCACCTTACCCAAAGGGGCCTGCCACCCAAGGTGGTCAAGAAGGTAAGGCGGCGACAATAAGCCCGCGAGCGAGGAGCTTCGTGACGCCGCCTCAAAGCGTACATCAGAATACCTCCGCTTGGGGCCGAGGTATAATGACCGGAACTACTGCAAAATGTCGAAGCGTTCGTGGAGGGCGGCCGACCCAACAAGAACCAGCCTAAGCCGCCGCTGCCATGACCGGAGAAACCCAAGAAGGTCCATCATGGACCAAATTCTAGGCATGCCCGAGTTTTTCGGGAGATTAAGCACTTTCAACAGTGCACTAATCTCCTGATTAGGAAGGCACCTTTCGAGCGGCTCATGCGGGAGGTGATGCAGGACTTCGTCACCAACTATAGGGTGACGTCGCTGACAACAAGGGTGTTGCAGGTAGCTGCGGAGGCCGAACTCACCCAGTTGTTTGAGGAAGGAAACCTCTGCGCGATCCACGCGAAGAGGGTAACGCTCATGCCCAAGGATCTGCACTTGGCGCGCCGTATCCGCAAGGAATACCCTTGAGGATACAATTTTGTGTAAATTAATGTAGTCGATAAATTTCCCCCCCTATAAATATAAAATTTTGTTTGCAAGCTGACTTTGGTTTGTATGAAGATGTGTTTAGATTGCTCAAATTCTAGTTTAGTTTTGGCCATCATAATTGTAAGGATCAAAATAGGCTAAATTAGTAAAGTACCCTAATTTAACTAATCAAAATTCGGATCGAAAAGACCCGAAATCGGGTCGCTGTGCGAAAAACCCCTCTGCACTCTCCACACAGGGCTCAAATTCGCATAGCCACTCAGTTTCGCTATTTCGAGCCCAAATCATACCCAATTAGCTCAGGAAAAGTTCCTAGTTAGGTCAGAATTGTCCAAATAGTCATGCTAGCATCTTTAATTTTCCTGAAATCTTTGGTAGAAATCCAAAAGACCCAAAATCGGGTCGTTGTGCGAAAAACCCCTCTGCGCTCTCCACGCAGAGCCTATTTTCGCATAGCCATCCGGTTTCGCCCATTTTTGCCCAAATTGACCAATTTTGACCCAACAAATTGCCATGTAGTGTTTCTTGCGTTGTTTTGCTTAGGGTTGCACTTCATGGTAGTTCATTTGGACATACATAGCCATAGAAGAGAAGTCTCCCCCATCAAGAACCCTTGTGCACGGAACCCGAGGCATCCCTAGTCTATAAAAGGGGGCCTCATTTGTCATTTTCTCCCCATCAAAACCGCTCTCAGCACTTCAGGCGATTTTCCAGCTCCCTACTCATCTTCACAAGCCATTTTTCATAGCTATCTCTGCTCAATGGCGCCATCAAGCTTTGTTAGATGGTACAATGAGGCAAATCACATCCGTGATTTTCTTGCTGAGCAAGCCTTCCATGTCTTTGATCATCTCTTTGATCTTCATGCCACCTTAACTAGAACTCCCTATTACACCGACATCATTTGCCAATATGACCAGCAGATCCTACCCTAGGAAGTTAGTTTGCCACCTAGGGGAGGGAAATAGGTTTCTCTAGACTCTATGTCCCAAGCCATAGGTGGGGGATCTAAGACCAAGAATAGGTTGTGGGATAGAACCAGAAACATGCCAGATTATATGACCTGTAAGCATCATAGGCATAGATACCTCTCAAACCAAGCAGCCTTAGCTTTGTTCATGCAGTACAAGGCAGTTAACCAACCAGGGGAGCCGTCGATTCAACCTTTGGATTTGGCACCTCTCGACACTCAGAGGACACAGATAGACATTCACGAGATCGAGGCTACGGAGTATGAATACTACGGCTCCACATGGGAACACCTATGTTGCGTGATTGAGCAGGATTATGAAGAGCAAGAGGAAGAGAAACCCAAGTTGGGGGAGATGAGGGAGGCAAGAAGGATGGAGAGGCTTGCCTCGCCCCGCAACAAGAAGTACTAAGGCGAGACTTGAACCGCCAATTGGTATCCACGGCCCTCACTCGGTGATCATCGGCCCGAGGAGTACATATTCGCTAAGCGACATCCTCAACCTTCCCTATTGTCAAGAAGAAGGTCTCGGGACCGATGAGCTTCTAAGCCTAATTGCAAAGGAACAGGCGGTGACTTCGCCGACTATGATTACCAAGAAATTCCAAAGGGGGAGGTAGCCGAGCGACATTCCCTCTATTTGGAGCAACTATGTCGGACATTCAAGCTTACCAGCGAGATAAAGGCCGGATGTATAGAAAAGAACCCGTCATTCGTAAGAGGAATTCCGGAGATCCAAAGCGGGTTGGCCAAGCAGGGAAGAGGCCCAAGCTCAAAGCCGACTAAAGGCGCTCTATGAGCATGCGGGGAAGCATCTAGCGACATTAATCGGAAAACGCAACAACAATGTGGAGGGACCATAAGATCTCTTCCGTGATTAGATGTCTTCGGTGAAGCGGCTCGAGGAAAGGCGGAACCGCGGGGGCGGAGGATAAATCACAGGTGTACTATCTTAGGTCCCCAGCCAAGGGCAGATGATAGTTTTACACAAGGAGTTCAGCCCAAGAGGAGAAGAATCCGTGGCGCTCCTCATAGCACTCTCAGGCTTTGGACAGCATGCCAAGATAGATTATGGAGTAGACCATGTTATCCTCTTCAAGAGATCCGTAGCACTTCATGCTCTCGACTTCGCAAGGGGCCACCTCAGGGATGCACACTTGTCAGTAGTGGCGGCAACTGCACCAGAATTTCCGGAACCTCAGATGGCAAGAGCATTAGAAGGAGGATCGGCGGCAAGAATCCTGCAGAACGTCGGCAAGGGGATAGGATTGAAGAATGTGAAGAACTTCTTAAAGTCCATGAGGAGGCGCTAATGAGGAAAAATTTGCTTTGTTAAAGTGTATTGAAAACCCTCTCTTCAGTAATTATCATGTAATTCATGAAATGTATTTCTATCTTATATTATAATGTTATAGCGTGTTGCATCAAGCCCTAATTTGAATGGCTAAGATTATTTGATTGCATCCAAAGGCTGAGATTTGTTGCATAGTTTCCCACCACCGTGAGTGGTCATGCTTTAATTTCTTAAGAGGAAAGAGAAAAAGAAAAGGGGGAATGTGAAGGGAAAAAGGCAATGGGAAAAGGGGAAAAAGAGAAAGGAAAAGGGAAGGGAAAATAGCATGGGAAAAAGAGAATGAGAGAAAGGGTGAGGAAATGAGAGAAAGGGTGAGGAAAGGGAAGGGAAAAATGGCATAGAAGAAAGGAAAGGAAAAGAGAAACGAAAAGGGAGGGAAAAAAAGGACGGGGAAAAGGGCACAGTGAAAGGGGAAGAAGGAAAAGGAAGGGAAAAAATAGAACAGGAAAAGGGTGGAGAGAAGACAAACGAAAAAGCACATGGGGGAAGGAAAAGGAAAAGGAAAAGGAAAAAGGGACATGAAAGGAAATTTACGAAAAAAGGACACGAGAAAAAGGGGAAGGGGAAAAAGGAGGGGGAAAACGGCATAGAAAAGGGAAGATAAAAAAGGTGAAGAAAGGGGAAAAAAGAAGCGAAAAATAAAAGCATGGGAAAATGGAAGGAAAAAAGGGTATAGGAAAAAAGGGAAAAGGGAAGGGAAGACTGGCATGGGAAAAGGGAAAGGGAAAGGGAAAGGGAAAGGGAAAGGGAAAGGGAAAGGAAAAGGAAAAAGTCAGTGAAAAAGGGAAGGAAAAGGGAAAAGAAAAAGTCAGTGGAAGAAAAGGGAAAAGGCACCGGGAAAGGGAAAGAGAGAAAGGGTGGAGAGAGGAGGAAAAGGAAAGGGAAAAAAGGGAACAGGAAAAGGACAGGAAGAAGGCAAGGGAAAAAAGGGAACAAGAAAAGGACGAGGAGAAGAAAAGAGAAAAAGGGCATGGGAAAAGGGAAAGGAAAGAAAAAAGAAAAGGAGAGGGGAGGAGAGGGAAAGAGACACCGAAAAAAGGGGAAGAAAGGTGAAATAGGAAGCGAAAAGAAGCATGGGAAATGGGAAGGAAAAAAGGGCATGTGAAAAAGGAGAAGTGGGAAAGGGTGAGGAAAGGGGAAAAGGGAGGCATGGGAAAAAAATAGTGAAAGGGAGAAGAAAAAGTCAGGGAAAAAGGGAAGGGAAAAAGGCATCAAAAAAGGGAAAGAGAGAAAAGGTGGAGAAAGGAGGAAAAAAGAAGGAAAAAAGGAGGAACAAGAGAAGGATGAGGAGTAGGGAAGGGAAAAAGGGGATCAGGAAAAGGACGGGAAAAAAGAAAAGGAAAAAGGGCATGAGAAAAGCGAAAGGAAAAGGAAAAGGAAAAGGGGAGGGGAAAGGGTGCAAGAGATCCTAGGAAAAGCGGTACTGAAAAAGGGGAAGAAGGAAACGGGAAAAGAGAAGGGTGTGAAAAGTTCATCATGAAAAAAGAAAGTGAAAAAGGGTGTGAAAAAAAGAAGAGAAGAAAATGAAACATATAAGGAAAACGAGAAAAAAGAAAAAAAAAAAGGGAAGTGTGTAAGGAAAATGAGGAAAAGAGAAAAGAGAAAAGAAAAAGGGGTAAAAGCAGGGTAGAGCAAATGGCAAAGGAAAAGTGAAACGACGTCGAATACTTTAACAATGGAGTACTTTTGAGTTATTCATTTACAGGTGGTCAGCTTGTGCCCAGCAACGCTGGGCACTGTTCCTATTACCATCATCTTGACTTGTAAGTGGAATTTTCATGTAATTTCTTTTGTACCTAACAACAATTCAATAGTAAGCAAGAATGATTAGTGTGTAACTTAAATAACAAGTATTGATGATTAATCCTTGCAGCAAGGAACACCGGCTCAAGTTCTCAAGGCCAGGGCCGACATCACCAGTGGGTACCTAGAAACCTATTCGGACGTGATCCAGATGACAACAACGAGGAAATGACGCCGGAAGCAATCAACGCAAGGCTCGTTCAGATGAGGAATCAGATGCATCAGCTGATCCACTGGGCCACCCCATTGATGAATGCCACCACCTCCCCCACTACTAGCTCAGCAAGGCGTCGAGGAGGGACCACAACCAGAAGGGGAAGGCAATGGGTGGAAACGCCGAGCGGGAGGAAGAGGAAAAGGAGAAATGAAGGAGTCCAACACCACCTAGCTCCAGTTCATCGACACTTCCCCAGACAGCCCAAGACGGTTTCTAGCTCGTAAAGTGAGTCCGATACTTCACAAATAAGAGCGTGGCAAGGAAGGCAAATGACTATCAAAGAAAGTTTGACAAAGCTATGAGCAATGTGTGGAAGACTAGGAAGTTGGGTCGGTTCTCGTGGAAGGACAGTCGTATGGAGGCGTAAGCCCTGCTTGACGAGATGGAAGAGTTTGGCAACTCTTATGGCATGAAGGACAAGGATATAGGGGAGGTTGCTACAGCAAACTTGATAGGAGCAAACTAGAATCTGGGTGGAAAGGCTACAAGTCCAACAAGCTCAAAAGGAACAGAATTCTGGTGATTCAAGACCTTCAAAGAAGGCCTTCGCAGACATTATGTGCCTAGGTCACATACTCAGCAAAAAGCAGATCCGGCAATTCCACAGATTGAACCGTGGTACCTTTGTCAAGAGCAAAGTATACGAGGAATTCATGCGATTTCAGCTCCATGTTCCCTGAGTTTCGAAAGGCAAGCGGGGTTGAAAACTTACATTGAGGGATTGAACACAATATCAAAAGGCTAGTCCGAAAGCAATCAACCCAAAATCAGCGCGTAAGCCGAGGATAAAGCCATAAGTTTGGAAGAAGCTCTACCAACGCTGTGGGAGAAAGGGAAAGTCAACGGGCCGCACCAAGGGCGCATCGAGTAAGCAATCGCCAGCCTATGCCACCGTGAGGCCAAGAAGCAGGAAGAGCTCGTGGTAAGACCTTTGGGGACCGTAAACGCAGAACGCATCAGGGGCAAGATGATAAAGCCGCCTTCTAGACAGTCGGACTAAAGAGAAGAGACAGGAGTGTATCGAGAAGAAGCTATGTTTCAGTGCTTCCGGCCTGTGGCAATCGGAACACATGATTGCCCATTCGCCATGCAAGCAGCGCCTTTGGCGTAACTTGGGGATTGGGATTCACCGACGTGGCGAGATGAAGACGACGACCAGCATGAGGCCCGTGACTTCATAGATGGTGAGTGCCATATTCAGGCAAATATTGAGTCGTGATATTGAAAATCACCGACAGGCCATTAAGGGCTGATGGAATCATAGATAGCAACCCATATGTAGTCCTCATAGACACGTGTAGCTCGCGACAACTTTGCTTCTCCTAGGCTGGCTGCCCTAATGAAGAACAAGGTATTGAAGTCTAAGCCAAGGCCGCTTGTTATGGCAAACGGCGCCATTCGCACACTAAGGGAGGAGGATCACATTCGACATAGACCTTAGTGGAAGTAAGTGGTAGATGGGGGCAGAGGTCATGGAAATTGGAAGGTATGACCTTATAGTAGGAATGGAGTTCCTAAAGCCGAAAAGCCATGATCGATGCGACCATAATGAGATCGCCATGACAAAGGGATCGGCACCAAATTCATAGTGAAAGGTAAGAAGGCACTTCTTCTATGAAGTGTATTTTTTGAAGCAAACTAAGGAAAAGTATAGAAAGAAATAAGGTGGATTATATTTTGAGGTTAGAGGCAATTGAGCCCAATAAGCAGGATGGAAGCAACCAAAAGGGGAATCAGTTGCCCAAGCCAGTAGCAAGGCTCATTTCGGAATTCAAGGATGTATTCCCTGATGAACCGATAGCTACCACCTTGTGGGTGTGTGGAGTGTGAGATCACATTAGCTCCCCGATGCTAAGCCTACCCAAAGAAGGCACCATACGGGATGAGCACCCGGGAGTTGATTGAGCTCAAGAAGCAGCCCAGGAATTGCTTGAGCTTGGGTTTATTAGAGCAAGTGTGTCTCCTTTTGGAGCACCTATACTCTTCGCGGAAGAAGAAAGATGGCAGTTTAAGAATGTGTGATAGACTATCGCCACTCAACAAGCGCATCGATAAAGAATAAGTATGCATTGCCAAGGGCAGATGATTTGATGGACCAGCTCCAAGGAGCAAAGGTATTCTCTAAAATTGACTTAAGGTCAGGGTACCACCAAATAAGGATAAAGGAAGAAGATATCTATAAGACCGCCTTCAGAATGTGGTATGGTCACTTTGAGTTTACAGTAATGCCCTTTGGACTATCGAATGCGCCAGCAACTTTTATGCGCCTCATGAATGACGTCTTCAGGGATTTCTTAGATGAGTTTGTCATTGTCTTCTTCGACGATATTCTAGTCTACAGCAAGTCCATTGAAGATCATGGTCAGTATTTGAGAAGGGTGTTGGAAAAGTTGAGGCGGCATCGCTTGTATGGAAAGCTCTCCAAATGCCACTTTGCTACCGAAAGAGTGGAGTACTTGGGCCATGTCATATCGGCAGAAGGGATCTCCACCGACCCCGCAAAGATTGAAGCAGTAGTGGATTGGCCAGCTCCAAAGAATGTGGCAGAGGTAAGAAGCTTTCTTGGTCCGGCGGTGTTATTACGTAAAAGTTCGGCCAAGGACTTTGCTAAGTGGGCGTCTCCTTTGACGGACCTCACTAAGAGTGTTAAGGTGAAAGATTGGAGAACACATTGGTTAGAAAATGTTCAAGCTTCATTTGAAAAGCTTAAGGAGGCCTTAACAACAAGCACCAAAGGCTAGTTCCGCCGGATGGGACAAGGACAAGATAGTAGCAACAGATCAAGTAAGATAGCGACAGGTGGAGTCCTTATGCAAGAAGGAAGGGTAATAGCCTATGATTCCAAGAAGTTGAACGACATCGAGCAGCGCTATCCAACCCATGATCAGGAACTTCTAGCTATTGTGAGAGCTCTTCGTATTTGGAGGCATTATTTGCTTGGGAGGAAGTTTCAGTTAGATACTGATCACCAGAGCCTCCAATACATCTTTACCCAACCGCTCCTCAATCTAAGGCAAAGGAGGTGGATGGAATTCCTAGAAGAGTATGATTTCGAGATTGCTTATAAGCCAGATAAGTTGAATGTGGTTGCTGATGCTCTTTCTAGAAGACCCCTTGAGATGAGAACACATTGTAATGCTATATCAACTCTTTCGAGTAGGTATGGCAAGAAAATTGAGGAGACATTACCATCTGACGGTGATTTCAAGGAGGTATGGGAAAGCCTCTCCAGGGAGGCTAGATCAGATAAGGAACGAGAAGCCTTCAAGCATTATAGGAAGGAAGGCAATTTGTTGTACCATAAGCATAAGTTGTGTGTTCCCGAATCGTCAGGTGTAAAGAAGTTAATTCTTCATGACACATACAACAGCCCAATAGCAGGGCATGCAGGTTTTATGAAGACCTACTTCAAGATTCGAAGTAGCTATTTCTGGCCGGGAATGAAGCAGATAGCAAGATATATTCGTGAGTGCCAGTTGTGTCAGCAAACCAAAGCGGAGCAGCTTCGAATTCCAGGAGCCTTGGAACCTCTAGCAGTGCCAAACGCGAAATGGGAAGTGATAAGCATGGATTTTATCACAGGACTTCCCAAGACTCTTCGAGGCAAGGATGCATTGATGGTCGTAGTAGACAAATTATCTAAGATGGCACATTTTGTGCCCTGTAAGACTACGGACACAGCATTAGATACCGCCAAGTTATTTGTAAAAGAGATTTTTAGGCTCCATGGCATGCCTCGGAAAATAATTTCGGACAGAGATTCCAAGTTTATGAGTGCTTTTTGGCAGGATCTCTTTAGCACCATTCAGATGAAGCTCTCCATGAGCATGGCATATCATCCCCAAACAGATGGTCAGACGGAGAGGACGAATCGAATCATTGAAGATATGCTTCGAAGCTATGTGTGGAATAAGCAGTCCAAGTGGGATGAGTACATCCACTTGGTGGAATTCGCCTACAATAGTGCCAAGCAGGAGTCATCTCAGATGTCTCCTTTCATGGTAAATTACGGGTACCAGTGCCTAATCCGGACACTTGGCACAATCCTGTGTCTAAGGTTGAAGTGTCCCAGCAGATGCTCGGAGATATGCAGCAGTTGGTGGAAGAAGTGAGGGGTTAACTCCTAGCAGCAAGAAGTCGGCAAAAGAGTGTAGTCGACAGGCATAGGACCGTAAGGGAGTTCAAGGTAGGTGACAGCGTGTGGTTAAAGATCAAGGTAAAGCAAGCTAAGCTTCAGATTGGGAGTTGCAAGAAGCTTACCCCTCGATGGGCTGGTCCGTTCAAGATTTTGGAGAGAGTGGGCTCCCAAGCCTACAAGTTGGATCTTCCGGCCCATCTTAAAGTTCACAAGGTCTTCCATGTAAGTTTATTGAAAAAGCACAATCCTAACCCTGAGGAGGTCTTGGATACTCCAACTTTGTTGGAAATGACGGAGGAGCAAGTCGAAATTGTGCCTGAGTGCCTGAGTTACTTCTTGATAAGTCATTCAAGAAGACTAGGAGGTCTCAGTTCCTCCAGTATTTGGTCAAGTGGAAGCACTTGCCCGTGGAAGACGCGACATGGATATTGAAGCAGGATTTGGAGAAGCAATACCCAAAGTTTATGAAGGAGTTTGATGGGCGAGTCGTCTCCGACTTGGTCGACCCCGACTTGCCAGGAGGTTAGCTTAGTATGTTTCTTAGTTAGCCTCTAGCTCTGGCAGATGTATTCTAGCTAGTGGAATACATATGCCAGAATCTTGGAACATGTGGGCGATGATGAGATAAGCCTTTAAGGCGTTCTCTAGGCCAACATGCACCAAGAGGTGCGCATGACCAATAGGGTCATGCGAGAGAGGAAGTGAGGCATAGTGCGTGATGATGGGATATCGGTCGGATGCTCCCTATGCCACGATGCGGGGCTCGCACACCTGGCCATAGGGGGGCCATGGTGAAGGTCAAAGTGATCATGTGCGATGATGGGATCGTGAGACGTTCCCTAGCTTAAAACCCTTGGGCCATGATGCACTGGGGTGTACTCGATCGGGGTGATCGTGTACAAGGTAGCACTTGATCATGGGCGATGATAGGATCATCTTAAATGGTCCTTAAGCTCAAATCCGAAAGGGCCATGATCGAGTGCAAGGTATGGGTAAGGGGGGTGGTCCCCTAAAACCACAAACTTATTAATTAAACTAACGTAATGTGCCCCTTGTGCAGGAAAGTGAGAAGTGAGCATCGAGGTGGGGCGCATTACGAGAAGATGGGGGAACCATAATTTAGATTATGAACCCTAATAACTCTTATAATAATATTTTGAATTATTGTAAGAAGTAACCTTGTTAAGGCTATATAATTTTGTATAAGTACAAATATAGCCTAAATTTTGACATTTAACTCTTTAATAGGAAGTTGATCGTTTAAATTGGTGTTTATGTTCTTTTGTGGTTTTGCAGGATAGAGTAAGTTCATCACCTTAGTGCAATGCTGAGGACAGCATGTCCTAAAGGGGAGAGAATGTGGCGTTCGGGGAATATACGCTTATAAATACGTGATATTCTGGACGAAATCACCATACAAGTCTACCTAGGTAGCCTTGTATGCCTTAAAGAGTGGCAAGGGGTGCACATCTAAGTTAATTGTTTAACTTAGATAACCTTAGGATAAGGCCCATTTCCACATGGCCTTATCCTATTGGGCAACTGCCACACGGCCTCGTCCTAGTGGTGCCACGTGGCATCCCATGTGGACCCACACCTATATTGGCTCAAACCCTAACCCTAGACCCTTTTCCTGACTCTAGCACCTGAACACTCCTCCACGCTTCACCGAAACCCCGTTTCGAGCATCGTTAAATCATAGCATAGCTCAGTGCAAAGAGCCCGAAGAGTGTGGATGATCGTAGGGGGAGCACGACCACGACCCCGTCAAGGAGCAATGGAGACGCCAGGAATGGGAGGAAGCGCTTCTAGAGCAGGTAGGTGGAGTAGAGTCATAGTAGTGCATCTGGAAGTTAGCAATCCAGATGGGTCTGTGTGTTGTATCTTGAGTAGAGCCACCCTAGAACCTTTGTTGAACATCTTGAACCCTAATCAAGGAACCCTAACTGATAGTTAGATATGTATGATTAGGTTAAGATGTTCTTATTATGATTATCATGATATGATGTTATGGGATGTTGGTTGATCATGTTTGCTCCTCTTGTATTGGGAAGGGGGGTAGAGACCTAGGGCCATATGTAGTATGCTCCTAGTGTAGATCTCTTAGTTTCTATTAGTTGCGGCTTTGTGCATAGGAACCCTTGGGGCTATGGAAGCTATGATGTGACTCAGCACTACACAACGGGGCTAGAGGCAAGATGGAGGGTGGATCCCTGCCGAGTGGGGGCTTCGGGGGATCCCATAGTGGGCTAGGCTTATGGTCGGTCACTTTGTGTGGGCCGAGCATGGGTCCGACACCTCCGGGCAATGGTGTCACCCCCTCTCTCAAGAGTTGCAAGTGTCAGCTTGGCTCTTGTTTTGGGGGTTGGTCGGTGCGAATGGCGTGTGTCGTCCACGATTCTCTAGCCGCCCGTGGAGCCTCTAGACTTCGGGAAGGGGAGATGCAACCCTTCCTACCTCGTCGGACCAGGGAGATGCAACCCGGAGTAGTCCCGATGGGTGATGCCATGGGATTGCGATCCAGGAAGGTTAGAGTCATGCCACCGCTTGATCTAGCTCATCCGCAAAGTATGCATGGGGGAGGGGCGGATGGAGTGGTCAACCCTAGCCATTGTCTTATGCCACCCCGCCATTGTTATGACTCGACCGCTCTATCTTGAGGCCTATCTAGTCAGTCGACTTCCTTATGTGTCGGAGCCACGGGTAGGAGCTCTCATGTTTTATGGCATATGATTATGTTCTTTGCATCTATGGATAAGCGGTTGAGCTACCCTTCGGGGTAGCATATTGTATTGTATTGCTAGTTCTGACGTGTTTATGCTTCCGCTGTGATAGGAGCCCATAGGGGAAGGGTGCGCAAGACACCTTCGTGTCCCCTTCCCACACTACGGAGGTTCCAGAGTGCGGGACAAACGGAGGGGCCTCAGGCGGTCGTTGGAGCGGATGGGGGATTTCTGCCGAAAGTGAGTACGGGCGCCGTATATTTAGCAGGGAGCGTCATAGATGAATGACACCTCTCTATCCTTTACCCGGACACTTGATCGGCCCGAGGTAGATGGAGGGCCCTTCTGTGATGATGAGGTCGTCATGGGAAGGGAATTTCCCATTATACGATGGGAGCATCGTATAGGTTCAGGGAGCGTCACAATGGTATCAAAGTATGATTTTGGTGGACCAGATCATTGTACTGACCATATTTAACTCGTTAGATCGTTAGTTAGTTGGTGACTTTAACGTAGAAAATTGTCCTAGGAACCTATAGGTAGCATGATTGGTGGCCATCTATGTGGAAAATGAGTTGGTTACAAAGAGAAAATCCAAGATAGTAAGATGTGATCATGTTATAATTTTGTCAGAATGAGGTCCTCTATTTCTGGAGGCCATAACTTTTTGTAGGTAACTCGGATGGAGGAGATTTTTCTTCCATTGCGTCAGAAACTTTCCAATTAGCTTAGGATACCCTTTAGCCGAACCCCCTACATCAGCATTTGGGCCCAAAACCCAAATCGGCGCTTAAGGTGAAAAGACCCCTTAACTTTTGATTTTGAATATCGAAAATACCCTCAGTGCTGATTTCGATTCGAGCGTCCGCTGTACATGCCCGATAAAAATTATAGACGAAAATTGTTAATAAGCCCATAAGCCTAAACCTGATTAGCTTGAATGGGATTTACAGCTTTGCCAATGCCATCAGATTCTTTGGCTTCACTAGTGTGCAGCACAGAAGAAATTTCTTGCATCTTGTCACTTTTTTTGAGTGCCATTTTTAGCCCTATTACCCACGATCAAAGCTTTATCACAAGGGGATGCCATAGCCAAGCCTTAAATTTATAGCCAGCATGCCAAACCCTAGTGCATGAGCTAAAGCCCTTGCTAGCTACAGTTCTAAGGGAAATACCCTTAGTACTCACCATACTCTGCCACTGCCATTTGCATTATAGTCAATGCCGATCACTCCAGACTGTAAGTAGCATGCATCTAACCGGCATTTATTTTTGCCCTAAAATTTTGAAATAACAATATCAGAAATGTCCAACGTTAGCTAGTAAATGTTTCAACTTCATTACAACGATAAGATGAGAAAACTTACATTGTTAAAAAGGTCCTTTGCCACCATGTTCAGCCTAGTTCATAACCTTATGCTATGTAGGTCTTTTTTTTTTTTTTGAAGGACTGTGTCATCAATATATTAAAGAATAAGTGAGGAGGAAGGAGAACTGCCCCAAAGAGACAACGATACCTCGACACTCCACAACAAACTCACAGAAAAACTGCAACTCTACTGCTATACAAACCGACCATCACCATCTACAACACCCAAGAAGTCCCGCTAAATGGCAAACTTCTACTCTACTAATCCCGAGAACACCAGAAAGCTTTGAAATAGCTTGTCAGAGAGGCTGCAGGCTGCTGAATCCCCTGAAAGATCCACAACCGCCGCCGCTTCCAAATCAGCCACACCAACCAAGCCACACATAGATGCAAGGCTTGCTGCCACAAGAGCGGCCAAGCACCAGGGTACACATGAAGCAGCAACTGCTGGCTAGTCAATCTCATCTGAAACAGAGCCCTAACCCAATCCCAGGCAGCCTGCAAGTGAGGGCATAAAACCAGACAATGCTCCACAGTCTCATGATGAAGGCCACGACAAAGGGCGTAGAGTGCTCATACCGGCCTAAAGCCCCGACTCACAAGGGCATTCACCACGATACGGATTGCACCACACGCCACGAAGCATCCTAACCTTTGGTGGGGAAGTGAGCTCCATGTCCACATCCAAACCGAAGCGCCATCGAGAACCAGGGCTGCTAGAGACCACTTGCACGAAGGGGCGGTGTGTCATGAATAGCCCGGACACCAGTAACAAGACCGCATAAAACAAGAAGACACAACATCCGGATAAACCTTCCAAACCCGCACCACCACATCATCCCCGAGGGACTATAGGTATGTGTAGCGGAATACTCCCCGCCACTTGTTCCCGTGATAGCTCGGCCACTGCCCCTCAGGGAAAGCGAGCTCGAAAGAACTCCCACAACGGCTAGCCCGACCACCCCAATACCAATCCTCCAAGGTGAGCACAAAGAAGCTCGTCTCCAACGGCCTGCGCCCAAAGCACATGCTGATGGCAGCCAAGGGCAAGTGCGCAGGGGGTAGAGGAACCCATAAGAAAGGAGAAGAGTCCCAAGCCCCGCCAACACCCCCGCGGAGAAAAGGGGATGCATGTGGGAAAGGCCGGAGACCATACAACGGTGCCCGTGAGCAACTCCACATGCACGGGCGGCTTCCAAAATGCCATACAATGGCGAAGAGACTGCAACAACAGTGCCGCACCAGAAGAAGATGCTCCATCCTGCAGAATGCTCCAAACAAACTTGGAGACCAACACCTTACTATGCAAATTGCCAAATCCAAAATGGCCAAGCCCCCATCCTCCTCCGTGGGACTGAGACACTTCCACCAAGCCACTTTAACAACAGCCCCTTCATCATCCCCGCCCCACACAAAATTTCAAACAATCTTATCCAAAGCTTGTATCTTACCCTCAGGAGCTAACATCGCAGATGATGTATACACATGAGTGCTACAAAGTACTGACTTGGCAATAGTGATCCTACCTGCCAAGGACAACTTGCTACCCTTCCACCAATTGAGGTGTTGCTGCAACCCCTGCAAAATCTCATCCCACACCCTCCCCATGGAAACATCCTGTGACGTCCCCTACTCCTTATACGATGCCCGATCGTATTTGGAAGGAGGAGCATTCCCGGCAAAATGCCGGACGGGGCCATCCACCTGACTCTACTCCCATGGGGCAGAGCCAGCAAGGGAAGAGTGGATGTGTCATTCATCCGTCTTCCATCGGATCGACCTATCTGCGGAAGCGTGAACAAACAAACGTGAGCACAACTAATAATATACAAATACAATCACCATAGAAATAGCAACATCACGAGTAGACAAAGAATACCTTCATAGCAACAATACAAAGGGGAGATCCTACCCGTGGCTCCGGACTCAAGGGGATGACCGGCGGCTAGGCCTCGAGTTCATTGCGCATGAATTCATGGCAATGGATTTGGCTGGCATAGAACATGGCTTAGGGTAGTCCACTCCATCCGCCCCTCCGGTACACACTTTGCGCAGTAGGTGAAAAGTGTTGGGACTTGGCCGTAGCTCCCTTGGGGTGAATAGCCGTGGGGGGGCTACTACTGGCCGGGTTGCATCTCCCAGCCCCGATGAGGCGGGGGAAGAGAGTTGCCTCTCCTCCAGAGGTATCCATGCTCATCGCAGCGGCTAGAGGGCCACCGCCCTTATTCGACTTGAACTCACCGGAAGGTCATATCCACCACCCCACGAGTGTCGAAGCTCATGCCTTGCCCACACGCGGTGACAAGCCATTAAGCCTAGCCGGCAAAGACCCCCGATAGGTTTTACTACAGAGGGGTCAGTCCGCGATGAGACAAGTTCCTCCTTATCAACCGGCCTTGCCCCTTCACCCACAGCCAGGTGGGCTCCCCGCGGCACGGGCCGCAATTATGTGGGAACTAAGGTGCTATGCTAGGAGCATCTACTACACAAACCTTTAGGTCTCTACCCCCTTCCCACAACAAGGAGATCACAGAGTGGAATACATGCAATATCACAGAACAGAAATAGAGAATCATATCAATCTATCTACTTTAACATCCAATGTTAGGTTCATTCGTTAGAGTCTCAGATCTAGGGATCTACAAGGCTTCCAGAGATGATCTAACATACTAAACCGGCATATTGCCATGCCCAAAGACGGTTTTGCACAACAGAACAACTAGATACCGCTCCTTGGCTTGCTCCCGATCCTCTGGCGTCCATGTTCCCCGATCTTGCCGAAGACGACTGCTACTCAACAACCTGTTGTGCAAATCCGACTTTTCGGAGCCTGGCAATGCGATTTCGAGTCTTACCTTGGCCGAATTGGCCCAGGGAAACCCTAAATGCGAGAGAGGAAAGGAAGCTCTAGAGAACCCTAATTGGCAAAAATGGAAGAGAGCTAGGGTCTAGGGTTTTAGCCCTTATATAGACCCTATCTAGGTTAGGGCATCCCACATGGGCAAATGGCTTTTAAGCCATTTGGAAATGGATGAACAAGGAACCTTTTGTTGTGTATGTTTAATTACATACCCAACATCCAAGGTTGCCCCCTAGGTGCAACCTTTAGCTCCTAGGTGCAACGTTATCCTGCTCTCAAGTACATGTCAATTGTGACATGTGCGCAGGACGGGCAATATAATATACGTATTGGGAGTATATTATCTTTGCCGCGTCACATTCTCCCCACCTTGACTTGATGTCGTCCCCTCGGCATCACGCGTCTCCCCACCTTGGGTACCTGCATATCCTGCAATTACAACAACTTATATATCCATATTATATTAATCACCTCAGGTAATATTTATAGTTTACTGTAATTGTACTATGGTGAGAGGCTCTTCCGTCCTCTACTTCATAATCGACTATTAACAAAATTAACATCAATTATAGTTTTAAGGTTTTAACTAAAACTTCTCATCGCCTCCTCACAACACATTATGGCAAAACTATGTGTTGTGAGTTCTTGTAGCGCTACCCTCCTGCCGCTTGGTCCTTCTAATTGCCTGCAGGATGTACGCTACGTTAGTACATATTTAATTATTATTATAAGGGTTGGTTGTAAGGGAACCACCCATTAAATACAATTATATGGATGCAAGGCATATCTCTCGGCATAGGAAGATTATGTTTCTCCCATCCTGGCCGAAGAGACAGCGCCCTATTATGCCTATATGCCGCTCATGCCTACACCTGTAGTTGCCTAGCGCGGGACTTGGGTCCTTCTCGTATATGGGGCGTGAAGGGCCCTCCCCCGTAGGCATTGACTAGAGGTGCTTTTCCTATCAATGCATACCTGAATGACCTCTTTTCTCTCGAGGTCGTCTACTCGTGATGGGGACAGTAGACTTCTAATCTACCTTCCACTCAAACACGCGGAAATGCGGTCATGCCTACATTGACATTACACCACGCCCTAGAGAGCACCGTAGTGGTCTCATCATCGGTATCAACGCATGCAACCCATGCCTAGCATAGGCTGCATGCGTAGATTAGCCTTAGCTACACATGCTTAAATCTAAACCCAAATCGACATGCCTGAGCCGATTTCTTGGTTGCTGATGTCGACTACTTCGGTGACGAGCCGACCCTTGCATTGCTCCATAAACTCGGGGTACTGTTTCTTAAGATCTGACTCAAGTACCCATGTAGCGTCTTCCACTGGTAAGTATTTCCACTTCACAAGGTATTGGAGGAATTTTGACCTTCTTGTCTTCTTATAAGATCTATCAAGAAGGACTTAGGACGACTTCAATATGCTTCGTCGTCATTTCTAAAAACTCATTTGTCTCCAATACTTCCTCGGGGGTTTGGGGTGCCTCTTTAGCAAACTTACGTGGAAAACTTTATGGATCTTAAGATGTCTTTGGCAATTCCAACTTGTAGGATTGGTTACCTACTCTCTTCTCTATTAGAAGGGTCCAGCCCATCTTGGAGCAAGCTTCTTGCAATTGCTTGGATCGGAGCTTGGCACGCTTGACTTTGATCTTCAACCACACTTTGTCTCCCACTTCAAATTCTCTTACCGCCCTATGCTTGTCGGCGATGCTTTTACGCACGCTTCTTCTTTGCAAGGAGATATCCTCACTTCCTCCACCAAGTCTTGCATTTTAAAGCATCTGGGGGAGACCTCCACCTTGGACCTGGGGTTGTGCCAAGTATCAGGGGGTAAGACAACGATACCGTAATTAATCATAAAAGGACTCATCTGCGATGACTCACACTTTGGTGCTGTTGTATGCAAACTCTACTAGGTGGATGAAATCATCCCACTTGGATTGCTTGTTCCATACATAGCTTCTTAACATATCTTCGATGATCTGTTTGTCCTTTCCGTCGACCATCATCCGTTTGGGGATGATATGCCGTGCTCATCGAAAGCTTTGTCTGGATGGTGGTGAATAGGTCCTGCCAAAAGGCACTCATAAACATGGAGTCTCTATCCGAGATTATCTCCCTTGGCATGCCATGGAGCCTAAAAATCTCCTTAACAAATAGGTTGGTTGTGTCTAATGCCGTATCTGTTGTCCTGCACGGCACAAAGTGTGCCATCTTTGATAACTTGTCTACTACCACCATCAAGGCATCTTTGCCCCTTGCTGTTCTTGGGAGTCCTGTAATAAAATCCATACTTATTACCTCCCACTTAGCGTTTGGCACGGGCAATGGTTCCAAGGCACCTGGGATCCGGAGCTGTTCCGCCTTTGTCTGCTGGCATATCTGGCACTCTCTAATATATCTTGCTATTTCCTTCTTCATGCCGGGCCAATAATAACTGCTTCTAATCTTGAAGTATGTCTTCATGAACCCCGCATGCCCTGCGCTATGGGACTATTGTGTATCATTCAAAATAAGCTTTCTAACTTGCGAAGATTTTGGTACACCGCTTTTTGTTTTATAATATAGCAAGTTTCCTTCCTTCTTGTAGTGCCTGAACATCTCCCTTTCCTTGTCGGTCCTGGCCTCTTTGGAAAGGCTCGCCCAAACTTCCTTGAAGTCGAGGTCCGTCGGCAATGTTTCCTCAATCTTCTTGCCAAACTCACTTACGAAGTGTTGATATGGCGTTTAATGAATTCGGTTGCCAATGGCTTCACGGAAAGGGCATCCGCAACCACATTGAGCTTCCCGGCTTATAACTTATCTCAAAGTCATATTCTACGTATTGGAGGCTTTGATGATCCGTATCTAATCGAATTTCCTTCCCAATAAATAATGCCTCCAAATTCTTAAAGCCCTTACTATAGCCGGGAGTTCCCGATGCGTGCGTTGGGTATATTTGTTGGGTCGTTCAACTTCTTGGAATCATAGGCCACTACTCTTTCCTCCTCGCATGAGGATTTGCGCTGTTGCTATCCCGCTAGCATCTGTTGCTACGAGCTTATCTTTGGTGGGATCTCGGCAAGACCAATCACGGGCGCGTCGTCAAAGCTTCCTTTAGTGTCTCAAATGCTTTACGGGCCTTGTTTTGCCAATGGGTTGCCCAATCTTTTATCTTCCCACCTTTTGTGAGATCCGGTTAATGGGCCGCTACCTTGGCAAAATTCTTCACAAATCTTCTATAATAGCCTGCTAGCCCTAGGAAGCTCGACTTCATGCGTATTCTTTTGGTGCCGGGCCGGCCGATCCGGCTTCTATCTTCAGCAGGTGCGTGGAAATGCCTTCTGGCGTGATCACGCGTGCCCCCAAGTATTCCACTCTTTTCCGCGGTGGCACGCCGATAACCATAAAAGAGTTGATGCCTTCTTAATTTTTCAAGCACCTTCCTCAAGTGTTGGGCGTGTTCCTCCCGGACTTCTTTGTACACCAAGATGTCGTCGAAGAAGACTATGATGAAGAAATCTAGAAATTCGCGGAAGACGTCGTTCATTAACCTCATGAATGTTGCTGGTGCATTAGACAATCCAAAGGGCATAACCGTGGAACTCATAGTGCCCATATCTTGTCCCGAATTTGCCTTATGAATGTCTTCCTCCTTGATCCTAATCGGTGATATCCTCGACCGAGATCTATTTTGGAGAAGATCTTTGCTCCCTGCAACCGATCCATTAAGTCATCTGACCTAGGCAAGGCATACTTATTTTTGATGGTGTGCTTATTTAACTGGCAGTAATCAATGCACATCCTAAGGCTCCCATCCTTCTTCTTCACAAAGAGAATAGGGGCTCAAGCGGGGAGACACTAGGTCTTATGAACCCTAGGTCTAGCAATTCTTGCAATTGCTTCTTTAACTCCGTCAACTCCTCGGTTGACATCCTATAAGGTGCCTTGCTTGTAGGCTTCGTCCCAGGTTCAAGTGCTATTTCACACTCGACTCCTCTATAGGGCGGAAGCTGCTTAATCTCATCAGGGAACAAGTCGTGAAATTCCTCGATCAACTTTGCTATTGGCCTGGGAAGTTTGCTAGATTCTTTGATTTCTTTATTTCTCTCCGGGTCCTGATCTTGGAGCTCAAGCTTAAGGAGATAGGCCACCTGCTGCTTTCTTATGCACTTAAGCAATTTTTCACTACTCATGCATTGCATGATTGGGGTTACTTCTTTACCTGTGATTTCGATGACCTTGCCCTCTGGAGTTGTTAAGGTCACCCTACGTTTCCCACAATCGATGATTGCTCCTGCTGGTCCAAGATATTCCATTCCAATAATCAGATCATACTTGCCTATGTTCATGACTTCCGCTCCCAGTGCAACATTGACACCTGGCAAGTCTACATTGAAGTTTATTCTCTTCCCTGCTGTATGCCTAATTGCTCCATTGGCTAACACGACTGGCCTGGGCTTGGACTTTAACGGCTTTAACTTCAACATGCTTACCATCCTAGGGGATGCAAAATTATGACTGCTTCCAGAGTCTATCAATACTATAAATGATTTCTCTTGGGCTTTTCCGGTCGTTGAGATCACCTTATACCGACTTTCTCGCATTTCCTCGTATCAATAGTTTGCAAAATGTGACACTCACCATGGATGTAATCTAGGTGCTTCGCCGCCGTCGTCTGCGTCCGATGGTGTCTCCCATCCCAGCTACGCCAATGCGCGAGATTCATAATCGGGGGCAATTGTTGGTCCTATGCCCTCGGCTGGAAGCATCTGTTTGCTTCTCTATACATTCCTACTTCTTCTCCTTGGGAATGGACTGCAGAAATTGCCTCACCGCTTGGGAGTAGTTAGACTTGGCTCCTTGCTCCTTGAAGCTTACCTGTTTCTTTTCCTCCTTGCCACCACTTGTGTTGCCTTGCTTCCCATAATTTGAGTTGTCTTTGCGTCTTGCTAGCTACTGGGCTTGCCGCCCTTGGGCTATAGCCTCCTGTGCTCTTCCCTTATCCCCGAAATATTGCTGCCTTGATGCACGCTCTTGTGGACTGTTCCTTGCAAACTTATGGCCTTTGCTTACGCCTCGACCACCGGACTTGGGTTTATTGCCCTTACAAACTTGCGGATCTCATCGTTCAAGCCTTCAATATAGCCTTCCACCGCATGCTTTTCACTCAACTTTGGCACATAAAGCCTTAGTCTCATGAATTCCTTCGTGTATTTACGGGTGATTTGTTGCCTTGTTGCGGTCTATAGAGCTGGCATCATGTTGCACTTATGTTCTCTTGGTACATAATGATGTTTGAACGCCTTGGCGAACTTTTACGAACTTGCAATTGTCCCTTTCGACCCATGTGCCTTGGCATACCCCTTCCACCAAATCCACGGCTGCTCCTTTGAGATTTCTTTGTTGCTACCTGCGCCTTTGTCTTTATCTTTCATACCGTAGGCGTTGCCGTACTCACTCATCTCATCCGACCACGCCTCGCTTCCATTCCGGATCTGTTTTCTCTGAAAACTGCTCTAACTTTTCGGCTTTCCACACATTACTAAGAATTGAGTCAACTTTCTTCTGGTAATCGGTGCGTGATCCGCCCCCGCCACGGTTTGGATCTTGGCGACCTCGTGCCTCTTCTTCCCGCTCTTCGATGCGAATGCCGACCAGATCCGTCAGCCGGAGCTCGAGGATCAGAACTGGGAGATCTTCTCCTTACGCTTCTCTTCCTACCGTTTGCCTTCGTTACCGGCCCGGTGGGGTTTAGGCAAAGGCACATTCGGTCTGTCCTCCTATTGCTGCTGCCCACGCTAGCAATGCCCTTATGTCGTGGATGTCGGATCTGATGCGGGATAGCTCCTCCTCGGTGTTACCGCTTGGTGCGAAGCAAATTTTCGGCGGAAGCGCCTTGGCGGGGGGTATGTTCTTGTTCTCATTTGCTGTGTTCATCAAGGTTTCTAGGTACTCTAGCTGCATACACATTAGAGTACATTCTGATCATTAGTTCTTGTTTTGTGTGTTACGTTGCTTTACTTGTTTATACAATTTGAAGGAACAATTATATACGAAAGAGACATATATTATATTAATATATATATAATAAACTTTTACATGCAAATTAATAAACTTTTACTCTTGAAACTTCTTGAGGTAGTCAGGGTGGTCCTCCAAAAATTTCTTCACTTGAGCCGTATCTAATGACCCTGTTAAGTTCCTAAGGATGTTTGTTGTCGTTCCTCCCTGGAGTGCTGCCTCCATGTCTTCAATTCTCCTATCTGATGTATACGCAGCTGTCACTGCTAATCTGCCCTGCCGCCTATAAGGGATTGCAAAGTCGAAGATGGTCAATGCAATCGCTCTCTTGATCAGGACAACATGATCGATGTTTGGAGCTAATCGAGCATGGTGTCCAAACCCTGAGAGGGCGATAAGCATAAAGACCCCTTTTTCGCCTCGTGGGCTAAATTGGCGGTGAATAACCGCTATTCTTCCATCTAGCAGCAACGGCAGGTAGTATCTGAGTGCTTTATCATGCCCTGTTTCTTCGGCAGACGAGGAAGTTGCCCCGCCTTCCTTGAGAAGTCATCCAACGGTACCTCCTCTAGTTCTCAAGTCCCGGTGCACCAGCCTCCTTAAGTTGATATCGCCTCCATGTTGCTTCGGGATTGGTGTTGGCAAACTTCGGTAACAATCGCCGATGTGGACTTGCCCTTGATGCCCATTTGTTCTGAATCGCCATGAACTCCTCCTCAGGGGCAATTCCCTTTCGGTCATCATCGCCTGATACTGCGTAGCTTCTATATCGATGATGTCTCTGCGGTGAAGGTCCTGGCTTCTCTTATGCTGATAGGGAAGTCCTGAGCTTCTCGATCGATGAAGTCGTCGAGATCTGCCTGCTGTCGTAGAAGGTGCAAAATCTCATCCACCCTAAGGCCTCTGTCGCGGCACTGTGGGAGATTCTTAATGTCATGAAGGGTTAGATATGCCTCGCCTGCTATGAACACCGGCGTCAAGCTTGTAATGCCCTGCCCGAGTGGTGGGGCTCTTCTTGTTGCTCTCAGTCCCTCTTCGAAGCTTTGGATCTGGCGTTTACGCTTTTTTGCCTCTCCTGTTCTAGATCCAGGTCTTCCGGGTCTGACTCGTATTCATCCTCCTCCTCTTCTTCTTCTTGCTCGTACTCGAGTCGCATCCGTTCCTCCTCTGCTGCGGCCATGGCTATGGGTTCAACTTCTAAAGGCTGAACTGAGGGTTCCCTATATCCGGGTTTGACCAGAAGAGATAGAAAGATGGCTACTGGCTCTTTGTATAGGAGAAGTACCTCCTCCTATTGACAGAGAGATGGACATGTAGTTGGGAAGGCGATCGCTTTATTCTCTAAGTACTTATCTACATTTGGGATATCTTGCGGTGGCTGACTTGAGGGGTGTTAGGTGCAAAATACCCTACACAAGGTGGGAGTTCTACCAAAGAGGGTCCTATCTTGGCATGGAACTCGCACATAATGTTACGGTAGAAGGGAGTGGCGTTGATGGTAGCTTCAATGTCGAAGTTCCTTCGGAAGACACCGAAGACGGATTCGAGCATCGCCTTCACCACATGAGCCGGGGTACTGTACCATCGCTTGAATGAAGAAGTGGCCATGAGCACCGAGGAGCTGGGGATGACGCATGATTGAGCGCCTAAGGATCAGGGAAATCGGCTTGGAGCAGAGAGCGAGGTTGGAAGGCGCAAATGACACTTGGGTTCCCCTTTATAGGCAAAACCCTAATTTTGGAAAAAATTTAAGTTTGCATTTCTCTGAATTTCTGGGGTCTAGAGGTATATTTCATGGCTAACTGAGCTTGGAAATACTCCTAAGGGTCCCTAAGTAATGGTTTTGGTTCGCCTAAGGACAGCTTTGGGTCAAATCGGGCTTGACCACTCACACAGTGCGCCAGAGTGGGATCGGTTCGGGGACCGAATGGGTTCGGGCGCACTCTGTGAGGGGTGGACTCCTATTTAGGTCAATATTGATACTAAACTGGAGAACTAAGAGTATAATCCTGGATATCTTGTTGAGATAACCTGGATTGAACCCTTACTCGCCTCATTTGGGTAAGTTTCGGTCTAGATTGGGGTCGACCACTCACACAGTGCGCCATGGGGGGATCGGTTTGCAAACCGAATGAGCCTGGGCGCACTCTGTGAGGGGTGGGACTCCATTCGGCTGATAGTTGGCCAGCTTTGACAAACTATGGGTCAAATCCTACTAATTAAGGTGAGCTGGGTCGAATGGTATACCTACTTTCTGCATTTAGGCGAGATTGGGCACCAGACCATGCTCGACCACTCACACAGTGCGCCAGGGCAGGATCGGTTTGCAAACCGAACTGGTTGGGGCACACTCTGTGAGGGGTGGGACCGAAATGCTTGGTTTTGTGCCAAATTTACTATTTTCTAAATACAGATTTTGGTAAGGCATCCTACCTACGCTCGATTAATTTACCAACTACAAACTTATATTAGAGAAAAGGTTATTTACAACAATTCAAAAGGGCTCCTTCTTAATATACCGTGCTAGCCTCATATCTTTGGGCATACAAGTTACTCTCTTGGCGTGCTGAGCACACGCAACAGAGTCTTCGAAGTGGTGTACGATGTGCTGCTCCGACGCCTCCTGTAATGCAAGCAGCATATCGTCCGTGACTCGTTTGGACGGGTCGAACTCCTGCAAAATCTCCCTCGTAAGACGTGCAAAGGAAGCCCGGGGAATAAGAAAGCCATAGCTCCGCTGGAAGTGCTTGATTTCCTGGGCCGCCCTCGCGAATTTGGAGTCCGCCGGTCTCTTCACAGGGAGTTTCTTAATGTCATAAAATACAAACATGTCTAGAACTAAGGGAATAAGCCAAACTACACCATTAGTTTAATTAATTGGAACATCTAATTAGGTCAACGGAGGTCAACCACTCACACAGTGCGCCATGGGGGGATCGGTTTGCGAACCGAATGGGCCTGGGCGCACTCTGTGAGGGGTGGCCTGTTTTTGGCAATTTAGGTTGGGGAAGATGCTACACTCCACTAGCAACCTATCATGGAGCTAAAAATCTACCCAAAAATTGGGAAATTTTCCCAATTGTTCGAAGCTCTTGCTTGGGTGGCTATACCCCAAGACTCGAATCTACTGTTAGTCCTAAGGGAAAAATGGACAGTGCTCGATCTTGGATGCCAAGATCATGCTCTGATACCACTGTGACGTCCCCTACTCCTTATACGATGCCCGCATCGTATTCGAAGGAGGAGCATTCCCCGGCGTTGCCGACGGGGGCCATCCACCGACTCTACTCCCATGGGGCGAGCCCGGCAAGGGAAGAGTGGATGTGTCATTCATCCATCTTCCATCGGATCGACCTATCTGCGGAAGCGTGAACAAACAAACGTGAGCACAACTAATAATATACAAATACAATCACCATAGAAATAGCAACATCACAGAGACAGCAATACCTTCATAGCAACAATACAAAGGGGAGATCCTACCCAGGGCTCGGACTCAAGGGGATGACCCGTGGCTAGGGCCTCCGAGTTCATTGCGCATGCGAATTCATGGCAATGGATTTGGCTGGCATAGAACATGGCTTAGGGTAGTCCACTCCATCCGCCCCTCCCGTGCACACTTTGCAGAGTAGGCTGAAAAGTGTTGGGACTTGGCCGTAGCCTGCCGGGTGAATAGCCAGGGGGGCTACTACTGCTGGGTTGCATCTCCCCAGCCCCGATGAGGCAGGAAGAGAGTTGCCTCTCCTCCAGAGGTATCCATGCTCATCGCAGGCGGCTAGAGGGCCACTGCCCTTATTCGACTTGAACTCACTGGAAGGTCATATCCACCACCCCACGAGTGTCGAGCTCATGCCTTGCCCACCAGCTGACAAGCCATTAAGCCTAGCCAAAGAAAGACCCCCCGATAGGCTTTACTACCAGAGGGGTCAGTCCGCGATGAGACAAGTTCCTCCTTATCAACCGGCCTTGCCCCTTCACCCACAGCCAGGTGGGCTCCTGTGCACGGGCCGCAATTATGTGGGAACTAAGGTGCTATGCTAGGAGCATCTACTACACAGCCTTTAGGTCTCTACCCCCCTTCCCACAACAAGGAGATCACAGAGTGGAATACATGCAATATCACAGAACAGAAATAGAGAATCATATCAATCTATCTACTTTAACATCCAATGTTAGGTTCATTCGTTAGAGTCTCAGATCTAGGGATCTACAAGGCTTCCAGAGATGATCTAACATACTAAACCGGCATATTGCCATGCCCAAAGACGGTTTTGCACAACAGAACAACTAGATACCTGCTCCTTGGCTTGCTCCTGATCCTCGGAAGGCGTCCATGTTCCTGATCTTGCCGAAGACGACTGCTACTCAACAACCTGTTGTGCAAATCCGACTTTTCGGAGCCTGGCAATGCGATTTCGAGTCTTACCTTGGCCGAATTGGCCCAGGGAAACCTTAAATGCGAGAGAGGAAAGGAAGCTCTAGAGAACCCTAATGGGCAAAAATGGAAGAGAGCTAGGGTCTAGGGTTTTAGCCCTTATATAGACCCTATCTAGGTTAGGGCATCCACATGGGCAAATGGCTTTAAGCCATTTGGAAATGGATGAACAAGGAACCTTTTGTTGTGTATGTTTAATTACATACCCAACATCCAAGGTTGCCCCCTAGGTGCAACCTTTAGCTAGGTGCAACGTTATCCTGCTCTCAAGTACATGTCAATTGTGACATGTACGTGTGACGTGGCAGTATAATATACGTATTGGGAGCGTATATTATGCTGGAACGTCACACATCCCCTCCAAAGGGAATACGCAACAGCCTAGTACACACATTACCTGAAAGCACTTTCCAAGGGAATAGAGCCAAACAATGGGGAGGCGGAGTCAGCTGGGCTAATGCGGAGCACTTACCCCAATTCAGAAGAATGCCCGAGGCCAAGGAGAAAGTATCCAGCAAACCCTTCACATTCCGCAAATTCCTCTCTTCTGCCACCAAGAAGAGGAAAGTGTCATCGGCAAACTGGTTAATAATCTGCTGGCTACCATCCTGCATCTGAAGCCCATCCACCACCCCCTCCTCCACTGCAGCAAAAAACAACTGAGACAGTGCCTCCGCCACAATCGTAAACAAAAACGGCGCCAAAGGGCACCCCTGATGCACCCCTTTGCCTAAGGAGAAAAAGGCGGAGGGTTCACCCTGGCACACCACCGTAGCCCGTGCTGACCTATGCAGCTTCATGATTGTCTCTGTAAAGTGTGGACCACAGCCCAACGCTAACATCATGGCAGACAAGAACTCCCAATGGACATTATCATAAGCTTTGGCAAAGTCAAGCTTAAGATAGGCAATGCCTTGACCTGTTCTCCTGGCCCAATAAAGGCCCTCATAAGCTGCGGCAACATTAGTCAAAATATTCCTCCCAGGGACAAACCCAGACTTCACCTTACTAATGGAAGAAGTCAACACCGGCTTCAACTTCTCTGCCAGGGCTTTCACAATAATCTTATACACAGAGGACAACAAGGAGATAGGCCTCCAATCATTAATAGTAGAAGGCTGCTTAACCTTAGAAATCAAGAAAATGCATGTGGTATTCAAGATCCAATCCATTTGAGAAGACTGCAGCAATTCAAGATACACCTGATACACAGACTCACTAGCCCACTCCCAATAAGTCTGAAGGAACTCCACAGGGATGCCATCCAGCCCAGGACATTTATCCTTGGCCATGCACATACATGCCTCTGCTAAATCCTCTCTGGAGAGGTCCTACTCCAAGCTCTCACGCTGGTGAGGCAGAATAGATGGCTTAACAACTCCCAAAACAAGCTCCTGCAGCTCCTGCTCATAGGGAAGAGTGCGCTGTGCGAAAGACTTTGAGAAATGAGCATGCATGTACCTCTGCAAATCAGCGGGATCCTCCAAAGTCCGGCCATCAGGCAAAGCAAGGGACGCCATAGATGTTGCATATCGCCGTTGCCTAGCTGCTCTGAAGAACACCGACGAACTTGTGTCCCCCTCCTTCAACCAGGTAAGGGCTGCCTTCACACGTGCCTCCTGCACTTTAATCTGCTCCAGAGCAACAATACGCTGCGACACTGCATTCTCCCTAATGTCATCAGAAGGCTGCGCCCGAATCTTCTCCAACTCCTGATAGAAACCATGCAACTCCTGTCGCTCCTGCTGCACACGCTGCCTACCAAAGACCTTGGCAAAACGCTTCACCCTGGCCAACGCAGTCACCATACCAGACATATCCTTCAGAGATGAAAAGGTATCAAGCCACAACTCCTGGCACTGGGCCGAGAAATCCGCATCAGCCAGAAGCCGGGTGTTCAAACAGAACACCGTCCTAGAGGGCCGAGAGGCAACCGCACCTTGACTGGACAAAACTTGAGGGTAATGATCAGAAATGGCACAAAGAGGGCACACCATCCAGTGCGCATGGGGAGCATAGCACCGGTCATGCCTAGCATATGCCCGGCCCGCACCAATCTGCCTATTACAATAGGTGAAAGACAAGTCTCCAGGGACCTCAACCAAGGCCAAATCCCGCAACAAACGAGACCACTGGTTCCTCTCAAAACCCATGCACAACCTGGATTCCAAAACCAGAGCGATCTTCTACTCGCTCTACCATATTGAAGTTCCCTAACAACGACCAAGCGACCTGCAATCCATCAAGGGCTCGCAACTTATTCCTGACTGTGGCCCATAAAGCACCCCGCTGAGAAGGCTGATTAGGGGCATAAACATTAACAATCCCCCATTCTTTCCCTCCCTCCAACCACTTAATTATTGCCCACCGACCAAACCTGTCTGCTGCAGAGTACGTGACCTGCACATCCATCCTCCAAGCAATAAGAGTACCCCCACTAGTCCGCCCAGAAGAAGAAGCAATAGGGGCAAACTGCCTACCAACCATATTCATGAGCCTGGACATATCACCCCTGTGACAATTATGCTCCTGAATGCAAACAATATCAGGACGCAACTGCCAAAGTGCCAAAGAAATACGAGCCCTCTTACTACTAGAGGACCGCACCCCCCGCACATTCCAACTAAGGATCGACCTATTCATCCCGAAGGAGAAGTGTCCAGCCCCACATGCCTACCCACCAGGCCATCAGCCCACTCCACAGAGTCATCATCTAGAGCCAGAGGATTAATCACAACAATGTGACCCACAGCTGCTCTACGTGACATTCCACTTCCAACACGTGTTGGAAGTCCCCCAGGCACCTCCATAGAGTCATGGGTCACACTAGTCTCTACCTCCAATCGAGCTGCTCCAGCCACCTCATGCTCAGCACATACTGCTACTGGGACATCCCCAACAGGATCACCAGCCCCTCCCACAACCCTGTCCTCAGACCTAGCCACAACCAAATCATCTGAGCCCTCCCCTGAGCCACCACGTCCCCTAGCCCCGCCATCCAATGGGCGGCCAGCAGCAAGCCTGCCCCAGCCTCGTCCCATACCACCTCGTCCAACTCCACTCACTACACCATGGAGTCCTCTGCCTGTTGCCTCAGGAACAGAGGAATCCCGAACCCCGGCATAAGCACCCGCAACCCCTACCACATTATAAGCACCAACAGGATCATCAACAGGGTCAGATGGTAGCACAATAGATGAAAACATCCGCCGGATCTCAGAGCCATTCAAAAGCTTCAATCGGAAGAGAAAATGCCAGGGACCACTATGCACTGGAAGAGAAGTTGGCACAGGCTGCAAAGTAGGCAGAGCAACACAGATCTTGGGGACCTGCATAATAGAATGTGCCAAATATACACCCAGGCCATTAGCCATAGAAACCAAAAATCGGGCACCATCGGATCGGGGAGGAAGATCCCGAACGGAATCAACACGGGATTTTTATTTGCCAAAGAACCGGTGGACATTGCCGTAGTATAATACTGATACAACACATAAGATTCACCCAAAGTATCCATCCCCCGACTAACCAATTGCTGCACGGAAGACTCAGCCTCAAACATGATTATGAAGAAATTATTTGGTAGGAATTTCAGAGACTGATACCTAGGCAAACCAATCCGACTTCGGATGTCCAAGAAGTTTAAGATCTAAAACCTCCTCGTGTCCAATATGTAACCCGTGAAGTAGCCCGATACCGCAAATGAAACTAGATTCTCAATGGTCTGAACATGCCTGGTATGATCAATATCTATCCATGGAGTCTCTGGAAGAGCTGCCTGCAGGTCAACAGAGTGATGATCCTCTACAAATTTTAGAGCCTCTTGAACAAGGGCAGTCCTATACTCCAGAGCCTTGCACTTGATCCAATCTGAAAACCCCGGCCGAGTGATGCGAGAGCAACAGTGTCATTGCTCGCCCAGCCAAGACAGAGTTGGGGCTGCCACCGCACCCCGAGAGGTATTCGGGGGCACCCCAGAGGCACATCAGCTACATGCACCCTAGAAGAGGGCACATCACCAAGAAGTGATCCCTTCCCAAGCCATGGGGGGAAGAGGGCATCATGCATCCGTGTTCTAAAGGGGGCATGCTTGATGGGATCAAGATCGGAGTCTCCAAAACACAATCTACTGGGGTCTCAGAATTATATTGAGAGGAAGAGCAATCCATATATCTCTCAACCAAAGGGGATTCCAAGAGCTCCCTCATCTCTGCCACCAATTGCATGCCACTTCCTACAGCCCGCGCCTCTTCATGCATGCCGAGACCCGCGCCCTTCTCCTTTACTGGAGGATTCTTCCTCCTCGCCATCTCCCTTGGCTTCAGCCCCAAGCCATGAGGATCAATCGATCCCCCATCAGCCTATCTGGCAGGGGCCATGACATCCGAACTAGTCCGAAAATCAGGTCTTTGCGGCAACAAGCCACATGCAAAACAGCTGATGCTATACACCTCCGGAAAGAGCTCGGAGCAAGCTTTTTCAACCTACTATGTAGGTCTTTATGACACAATCTTTGGACTTAATAATAAAATAAAATAAAATAAAATAAAAACCCAAAAGCCTAAAATATACCAGCCTAAGACTAAAACAGAGATTTAAGACTTAAGATTCCTTTTGGAATAAAAAGCTTTTGAAAATGCAGCCTTAAATAAGATTAGGTGCAACGTCCTATCCAAGCCTTGAGAAGGGTCAAAGATTAATAATAAATGGAAGATAGATGTAAAGGAAATGAAAACTTAAAGCAACAAAAGTTTAGTTAAAAAACCATGGGATAAGAACACATGTATTAAATAATATGGAGATGAAGAGGAATTCTTGGACTAATATACATGGAACATTAATGACCTCTAGATTTTTAAGTCAAGAAAATGAATCTCAATGGCAGTAACCAGAAAAAAGTTATTGAATAACCTCATCAAATGCAAACCAGGGAAAATAGGTAGAAGAGAAATAAAACAATAGATTCATTTAAGTTTTATAAAAGTATTAGGCATATATACCTTTTCTGTGTTTTTCTATTTTGTTTGATGCAAGAAAAACCTACACGTGACACCTGGAAAAAAAGCTAATGTTAGCATGTGACGTCATGGTTCCCCCTTTCTTGCTCTGCAAGCAATCCTTGGGTCTATTTGCTCTGCTCTGGCTATGGCAGATTTGTCTTCCGACGCCTCCTAGCTATTCAGCTTCTGCTTCGATAACCATCAACGAGAGCTACAATTGTGATCTGATAGATTTAGTCTGGTCGGATAGCTCTTTTCATAGGTCTGAGAGTTTTCACGGGATTGAATTTGAGGCCTTAGTGGACTATTCTTTATTTGGTTTCCGCCATGAATGCCACAGATAATGCAGTGATGGGTGAACTGTATTCCACATTTGAAGAGATTGGGTCCAGTAAGAGGGTTTATTACACCTTATGCAAGGAGCCATCTACTAAAAAGCCTAGTTCATTACAGGGCAAAAGCTTAGTTCCTAACAGAGGTTCATAACGCGAAATTTCTACCAAATTTTTGAGGGCTAAAGCTTCTGCTATGACTTGGGCTTCGGTTTCCGCTTCTATCTGCCCCTTTGCTTTTATTGCCTTTGTCATGCAAAAACATTTCGATAGCGTCTGCCGTCATAGCTTGCTTCAGAACCCTTGAAAGGTTGCTCGTCGCTCATCAAAGCTTTAGCTATGGTACCTAGTGGAGGCAGTTTTAGGCGGTTTCTGTTGTTTTATTTAATGATCTTCACCGGATCTATGGAAAACATCAAACTCTGGCGATTGCATAAGGTATTTTCCTTCACCATCTTTAAACTTAAAAAATTATAAGGAAAAATAATGTGAGATCTGGCCGACAATCTGGAGCTTTGCATGGCAGCATTGGGCCACTGTATCAGATTGTATCCATAGTTGCGTTTTTATCAAATAGAGAGATATTTGGAAGAGTATGTTTGCACAGATTGACATATACCCTACAGGTTTTAACAAATTGTCAAAAGAGGGCCTATTTCGAAGATTTAATATCGAATAGATGTGGAGAATTATTAGAGCAGCCATGGCTAGGGCACATATTCACCATGTCCATATGAAGAATGTTATCCAACTTCATGTTCTGCTTTTGCATGCATTATAAGTGTTTACCGTAGGTCTGTATTGGATGAAAAGTTTGTTAGTTAGATGGTTATGTCAGAAAGTATCTAGAAATATGGGTGTTTAACATAAACTCTGTGTTTTGTGTTCTTAAAATCCTACAAACGAAGATATTATTTTTCTCTTAAGGTGCATTGTTCTTCTTCTTCCTAGGATCAAAGAAATATTCGAGTGGAATTTTTGTTTGCCCTTTTGAGATTCTCCATTGCAATGGATGCTACATCAGGTTGTAGGGAAGAACTTGAAGATAGCACTGCTCTCTAACACCACCTTGCTTCAATTGAAGATTTGTTAGTACCATTCTGGTGGAGGCAGAATTAGAAAGCATGAAACGCATCCTTCCTACTTGCCTTGGTCACCATGATATTTCTGCAACAAAGTTGTACCAGTTCCAAAACTTGGGTATGAATATCTGTGTCAAATTGCCTATGCTTCTCCACTAAAAAATGTGGTATATATGCCTATTACAGAATGAGCTGAATGGGAAGTATTGGGGAATAAATGAAGCTGCTAGATGCAAGCAATATCTCTTCAAAGCAAAAAAACTCAAGTGGAATTAATGAGAGAAAGCCCAAGGCCAACTCAAGGCAGATCGAAGTTCTACACTCTACAGCCTTACTCTGATGTTGCATTGTCTTTGCCATCATAATTCCTTCTGTTTGTTTTCAATTCAGAAAGGAATGCAGTGCATGCATTGCATTGTCTTTGTCGTTTAATTCCTTCGGTCATTTTAAGTGGACCAACTTTTGTTATTTGAGGCATCTATTCTACGCAAAAATCATAGAAAATACTACAGATTGCTTACCTCCTCAAATACTTTATCACCTTCTCGAAAATGGCACTTACAGACTTTGCCTTCTCAATGGCAATCCATCTGGAACCTTGTTTGGTCTAAATATAATCCTCCAAAGGTAAATGTTCTACTTTGGCAGGTGATTCATCGCTCTTTAAGAGTTAATGAGATGGTTCATCGCTTTAAGCCGGGAGTAAGCCCACTTTGCCCAATGTGTGAGCGGTGCATTGAAACATTGGACCACAGTTTATATTTGTGTGCAGAGCTGAGTAGTCTTAGGTCCTGGCTGCATTCTCTTTTTGGAGTATCTTTGGATAGTCAGCACTTTCTTTTGGGTATTTATCCAAATCAGTGGATTGCTTCTAAAAGGATTGCATTTCACATGGCAAAGTCTTGGCTAATATGGAGTGTATGGAAGCAAAGGCGAAGAAAGGTCTTTTATGATAAGCGTATTTCTTCTCAGGTGTGCTTCAAGAAATTCGTAAGAAGTTGTATAATTGCTTTCAGATCTCCAATTGGCCTGATCGTATTAAAATTCCAATATGGAGTGATCATCTAAAAGTGATTGATGCTTTAGGGACATTCCTTACTTCTGGAAGTACTTTGTAATAGAAGTTTGAGTGTATAATATGAAGTAAAACACGTTCTTAAAAAAAAAAAATCATAGAAAATTAGGGGATAAATTACCGTGTGATAAGGTCAAGGTCAACTAATTCAGGCGTTCTTCCTCTCTGAATGTACCAATATTTCACCTCCTAGGAAGATCTTGTCGATGTCAACGAGGCGAGTCCTTAGCAAGTTTGAACAATAGAAATTGTTTGTAAAACCATGAAGGACATCTTCAAAATTGCATTATTACTTACCATTCTTTTAATATATTGATGACACAGTTCTTCAAAAAAAAAAATTGCATTATTACTGCCATATACCTCGACTCATTTGCTCAATGCCTGTGGCTGTGTGTTTGATACTTGAACATAATGAAACTGAACAAAATTCTCAAAAGGCTGATGTTTATAGCTTTAGAGTATTGTTGTGTTTGCAAAGTATTATTGCATTTTGACTAGAGGTTAAGAAGTTTCTAGTTGCTTTGTGACATATTTGGCCCAACTTTCTAATTGAATTTCCCGGTTCCATGGGTTCTTATGGTAACATGTGAAGCACACTTGAAGACCAAACAATCCATATTCATGAAGAATCTAAGCATGATTGAAGTTACCATGTAAAAGATTACCATGCAAGAGGAACAAAGCTGCAAAACATATTCATTATTTAGGATGCATTGTTATTCTCACATTATTCCATGGAGGATTCTCAAAGCTTAAAAGTAGGCAACTAAATAATGTCTGCTATTTGAATTTCTAGAATAGTCTACACGGTTCCACCCTATTTGGCTTTTCATGATGCAATACATAGTCTTCTTATTTCAGGGTTGTACACATCAAGGACCCCTCTACTATAACCAAGTAACACAAGACGTGACTTTTCGAGATCATAAAAATTTACCACATAATCCCTTACCTATGTTCCCTATGGAGTCACAAGGTATAATCAACATCATTTTGGGTCATAAAGTTTTACCACATAATTCCTTACATACATTCTATATGGAGATAAACTAAAAGCTGGGGGACATGAACATCATTCAACATCATTTTGATCAACATCATTTTGGATCATATAAAGTTTTACCACATAATCCAACATGCATTCTATATGGAGACAAACTAAAAGCCCTAAAAGCTGAGGAACATTAACATCATTCAACATCATTTTGGATGCATTTAACTTGACGAAGGGAATTTTTATCTTGAAATGCCCTCTTTTCCATGGAATTAACTCTTTGGAATTGAAGATGCAATTTCTTCTAAAATGATTTCTTAATGATCATCAAGTGTTTAGAATTGAAGATGCAATTTATTTGAAATGCTGGGTCGTAGGACAGACAATTGGGGTAGTCTAGGGCATATCTCGTTTAGAATATGTAGCACAATAACTAGGAGTTCTAGGGGGATTTGATATGGATGCATAAATCACCATTCTTGAGACCATAGACCATACCCCTGAAATAATTGAATGAGTTATTATAAAAAAAAAGGAAAAAAAAAAATACAGATTCAATAGAAAAGAATAAGCACGCTAGCCCCTGGTTGTATTGGTTAAAGCATTTTTATTAGGATAATGAATTATTTTTGTAGAGGTTCGAGTCTTCATATTTCATATTCTAAAACTTTAGGCGAACCTATATTTAATATTTCAAAATCATAGGCACCCCATCCAATATCCCTCAGGATGCTGCTTTTCTTATTTTTGCTATTAAACCTAAGCTATGACGCAAATCCCTATTTTGTCTATGTTAATGTCTCATTCTTAGCAAGGTCATTAAAACCATAATGTCCATCCACCGCAACATGTTGTTGTGTTGGTCATATCTCAGCATTTGGGCCTACTTTGAAACAATAATGGGATGATAATTCTTTGGTAGCTGAACTGGTAGGCACTATTCAAAAGCCCACAACTTCTAATGTAATGGAATCTGGCTCTTCATCCGTAACAAGATTTACCAGTTATCCAATTAGTTGTTGGATTGGTGGCTTGAAATGCAACATGTAGGAAGATTTGATCAAATGTTGCCTCGACTCCATATCATTAAAATATAATGGAGATTGATTGTTGTGTTGGTGGCACAATCCTCAACAATTTGAAACTATTCCCGATCCCTAGCCCTATAAACTCATGTAAACAATAATAGAATCACGTTCCTCTAGCAATTGAGCATTTAGAAACTAGCCAAAGGCCCACGGGCAGTTTTCCATGAACAGGTTCCCTTCGAGGTAAGACCGATATATTATCATCGATCATGAGTGAGCCCTAGGTTGACCGGGCCACATAGCAAGGTAACGAGTTTGCCATGGAAATGGAAGTTGATGTATAGGGGAATGGAAACTGGGAATGCTGGACCAGTTTTCATTCCCCTACAAAATAGAAATGGGGGAGTCGGAGGCAGAAACAGAGCTGTGAAACAGAGTTTTAGGCAAAGATCTGTGAAACCTGCGAAAACTCTGTGCGGTGCAGAGACCTGCGATCTCAAGACCTGCGATCTCTGTGCGGTGAGCTCAAAGACCTGCTTGAAGAGTGCGGTGCAGTCCTGCGATCTTGTGTGGAAGATGGGGCGGTATGGAGCTACAAGAACCTTAAAAATCTATGATCTTGTGTGGAAAACCTGTGATCTTGTGTGGAAAACCTGTGATCTTGTGTGGATCTTACCTTAAAAACCTGTGATCTTGTCCGGATCTTACCTTAAAAACCTGTGATCTTGTGCGGAGGTGTGGAGCGCCAAGAACCCTAAAACAAGACCCTAAAACCTGCGCCGCCGGTCGATCGGAATGCAGGCACCCTATTTCCATTCCGTGATATTGGCAGGTGCCACGTGTCGCCATGAGAATGGGCGCCAGGGAATAATGACGACCCCTTTGTCTAGTTGCATTGTGTCACAAACCTTGCCCTAAAGTAAAACTCAGAACCCTAAACCTTGAGGGGCTCAGAACTCAGTAACTAATGGGTCGGTCGAGGCGGAGTTTTAAGAAGGGCAAGGCGAAGGTGCGTGTCGGATTGCCCAAACGAAAACCTAACAAGCTCGCTGCTCCTCCAGCCGTTACCATTCCTGGAACCACGAAAAGGTTAGGCTCTTAATCTTCTTGGTTGCCTTTTTACAATCAGACTGTTGAAATTTCCTGATGTTTTAATGGATTTAATCTCTGAGAACGTTTGTAGCATTCTGTGGGGGAATATCTATCTTGTTCATATTCAGTAGATATATATGAATTTAACTAAATCGATATGGAAACGCGAAAGTCATTCCTGTGCAACCCTTACTCTTATCTTGATTACTAAATCGATATGGAAACGCGAAAGTCATTCCTGTGCAACCCTTACTCTTATCTTGATTGCTTGTATAGCAAATTTGAACTGTATAGCTTTTCATGGGAGTTAAGAATGTATACAATGCACCTGTTTAACAGGTTAGAATGGACTAAGAAAACCGTGCTGGAGAACTATCAGGCTTTGGGTCTAGTTGCTGATCCCAATGCCCCAAGTGCCCGTCGTCACAGTTCAATGCAACTGATTGATTTGGCAGATCTAGATGATAGAAAAGATTGTGAACCAGATGGTAATCCTTTATCTCCTTTCTTTTATTTGTGTACTTTAATTTTGGTAAATGTATGTTCAGTAACCATGTTGTGTGTTTTTATTTAGATGTCAGATCTGCATTAGGAAAAAAAAGGAAAGATGGAAACACTGCTCCTTTGCAACGGCTTACAAAAATGCAAAGGGTGTATATCAGTCATCTTATATTAAAACATGGCGAAAACTATGAGGTAAGTTACTGTGCGTTTTAAAGCATCATACTGATAGGGGATTCTTCTCAAGGGCTGATTACTGGTTTTGCAGGTAATGTCACGGGATATGAAGCTGAATAAGATGCAGCATACCCCATCTGCACTTAGGAAATTGTGTTTAAGATTTCATGCTTATGAAAAACTAAATGACTGTAATGGAAATCAAGATGAAATGTGATTCACATGATAATTGGTTATTGCCATATATTTTCTTGTACGCATGATTGTCAGGGATTTGTTCTGCATATTGGAAGGGTTGATTTTAAAGAAAGATACAAATTGTGCCATGGCGCATGTTTTTACAAAAGCAGAATGTTTAGTTTACACTGTTGAAGGACTTCCAAGCTGTTAAATGGTTCTAGCACCTAAACAGGTTGATATGGGAGGACTATTGTCAAGCTATGATACTTGTATATGCAATGAGGCAACGTGCCTTATGTGCTTTGTGGCAGCTGTTTGTCTTAATATAGTCTGGTTATTTGTACAAATGGCTCCACATTAATGTCAATTCTGAATTGCTGCTCAGCTGCTGAGCCGAATGCAGATTTGTACAACACATATCTGTATATCAAAGGTCTGATAAACTATTGTAGAAATGAGGGATGCATTTGATGTCGATAAATACAATTCATATTGTGATCTTCCAAGCAGATGTGTATTCCTGTGTATTCATTCAGTTACACCTTATATTACATTGATATTCATTAAACTTACAGCTATTGGTCCCATTGCGAATTGGTATAAATCATATCTATCTATTAAACTTACGGCCATACAAAAATATGTTGTGATGCATTTAATGACATTGCAACTTTTGCAAGTACTAAGATTGCAAAAAGTGAAAATTATGCAGTTCGAAGGGAGAAGAATTCATGCATGTTTTGCAATAACAGAAAGCCTTGCATGAAGTTTGCACTCGTCCTAGCATAGTTTGCAAGCATGAAGTTTGCACTCATCTTTGCATAGCTTACAAGAAGCAGTGTTCCGACCCAAAAATTAGAAGTATGGCAAGTAGAAATATAGCATTTTCAGTCAAAGAGGAGAAAAAAGTGATTCAAAAATTCATTAGCAGTGTGTACCAATAGTGGACCACTTAAGAATCATGGGCAAGAATTGAATTGAATGTTGTTGTCCATGAAGACCAAAAATGCCTATGGACACTCAAACAAAAGATACAACAGACTATTACTGTCCAGGATTTAAAAAACCCCGCCCCAAAGGGTTTTCGAGGGAAAATCCTTAGCAACATAGGGTTGCTGGTAAACTATACATTTGTACCTTTAAACATATTGATGAAGGTCACAACCAAGTTCGCATCAGTACCTCCTGGAGATATGATGCTAGTACCTCCACTGAAGACGCCTGCAATATCACATGTAGTAGTTGATTAGGTGTAACCAACTCGACATATCGTGTCCTGATAGGCCCAAATGCTGGGCAGTTCTAAAGAGTGTGGCACTCATCTTCAATGGCTCCCAGTTGGCAACATTGCCAGATCATGTCCTCTCGCTCTTTCTGCATATCTTAATTCCGAGGCGGTGCGCACCTTGCAAGTGGATGCAATCATCCTGCGCTTCTCCATGGGAAAATGCACCAACATGTAATGTTGTGGACACCTGGCAAGCGTGGGATTCTTCTGGTTTTATAGTGTGTTTTCTTTAGCAGTTCTAAAACTCTAACATCTGAAAGCTTACTTAGGATGCACATGTCTAGGTACTGCTTCAGGTGATTGTGATCCTCATTGCTGTATACATATATGCACCTCTTTTCCTGCCTATTCCATCTAGAAACATTGACCACAATAGAGTAGACCAGCCATGCTCACTTGTATCTGAAATTCGTGAAGTCTTTAAATCTTACCTTCTATATGTATTCGTTTATTTGGATTAAAATGATAGAAAATTCATGTGTTTACAATAACCTGTAAAAGGATCACATCATGCTTTCCATTATAACTTCCATTAGCGTATACAAATATGCCATACCTTTTATTGAGTGACCTGCATCAACAATATGCATATCTTTCTGCTTTGGAGTTTACCCGTTAGCATTTACAAAAAGTTTGAAACTAAGATGTTATGTTCTTGAGTTTGAGTTGTTACATTTCGATCTGCAATTGGGTTCAATGAGCAATTCTCGATAAAAGAACGTTCAAGTTTAACATGTATCCTGCCCCATCACTTCAACGCTCTTAACATATTATATTTCCTCTCTAAGATTATCTTTGTTCCCAACTACATGCAGTTTATTGCCTCTCGAAAACCATACATGGCAATCTTCCACTGCATTGTGGAAGTTGTAATCAAATGTCAAATATCATATAAGTCACCTCAATTACATAGCCAAAAATGCCATCATTTTTTCACCAAGTCTGCACAGATATATTCACTAAGTCCTGCATGACCATAAACAACAAGAACAGAAGCAAATGCTACTGCATTTTGCTTCATACTTATATTGGTAAACCAAATGAGCATTGCCATACGGAACATGTCCCGCAAATGGTTTTTAGTGATTTATTGAGCGTACAATGGCTGTAAGACATAACATAAACAAATCATCTCCTCATACCTTACCTCTATGGGGAATGCAATTTGCCTACGAATGGTTGTAAAACAACCAAATCATCTCCATGTAAACCTTACCTCCATGGGAAATGTAGTTTGCCCACGAACACTGCAGTATAGTAAGCATCTATTGTGTCCTAACCTCATTTTGAGATGGCCCTAGAATGTTAGGAACTCCTCACAACCTATCAAGAACAACAAAGTATCTGATGCTTCTAATTCAAGTACCTTATTTTAAAATTTGGAAGTGAATGAATAACAAACTTGAATTTTTGTGGTTAATGTTTACGTAAGAAGAGCATACACTTAACTCTTATAGTGGCAATGCCATGGCCCAAAGAAAAATCTTGACCTTTGGGATGTCCATTTGCGACATGCAACTCCCAACAATTTGATTACTTGGATTTACTATCTCATTGGCATTTAAAGACAGCAAATACTTATTTGGGGCATTTGGGGGTTGCAAATTGCTTATTCTTAATTGTCTCGTACAATATATTGCATGAATCCAGTATTCGCCCTATTACGCCGTCAAACAAGGCCAAGTCCAGCCATGGCATTTATTGCAAAGGCAAATGATGTTGACTACGTCTACATAGATGTATCATCTTCTCCACAACAGACATTCATATGAATCACATGGGACTTGCATTGCAACTGGCGCTAGCATTTTGCTTGATGTAACTTGGTACGGCGAACTTAAAACCAGAAACATGCAGGCGATCCGAATCTACCTTATGGTTCCAAGCCATTGATTATACATAAAAGAATTCAAAATCCTTGAGTGTGCTTAGAATCACATAGACGGCCATTTGAACATATTCCCATTAGCAACAGACTACATATATAAACCCTGTCAACTAAAGATCTCAAGTTATGTGCATTACAGATTCAGGATATGTGTACACTGGAAAATCTTTTATCCTTGTCAACCATTTATCATATTCACCAACTTGTACCCTGCTAGCATCGGGACACCTTCATTTTACAGCCCCCCATCTGATGCGGCACAAATCCAGACCATACAATCTGGAAATCAAGGGCCCCGATATATGCCACGGCAGATGGGGGGCTGACTAGTCTAGTACCTGTCTTTTGGTAATAAATCCTTTCTGCAGGAATCCATGTCCTTAGGCAACTTTGTTTGCATATGCAATTTCATTCCGTAAATGATAAGGGCGGCCAAAAAATGTAAAATATAATTTTGAAAGAATCTTTGGATGTCCACTACAAGAGATACCTCAAGAGTCACAGAAATCATGAGACAAATCTCCTAAAGGTACATGAAAAATTCCTTGACGAAGTATGTAGGATTCATGGAGTTGCAATCTCACCAAAGGCCCTGACAGTTGAAAAAACTTACATGATATTCCGCAAATTACAATATAGAATGATTAGCAAGCAATTTAAATTGGAGACTTAATCCCAACATACCTGCTTGTCATTGAAAAGATATGTGTTTGGGCTTTGCCACATTGATATATCAATGATAAGTTCCCGTGTTTGGGACATAAGCTGTTTTAATATATTGTTTTTCTGATGTACCTCCTGCTGGACACACGGAAATATCAGAGTTACAATGGCAGTTGACAAATGTAGCCATATAAGAGTACAGGAAAAGACAATGGATACCATGCATCTTCTACAAATTCTACCTTCTAACTTTCCAATCCTTCCATGGCATAGTTGGAATTACTAACATTTTACAATTACTATTCACAGCTCAACGGCCATAGATAATTAACCACTTTCCTCAATGCCTGCAACAGATACTGAGAATTTAGATAACCAAATTTCTGCCCTTCCTCAATGAAAACAGTTGTGGCCATGTTCATCCTGACATATGCCAACTTATGTCGTAAGACATGCTACATGAGTTCAAAATTAGCATGTTAATGAAAGAGAGAAACAACCACGAGTGCACTGTTCCCTATCACTCTTAACAATGTCTAGGCAATTACTATTCACATGTCAACTGCTGTATATATTATAACCATTTTTCCGTTCTAAGGAGAAACTGAAAAGGCAATGGCTGCGACAGATGATGCAAAATTCTGCCCTTCCTACTACGGGCCAGTTCATCCTGACATATCCTCAGGCGAGGTTGCACAACAGTCCTTCGACAAATTCAGTAACTAGCAAACTATAAAAATAAATATATTGGCAGTTGTTAGGTCATTTCATAACCGTTGAACTAGTACGACATGCTAAATCATGGTATCTACGTGTTCAAAATTAGCATGTTTTTGAAAGAAGGAAACAAACACTGAGTGCATTGTTTCCTATCACTCTGGACAATGTCTATTGAGGCATTTCAGAGATGAAAGCTTAAACCATATCATACAAATTTACCTGTCTCAGATCGGCCACCTGCTTCTCTAACTTGTCTAATTCCTCAGGGTCCTGTTTCTCCTTCATCAAGCAGCCATCATCTTCATGTTCAATCTGCAAATGTTATCCTTTAAAAACATATTACTATAGCACAAAGGCGATAGGACAAAGAAAAACCTGTGAATAGCTGAAAATGGCAGCAATTATATTTCTTAAAGCCGAAGTGGATTGTCTATATCGAAGACGAGCATCGTCTACAGCAGCCCAACCTGCCTCCTGTTGTTGGGTGGCTGGCTCGGAGGCAGAGGAAGGGGAAGGTACCACCCAAAGGTCCGGATTACTTAAAACTTCGTCTAGTGAAGCAAGGATCTCGTGGGCAGCTTGGACGGAGGCATCTACCTTCTGCTGCCCTGCTATTGCAAGCTGTTCCAAGCTCTTGTTTGCAGAATACGATTCCTCCATGTATCTCTAAACCCTAAAACTTAAATCCAAGGTTTTAAAATGGCTGGTCTTCAGCTAACATGGAATACATTTAACATTGCAAACGAAAGAAAGATTGTTATCGTCCACGGAGACCAATCGGCTTATGGACCCAATGAGGAGCGCATCAAACTTATTACTCTCCGGGTTAAAAAACTATGTCTGAAGGGTTTTCGAAGAAAAAACCGTGGCAGTAATAAGAATACTGTCAAACTGTACAGGTTTACATCATCATAAAATATATGTATGTATATATGTCAAGTGTGTGCCCAAGGACATAGCTGATCCCGCATATCCATGACCTCCTGAAGGTATGATCCCAACGTCCGTACGGAAGCCGTGCTCAATGTCACATGTAGCAGTTGGCTAGGTTGACCAACTCAGTATAACGCATCCGGATTTGATCATATGCTGGCCAGCTTTGAAGGGTATGAGATTCATCCTCAATGACTCCCATTTGGCAGCATTGACAAAGCCTGTTCTGGCGTGGCTCACCAATGCATCTGCCCATCTCAATTCGAAGATGGTGTGCCCCTGTGCGAATGGAGGCAATGAGTCTGCACCTTTTCATAGGCAAATGGGTACAAAGGTAACATTGCAGGCCCCATTCCAATGTGGGATTTATGTGGCACTGGTAGTGAGGTGTCTTGACCTGTTCAAGGGCACCGGCATCCCAGAGCTTACTGAGGAAGCAAGCGTCAAGATATTGCATCAAGCAATGGCGATATGCCTCTGTTTGCATATGTATACACCTGTGCTCCTGCATATTCCAACCATTGAGCTTTCTTTTCCCTCCAGCATGCCTTGAGGCGTTGTGGCCCCATTGCCATGATATAGACTAGGTTAGAGAGACGAGCATCGTCCATATTGACCACCTTCTGAAAATAGACAATGTGGCGATCAAGGCCGCCCTCTGAAGAGGCAAGAAGCCCGTCTCCTGCAACAGAATTTGATATGGGACTGTGGACTTCACACCAGTGCTCGTTCCAAGAAGGCTTTCTGCACTTGCTCCAAGTCATTCCAGGTAGCGAGGGACACTACTGGGCCCCATACTTCAACCCCGTATAAATGGATAGGCTCCACTAAGACCTTGAACAGGTGCGACTGATGGACCCAATCATATAGCTCTGCTCTGTGACTATTGTTCTGCATTGCATCTAGTGCCTTCCAGCCTGCCGTCAGAAAATCGGAAGAATGATCTTTGGCAACTTATTTCTATAGATTAATTGCAAGTAGGGTATGATCGCCCCCTTTCGCGCACTTAAAGGGCACCTGGATAATTTGATGATGATGCACCCGGATAATTCGCGGATGATTTGTCCACGAAATCGACTTATGCGGCAGATTCCATTCGAGATACCAATGGTCAAATTTTTTGGCCAACGCTGAGTGTCCTCGTGGCAAAAAGTGCCACCTATTGCGAATAACCAATACCTACACGAGGGTTTAGGCCCTACAATTGCACAAGGCCTTGCACGGATCATGCCCCCCTCTCCTCCCCCGACGCTTAGCCCCCGATGCGTCACGCATCAGTGGTTTCGTTGCGATCTTCCCTTCTTTCATAATTGCGGATTTGTTTAGTGCTAACCCGCACTTGACTATCCCAACCAATATTAATTAGGTTTGCAAATTGGTGGGTGGATCGATACCCTTTTATTCAAATGGAGTGGATGGGTCGTTTAACCTAGTTTGAATTTACTATGTCCTCTATAATGCCATACCAAGTGATATGGTGGTGCTTGGGGGAGTGGCTATGATGAGCAAGGGAAAGAGAATGGAAGTTGAACCCATTTATGTCAAGCCTTATAATCAAGCTTTTAGATTAAATAAATATAAATCCATGGTTAGAAGTTAGTATAGATATCAAAAGTTAAAAGTTAATGCTTAATAAAAGGCCAAAGGCTTTTATCCTATATAGGGCATCGAGCCTCTTAGAAAAGGCTGTATCAGGTTATTTAAGGGAGCGACATAGACAGATTGTGGCAACTGCGACCTAGCCAGCTACATTTTGACTTGCTATAGTGGAATGGATAGTGGAAGTGGAATCTATCAGTTCTTAAGGTGATTTTTCCCAAATCCTATTCAAGCCATCCTTTTAATTATATCTTCCCTTTGAATTTGTGTTCTTGCTAGAACGGGCATTCTAGTGTTCATTTGATAATTCCTTTAAGCCAATTCTTTCCAAAAACTCAGTCTTTCTTTGGATTTCTCTTGCTCAGGAAAGCCCGGTTGGATGGTGAGCTTAGGCTGAATTTTGTTCTTTGAGTAATCTTTTGTTTATTTATTCATATTCAGAGATTGTTCTACTGTCATAAAATTCTATAAACGTATCAATTTCGTACTAGAGCCTCTTGAACCTCAAACCAATCCTTTGGATATGACTATCAATCGCTTCGGCGTACCAAATCAGCAGTATAACCAAGATATTAGCAATGCCAACTATATAGCAGACCAAATAGATATTCATGCCTCTTCCAATCAAGTAGAACATCAAAGGCAATTAGAATACCTATGCCTAGCCTATAAATTTCTGCCTGAGCCTCCTATGCACAATAATGCAGCACAGAATCAGCAGCAGCCTGCAGCACCGGTCAATGTATCGCAATCTCCAACTGCATCTTTATGTAAATGGTTGAAAAAAGTTACATGTTTACCCACTTTCTCTGGTGAAAAGAGAAACCCACCTATAGTTTTCGAATTTATTTCCACATGGGAAAGCTATTTCGATCTAGTAAAAGCTATAGGCTATGGATAAATATTTGACAGATATGGCTAGAACTTGATGGCAAGAAAGAAAAAAATGGATCCAAATGTTTTGACATGGGAAAGCTTTAGAAAAGCTTTCGAAGGTTATAACCTGGATGCCAATTATCATAACGACGTCAAACAAGAATGGAACCTCTTCAAGTGAGGCGACAAGGAATTAGTTTACCAGTGTACATCCAAGTTCTAGTACCTGTCTACTCAAATGGGTGGATTGAATGAGAAAGAACTGCTATGTAAGTATATAACAGGGCTTGAAAACATGGTTTTACAATGGGGCAACACAAACACAGTCTATCCTCACACGCCTCCCAAGCCCATCTGCCCATCTCAATCCACTAGCGATATGCAGTTGTGTGAATTGAAGTTATCAATCTGTGCTTTTTCAATGGCAAATGTGTATGGAGGTAGTGTTGTGGACCCCGTATAAACCTGAGATTGATCCGGAGCTTGTAGTGCATTGTCTTCATATGTTCAAGGGCAATGACATCCCAAGGCTTGATGAGGAAGCGAACATCGAGGTACTGTCGTAGGTGATGGTGGTCCTCTTCTGTTTCAACTTGTATGCACCGATGCTCTTGTACATTCCATCTAGAGAACTATTGTGCTCGCCTCTTCTTCCAGCACGCTTTGAGACACTACAGGTCCATGGCCACAATATAAGCCAAGTTAGGGAGACGTTTATTGCCCATACTAACCACCTTCTAGAAGTAGATGATGTGACGGTCAAGTGCGACCCATTGAAGAGGCAAGAAACCCCGCTAAAGAGGCAAACGGATCTGATACGGGACTGCGGCTTTCACCCCGAGTGCCATGCCAGAAAGGCTTTCTGTACCTGCTCCATTTCATTGTGGCCCGGGAATATGACCCAGCCCCATACACATCGCATAGAGTGCCTTCCAACCCGCTGACACTCATACCGAATTTTAGTGTTCCAGTATATGGTAGTGGGGAACTCTATGCCCAGGTACTTGGAGGTGTGTGCTACCTCCACATTTTGCACCTTGATAAGTGAAGGAGGGAAACTTAGTTGACGCGAAGACGAGATAAGCAAGACCTTATGGGGGGTTCATACCATGGGGTTAAATTTAATTAAATTAAAATTTTTATTACTAACGTTCACATATGAATCTATTAAGGTTTCCATTAAAATTCAGGGGGTTAAATTTTAATGGTTACAGTTACGTTAAAATTCGTTTTAACCCCTGTTCTTACATGTTTTGGTTACGTTAACAGTTAACAGTTAACTGAATCGTTAACAACAAATTATTTTAACATTAGTATTTATCCCATGCCATCCAGCACCGTTAGGTTTAATTAAGCATCCTGGCTCCATCGGCGGGAGAGCTCCACGAGAGAGCCCCATGGAGGAGAACTTGATGAGACGGGGGAGAACTCGAGGGGAGATGATCCAAGAAGGGCGCTAGTTTCTCAGCATGCGATGCCAGTGCCGCTAGGGCCGAAGGCCGGGCCGAGGCCTTACATGTTAAATATCTGGCTGAGGACGTACAACCGAGGCCACACATTTTTTGTTATCGGCCGAGGCGAAGACCGATAACCACCTTATCGGTCTTATATGGGTGGACTCTCACTTCATGCTAAAGAGTCTGATAAAGTTTGATTAAGCATCGTTGCTCCACTGGTGGGAGAGCTCCACGAGAGAGATCGATGGAGGAGAACTCGATGAGAGAGGGGAGAACTCGAGGGGAGATGATCCAAGAAGGGCTCTGGTTTCTCAGCATACGGTGCCAGTACCTGCCCGCCACGAAAAAATCGTGCAAGCCGAATCGACTGCAACATGAACAGGTTAGATTTTTTATCAAATTTAATGGTTACCTCCTCTCATGATTTTCATTTTTCTTTTTTGGGTCCATGAGTCAAGATCCAGCAGTTTCAGTTGATGTGGTAGTTAAAGCATATTACAAAATAGCATAAAAGACTTTGATAAAATTTTATGATCTGGTATTTGTTTCAGCATAGCAATCGCACCTAGCCAATAATCTGAGAGGCATTATAAAGAAAGGGGCTCAAAGCATGTGAAGCCAAACAAGAGGAAAAAGAAAGGTCATAAGCCAGACATGGAACTAGGACGACATCCAAGTATATAAAATGTCAAGCTGCCAAAAATCTAGCCTCTTTGCCAGAGTGGCCCATAGACAGTCTGCACTAGTAACATCTTTTGGCTATTTAATCAAAGTAACTATTGTAATCCTTAGCTTTTATACATGCCAGTTGCTTTGTAAATGGAAAAATTCTAAGCATGCTACTAAAATTGAGGTGAGTCATTTGGCTAGATCATGGCCGACGATGTATTATCCAATATGGCATCCAATTTAAGTAATGTGGTTTGGTAACATTATAACTGGACGCTGGTCTTATTTCCTACCATTTTAATTGTTATGCAGTCTGTTCCAAGAGGAAGCTGTTAGACAAGTGTCTCAAACTGAGGATTTGCTACAGTTAAATTATACAACTCGTTGATTTGTATATCTGTTGAAGCTTCCATCATAATTGCTCCTTCTACAGTACAAGGAAGCTCAAGATGGCCAGTCACATCATTCTGCCTTATGCTTCCAGCAGCACGATAATAAAGCACTAGCACCTCTTCTAGAGCAAAACAACAATCCTTGGATAAAGGGGCATGGAATGAAAGAGATGGCCGAGCTGGCAAAGAAGCTGCAGTCTGAAGCACATAACAAAAGGAAATGTTATCTCTTGGAATATTATGGTGCCAACTTGTATAAATAATCTGGTTAAAATGGATGAATGCAGGTGTTCATGGCAATGCAACTAGAAGGTGTGGTGAAACTCGACAACGTATCATTTGTATGCTTGCTTCATGCTTATGCTTGACTTGCAAATCTTTTGGAATGCTGATGGATACATGCCTGCAGTTTGCCTTGTGGAATTGTGCTGAACATTATTGTGAGACAATTATTAGTAGCATGTATAGCAAATGCAGTAGTGTCCCAGATGCAAAGATTGCTCTTGATAGAATGCCATGATTGCAATATATGCCCAGACTAAAGAGGATGACAAAGCTATTGACACTTCCCTTATTCATATGTATGGAGAAAGTTGTTACTTAAAGGAGGGACTAGAAGTATTTAATGGGATGGCTGGCTCGCAACGTAACTTCATAAACAACAATGATTGCATTCGTCCTTCTAACTAGTGTAAAGGTATCTCTTTTGATTTTTCAGTACATGCAGCTAGGAAGTGTGATGCCAAAGTCAAACCATCTTACGCATTTAGCCATTTTTGATGCATGTTTAAGATGGTAGATGCAAATTCGAACAGGTAGCAAATTTGAGCTAATTTTGTCATTGCAAGTGTGGGAAATGCGGTACTCCAAATGGTACCTACTTCTCATTTAAGATGATAGTTCAATGTACCATAGTTTCTTGAACGTCTAGGGTAACCTGTACTGAGAATAGTTATGACAGCAGATATGCATTTCAAATTTTCTAGCAGATGTAATTATAGGTTTTTTTTTTTTTTTTTTTTTTGAAGAACGTGTTTTACTTCATATTATACACTCAAAAGATTACAAAGTACTTCAAGAAGTAAGAAATATCCCTGAAGCATCAATCACTTTTAGATGATCACTCCATATTGGAAATTTAATACGATCAGGCCAATTGGAGATCTGAAAGCAATTATACAACTTCTTACGAATTTCTTGAAGTACCACATGAGAAGAAATATGCTTATCATAAAAGACCTTTCTTCGCCTTCGCTTCCATACACTCCATAGTAGCCAAGACTTTGCCATGTGAAATGCAATCACCCACGCACTCAATCACTTTGATCATCATGCGCCACTTTAGCAACATCGATAGAGGGAGCATGGGTACATGCTTAAGTATTGCATAGTTAGTTAGACTTGAATTATGTAGAAATGATAAATATATATGTATGCTAAGCATTAATTTTGTCACAACACATTAGCCTTGTTCTGCAAGTTTTCAAATAAAGACAAGATGATATCATTTGGGGGAAGAGGAGATAATTTTTTCTTAGTTCTTAACTTCACTTAATAGAGCCAATCAATGTAGGATAGCATAGACAAAAAAGATATGTTAAGCATCGCCAGATTGAGAAGCCACTGCAGGCATTAGGTCTAGTGTAAAGTTATGCCCTTCAACACTATGTGTGCACATAACTTAACAAAGCACCTTCACTCATGTCTTGAACATTACCCAAGGGTATAGTTTGTGCCAAAAATCCAAATGCCTTAACTGCAACCAACGATTAATACAAGAGTACTTTTATGACTATTATATTAGTTTGACTTGACCAAATAAGGCTTTAGTTGCGATCAAATAAGGATTACTGGAGTTAGCCTCTATTGTCTTCGATAGTAACTAGACTTTGCACTATGCCATAAGCTTTAGTTTTGAAGTCCACAGCTGAAACAATTGTTTAAAACATATGGTTGTTTTAAAGTCAATAGCAAAATAAGCATATAGTTCATCAACAGGGTGTATTCCAATTCTCTTAATGTTATGTTAAAAAGGTTAACATAATGGATTATGGTGTGAGGGTATATTTAAAAGAATCCATTATATTATAAAATCTTAATATAACGGATTAAGATGTAAAGGTATATTTGATGGAATCCATTATATCAATTTTTTTAATATAACGGATTAAGATGTGAAGCTATATTTAACGAAATTTGTCATTTTAAACTCTTTAACATAATAGATCATGTGTGAAGGTAAGTTTAACGGATTCCGTTATGTTACTATCTAACATAACCAATGGTATGAACCAAATCTTAAAATTTTCTTAATTAAAGATAAGCAGCAAATAGTTAATTTAAGGTTTAACTTAATTTAAACCCTATGGTGTGAACCTCCCCTTAGTCTTGGCCAAATTGACTCTCATTCCAATGGCCGGGCAGAAAGTATCCGGGGCATGTAGGTGCTGTTGCATGGCTTCCAAGGTGTGGGCTAGGAGCTCTACATCATCTGCATATATGAGCTGCCTGATGATATGGTGCACAAGCTGGGTCACCTCCTTAATCGGCAAGCCACCCCTCCAATTGGTCAATGTCGAGGCCGAACAATGTTGGGGAGGCCAGGCATCCCTGGTGGACAATGATACTAGGAAAATCAATTTTTTGGTAAGCCACATGGGCACTAGGTGAGTCGTAGACAAGACCTAAATTTTCTTGGAAGTAGTATATGCATCACGTGGCACACATTTAAAGCAACAATACTAAGTTTAGACCCTAGAGATACCCTTGCACCTTCCGCATATAACTGCCCCAATCATACATGGGCAAAGAGATGATAAAAATTGGAAGCTTCGGTTCCTTACCAACATTTGATATGAGGAGGAGGTGGAGGCGGAGTGAGGAAGTTTCTTAACATTCAATGGGGACAATTGGTTTTTTAAACAAGTATGCAACATCAACATGGTAGGTATTAGGTGTAAGGAGGAAGTCCCCATCTGACTCAAATGGCAATAATGTTTTTGTGATCGACTGTATGCCTTCATGAAATTTATAAATGAAAGTAAGACCTACCCATAGCAGTTTAGTCATCTAAAGCGAAGATGGAATCTTAAAGTTATAGCATTTTAAAAGGTTACAGAAAACAACTCAAATGAGTATAAGTTTAGAATCTCAACTCCGATTTAGATGAGTTTGATCTTGTTGGAAAAATCTTTATCTATTCGCGAAGATCACTTTTGAATTTCCAGGGTTCAACTCCATGGGCTCTATCCAGTTTTTTAGTCTCTTGAATTTCATAATGTTCATCTGTCATGTCTTGTGTGAGGCGCTATGTTCTCCACAATATTCTGCAAACTAATAAAAATTGACACCCCCCAAAACGAGAATACACCCCAAATTACAGAGCTAACAAAAAGTGCTTTCCTCTGAAAAAAAATAGGGGAGGGTCGCCATTTGCGGCGACGTTACCATTGGTGGATGTTGGACTTGCCACTGGCTGATGTGGAATTGCCACCTGTTGATGTGGAAACTGCCATTTAGATTATCTAGGGTTCTAATTAGGGCTGCGCACACGACGATGAAGGCTTCGTTAGCAACACCATAGGCGGCGTCTGTAACCAACCACCATAGCCAGGCATTGTTCATCTGATCCTTCCTGATTATTCAAATCCGGCACTATCAACTTTTCCTTCTCTTTGTGGTGGTTTACCTTCCAGTTGGATTGGATTTCCTTCACTGGTAAACTCGAATGTTTGTATTTCTTTTCTTTTTTTTACTTGACCAACATGCTACAGCTTGTACACAGATGCCACTGTTGCTACTGGTTGAGACAGTGAAGAACTGGTAAATGACTTTTAAATCTGAAGGGGGCATTTCATGATGGTGAAGATAGATTTGTCCTTGTTAATGAATCTTGTTACTGAATGTAAGATTTTATGGCTTTGTTGCTATCTTTCTTAATGCTAAGTAGAAGGTAGTTGTTTCCTGCATAAGCAGTTGGGCAAGTGAATGCTGCTTAAAACAATCCTCCCTAGTATGAATGTGGCAACAAGTTCTTGTTCTTCCTGGATATGCTGAGCAGTTGCAGCAGAAGCGCGTATTTAAACTGCCAGGTTAGGCTCTTGGCCATTTTATTTAAGACTCTATTCAACTTCCTCCAGAAGGTCAACTGTCTTGTAGTTCACAGACTTTGTACAAGCTTAAGTCCCCCATGTTCTACTTATATAGAAATCCACAGATAACTAAAGTTTGGAGAAACTTTACTGCCGAGCTGAATTCTGACTTTGGAATCATCCGGTTGAAGTAATACAGAAGTTTGATCAGCTTGTTCAAGCTTGCTAGTATGGTCGATTAATATCATTGGACCAATTTGATGAAAAACACTTTTGCATTAGTCAAAGAGAAGGTCAACGTGTTCCTCTGTTGGATTAGGTTCTTGTTATGGCTTTGTTCCATCTTAGCCCTGAAGAATTCTTTCGTTATGTTCTTCCTTCAAGAGACCTGCCACTCCTTTAATGGACATGTCTATTTCAGTAGGTATAGCGAGCTCTTGTCCCTCTTCTTTTGCCTCTGTTAGACTTGGGTCTTAGTTCAGTTTGACACATAAGCTCTTCCGTTGCACTAAAGAGCATTTCATTCTGATCTTAATGTTCACCGGTGATCTTAAGTTCCGAATAATGATGGATTGTTTGTCACGTTCAGCGCCGGTTTGTATATGTCCAGCTATGCCAATTTTAGTTTAGGGTGGCTTGATGAGATAGATTTTGTTGTAGATGCGAATCTCTTGTTGAATGCTAATGTATCTTGTTCTGGAGAATCCACGCATTTGAGTACTCCAGTACTTATCTTCCTCCTTTATTGTAGATGGCCTGCATTGCAAAATCAGGCGGAATTAGTGTGAAAAGAGTAAAAATTTCCTTATATACTTTTCAAGGCCCATGAAGACGCTGTAATTTGTAAAATCAACTACTTGTGTGTAAGTGATAGCTCTTGAACCGTGAAATAAGAAGTGTAAATGCTAAGGCACATTTAGTATCTACTTCCACAAAAACATGCATTATGCATTTGTAGCTGAAACAATTTCAAAGAATTAGCTCCCAAAATCATGAAAAAGTTCTTGAAGCCCCAATTTTGACTGTCAAGTTCAAACCTGAACAAAATTCTTGAAAGATTGAATCAATAGCTCAACGAACTGGGATCTGCTCAACTTCTAATTGGCGAAGAAACTAAGCAGTATGCAGAAGGATGCCTGCATGCTATTCTGCTCTGACAACTTATGTAACAGTCTTTTATGTTATTTTAAATATTTAGGTTTTGCTATTAATATATTTGAAGCTGCATGATTAAGGCTATCTTAATTACCCTTAATCAATACAACTATCTAGTTATTTATGCTTATGAATGCTGGGACAGCCTTGAGCGGGAAATGATTTTCTCAAAGATGTAAAATGTTGTTAAATTTTATAATGTCTTTAAGGTGTGAAGGTCTTAAAAGTAAGCATAATCTATCTACAGGTGGTTAATGTCATAAACTAAATATTGCCTACCTGCAAAGTTTACAGGTACTTTACATTTTGCATAATTTATAGGCTAACCATATAATATGGCAGGATCTATTTGGAACAGATAAATGGCTATGTCCATTTGTGGAGTGGCCAGTGTTCAGGTGCTCCGTGTTTTCCAGTATTTGTAATTCGCATTGCAATGGCTCCGTCTTCAACCTCGGATTGTATGCCGTTGAAAGACTCAGAAGATCTTGTTCACAAGGTTTGCCTTTCACATGTCTTGGATCAATCGGATCCATGGTCCAAGGCCAGTATTGAGCATCAACTACAATTAGAATCCCAACGCCCTGGTGGTGTTGGTTTATTGTCTTCTATGTTTCAACCCTACCGCGTGATCGGAGGTATTATAACTTATTATCACACTGAATGAATTCATTTCTTGTTGTGTGATTTTTATGTGAGTATAATTGAAACTTGTAATATGAAATGGCAAGTTTATGAAATAGTTTTTAAAATGTGTATGATTGTTGAGGGGGATAATATACCACCTGAGAATATATGGGGAACAGATTGGCAAGGCAGGGAAGCAAAACGGGAAAGGATTACTCTCCCCAACCGGCATGTATTGGAAAAGTTAGCATGGAAGTTGAACCGGATTATCATGGTTTTTACTGAAAGGACAGAAAATAGGCAAGAATTGCAAGCCTTATGAACTGGGAAGGATTTGTAACTGAAGAATCGCCTTTTCCTGGAGGATTAGCTCAGATCTGTACAAATTAAATGGGTTCTTATGCATACCAAAAACCAAACTGCAATCAGCAGTCAGCATATGCCATCCTTCAATCTAATGACCATGGACTAATTCAAAGTGAACTACTTTGGCAATGGCATGCATGATAATTATAAAATAACATTGGCTTCACATAAAAACTGTTACTATCAAAAACATGCTCACATGCTAGATAACATTAGCAGACTGGAATATGCTTCTGATCCTATTTACTCATTACTTGAAACATAGGTGATCTCGACCTTGAAAGGGAGAGGCCATTATTACCAATGTCTCCTGACCAAAAGACATGGAGGCCAGTTAGGAGAGATACTAAAGATTATGAATACCATTTATTGCTCCCATTGCATTTAAAAGGCTGCTTCTGGAATGGGGAGCGCTGGTCTAGAGAACCGTTTGAACCACGTTTAGCCCGTGAATATAATGGTTCTAGTCTTCTTCGTCAGGAATTGAAGAAATCCGAGGAAAGGCTGGCATCTAGTCGGTGCGTCTGAGCCCATATATAGACATATTATGAAAATAATGGTAATTCTTGTTTTCAAGTATGTGATGGCATATCGAGTCATTTGCCAATTTTGATAAGTTTTCTCCTATTTTCCAGGAGAGGGAATTGTATTTTGGCATCCCACAAAACTTTAGCAGCTATAAGTAAGGAGAAAAAGGAAACAAGACGACCTTCTATTCCGCCTTTGGATTTGAATAAAGTTGCATCCTTTGATGCCTCTGAAGAAACTGCAAGAAATAAAGCCTTGCTACATGAATACCGTAGAGAAGCAAGACATTTTTTCTCAGATAGGTATGGTGATTGGATCAATATAAGCAGTTGAGAAATTTCAGAACCAAGTCTGTCAAATCAGGTTTGGATAGCCATTGTGGGATGTAGCTTTGAGTTTCCCACATAGATATGCTATTTGCTAGGCGTATTAACATCTCAGCTCTTTTTCTTTGTCTATTTCCGTGATGATTACTTTTGCTTGTACGATCTGTAATAAATTTTCTTGCATTATTATACTTAGGAATGAAGGCGTTGGCAGGTCCTTTCGATCAGTAAAGACTTCCCGAAAGCTGTGCAAGACTGATCGAACAAATTGTGGTGTGCCACCATATGCACTAGAAACGCACAGTCTGAACCAATTAAGTCACATACTTGACAAGGAGACAGATTTTGCCTCTGTTCAGCAGAAACATAATAGACGTCTACTAGAGTTTTTAAAATCATGGGATGCTGTTCGCCCCTATACGCTTCGCCAAAAATACGCTAGCCTTAAGGTTTTGATCTGCTGAATTAGAAAGCAAATATAACAATATAGCAGGCTTAAGGATGAAATAATAAATAGCGGAAAATTTTTTGGATGCAAATAGATGAGTTGCTGTATCACGTGGTTTTAACTTGTTTCACAGAAGATACGTATAGACCAGTTAGGGTCAAGATCCACTTCCACTTCTGAAAGAGCGCGAAACCTAAGTTTTATTGAGGCATTAGGAGATTATCAATGGTACAAAGATATGATGAAAAGGACGTTTATAGGTGATCATTGCCCCACTACGACTGAGTGGATTATCCTCGATAGGATACGCTCTGTTATTGAGGTAGTTACTTTGATTTCTTTATTATGAAGTCTGTTGTAGCTGTATTTGCAAGACACTAAGTCTTTAAACTCTCTATTAAGCAGGATGGAAGGACATTCGGCAAAGCAGAATATCTCGATATGTTGAGGTTCTTGGATATAAACAAATACAATATGAATGAACCAGCTGCCAGTAAAATTCTCATTGACATTCGGTATATATTGAAAGTAACAGATGAAGACTTGCTTGAAGGCTTCATAAAGTCATGCTTTGTTGTACCCTCCTGGCTTGCTAAAGTAACTAAGCATCGGTATGGGCGCATTTCAGAATCATATAGAAGCCCCAAGGTTTCTAGAGGCAGTGTTTCAGTTTGAGAGATAAAAAAACTATTTTCTTCTGCATTTGTAAGATTATTGTATTTGTAGATTTTGTGTTGCCGGTTGTCATCCATTTACATGCTCCAAGCCTATTTTGCTTTTGAACTCGCTCCAAGCCCATTTTGCAGAGTTCCTGCCAAAGGCCATTATAAAGCCGGATTCCATCTATTGCGTTCAAGAAAGGACTAGAAAAAAGCAAACCTGGTTGATTGTTAAAGATGCATCAGCATAAGAAGTTAGGAACAGGTCCCACATAGGCCTTCAAGAAAGGTAGACTAGAAAAAAGCAAAGCTGGTTGATTGGTAAAGGTGCATCAGCATAAAATTGCCATAAGAATTTAGGAACAGGTCTCTTAAGCCGTTGAACACCAAGCCTGCACCATACCTGCACCTAGCCTCGTTTATCAAACCTGGTTTATGACCGAGCCTGGTTTATCAGTTTTGGTTTATGGAATGCTAAAACCAAGGCAGAGTGACGTAAGATGAATCCAAGGCATCTCAGCTTGTTTCTCACCTCAATCCGGAAACTCAGCCCATTTTTTAGGTTTGACGGGCCATGATCAACCGGATCAAAAGGCCTGCCGGTTAAAGGTGCATCAGCATAAAATTGCCATAAGAATTTAGGAACAGGTCTCTTAAGCCGTTGAGCTTCTTGCAGATATCTTTTAAAACCACTTGACAAAGCTAAGTTTTGGATATGGAATGCTATGTAACGTGACGTAATAAACGATAGGGTTGAGCCAAATTTCGCGTTTTTATTTGACGCTTAATATTCTCGGCCGCTATGAGCGGAGCCGCCGCCTATTGAGCCATTTCGACTGTTGCTCGAGCGGGCCGCTATTGAGCCATTGAGGCTCCATTCTCGAGCTCCGTATTGCCATGTTCTCCTTCGGAGCGTGTATGGCCCTATCCTACTGTTGCATGTTCCTTCCGAGCCGTGTATGGCCCTATGCGAAAGGCTGAAACGGGTTAGCTAAAGCGATTCGCCTTAGGCTTAAACATCGCAGGGGAGCTACGGAAGCCATAGCTGAGGCAGGTTTCTTGAGGCATAGCTGAGGTTTCTTGAGGCAGGTTTTAAGATCTTGAGTTTTTCTTCTCCAGATATGGAATGCGAAATGATCTTGCGTTTTTCTTCTGCAGATATGGAATGCGAAATGATCTTGCATGCTTTCTATGGCCAAAAACTGGATAGCTACCTTGTTTTTTCTTGAAGATTTTTTCTTGTGAAAAAGCTAAGCCCCTGTTCTGGAGCCCGCTATTGCGCTGTTCATGGATCTTGATCGTAATTTCGCCCTATCGTTTATTACGTAAGGGAAACTACGCATCTCGAAGATTCCCTCGGGAATATTCCCTCGTGGAATCTTCTCGAACCGTAGTTTCCCTAGTACATAACCGAGCTTAGAATCTAGATAACCAAAGAAAATGCTATTTTTATTTATGGAAAATTTATCAAAATACCATTAAAGTTTGTCAAAATTACCAAAATGTCACTAAACCCAGTGGTATTTTGGGAAAATTGACAATAACGTGTTTCCAATGATCTGAATGCAAATGTGCCCTTCAGACGAATTATAGATTAAGTTGAGATCTTTCCAACAAGCATAAGATCATTCAATTCTAAGACCATAATCTCAAGTTATGAGATTTTTCATCTCTCACATTTTGAAGAACTGAAGAGCTTATAACTTGAAATTTTCATCCCCAATCAAGACGATCTTATGCTTGTTGGAAAGATCTTAGCTTAATCTACAATTCATCTGAATGGCACATTTGCATGCAGATCCTTAGAAAAATGTTATTGCCAATTTTACCAAGGCATTTTGGTAATTTTAGCAAACTTTTATGGTATTTTGGTAATTTTCCTTTTTATTTATATTTGCTGTATTTTACCTTATTCTCGACAAATTTGAATCTCAACCGTTGGATCTAGAAGAGTTATTAACTGTAATGTTCTGCTCGCGATTCAATAAACAGGCATCACAATTTGATAAACAATTTTTTAGTGAGTGTCATGTTAAAGCCATATTGAACAATAAACAGATAAACAGGCTGTAGGCAGATGCTAGCCCATTTCCATAAGTTTTGGCTCGGATTCGAATGGCGACACAGGCTCCGGCAGATGGGCAGACTCTGAAGAAAAGGGCGGAGCAAGCTTTAAAGAGGAGGATGGCTGCCATACTTTGCTCCAATCTGCTATATTTTGCTTGAATCTGCCGAAAAGAGGATTGAAGGCTTGGATCTGCCAAAAATCTGTTGAAGGACAAATCTCCTCCGTATTTTGCTTTAAACTAGCATATATTGCTTTAATCTGTGACTTGAATATGTCGAAAAGAGGATTGATGCCTTGAATCTTTTGAAAATCTAATGAATCAGCTGAAGCACAAATCTACCTCGGACCTCCCGGTTAAGGGGTTAAACCGCTGGGCTCGCCCATTATGGCAAAAGTAAATGGGATCGCCCCTTTGGACTCGCCCATTTACTTGCCGTAGGTAATGGGCTCTCCCAGGGGTTTAATCCCTTTATCATACTATAAGGATCTTGAGTATTGGATCTAGGGACATGTCATTTGGCTAGAGACATTTGGACCATTTCCTATCTTCAAAGTTAGATTGTAAGGAGGTCTGGTGCTTAGTAACGGAAAGACTATACTAGGTCCTGAACTAGGAAGATTGAAAAAACTCATAGATTAAGCAATAAGAATGTGTCTATTATCTTCCTATATATATGATTAGTAGGAAAAAAAAAAGAGGTTTTCAGGCAAAAAGAAATCCAAAAATAAATATTTCAGGCGAAAAAAAACCCACAGAAAGATGGTTCCGGCGTGGACGCTCGGGGCTGTTGTGTGGTCTTCTCCAGGCGTGGTGGAGTTCTGGTGGTCTGGTTTAGGAAGGCTGGGGAGTTTTCTTGAGGCACGCTAGTGTTATTAGACGAGAACACCTGCTTCTATGATTTGGCCAGCGAACTGAGCTTACACATAATTCAATTAAAAAACAGCTTCGGCTTTGCAGAATAACGCCTCCTGTGTTTTCCGTGGCTTGAGACCTCTGCCCCAAAATCATCCTGCATTTGCTAATTCCTTGAACGAGGTGATTATTTTGTCACGCTTGTGGATTGATCCCATGATTCGAGTTTTACGGAAGCCTTCTCCTGCATATCTTTAACCCACAAGCAAAATGGGGTTTCGAATTCTGGTTTAGAGAGAAATATGGTTGCATTTGGCAAACACAGCTGGTTTTCCAGGCAAAGGAGCCGGATTTGAAGGTCAAGAGGGTCAATTCTAGGGTTTTAGTTGGACGTCTTATTAACTGGAAAAACACTCTAGACAACTGCTTTCAACATGGGCACAGTATGGAGGTTCTTGAATGCGTTCAACAGATACAAGAGGAAGGTGTGGAACCAAATGATGTTACTCTTTTCATTATTCTTAATGCATGTGCAATTCTATCAGCACTCGAATCAGGGAAATATGCTCATGCTTATCTGGAAAAATCTGGATGGGCCTCTTTTGCCTATGTGGCTAGTGCTCTTGTTGCTATGTATGCCAACTGTGGAAAAATAGAAGATGCATATGAGGTTTTTTTAGATTACATGCACGTGAAACTGTTTTGTGGAGTAATATAATAGCAGGATATGCTCAGCATAGCCATGCCAATGTAGTCTTGAGCCTTTTTAAAGAGATGCAACTTGAAGGTGTGGAACCAAATTTACATTATTTACGCTTGTACCATGCAGCTTTATCAATGAAGGTTGCTTTCTGTTTAGCTTAATAAGTGAAGGCCATGGCATTCTCCCGGCTCTACCACATTATTGCGGTTTGATTGATCTTCTTGGACGCTCAGTGGTACATGTCGAATCGAGAAGATTTAATAAACATGATGCCCTTTGAACCTATAGTTGTATCATGGACATCAATTATTGGTGCGATTGTAAAATACATGATGTCTTTGGACCGATGCATTAAGTCACCGGTAGAGATGCATGAGCCGTTGTTGATCTTGAGCTACCATATTATCTACAAAGAAAGGCCGTTTCCATGGAATTATGGTGTGATATCGACTCGAAATTTGTTTTGAATAACAATCAACTAAGATGCTTAAATAATAGCAAGCTGATGGACATGTCTTTTACATGCTTTGAATAGAAGCATAGTACAATAGGTATAATCAAACAACCATGAAATTCTGAAAAAATTATTGAACATGTAGTCAACCATTTAGAGAAGTACAAATCAGCAGAGGTCCTGCAAATTTATTTCCAGGTCCACAGATTTACCAAGTATTTATGGTACTGTTCCTAAATTTCTCTGTTTTCACGTGGAGTCTGGTATTAAAATCCCCCTTAAACCCCCTTTGGTTTGGGTGCATATTCACACGGGGGGTGACTCCGGGCACCGAGAGCTGTTGGATAGGCATATTCACCCCTTATTCCTTAATCTACACCGTACATAAAGTTCCTCGTTTGTGGGGTATGCAAGTACAAGATTTGCTATACTGTATAACAACATTCACAAAATACTATAAGATTTCAAGCGGAATACTATATGGTGTTGATTTCGTACGTGCAAAATACAAATACGAGGGCTCTCATTTGCCCTCGTCACCCCCGTGTGAATATGCACCCAAACCAAAGGGGGTTTAAGGGGATTTTAATTTAAATGTGTTGGATTCAATGGTCTCAATGGTAGTTATGTGTTGGTTATTATACTAAAAAAATTTTGGGCCCTTTGGGCCCTAAAAAAACTCTTGACGTAAGAATATTAATTAATGTTAATGGTTGTTATGTGTTGGTTGTTATGTGTTGGTTATGACATAAGAATATATCAATGTTGTACTATAATTACATTTCTAAGGTTTCCAATTGCATCAAATTAGGAAAGGATGGTGGTTGGGCCATATTTAAAACCTCATAAAACTTGGATAACCACCATATTCAATACCATATTGCAACGTATGAACATCAGAATTTCAAGTGTAACTATTGTGTAACAAAAGTACCAAGATGATTGCATCATTCCACACTAAGAATACTATCCCCAATATGAAGTAATATCGCAAGATATTTGCAATGACAAACAAATTTTATAATCCACATTCCACGTTGCGCAAAATGTTAGGTATGGTGTTGGAGTTCATATGGAGTCATCTTGAGAAAGGATAACGGACATGACATCTGGATAAAGGACTCGACATCAGTTTGTCCTAAAATTAGAGAACATTTTCACAAATAACAACAAATATTAACTAGGGGGGTAATTAGCTTCGTGAAAAATAATTTTTTATTTTTGTATATCACACATACTTTTTTTATACAAGATGACTTTTGAACATGGACACGATGATATAGATATCTAGACCATTCGGTTTGAAAATATTCTCATGTCAACAAATGAGATGATTCTAGGATGGATATTCCATCAAGTCTATTGTCTCGACCATCCTCCAAACAAGGGATATCGAGCTTATGAACATAATGGTGTCAAGTGAAATTATGTGTAGCAAAATTGGCATAGATATCTTTGGGTGACTAAACACCATACCACTGAAGCTTCACGGAGAATATACAAAGATCGTGAAGAGGGCTAATAGTTATTCTTATAATTTAACAAAAGTAACGATGCCATGTTATTCTATTGATAAGGCCTCTTCCAAATAAACTTCCAAACCAAGGTAGCGACAATATAGACCATGTACACGTAACATAATCTCCTATTCAGTTTGTGAATGGAGGGACAAAATAGGAGGCACTTTCATTTTTTTTACGTGGCTACTCCAAGCGCAACATTGCTTACTGCAAAAGCCAATGAAATGCAATTTGTACAAATGGAGCAAAATAAGACAAATTTTGTTACACAAAGAAAGTCTAATTCTTGGCCAAACAAAGTTTGTAACAATACTACTCCACGGACCACAAGGCCCTGGTACCATAATAATCCATCTTATAGGGGCTGGTAGGATTGCAAGATCGCTTTTGAATCTAAGCATGTTCAACACCATGCTTAAGTATGCAATGAATTAAGAGGATTTTTTTGACCGGCACATTTGCAAATGGATCCCTTGAATTGGAACTCAACTCTAATGCAACTCCCATAGCACAAACTACAATACTTGCAAAAATGTTCACCTGACAAGGTGATGAACCTTTAGGAGCTCTTAATGTAAGATCTGTCCGAAGGGCGAGGGGGCTATGTTTGGGACTATGCCATGCTTATATTAAGGTGCACGGGTATCGAAAGAGAACCTAATCGAGGAGATTCCATCCTTCGAAATGTGCTCCAAAAAGTAGGATTGGTTGGCTGCAAGAGCATAAGATTGAAAAGCCAATTTGCACTTGAATCGGTCATCTCGGACAAGGTCAAGCAGAGAAAATGAAAGAAGTGCATAATGCAAAGAACGTTTTACACCAAGAGGCTTCTAAAGATTTCGACAAATCTGATCTAGGTGGCGGGGGCTACTTGAAAGTGATAAAGAAGACCATTTGGATCGGGGCATATCTTGATAAGTAAAAAAGTAAAAACTCCACAATTTCTTTTAGAGGTTCAACCTAAGAGATAACCATGCTTGGTATTTGGATTAGGGTGTGATACTGGGAGAATAGAAAACCAAAACACAATAATGTAAACTGACAATCTGTTTCCAAATCAATTTCAACGGATAAGCAATTACAACCACGGAATCCTCTTCTCTCAGCATACTTTGTAAACATCTGCAGTTTTGACCCGGATAAAGTAGCCCCGATTTCATACAAAACCATCTTTGGTCCTTGGCTTGCATGAACATCTAATACAGCGGAACAGGGTTTGAAATGCAAGGGGCTAAAAAGGCGTAGATGGGCGATTCTGAGCTAGTAATAATGCGAGATACACTCTACCTGGCTTATACGCTTGAGCCCATCCACGATTACGAGAAAAATGCTATCCCCTGTTACTCGCCATGTCTATCAGAAAAATGCTTCTGAAGCTTCGGAAAGGAGGTGTTGGGGGAGGCGATATCTGCTCGAGAATATGAGAGCGAGAGAAGTCGATTCAGAAGAGAGACCATATGCCTCGAACCTAAAATATGCCCTTTCGACTCCTGCATGCAAAGGGAGGGTTGTACATATATTTTTCTTGTACATCTCGACAAATACATGGGTGCTAACCATTAAAAAAGAGTAAAAAATCAATGCAGCATGTATGCGCACTCTAGAAATACTTATTAGTACACTCCATCAGATACATTCACCAAATCATAGCAAAACCATAGGAAAAAACAGTATAAAAATACAAAAGAAACCCCCTGTTATTATGCTACATATTCATGTGAAATTCGACGTGAATTCTGTGCTACATTTGGGGAACATGGAGAGAAATCGGACAGGTACTATGCATATAAGATCTTCTCAGTTCTTTCCTTAAGAAATAACTGACTGATTTTTGCAGGAGATTGCTTTAAACTGTGTTAGTGTATAATCACGTAGAGCTGCTACTTAGACCAAACTACATAGAGAACATTGCAATCAAAAAATAGACTCAAGAAGTGATATTATGTCATTCTTTATTTCAAGCTTTATTTTCTTCTTGAGGGCCACCTATAATATTGCTTTGATGCTCGTTTTTCTTCCTTGGTCTCCTGCAAAATATTACGTTATTGCCATGGTTCCAGTTTTATGGATCTGCTTGAGCAACTGTTCACCGAAGTATATTGAATATCAGACACTTTTTCAGAAATGCATTAAGGGAATCTTCTTCTAAGTTTGAGTTGTATCTTCATCTTCTCTGTTGACCACCATCCTTGGGTTCATCTAACTCCTGTGTGAGATCATCCAGCTGCACTCTTTCTTGATAAACTCTCCACCAACATCACCCACCCAATGCTGATCAATATGAAATGTCTTGAAATATGCCTACCTTGAGACCCTATGTCCTCAAACCAGCAGTTAATCTCATTGTACAACACTGAAGATTGACATGATGCAGTGGCAATATAGGTTGCCTCTTGAACCCATTCACTAAGAATAAACTTTGCTTGACTTCCCCCATTTTTAAATTTTCTCAACAAATAACTTGCCATGGAAAGGAGGATGAGTTTTAATTGCGGCTCTTGGAGAATAATCCTGTAGGTCACACTAGTTAATCGTTTGGAAACTTTAAGAACATCAAGGGTTTTATGTACGCATGATTTGCGCCCATACAGTCTCTGTTTGACTACTTATGCCACATGGAACATTTTGTGATGAAATTAATACCTCGATTCTTACAGGGACGTTTTTTAAACCACCTTCCAAGTATCTTCCTCAGCTATTTTATTTCTTCCGTTTGGATGATGCTGGTGATTTTGCCCGGTTGATTAGAGCTTGTCAGTTTTTGCTTCAGTGCTACAGAGAAACAGGTGAATAAACAGATAAACTAACAATTTGAAATACATTCTCTGTGCATCCAATGAAAAGTATAACTGATCAGCATTTCTATTTCTTCTCATACAGGCAATGTTTTGGACGCCTTTAGCAATGGGGAATTTTCTTATGATAAGGGGGCTATTATTAAAGCAACCTTTCCACATTGTAATAGAACTTCAAATTCCACCATCCAGTAGAGACCTTTGTTGGAAAGAATTAAAAAAGATGAAGTGATGGCCAATAGAAAACCACCTTTATAAAATGAGCAGCAGATCATGCAATTCATTTCCAGGTCCACAGATTTTCCACGTATTTATGGTGCAGCTCTTAAATTCTCTGTTTTCACGTGGAGCCTTGGCATTATTATCTGAAGTAGATCCGGAGAGAGATTAATCATTATAGCAACATTTCCACATCGAAATTATAACTTCAAATTCCACCATCCAGTAGCTGAAACCATTAAAAGCGTAATAAACAGTTGGGTCGAATTACTGTAAAATTACGCCTGTTTTAAAACGCATAATTTTGTCGAGCGGCGCCGTCAAGCCTGATAATAGCATCGCCGCCTAATCCTTCCTACGCCATGGCCGCTTCTACCTTCCATCGCCATAGCCCAGCTACTGCTTCTGCTCAACAGTCCGGCTGCTATGGGCTCTCTTGTTCAGCCCGGATCTAAGGACCAAAGCGCACCAAGGCATTCTCTAAATCGCAAGAAGGCAGTCTCCAAAGCTCAGAATCAGAAAGAGGGCACATGACATATCCTTGAAGGCAAAACTTGGTTCGACAGGAAGCTAGGGAGATGAAATTTAGTTTGGCAGGGGCTTGTTGGAGCTAAATATCTGGCGCCACAGGAGATATCCGCCATAGCCAGGGCTTCAAATGCGGATGCATAAAATCGCTTATCTTCCTGATCAAAGGACTTCTAAGAAAAAAGGGTGTTTCCTTCTCTGTTGTTCTCCAATTGCGGCAGAAAACCATCTTCAATCTCTGTGGCAATGGAGCTCACTACAGTAGATTTGACGCCTGCCGCCGGAAACAGAGGAGTTCTGCTAATCGTAGAAGGAAAGGGATTTTGGCTTGCCACCAGAAACAGAGAAAACAGAGAAACCCCTTGCCACGTGTTCGTACGTAATTCGCCCAACTGTTTATTACGTAAGGGAAACTACTTATCTCGAAGATTCCCTCGGGGAATATTCCCGTGACCCGCCCGGACTTCGGCGGCTAGCGGCTTCGCGCGCACCAGGCACCATAAAAATGCGGCGGGGGCGCCTCGGGGAAATTTTCTCATGGAATCTTCTCGAACCGTAGTTTCCCTAGTACATAAAATGAGCTGGGATGGATTTTTAATCTCTGGGCTGTAAAAAAAATCAAGCTCGGCTTGCTTTGATTCATCCCGTTTTACTGAAGCATCCAATCTTACTTCATGCAGCTATTGCTCTATTCCTTTCACCCAGATTTGTATGAAACCATAGTTCTTCTTGCAGCTAAACTTTGTGGGCTACTGCCACATTATTTATGTTTGTAACATAGTTGCAAAATCAAGCCCATTTGCCTTTATTCTAATTGCCGCAAACATGCCTCAACTAGATGCTGTCTCCTGCCCGCTTAGCGTCAGAAAAAAAACCTAAGCTTTATTTTTGCCAAAGACCAAATTTTCCACGATATTGTTTCCATGATAAGTGCTCAAACCATCTGGGCAGCCGCTTCAGTCTAAAAAAATCGGTGAGCAAACCCTTAACCATTGCATTATTTATGTTCTTTTTTAGCCCTAGGTTTGCTTGAAAACAAACATTAGGCATATTATGCAATATTGCACCATAGGCAAAACATGCTAAAAACTTCCCATGTATTTATTAAAGCATGCCTTTCAGATTCTGCATTGATCGTTCACATTATATGATTCAATATTAAGACATGGTATATTCTACGTAAACCATAGAGTCCACAAAGTAATCCATGATGCCCCAACACTTGAAGATATATAGAAACAATAAGCAATTTAGAGCAATGTCCCATTGTTGACCATTTTCTAAGGTCTATTTTAGACCAACATGCTCTAAGGCCATTGCATAATTGGACCTTGCAAGTATTCAAAGGTCATATATTGACCACTGTTAACCATTTCTTAAGGTCTTTTGTAGATAAAAATTCTCTAAGGCGGTTGCATCATTGGGCTTTGAAAGTATTTAAAGGCCATATTTAGACCATTGTTAACTTCCATGCCACACTAAAACCATCAAACTTTGTCCCATACTTTAAACGCACATGCTTAAAAATTAAATTTCAAAAATTTCAAAAACCATCAAACTTTGTCCCATATCATTGCAATCGTGTCTCGCTATTGCAATGGACTTGCCCCATATTCTAGCACATCAAGGTCATTTTTTGCACACTATGTGAGGTCAACTCTGCCTTGAAGAGCACATTTCCTAGAAATGGTCTATACGCATTTGCCATGCCCAAGGTGTAGAGGGAGCACCGATATTGATGCTCCCTCTACACCATTGTTGCCGCATCGAGGATCGCACTTGGGTTCGACTCCCAGCGGTGCACAAAGCCGACGCCAAGTTCTTGTATGATATAACAATCCCTCTTAGCGACTCTTGTGATTCTATTTTGCTAATTGCACACATAGAAGGTTCTATGTGTCAATTTATATGTTTTGGGGAAAATAATATTATATGTTCCCAAATAGGAAGGAGCAAAAACCTAGGTCACAAAATACGTTAAGATGGAGGAAACCGCATTGGGGAGGGGGTTTCCTGAAATAAAACGGGCGGCTTGCGGGCGGCGCATACTGGCGCCGCGCGGGGGTTTATTTCAGAAACCCCGACCCAATGGTTACCTAAATAAATGTCCATTAAGGACGAAATTTTTGCTACGTGGCAAAAAACAGAGGAAAATTTTGGGTCGTCTCTTCCGGCAAGCGATGGAGTGGCGCAGTGAGTGGCGGAATGAACTTTGCAAGCTTGCATCAGATTCGGCGTTTTGACAGAGTTTCTTTTCATGCATCAACATTTTGGCAGAGCTATGGCATAGTAAGTTTCAAGAATAGCTATGGCGGAACTATCGTTTTGTATACGTTTCTTTTCATGCAGAAACTATTCTGAGCTATGGCGGAACTATTCTGGCAGAGCTATGGCATAGGAAGCCCTATTTGCCGTGAAACAAACTAGTATGGCGGAGCTATGGCATCTTGAAAACACAATAAACGGAGGTTTAAAACGGTCGACCTCCATAGCGAGCCATAAAGCGGAACCTCCATAGCCGACCTCCATAGCCATAGCTTTGCAAAGCGGAACCTCCATAGCTGACCGCCATAGCCAGAGCAGTCCAACTGAAATCGGAAAAGCTTCTGGAGGTTTCTTGGCGGAGCTCTGGCGGCGCCGCCTAAGCTCAGGAGCAGGTTTTTTACTGTTTTGAACAAAAGCATAAAAAACCAGAAATTTCGTCCTTGTGGACATTTACGATATGGAAGAAATCGCGGGCGACATGAGGAAAAAAACGTAAAAAATTATGTATTTTTAGGGGATGTTTCTTGCAACCTGAAAATCAATTTCTGACACTCTGATACTCAAATTCCAGCAGTCCTAAATTCCATTTCAGTTGCCCTAACGTAAACGTCCACAAGGACGAAATTTCTGGTTGCCAGAAACATCCCCTAAAAATACATAATTTTTAGGGGATGTTTCTGGCAACCTGAAAATCAATTTCTGACACTCTGATCCTCAAATTCCAGCAGTCCTAAATTCCATTTCAGTTGCCCTAACATCGCACGTGGACTCCCTTCAAAGCAGTGGAGCCTCGTATTCCTAAGCACTTTACAGACCAAAATCACACCTGCTGGCTTACATGGCCAGTTGAAGTCTCTCTTGATAGCTTCATTGATTGCCTTTGGAGTTTTAAAATGTGCTCTTAGAACACTCTGCACATGTAAGTGATCTGCAAAGGAACCCCTTTCCAAGGCAACAGCCCCTGCTATGCATCTTCTGTCACAAAAGGATGATAGGATCTGATAGAAACTGAGAGGCACGTCTTGCCATGAGAGGCCTAATGTGAGAGACACGTCAATTGCCCTCCAACTCATGGAGGAATTGGGCATGGTCGGAGGCTCTTGGGTCTGTCCAGAGCTACATGTGCCATGCATGGCAGCAACAGGCCGGATGCGATGCATCTCTGCACTAGCAGATATGGCAGGCATCGAACCAACAACAGGGATAGCAGCTTGGCCTCCTCCACCCCTCGACTTTCTTGCTGCCTTCCTCAAAGACATAATAAAACAACAAGCACAAAAACAAGAGATGAAGAAGGAGGCGCTCACCTGTTTGAAGGACCACCAAGCACAGCAATCGTCTGCTTTATGGCCATTCCGATACCTGCATGAAATAGAATTAGAAGGGGCATCCGCTGCTCGCCATATGCCTAGGGCCCACGCGGACTCTTATCCACAGCTCCACCTTCGGCATCAAGTTATACACCTTCTTCCCAGAACCCAGATGCTAGCGTCAGATTCATATGATCTCACATAAGAATACCTCTACAAACCTTCTGAAATCTTGAGTTATAAAACTACACTTCTTGATCAAAAGCCCAGGTTTAGCCACCTATCTTTGATCGCACAGATTATCGTTTGTTGTCTATATTATCATTTTGGGGCCGTCAGATGATGACACCTTCTGCGAAATATGCTGGTTGGGAAGATCTGAGCCACCGGTATCGGGTCAGCATGGGGTCAAATTGACCCCCTTTAATAGAAGCGCCACTTACACAACACCATGGCTTCAATCAGTACACAAAACAGGAGCATGTATATACTATATACAGTACTACAAAGCAAATAAACTAATTGAAACGACTATTTTTTTACAACACAAGCGTGGTATATATACATTCATGGGATGACAAAGTACAAAGGAAAGAGGACATAAGCATGAACTTAGTTGCGCAGCTCTTCAGAACAAGCCTGCCTTATGACGCTATCTAATTGCTGGATCTCCTATGACAACGCCGCCTTTGCAAAGCTCATGTGTGACCTAAGAGTATGAAGCTCAGATGTGGCAACTCTGAGCCGCTTCCACGCAACACTGTTCATGGCAATATCAATTGCTAAGTAGAACTTGCGAAGTTGGCACCTGAGAATGCGCATTGAAGCTGCCATCCTATGCATTTCCGTGCCAATATGAACTAGCTGGTTAACAAACTCCTCATCACAAAATGTCTCCTCTAACTCCGGTGGGTAAATCTGAGCATCTGAATGAGAGGCATCAACGCTAGAAATGATCAACGAAGGATCTATGTGCACCACAGGGTGACCTGCACCATCCTGGGCATTCGCATCCACCTCCATTTCAAACCTGCACGAAGAAAAGCAACACGTAAAAAAAACTATACAATCACACAACATCTAACAAGCCTAGCCAACAGACATGCTGTGATCTCATGTGTACACTGGAATGTAATCGGCATAATGATCAAGTATCACAAGCTCAGGGCTGAACGTGTAACGATCCGGGCCACTTGATGGGCCAGTATATGTATAGTATGAGTATATACATGCTTGACATGCATGCAAGTTAGAACAGGATGGAAGATGGAACATGCATGCAAGATAGAACATGCATGCAGCATGGAGACCATATAAGCAAGAGTTTTTTGGAGAGCTTAGTGGAGATTGAAGACATGAAGATTTTTGCAAGAGTTTGCAACGCAAGAAAGTAGAGGAGACATCGAGGAGGCAAAATCTTGGAGATCACGTCATGGACTGCATCAATCATCTTTTTCTTTCAGGTGGGGTTTTGCCGTGGATTCAATTTGAGGTTCCAAATGTTGCCAAAGCTAGATTTGCATATGTTCTTGAGCCAAGCAAAAGCTCGGATTTGCATCATGTTAAAGAATTATTAGAGACTAGATACGTAAGGCGAGATCTTCTCTTGAGTTGTGATCTATTAGCTGGTTCGCAAGATAAGATTATATGCAGAAGAATAAGCTTAATTTGCAATCGTATGGGCATGGAAAAGTAGAAGGTAAATCCAAGTAAAGCGATATAAATCAGGTCGAAATTGCATGGAGAAGGCTGACTTGGGCCTGAGAAGTGTCGATTTAGCATGGAAAACTCAGAAAAAGCAGGATCGAATTTGGAAACTGCCACCATTGTTGCCGGATTTTAGATGTCTGTCTTTTGTTGTTTATATTTATTTTTTTGTTGCTTTTTATATTGTTGTCATAGTATTTCTCAATTGTCTTGTGAGTGTTTAAATAACCAATGGATTAATTTGAGATGGAAAATGCAAAGCATCCTGCAGGTTATGATTGTGGCAAGTATGCCACTTAATGGAAGAATTGGACTTGTTAGAGGAATTGCTAATAACAATTGCTTGCTAGTAATTCTAAAATGGAGTAGAACATGACAGTTTGACCTCCAACATGGCTCCTGAGTAGAAGACTTTGCTTGGAACAAGTAAAGAAGATCCGAGCATGAAGAGCTTGGCAGGCAACATAATCAAGTAGTAAGTACCTGCATTTTTTTTAGTGGTTGAATCTACTTTAACTAAGAAATTATGGAATACAAGGTTAATAATACTAAGGCTAAGGAGTTAATTGTATTATTCTTAGTCTGGGTTTACGATCAGTCGGCAAGAGTTACATGCAGTTGTGGCCTTTAGACTATATGGATTTTTAAGTTGGAAATGCTAGATATTGAGATATGATAGTAGTTTCATGTTTAAATCCCTTATCATGAACATTTTAAAATCATAGCTAAGTGTTCGTAATAGGAATATATAGAGAAGGTTAGAAATTGCCAAAACCAATCATGCAAAAGTTAGAAGGCTAAAAATTGCTGAAAAGAAACCTGCTCACCAAGATTTAAGCACGCTAAGAGGCTAGAAATGCAAATCCGCGCACGGTAGGAGGGTGGAACAAAACACAGCAGAAGCGCAACTGTCAAATCGTATGAAGAAAGGAAGAATAGAGAATTTTGAGAGCGTGAATTGGATTTATATAGGCATAATTAGAAATTTAGGTCTCACTAATTAGCGTGAATATTTGATTGTCTGAAATAACACACCAGGAGTATGGTCTTCCCACCGGGTATAGCATCTAGGGTATATATGGAGAATATTGCATTTAATGCAATAAATTCTCACGGCTACCTTTTTGAAAATCAAAATTTTGATATTTTATATGTCTTTTCCTATTCTTACTGGCTAAATTTTTGATAATTAAAATTTGGATATATTTTAGACGTCATTTCCTTGTTCTTTAAGTTCATTACATTATTGGAAGTGTATGACACGCTTTATTAAATTAGGACTATTGCCACAAATTTTCTTATTTTAAATAATTTTGTTTATGCCCATTGTTATTATTACATTAAACCTATTTCCAAGGAATTTCTTGCTTTTTAAATATTTTGATTTACTTCTATATATTCCATAAATGTACGTACTTTTCTTATGGTATTTAATTATTTCCTACTCATTGACTAAAAAGGGTGCAATTTGTCTAGTCAATGGTACCCCTCCAACTCAAGATGATGTGCAAAATATTGATAAGGGCAATTTCAATGAAGAAGCACCTCCTACCAAGAATGTTGGAGCAAAACAATTAGTCCTCTACAATAGGGTGAAATGGAGGAACAAGCCATTCAATGGACCACCGGAAGCCCTCCAATGGACTACTAAATACTCACACATGACCTTCATTGGACCACAGGTGCCCATCAATAGACCATGCATTTAACTCAATTTTTAATAGTTCTTTAGGTGGGCTATTAAAGGACAAAGGTGGGCTATTAAAGGGCAAAAGTGAGCTATCAAATAGTGAAAAGTGGGCTATTAAGAGGCAAAAATTGGGCCATTGAAGGGGAGTGGGTGAAGGAAGGGCACCCTCCCCTACAACCCTTTTACATCTTTGTTATTTCTTCGATTTCCCCAAAAATTTGGATCACGAGGAGAAGGCGACATGTGTACAATATTTTTTGCAAGTTTGTTAACAAATATTTTGATACCACATAAGATATAGCATACTTATAAAATTATAGCATAAGTATGGGATCAAATCTTGGTTCGGGAAATATTTGACATGTCCTAGGCAAAGTTCCTACACCTCACAAATCAACATGTTTATGATTTTTTCCGCCTACACTTTCCTACAAAAATAGAACCAATATACAATTTTCCTACAAAATAAAAAACAGCAAGATATAATTTCCTTCCAGAATGGAGTAAAGATACAATTTTCTTACAAACTAAATTTAGCAAGTTAATATTTTAAACTTGTAAAATAACAGGTTACATTCATTTATTGTGAATTTAGAAAAGTTGTCAGATGAATGTGCTTAAACCTCGGTATTTCCTGAAAAGACTTTGATGACCAAGACTTAATCTCTTAGACGATGTAGATGCTATGGCCGAGATTTGTTTGCTTCACTGCCATGGTTAAAAGAGGCAAGGGAAAAGGGCACGAGGCAAAAAGGAAGATAGAAAGGATGAGAAAAAGGAAGGGAGAAAAAACATGGGAAAAGGGAAAGGGAGGGAAGGGAAGGAAATGGTAAAAAAAGGTGTGGGAAAAGGCAAAAGGGAAAATTGAAGGGAAAAGGGAAGAATTGAAAAAAAAGCAAAAGGCAACCGGGAAAAAAGAAGGAAAAATTAGGTTAAATGCTTAGGAATACTTTATACCTAGTGATGTTGGGCTTGGTTTGCTAAAAAAGGGTGTTGAAAGCAGACAAACCTCTTATAGTCTATAGCAATGGAGGGCTTGTTTTTAGTATATCACGAGGGTTGTCCAGGGGTCCATAGACCAGAAATGGTCCACCAAACTCTGCACTTAAACCCATATAGATGACAAGAGAGATTCAATTTTACAATATACCACCACTCTTTGAGTCTTCACTTGATGCCTATAAAAATTTCACAAGCAAATGAACTCACCCATACGGTATTATGATTGTTCGAACCTTAAAGAAATTGGTAGTTCTTCTTCTTTATCTGAACCCCCACTTCTAGCATACATCTCAATAAGGGAACTGTCTAACACCATATGTTCCAGTGAAAATTAATATGGTCTAGGATTTCTTCGAGACTTGGCTAGAACACAAATTGGAAAAGAGGAATATCGCCCATGGATCCCCTTTATTAGGACCATATGTTCTTATTTATTTTTTTCACCAACTGGTCAGGTGCCCTTCTCCTTTGAAAAATCGTTGAATTACCCCATGGAGAGTTAGCTGCACCTACGAATGATATTACTAGTATTGCTGGTTCGAGCTTACTTACATCGGCAACATATTTTATTATATATTTTTTATTGATTTATTGAGGTAGAATGGAAATAGTAACATACACATGAAAGAATATATTAAATAATCACTGATAAATCACTTAAGAATTCTCAAAGATTTAGTAAAAGAGTCTATCAGAGTTAGTAGAAATCTAAGGTTTCTGAATATCCATCAAGGTTTTAATAAGATAATCTTCATAATTTATTTTATATCACTGCTTTTTAATATATATTGATGATAGGAGAAATACTTTGTCAGTATGTATATGCTCATACTGCATATTTCTAAGATGCTAATGCGATATTGTGTGATTTTTACATGTACATATTGCCCCATGTTATTGCAACTCAGTTTGCTGTAAGTATAATACAAGACTTGCATATTCTGCATATATAGCCCTAAAAAACTAGCAGATGAAGGCAATCCACCCTTATCCACCTTAGTTAAGCTGTGATACGTCAAAATGCCTAGAAATCTAAACTTATTCAATCTCATCCAATTGCAACATGCAAATGCTCAACAATAGAGCAGGGTTGCCCTTAAGGGGCTATTTATAGCCAAATGGCTATATTTTGAATATTTTCGAAAATGAGATACTAAAGCTGAATAGGTTACTATTGAAAATAAATTATATTCTTTCGCCAAAGTTTTACCATTTCGTCCACCCGCCTTTCTTAAATTAGCCATACATTCTTAAGCTCAGATCTAGAGTTTTGCCTCCAGTTCCATGGATCTAAGTATTTAGGATCATAGATTATCCCCTTACCAACATTGTAGATCAAGTAATTGTTTGCTAGCCCTAGTGGACCATAGTAGAATACTCAAAAAATCAACAACTACTCAAATTTTGCTAAACATAATAGGTTTTTTTAATCCTGTAAGTTGTATGTGAATTGACATCTAATTTATTTATTTCAATTACCACATTAACGTTGGCAAGATTCGCCAGAGTTTCTATGAAATAGTTCAAGTCGCAAAAAGTAATCGTCTACAAAATTAATATAGAAAGCTTATGATTCGCCTCACCTTCTAAATCACGCCTATGCAGATATGGCCTTAAGGGCAACCCTGCAATAGAGTCACACTACCCTATCTGGCTTAGAATTTGCATTAATTCCATATATAGGCTTCGATTTGAGGTCCTAAAGAATCTTTGGTCTTAAACTAAACTTCCATGAGATCTAAACAAACGAATAAGTTGCTCACATCTGATCGCAACTAAATCTACATCCTTTTCATGACAGTCACCTTTCAATCTCTATAATACACATGAACATGAGGAAGACGGACTTCCAAACATACCTGATTTTCAGTTGCTTCATGCAGTCTGGAATGTCAAAGGATGGAGACGAAAGGGCTTTGGCGGAATCGCATGCTATGTTAGAAATTCTTTTGCACACATGATTACCATAATAAAAAAGGACAAAGCAATGCAATGTTTATGGGTTGAGATATCAGGACATCTGCAGAAGTTATACGTGGCTGGATGCTATTTCCTTCCGCGGGAATCACCGATATATAGGACACAAGACATGGACAAAGATGACCCATACCACCATATAGAACAGGACATGTTTATATTTGATGGCACATGGAGATGTCATATTAATGGGAGATTTCAATGGCAGGATAGCAGAAAAACAAGCAAGCATAGTTAACACAGAACATGACCCATTGTGGATGGAGGCTTTGGATGATCATGATATTCAAAGGGGATGGTCTAGAGACACCAGTGATATATATAAACATATTACACCACAAGGTGGGCACCTCTTGAGCATGTGTAACGGTTTAGACTTGATGATTTACAATGGAATTGATAAATATCCCAAATCTGCAGCATGCACTTCAAAAGGACCCTCAGGCGAAGGCCTTAGTGTGGTTGACTTTGTCTTAGCAAAAGCTCATATGGTACAATATATTTCAGATTTCTACATGGCCAATGTCAGGGATTATGACCATGTACCTCTTGTCATTCAAATGCAAGTTGGAAGCAAAGAAAGACATAATGCCAAGTTTGATACCATAAACACAGTGCGCATAGACCATCGCAAAGCTGAAGCATATAAGCGCATATGTGAGAAGAAAGCAGTCGAAACATTGTGGCCAAGGGATGCCAATGGCATAAGCGCAAAGCTCACATCACTGCTTCTAGAGGCCGCTAAACAATGCTTCATGTCACATCGCAAAGCTAAGGGGCTTCCTTGCAACAATTGGTACGATGAAGAATGCAAAAAGAAAAGAAAGGAGTTGCACGCTGCGAACAATGAAAATAAGATATAGATCAGGAGGGAATATTGCAAGCTTATTACAAAGAAAATGGCATCAAAGGCAAATAGTTTTGGTAGAGGAAATGGTTGCTAATCCGAGGAGATTTTGGGCACGTTTAAAACCTAAAAAAAGCACCAATCCTATGACCTGGATATAAGTGACCTAATGGGGCAGCTACATAAACTATATCATATAGATGGTATCGATGGAACCATGCCTAACGATGGGGTGAAACTACAAATAACATTAACTGAGGTTGCCTTGGGGATAAAAAGACTTTCCAATGGAAAAGCTGCAGATGCAACAGGCTTAGTTGCAGAGATGATCAAATGGGCCGACCTTACAATTTATAGCAAAATCACAGAAATGATGAATGATGCTTTAATGAATGGCCTTTCTACTGATTGGCAAGTGAACAGAGTGGCACCAATTTATAAAGCAGGGGATCCACATAACCCTGGTAATTACAAGATGATCATGGTAGATAGCATTTTTGCTAAGTTGCTCGCCACCATTCTAGAGCAAAAAATTAGCACATGGAATGAAGAAAATGATATGAGAGCCAAAGGGCAAGCCGGATTTCGCCTAAATAGATCCACTATTGACCACTTGGTCACTTTCAGAGCAGCAGTAGATATAGTTAAGAAGACAAAGAAACCATGCTTTACGCTTTTTGTAGATCTTATAAAAGCTTTCGACATGGTTAAAAGACGCAATATATATAGCAGAATGGAAAAGTTGGGAGTGCCTCTTGAATTAAAAAATGGGGTCGCTCAGTTGTCTGAAAAGGTAACAATTCAATTGTCATACCCTTTGAGTAATAAATGCAAAGACGAGATTACTAGCAATATGGGTGTTAAGTAGGGTTGTGTCCCTTATCTCCAACCCTTTTGGGGCTTTATATAGATGAATTGGAAGATTGGATGGGATGCAATCGCGGAGATGGTACCTCCATTGCAGGATATAGTATCTTATTGCTCCTATATGTAGATGACATAGTGCTTTTTGCTAGAATCGGCTGCTGCTATGCAAAGACATCTAGATGCTTTCTGCCAGAACTCTGAGCTACGAGTCAATCTAGACAAGACCAAGATCCTCATCTTTGGGACGCGGGTACGTGATTATGATTTCTTTTATGAAGGAAATAAGGTATAAATTGCATTTACCTATAAGTACTTGGGACTCATAGTTGATCATAACTATAGCTGGAGTAAAGCAGCAGAACAAAGAGCAGATGGGAGGTTGAAAGCATTGTATGCTTTGCAGAGGAAATGTAAAAAAGCAGAAATTTTTTATTGGGGACTAAAGAAAAAACTATATTATGCACTTGTCCAAAGCATCCTCCTATATGGATGTGAGGTATGGGGGCCATGTCTTTCTCTAGATGCTTGGAAGAGGATCGAGAAGATACAACAGAAATTTTGATAACAAAATTGGGCTGTAAAATGCAAACACCTTATTCTATGCTATTAGCAGAAGCAGGCATGATGCCCCTCGAAGCAGAAGCATTATGTCAGACATTGAGATATGTGAAAAAGGTGCTCAAAGATGGACGACAATAGTCTTCTCTGCCTTTCTATGAGTCAAAACAGCCAACAAGGTTGGTATACAAATAATCAAGAGTGGCTAAGTAAATAGGGGACGTCGTTAGATGAAATGCCTAATGAAGGGAATAGCATAAGAGCTTGGGTACACGCAAACGTGCAACGGAAATTATAGCACACCGCTGGCACGAAAATGGACTTTTATAGGAGGATCATAAATCCGTCCTTGCAAGAAGCATCGCACCTTAGCAGAAATCTCTCTTCATACAAAAGGCAAACTGTGTGCAGACTAAGGCTTAGCTCTCATCATTTGGGATTGGAAGTAAGTAGCTCTCATCATTTGGGAGTGGAAGTAAGAAGATGGGGGAACCTTCCTAGATGTAGAAGAATATGCAAAGTATGCGGCTGTGACGAGATTGAGGATGAAGAACATTTGATACTGCTTTGACCTGCCTATTAGAACATAAGGCATAGATTCCAGTTCACGAATGTTAAAACCCTTCTTGAACTTTTTACACTTGAAGCTACCACTATTGGAGACTTTTTAATAGAGGTGCTAAAAATGCGAGAGGTGTCTATTTCAAATTATAAACATTTACTTGATTTATATGATGAAAATGAGAGTAGAGAGTCCAATGATGCCTCCATTGAAGGCACTTTGGAAATAGAACTTGCATGATTGACGATTGTACATATTTCCTTACTGTTATGCCTTTTAGACCTGATGGTCTCAAAGATGAAATAATCAACATTCTATTATATTCTAATTCCATCTTTCAGGTTATTATGTAGCAAATCATAGACAACATCTTGAGTATTATTTCCTTGTCCAAGGAGCTTACGTAGACATGACTTCACAAGCTACCATCCCTGCATAGAATTTAAGAACCAATGATGTGTATCAAAGTAATTCAATCCTTGCCTTAGGAGCTGACCTAAATTTATTACGAATTCTATAAAATTCTAGACTCAAACCATCCCACAATAGAAATAGAAACGTAAATAAACGTAAAACGAAACGTAAAATAAAAGCGTAAACGTAAATAGAAATACTACTCAATCATGTATAATACTCAATCGCAATTCCAAACACAACAAATGATTCACATATCAACCTTAGCACAAACCACTATTAGACGATGTCAACCAGCTCACAAAAAGGGATAAATGATTCACGTAAACCGCCGGTAGTCGAAAATTCCTGGATTTTTGACTATTTGTTTAAAATGGGTATTTTTTGGTCTTGAGGTTTATCGGCGGCGCCGCTTAGAGTGCCGCCAAAATAAAAACAGGTACAAGAAATCTTTGCAGTGACATAGAAAATATAGTATTCATAATTAATCATTCTCTTATCAACAAATCAACAATTTCAACTTTACAGATTGAAACAAATTGTGAATCCCTTTCTGTAGAGGAGATAGACGACGCCACCAAAAAATGCATGCCTTACCAAAAATGCATGCAGCAACCAGCTTCTTCCCCTGCTTCTGCTACTAGATAAGATATGAACCCCAAATAACAAATTGTGAAGCCCAAGATATTTCTAGGGGTTGCATCCGCCGGAAGTTAATCACGGCATAAACTTTCTGACAGACATATATCTGCATATTTCCTCCATTATACCATCTAAATCGAAGTTCTTTAACGCGTCGGATACAGGCACCATAGGCGAGGCCAACCAAAAATCGCGAAGAACCTATAGAAATCGAGATATCATGGAGAAACTAAAAGAACGTAAGAAAAATCGAAGATAAAGATCCAAAGAACCTCGAGAATCAAGGTTGAGCAAAAAATTAAGAAACTCCTCCATTTAAAACAAATAATCGCTCGGCGTTAGCCCTAAGCTCCAGCCAGACAAGGAAAAGCAAACAGTTAGCGTTTCGCCGGCGACGAAGATCGCCATGCTCGAAGCTCCGGAACTCCGCCATCGTCGCACGAGAAAAGGAGAAAAATAAATGAGAACTAGAAAAAAAAATATTTGCCGGCCACATCACCGGAATTTTCGACTCCCGACGGTTTACGTGAGGGAGCCTGCCGGCTGTCGAGGTTTCCGGCGGCGGCGCCGCCTGCCGGTTTACTGCCGGAAACCTCTCCAGCCGGCAGGTTCCTTAACACAAAACCATTATTAGACGATGTCAACCAGCTCACCCGATAGAACTCCTCCATCAAAAACAAGGTGGAAAGTGATGCTGACCGACACACTTTTTAGGACAACCCAAAAACCCCACAAAAACGACAACTTCATTACATATAATGAGCCAAAGTTTAACTTACTACACTTGAATTACAAAATAAGGATGCATAGAAATTGTATTCTAAGCTAATATAAAATATCTTTCTTCCTATACTATTTCCATAAATATTTACTTTTCTCTTATTAATATGAGATTCTTTGAAAAACGCGATATGTTCAAAAAAGGGATTGATTGTCAATTGATGAGGGAGTTCCTCATAACTATCTGTTTTAGAAGCACTACATCAGCACTAACACAAATCCTCTCAAAATTTCACAAATAAGTACGAATGAACAAACACGAAGGCATATTTGCATGAAGCATCTGCGTCTCCTAGGCGAGATATAAGAGCCAAGAATTCTAAGATACCCATGAAGCATATCTTGTCCATCAAAATAAAAAACCTGCAAGATAATTTATCATAAGTAGAATAAGAATGCTGTCTCACAAAGACTATCCATGAGGTTTGGATGTATACAATGACAGATTTAGATGATAAGAGTGTGACTGCTGGTCACAGTTAAAATATCTGAAGTAGAACATCTCAATGATAATAACGTATTAGACTCTAAGGCATAATAATAAAGTTTTATTCGTCACTTTGGCTTAGGTGGAGTCTCATAAGACTGCAATGTAAAGATGAACTGACCATAATGCCTTCAATTAGGAAAAGAAGTAAAGACGAACTGACCCAAGTGCATGTCCTACACGTACACATTGTAGGGCACCTGTATGGATTAGATTACTGTCCATGTAAGTAGCTAGAGAATATTTTTCTGCTGGGTATCTGCCCCTGTATCTACTCGATCTTGCTATTTCATTTTGGTGACAGATCCTTGACAAGCTATCTGCCTCGTATCTGTCAGTATATTCATGGCTATCTTTTAACCCCAACATAACCCAAAGCTCAAACACTCTGATCTCTCATGACAATATAGAACATTACCACAGCAAGGTTTAAAGTAAAATTCCCTGGATAGCATAATTTTGCAGTGGCATGGCTGCTGATTACGTGATATAAAGTCTCTCTTCAACCCAGATTTACTCTAACCATAGTTTAACTGGGAAAGAGGGCATAAATATCGACAAAAGGTTCCTAACTCTTGGCTAAGAAGCAACATAAATACAAAAACTTACAGGTGCACTATTCAGGATAGCAATTGCTGCTGAGATGTTGAATAAATATGTTAATAGCTTTTCAAGCACTTGAGGAAGCCAGTAGGGTGCAGAATAGCTGCCTAGAGAACGGGGTAGGTAGTTACCAAATTGCAAAGAGAAAAGTAAGTCCCCTACTTCTCCAACAAATATCAGCTCATTCTTACAGTTGCTACTGTCATTTGAATGCTGGCACCTTCTGAAATTCTGTGGTATAAAATCTAGAGTTACAAAGACTTCACCAGGAGGCACTTTGGGCTTCATACAGACCTGCATCTGTAACAATTGCCATACATGATGAGAAGACATCAAAGAATTCAGGTTCCAAGTATATCTGCTTACCAATGGACAACTCATTGTCCATGTAAATCCGCAGGGTGGATGTCTAATGATATTCATGGCTCGAAGACAATTTACACGTCCTGTCTCCACAGTCTTCCCTTCTTCTGAGTTAAGAGGCGGAACTTGAGAGAATGGGAAGGAATCTGAGGAGCAAGTGTGATTGTCTACTAGCTCAGTTCCATTCAATACGTCTAATGGGACACAATATCCGCGACTACTAAATTTTTTTGAAATATGACCAACACCCAAAGCTGAATGTGTCTTTTCTTCGCTCAATTTGAGAAGATTTTCCACTAACTCCTGAGAGCTGTGTACTGAAATCCCATTCACTTCTTTAATAGCATCTCCAATTTTTAGATGTGGAGAAAGAGGCGATTGAGGAGAAATACTGCACACCTGCGGGTCAACTAGAATACAGTTACTTAAAATTTAAGAAATGGAGTTCCAGAGATGAATAATCAGCATGGACAAGTTACATACCAAAACCCCCAAATTGTGAGAATAAAATGGAAACAATAGCGATGGAAGGGACTGCAAAATCAACCAGCATCCTGCACAGCACTGGAGTAGCAAACAGTAAAGTTTAAAAACAAAGGGATTTTAAGAAACAGAACAAATCTGAACAAAAGAAAATAGGAAGACGAGAAAACAAAGAGCAATGTAAGCAATTCAAAATATGGAGGCTGACCAAACCATGCGGCCGATGGTAAACTTTAAACTTCCTTGAGGCAATGCTTTAAGGAATCATTATGGAGCAGTTGCATTGATATTCATTGAAATTATGCTCGGATCTAAAGGTAGGAAGGAAAACTCACATTAAAATCATTGTACATTAGCCACTGGATATTCCTTTTCTTGTTACATAATTCCTTTGGTACCACCATAAGTAGAAATGATCATCTCATCCAGGTTACCATTCATTATGGATTTTAATGAACAATCCCTGGAAGCAAAATTTCAAGACATGCATGCGTGATTGTTCACATCTTTCTATGCATAAACAAAATTAACTTTGAAAGCTGGGGTGAAGGTAAAGAAAAGTCCCAGAAGGACAAAAGTTCATCCAAAGTACCAAAAAATGCCTGCTTTCTAATAAAAACGTGGAGCCTCTCATACCAGAATGAAAACTCTAAAGGCCAGACATGTCCAAAGATTTTATGGGACGTTCTACAAGAAAGTTAAACTAATGAATATTTAAGAAAGTTCCAGAGGAGTCTAATTCATACCATTATGTTATGCCAAACACCTGCACAATAGATACGAAGAGCACGCAAGGGTGATAAAAGTTGTAAAGCTTCAGTATCCAAGGCCACCAATGCACCAAGAAAAATAACGGCCACAAAAGCTGCCACATGCTCCACATGGACCCCTTCACTGTCTTTTAAATACCAGATCAATCTCATCATTACTTACACAAGCACTTATGAGTAAAGAACTTAAAAGGTTGCCTAGTGATGAGACCTGGTGGCAGCAAGCGCATGACCAAGTTCATGTAATGCGATTGCAATAGCTGTTCCAAATGAAATGTATCCTACATCAGCCCAAGGCACATTTATGCCAGGAACCTGCAAAGAGGAGCAAAGAATGAGCTCGCATACACAACTTCACCTCAGAAAACATAAAGACTGGGGAACATGCCTGCCATTAGAGAATGTGAATTTGGTTATAAGTTATTATCATATCAGAATATTTTACAAAATAGTTTTCCAATAACATATATGCTTACAACAGGGCTGATAAGATATGAAGGTTCTTCAACGGATGCTGTCCTAGACAAAAACAAAAGGGCCTTACTAGAATCCAAAGCAAAAACCTGTCATAATAAAGATCAGTATTGCAGATCAATATTAGTACTTCATACATGCAGGTACACTTAAATATTTTCTGACATGAGAATAATACCATACCAAGACAGCAGCAAGCATTGTTAATATTCCAAAAATCACTCCAGCGCTAAACCAAACATGTAAAAACCTATACATGCAACCAAGTTTGGTGAACCCAATATTCAAAAATCAACATACACTAATATGTGTAGATCTTTTGAATTTTCTCTAAAAAAGACATTCATTTGATCGTCTTGCATCTTGCCTTCATATCTACTTTCTAAAAGCTTGATGACAATAACACGAAAAGAATTAGATCAATCTCACACTGGAGATTGACAGCCTGAAAACAGTATGGCTGCAGCTAAGTGGAATATATAAACTTATATAAAAAATTAATCTAACAAGGATAAAAGCAAGAACTGACAAAGAAATCTTACTTTGAGTGCCGTTGCCCAAAGGTGTACAGGAACTTGTTAAAGAGCAGTGTCTCTTTTACCACAACACTGTCAGGGAAAAAAAATAATCACAAAAGCCTTGGTTAACACCTTTGAAAATCTTGGGGACCAATAAACTAGACCTAAGTCAAATTGGTCAAAATCAGCATACTGATGGATCTAGCCAACCTCCCCCCAACAACACCCCACCCCACCCTCTCCTCTAAACCCAAAAAAAAACCAAATAAAAGGTACATGTTGAGCAACTGTGCTGATAAGAGCCTTTATCTTGTGCAAAAACTGCTCTTAGGTGAAGCAACGGAAACCCATAAACAAGTACGTGTCTTTCGGTTAGTTCTTTTATGAGACCGCCTTAAATATTACCTTTAGTTGTACTTTTGAGAAGATCAATATCATGCCTCTAATATTCCTGCAGCTGTAGTTTGCGGAAATGCTGAGACTTTTGGACATCTTTCAGAGAGTTTTGTATATGCTGCCCAATAGCTTGTCACTCATAACAAGATATGAGAGCTTTAGTGCACTCACATTTTCTAATACTAGCTGGCTGAAATCACTGATACTTTGTTCCATGACACACAAAGCTGCCACTTTTTCCAGTTCCACTTGAACAATAAAAGACTGCATTTCGAATTACTATAGAATGGGATTGAAACCTATAGGCCGATTATCATCAGCTTTCTGCTCTAGATAAGTAGAAAAACATTATGTAATCTGTGGCTCAGAGGCATTTCTCATTCAGAAACAATTGAAAGCATCCTGAGCATTTCCAAACAATTTTGCTACTCGAAGCATGAATAGGACACGATGATGAATCTTTATCCTATAATTATCTTGCTTCTATAGAAGATTCAGACATTGAAAGATTTCCAATATACATGACATCAGAAGAAATTTGACCATGACAGAGGTGTGAGTACAAATGGCATATAGTTCATCAAGTCCTCAGCTATATCCATAGATTCCGTTTGTCTAAGAAGGCAAATCATGCAGTTGTAATGCTCCATAGTTTGTTTGATGGAATAGTCTTGACTTAAAGACACAAAGAAATAGCAAGCTTCATTAGTTAATCCACCATGTCTGCATGCAGAAAGAATGCTAACAAGAGAAACAACATCTGGAGCATGGCCGTCGGAATGCATTTCATGGAAAAAGCGCAAGGCTTCTCCTCCATATCCATGTTGTGCATGAACAGAAGTTATTGCAGTCCATGAGATTGCATTTCTTGGAAGCATTCTTTCAAAACAGGCTCGTGCATCATGCAGCTTTCCGCAGTTACCATACATACTAATAAGAGCATTACTAATATATACATCTGACTCATATCCATACTCAATAATGAGACTGTGGATGCACTTACCCTCTCCAAGCATTGATTGACTCCCACATGCATCAAGAAGACTGACATATGTAAAGTTGTCAGGCACCATATTCTCCAATAGCATACTTCTAAAGGCACTGAGAGCCTCTCTCCCATGCTTGTGCAGAGCACATAGAGAAATCATGACATTCCATGACGGTGTGTCCTTCTCATTGATTCTATTAAATATCTTCCACACATCCTCCATGCTTCCAAGCTTGCCATACATGTCAACTAGGGCAGTGTCTATAATAGAGTCTCCGTTGAGTGCATTATGGATAAAGCATGCATGCAACTTCTTCCCTTCGGCTAGAACTTCACATGCAGAAAATATAAGAGAAAAGGTGACTTCATCTGGAGCAATTTCTAACAAATGCATTTGGTAGAAGTGTTGTAACGCTTCATGATACAAACTATTACATAGAAGAGCTGTGGTTACGGCATTCCATGAAATCACATTGCGGTCTTGTAGTCTGTGGAAAATTAATTGAGCGTCCACGGTGCTACCACATCTTCCATACATATTAATAAGACAAGTTCCTACATCAGCCAACTCAACCCCATTCTTTATAATGCATGCATGGACCATACGGCCAGAAGGGAGGAATTTACCACTAGTATATGCGTCAACAAGTGTGACAAATGTAACCTTGTTTGGGCGCAAACTTTGGAGCTGCATGTGAAGCAAACATTGAATTGCAAATTTGTCGTATCCATGCTGAATGCACAACGCCACCATAACTGTCCATGAGACAACACTTACAACAGGCATATGATCGAATACAATTACTGAACCCTCCCAACTTCCACATTTTTTATACATATTTAGAAGAGCATTCCCTACAGAAATCTCTGCATCTAACTTGATTGCAAGAATGAAGGAATGTACCCATTTGCCCACAGCCAGTGCACACGAGCCAGAGAACACATCAAGTATAGTAATAAAAGTGACCCTGTCTGGCATCATATGTCCTGATACCATCTCCGAAAAGAGTTGGAGTGCTTCCATCCTGTGCCCATTTTGGGTATATGTGGCAATGATAGAATTCCAAGACACTATGTTCAATTTGTCCGTCTTAACAAAAATATCCCAGGCAACTCTAGGGAGCCCAAATTTTCCATACATATTCAACAACATATTCAGAACAAATATATCCATTTTGAAATGACTGAAAAGAATGCAGGCGTGTATCTGCTTGCCATGACATGGCATTGTACACTTGGAAACTACATGCAAAACACTCATAATAACTCGCTTGTCTGCAATGATACCTTCCTTTGTCATTTCCCAATAAAGATCAATTGCTCCTTTGCCTAGCCCATTGTGCCCATATGTTTTAATCATGGCTGTCCATGATCTTGCATCATGTTTTGTGATTCTATCAAAGACCACCTTAGCATCATTGAATTGGCTAGATTCACCATATGTGCTTATCAGAGCCGACTGGATTGCCATGTCGGAATCAAGTTTGCTATTGACAATGTGGGAGTGTGTAAATCTAATTTTTGATTGAGATAATTTTGTGTCAAATGCATTAAGGATGGTAATGAATGTGAATGTATTAGGTAAAATCCCTTCCACTTTCATATCATAGAGAAGCTCTAAAACATCTTGACTCCTAGCATATACTCCGATCATAGTATTCCAGGAAACCACGTTTCTCTCAAACATATTATTGAACAGCGTGCAAACATCCCCAATGGATCCACATGTGGCATACCCCTGCAGAATATTCCCCATGGAAAAGTCCCCGCTAGCACCTTTGATAATGCTAGCATGGGCTCTTTTTCCTTTGAACAAACTTTTTTCACGAAACTTACCCAAAAGATCATAAGTCGTTGAATCTAAAGCTTTCCTCTGACATTCTTGCTCTAGATTCAAATGTGAGCTGCAGATATTCTCTTTGATTGAGGTACAACTTTGAGGGTGTTCAAGCTCTCCTGTAATAATCTCATGAAATGAACAGCCAAGCTCCACATCATTTTCCCGAATAGATTTGCCTCCAAAGTTGTAGCCTTGTCCCCCTCTTCTTGCAGAAACATAAGACTTAATCCACGTCAATAGTTCCCACAAACTTGGTTACCAACCCCTCTATACTAGATGTAAAACAGGATACATGTGAGATATAGGCACGTATTTGATGGTTACAGGTCCTACTTGGTTCTGTATCATGTCATTCGTGAGGGAGAAAGGAAAAATGATATTAGGAGGGAATTTAGCCTTCTACCTAGGTAAGCAACAAGCAAGGTTATGGAGAGCAGACACTTACAGGTAAGAAAGGACCCGGCCTAGAAACTGAGAAGAACGACGCACGGTGGCTGAGGCCATCAGGCCCCCCGGCCGAGGAATCATTGCTGCAGGATCTTCCGCCGAACTTTAGAACCATGATGCATGATGATCACCTTGGTTCGATGTCGATGGATGGAATTGCATTGCTCTGTTTTGAATTGGTGTTCGAGCCAGTGGCCGTAGTTTAGGATCTTCCAAGTCTTATTTGCTCTACTTTGGTTGAGGAGCAATCTAGGAGCATTGTGTCAAAGTCTGCAATCTATAGATCTCCATGTCATGACATAAAATGGATCTTTGGAAAGATAACTTCTTGTGTTATCTTGATATATGGATGTTTCTTCAAGGTGCTAGCTATTTACAATGGTTAAAGCCATGCTAAATCTTGGTCATTGGGAGAAGATATAACTTGAGATATGCCCAAAAACCTAGAATCCTTACTACTATCTTGGCAAACCTATTTCTACAAGACCAAACGTACAAAAATATCGTATAAACCTAAACCAAATGCCATAAACACCATGTTGCCCCATATTATTGTAGAAATAAAATGTATGTACTCCAATCGACCAAAACCCTAAATAATTAACTAACCTATGGCCATTAACCTATGGCCACACTAACCACTATATCCTATGGCCACATTAACCTATGTCCACACTAACCACTCTAACCTATGACCACATTAACCTATTACATTAACCTATGGCGACACGAATCACTATAACTTCTGGCCACATCAATCTATGGCTACACTAACCACTAGAACCTATGGCCACATTAACCTATGGCCACTCAACCACTAGAATCTATGACCACATTAACGTATGGTCACTCAATCAATAGACCCTATGGCCACACTCAACCTGGACCCTATGGCCATATTAACCTATAGCCACACTAACCACTATAACTTATGGCCACATTAACCAGGAGATCATTGAGCCAGTTGACACCCTCTTGAGGCTGCGAGACCTTATGTTGCAAGAGGCCCCAGCACAGCCACCTGAGGAGCTATAGGACCTCGCGTCCCAAACATTAACATGGTCGATATTCCCTCAGAATCGGATGAAGAAGTTTATGACAACAAAAACCATCTGCAGGAAGAAAAGCAAGAAGTTAAGAAAGAGGAAGTTGCTATGGACCTCGACAAGGAGGTAGCCACCTCTATCATCCCAGAGGTTAGTGCTTTGGGAAATCACATTACCCACTTCTTCCTCTCAGCTTTTAAGCAAGGACATGTCATTTTTGTGGCGCGAGATCTGGCTTCAGAGGCAGAGGCATCATGGTGGGCACTCCGTGCGTTATCCACCCTGGCCGGCCATAAGAAGCTCCCCCATCGCGCGCTCACATATGTGCTCGTGCGACGGGACTTCGCTTTGACCGCCCTAGAGCAGGACATCACGCCATGGATGAGCATGAAGCTCCTTGTGGCCGCTCCTTTGGCCACGACTTATCCTCTGGAGATTGCTTCGGTCGCGGCCCGTACTATCAACCCCGGTGTTACCCTACTTCGACACCACCAGCCTCCTATGCTGATGGAGCATGATGCAGGACCTAGCTCCTGAATATAGTTTTTTTAATCATAGTGTATGGCCCTTGGCCATTATGATATATGTATTAATTACACAGGCACTTGTATGCCATTTTTAATACAAATTTTGGTGTCTTATGATTGGTTGTCTCTCTCTTTAATGAATCCCTTGTATGTAAATTACAAGTCATTGATTGTGCACCTGCAGGCTCTACTGCAGGGACAACTACGCCACGTTACACCACTAAGGGGTGGGAAATTGTCACGTTTCTTTGGGACAGAGCCGTCCACGACTTACGACGCACCATGCGAAGGAGTCGGTCCTATTGGAATAACAGATATGAGGAAGCACTTTTCGATGTGGATGATCACCTTTGGGAACTATATCGAGCAATGAATAATTTGTTCAATCTCTTGGTCGTAAGCCTGATCATGGAGTACTAGGATATCATCCTCCAGGCTTGGCACAAGTATAATCTGCTGTGGTCAGTAAGGGATAGTACCCTTCATTCGATATTGAATCCCCTCACATCTCTAACTGACTATACTTATGTATAAACATCTTGTATAAATAAAATTTCACATTCTGTTTATCCATTTGAGCACTATATTAAATGTAACATTAATTTCTACTCTAATATCAAGTATTTTCTTCCTAATGGTGTTATTACGACAATGCTTGAATGTTGTACTTATCTCAATCTTATTTCTATTTTAGATGGTGCACGTCCCCCTCCATGGGCGACACCCGTGCAACCCAGTCGTCTCACTCCAGAACAAGAGCTCATACTTATGAAGCGCCAGCTTACTAAGCTCCAAGCTTATGTACTTCAGAATAATCCATCACCAGTGCCACAAGAGTATGGCCCTGAAATTCCCCCTATAGCAAGTCATCAGCCGCCACTACCACCTGCACCAATACCTGCTCCAGCTACATCCACATGCTCAAAGCATACATCTGATGCCAGTTCTAAATCGTTCAAGTCATTGAAGTCCTCTGAGTCAACAGATGATCATGCAAAGTCCAAGAAGAAGGACTATCAGAAAACCATAGACTCTGCCATTACCAGCATTTGGAAGAACCGTAAATTGGCCCAGTTCTCGGGCAAGACCAGGTCGGATATGGATGTCGAATCCTGGTTAGATGAGATGCATGAATTCGGCAAGTCCAATGGAATGATGGAAAGGATATCGGCAAAGTTGCCACCACTGACCTCACAGGGTCAGCCCATATTTGGTGGAAGGGATATGCCCGTTCTCATGGACTGACTCGAGGCAGGTGCCGATATAAAGTTTTTGCCAAAGCTTTCAAATATCACTATGTTTCCAGAGCTCATTGCTGCCAACAAATTCAAACTTTTTGCCGTCTGGAACAAAGGAATATGACATTCCAAGCATATACAGATGAGTTTATGCGTTTATGATTGTATATTCCTGGGATAAATGAACGCAGGGCCGTTGAGGGGTATATTGTGAGGTTATCCCCTACTCTCAGGAAAACGGTCCGAGCCATAGACCCCAAGACAGTAGCAGAAGCTGAAGCTAAGGCTCTTAGCTTGGAGGAGGATAAACTTAAGTATCAGCCGCCATGTCCTTCTACCTTGGGTCAGAACATGGGCTATTTGATAATGACATAGACATTGCTATCATCGCGAGTGGGTTCTACAAAGAATTCTCTATGTTGTAACTCTTGGTGGTTTACAAATTATGGAGTTCCTATACATATACAAAATATCTATTAGTTACCGTAACAAAAATACCAGAATTATATACAGAATTGTGATGCTTCCTATAAAATATACGGCACCCAGTCGTACACTCCGTAGGAAATCCCCCATCCGGTCCTTCGACCGCACGGGCCCTCCGTCTATCCCGCACTCTAGGGTATCCCTAGTGCGGGAAGGGAAGATGGAACCCCTCCTGCCTCAACGGACCGGGGAGATGCAACCCTGAGCCATCTCGATGGGTGATACCATGAGATTGCGTATCCAGAAGGCTACACTACCACCCCAATTCTGGGTCCACACCTAAAAACAACAGTAACAAAAAGACCACATGTCGTTGTTCCAAAAAATATACATGTGGAGGTGTGGTTTATTAAGGAGGTGGTGTAGTTTTTTTTATGGAGCTATAGTTTTTTTTTTTTTGAAGGTGTGGTCTTTTTTTGAGGGGGTGTTGTTTTTAAGAAGGTGTTGTTTTTTGAGGTGTAGTTTTTAAGTAGTCATTTTTTATGGAAGTATAGTTTTTTGAAGTGTGGTTTATAAGGAGGTATAGTTTTTAAGTGGTTGTTTTTTAAGGAAGTATGGTTTTCTGAAGTGGTATGATTTTTTTTAATCGAGGTGTTGTTTTTTGAGGTGTCGTTTATAAGTGGGTGTAGTTTTTAAATAGCTGTTTTTTAAAGAAGTATGGTTTTTTTAGTGTGGTTTATAAGCGGGTGTAGTTTTTAAGTGGTTGTTTTTTAATGAAGTATGGTTTTCTGAAGTGGTGTAGTTTATAACTAGGTGTAGTGTTTAAGAAGCTATTTTTAAGGAAATATGATTTTTTTGGTGTGGTTTATATAACTAGGTATAGTTTTTACATAGCTATGGTGTGGTTTTTAAGTAGGTGTAGTTTTTAAGTGGCTGTTTTTTTTACAGAAGTGTGGTTTTCTGAAGTGGCGTACGCAGCTATTTCTTAAGGAAGTATGGTTTTTTTGAGGCTATTTCTTAAGCAAAGCACCACCACCTGGAATATTATTTGTTGCTCAACTTTGGGAATGTATCGTATTGTTTTAAATTTGTGAAATATAACTTCAATGGTTAGATCCAACCACTACAAGAGAATGAGCATTTTTGTCAGAAAAATCGTCAAACTGTCTAGAGAGATTTTTGCCTGACGTACAGGCTGACGAACGTACTGACGATTACTATTTTGATGCTTTTCCTGACGATACTACGTCAGACATATCGTCACATAAATCGTCAGAAGCCTTCGTCAGGTTAAGCGTCACATTAATCGTCAGAATATACGTCAAATATGTATCGTCAGAAAAAGCGTCAGAATTTCGCGTCGAATATGCGTCGAGAAAAATGTCGATATAAATCGATATATCATCAGATTTTGCGTCAGACTATTCGTCAGATATTGCATCAGACTAATTGTCAGATGGTGCTTTTCTAGGCGCTATTTAGATGAAATTTGATGTTTCACAAAGCTCCTCGATCTGTCTAATGATGTATTATTTAATTAAGCTTGATTTAGTTCCGGGAGGGGGGGCGGGAGGGGATTAATTTCCATCCCTAGCTAGTATTGTAGGTTTGAGCTAACACAGACCCCATATTTAGACGTTTATGGGACACTTAAGACACTTAAGAATCTATCCAATAGACTTACAAGACTATATTCATACAGTAACTTGACAATTTTATAATCTTGCTAGAGTTCCTCGGGGACAGTCGGGGACAATTTGGCATCTCTAGAGACATAGAATTTGTTATATGCATGCAATGTCTTTGTATTTTATGGTTTAGTAAAATACTTGTAGGGCATACTGGAAATAAGTTAGGGTGAATTGCCCTTTAGATTTGCTAGATGGATACTATGCCAGGAGCCGCATTTGCTTGGTTGCATGGTCTAAAGATCGTGGTCTTAATTTAATACTATGGCTTTAAGTTCATATTTAAAGGTTGGTAAGACCTTCAAAATTTTATAATGGTTGAAAAACCTATCTTTATCTACCTTGAAAAATTGGCTCGATAGTTGACACTGAAAATGGTATATTGCATGTAAAGAATGCAATATGTGGAAATTTGATGCCTTGGACATTTTGCGCATAGCCCTAGAGTTGTTGGTGTAGGTTATTATTTAGGCAACGTTACCAGGACTCTAATCTGACTTTAAAAGAGATGTCACGTGGATGTGGTTAACTTTTACTTTCTAGTTCATGTCTCCATGCATGGACCTGACCGTGCACAAAACTGTGGTTCTCAAACGGGGAGAATCCACCCGAATGGTGCGCCCATAACCGGTATTGCTTGTGGAGATTTCCAGTAAACCGGAAGGGTTCACCGGCTAGAGAAAAATCAAGGTGTCGACTGAAGCTTTCAGAAATCCTCCGCCCTTTCTGAAAATTCGGAGTTAGCTTCGAGAAAAACTTTGCCACGTCGCAAAGTTAAGTTGTGTTGGTATTGCGTGAACCTGGACTTCGACTTTTTTTTTCGAAGTCAAGTGAGGCAACCACATGGGAACGTTGCCTTTGGCCTCAAAGTGTCATAAGCTTATGACCTTGATAAAAGTTTAATAGTTTCCATTGCCTTTATAGGATATAAAAACTAATACTGGTGTATTTCTAACCTTTGAAAACCTTATGTCACTTCTGGATATTGATTTAGGGCATGCATAAACCTTTAGGTTAAAAATTGATTATGGCCAAGACATGGTGCCGACATGGTTAACATTGCATTTGATTAGTCTTCTTGAAGGCCAACAAGAATGCTCAAAGGAAATAATGTAACAACTTCAAATAAATCTCACAATATGCAGCAAGACTTGGGGCAGATTTATGAACGCTTGGCCAAGGCGGAAAAAGAGTTGAAGATGCAGTTGACCACTAATACTCTTCAGTGATGTCTCTTTCCCTTAACTCATTTTTGGTGGGAACACATATTGTAGTCAATTTTGTTTGCCTCAAAACTTAGATGTGTTTATGGTCCTTATTAATTGTTGTTTTTGCAGTGGAATTGAGCCATCCTCAACAACTATTGAGATTAAAAAGGCATGTAAAAAACTAGCATTGAGACATCATCCGGACAAAGTAGTACGCTTCCTGTACTACACTTGTTTTATATTCTATTATTTATGAACTCTGAAGAAAAAAGATCTTGCTGACGCATACATTTACTTCAGGTATTCTTGCTCAATGCAAAACTAGCAGAGGCTAAAACCATGACTCATGATGTAGTTAGGGATCTGCTGGGGGGTTAAACTAGATATTAAGAACTGTAGTAAGAAATTGAATATTTGTTCTTGAGATCTTAAGGACTTCTATTAATAAAACGTGCAATTCCTTTGCCAGTCTCTATTTTCACAAGTTTGCCAGTCAACTTTGCCAGTCAAAAGTTGGCCTTGCTTACTTGGCATGGCATGTCATCAATGGCATGCAACATCATCATGTCACCTAGGCTCAAACATGCCAAGGTGGCTTAAACATGCCACCTAGGCTCAAACATCGCACGTGGGCTCCAACATGCCACCTAGGCTCTAACATGCCAAGGTGGCCCAAACATGCCATGTGGGCTCCAACATGCCACCTCGTCTCCAACATGCCAAAGTGGCTCAACCATGCTACCTAGGCTCCGAAAGCCACGCGAGCTCCAACATGGCAAGGTGGCTCAAACATGCCAAGGTGGCTCGGACATGCCACTTAGGTTCCGAAATGCCATGCGGGCTCCAACATGCCACCTAGACTCCAACATGCCAAGGTGGCACAAACATGACACGCGGGCTCCACCATGCCACCTAGGCTCCAACATGCCAAGCCCAAGGTGGCTCAAACATGCCACGTGGGCTCCAACATGCTACTGGCTCAAACATGCCACGTGGGCTCCAACATGCCACCTAGGCTCTAGCGTGTCAAGGCTCAAACATGTCACCTAAACTCCTTGGTCAGATTTGACCAGGATCTTGCATAATATCATCACGTAAAGGGAGGGTGTTGATACCAGAAGAAGGACCCTTAAAACCTTCCGTAAGTAGCTCCCAACAAAAGTTCTCTCCTGAAGGCACTCCAGAACTATGAATTGGCTCTGCCAACGGACTCGGAATGTCGACATTATCATAAAGACCAAGTTTTGTGGCCAGAGGACCACCCCTCTCCAAGAAGCGCCAAAGCAGCTCATGTCCAGCATGTTCATAGGCTCATGGTCTAGGAGGTGGCTACAGAATACTGCAATGTAGAGTGTTCGTGTTTCTTTCGTTGCAAAAACATATAACTTGGTCTCTAAGGTAATTTTGCCATTCCAGATGATATGACGAAGTCAATTCTCCATTCCGGAGCATGACAAACCACTTAGGTTTCTACACGGTCGCCTGCAGGTCGCTTCACGGTTTGATATGTTCTCTCGGACCGATCTTGGATTTTTTTGAACCTATTCGAAGCAGGTTACTTAAATGGCCAATTCGATGGTCAGATAGGGGAACCGAGCTCCCGGAGGGGGGTTGAAACAGGGTTCTAGATCTCAAGTTATGATTGAAAACGTGTGACCAGCTTTCAGAGCGCCTAGGGTTGATATGTGATTTTGTATATTTTTCTATGGTTAAAATGTTTCAGCTGAAACAGAGTTCTCGATCTCTAGTTATAATTGAAAACGTGTGACCGGCTTTCAGAGCGCCTATGGTTGATATGGGATTTTGTATATTTTTTTATGGTTGAAATGTTTTGCCCGTATGCTAGAACATGCCACCTTGGCTCAAACATGACACGCGGCTCAAACATGCCTTTAGACTCAAACATGCCACGTGGCTCAAAGTGGATACGTGGCTCAAACATGGCACATCCACTCAAACATGGGACGTGGCTCAGGCATAAGAAAATAGGGTGTTAGTTTCCTTAATTTTCAGTTTCGTTTTTATCCGGCAAAGACTCATTAGCTTATATGCAAAATCTAGTGGAGCATGACATATAGTGGCAAATTATCTAGATAAATGCATGTTTTATTCGTTTTAAGGATGAAATCTGATCTTGTATGAAATATAATACGAGTCTGAAAGAATCATTGGGGATGCCATGTGGAAAAATGGGGCACTATAGAATGCGGGCATGGGGTGACACGATGATGGCCTCTAGCGGGGATGGCCAAGTGCACCACACTTACAAAAAACTGCTAACGAAATAGAGGGTTTGGTCGTGCAAAACCACATTAGAAAAACATAAACTTTTAAAGGGCCAGGTTCTGCATGCCACGTAAAAATAAATAAATAAATAAATAAAATGAAGGATCTGGCCGTAGCAAAAAAACATCAATGATAAATAAAATTCTCAATAGCGCAGGCTATTCATACCAAGCAAACAATATGAAACATACAATGATATAATACTGCTAGAAGAAGAATGTTAATGATATAATATTGAGAAGGACTCATGAGAATCCAAGTATGTATTGCTCACCTCTCCCCAATATATCGATCGAACAATGTGGGTCGATCATTCTCATGAGAAGGACTCACGACGTATGCACATCAAACTGGTCAAATAGAAGATGACTCTCTACTCACACGTCTAAGTGAGGATATGATTGCAGCTATTGTTGAAGATCTGGTTGAATGTAACGTGCATGAGAGGACGACGAATCATGAACCCGCTATCGGCTGCTGCAATAGCACCTTTGCATTGAGCCAAATGAGTACCATACCATGCTGGATCTAATCAAATGGCAGAAAGACATTGACGGCACCAAAGGCAAGCAGTTGAATAGGACAGCGAAAGGACAGAACTAGGAGAGGAACGAAAAAGAGGGTTGCAGGAAGGAGGATCAAGGCTTGAAAACTGGCCCATATAGGAAGATGCTGGAATGAAGATATGGCACAAGCAAAAGATGATGTAATAATGATGAGATCACTGATCCCTCTTTGAATGATGACTAAAAAAGTTTAGTATACAAAGGTGCAAAAGACAAATCTCGCTAATTTAAGTTCAAAGCTTCTGAAATGCGAAGATGCCCGACGACAAATAAGAATAAGAGAACCATGGGACAAAGAGGAAATAAGGCCGAAGGATAAGCGAAAAGAGAGACGACTTGAACATGGGAAGCCACAAGGGGTAGCTTGTCGGAGGTATAATGAAAAGAAGAAAGAGGCAGCAATATCAGATAAGAAAGATTAAAAATCCTATGAAATAAAGGAAATGGCGGCAGAAGCAAAAGGAAATCAGAGGAAGACAATTCAGGGTTATGTACAGAAGTAAAATATGTTACAACCACAAAGGAAGAGACAAGAGCATAACAAATATAGAAACCAATAGGAAAAAAAAGGCACAACGGCACTAAAGCTTTAAAAATATTAATAATAATCATAATAATAAACTAGCAAGAGGCACATCAGAAGACTTTGACAAGGTAAAATTTGTTAGGTTTATAGTTATTTATATGTTTGTGGCTTTTTGGTTCACTGTTTTCGTTAGCTCCGTATCAATTCCACTCGCTTTGTTTTTTGAGGACCTTGATTATCTTACGTGCTTGTGCGCAATTGATATGCATGTAATACATTTTTGGACACATCGTTGAGGAAAGGACATGTGTGCAATGACATCAAGGTTGTTAAAAACCCCTTTTTTATTTTTAAAGTACCCTCTATAAAAATCATCACGTTTTTTAAATGATTTTTATGATTTGGTATTACCCTCCCAAAAAAAAGGGGCTCTGATTAAAATGCACATCTTTGCTACATTTTACAAGTCCTAGCATGCCAACAAGTAAATTAGAAGCTTATGCTGCTATTAAGAATTATTTTGTTCAAATACAAAGATATCATAGTTGTTTTGCCATGCAACTCTTAAAAAACTTCAGAAAAACATTATTATAGAGGTTAAGAAATATAAGAATTCTATATACAAAGATAAATAAATTCAAGAATATCATATATTTGGATAAAAAAATCAAAGTCTAAGGATCTTCAAAGATTTTTAAGGATTTTAAAGATTTTTAACGTATTTTGTGTAAAATACGTTTTTAAGGATTTTTTCAAAAATCTTAAAAGATATTTTTTAAATGTACGGATTTTGACGTGCTTAACAACATTGAATGACATGTAGAATTTTACTTTTTTTCAAATTGGATGATGTCAAGAAAGTCATTGGCAATAGTTTCTCATGTATATTTATCTATTACGGCCATGGAATAAATTAAATTATGTTTTCTTTTTGGATGATCAACAATGGTCAAATATAGTTCTTGGTACTACACAGACCTCTAGCAAGGCAATTGTTATTTTACTATTTTATTACATATACATGGATCCTATACTCAGTGGTAGATACTGCCAAATGTATAAAGTGATTAACATTATGATCTACTCAGGTGGTGAGATTAGTGCTACTTGAATAACATGAATAAAAATTCATAGTTGCATGCAAGAAGTGGACGTCCGCCTACAAGGTCTCTTTAGGCTTGAACATGAGCCAAGTGTGAACTGAACGTGTTTGTTGGCTTTAACATCCAATCTGTTATTTTTAAATTGTTCTATTATTTATCGGCCCATAAAATCCCAGTACTGTAACAAGAATGCATGACGCAACAATTTTGTTGGTTGAAGACATGCCTTTGACTATTGTTTTGTAGAACAAAGTTGTATAAAAATCTTCTGATAGAATCATCTTTGAATATTGTTATTCTAGAATGGGACTCGCATGAAACCAACAAACCGCCACTTGCTTCTCATTCATCTCAGCAGATTTTCTACAATGGTGGATAGTGGGTAGCCGCACACATGCGAACTACCCATTAAAAATAAAGGGAAAATCCAATTATCAATCTTGTTAATTTGGGATTTTCAGGTTTGACCAAAAATATTTTTGGAATTTTTTTAAGTTGATTTCTTATGATTTTGTAAGATTTTGCTGCCGGAAAAACTTCTCGATTTCCCAAAAATCGTAGAATTTTTTCCTTCTATGATTTTGGCTCCACAGTTATTCAGTCGAGAGGGCATATAGTGTGACGCCATACAGAACAAGCATGCAGCAAGGTTTTTTTCTTAATCCTTTGGATTTTGGTGCGGTTGTGGCTTGACGGCAGAGATTTGATGGAGCAAAGACAACAGCCATGGTCGGATGGATGATTACAGGGTAAGCATTTTTTCTGTTTTGTAACTTTGACGCTTCACGATTCTTCCAGTTCTTCTTGACAGGGTATGTGGTTTTTTATGAGCTTATTTTAGATTCCTTCCTACCCTTTTTGTGTTTGAAGATTCTTTGCAGAGGTCGTTTTGGGCAAATAGAGGACGTTTTACAAATAGGGAGGCTACTTCATCTGTAGTAGTACCTGTTAATTGGGTTATCAAGGTAAGAGTTTGCAGCTCTTATTTTCTTTTCTTTTTTAATTGAACAAGCTCGGCCTCCGTGTCTGCTTGCCATGCATATCATGTTCTGTGTAGAAGAACTTTAACCAGTGAAAACAAAATAATCTCTAGAAGATCATGCATTACTTAAGCCCTATGTGGATGGATCCAGAACGTGCAGGTGAATGGGGATGCCTATCACTTAGAGAAACCAGTTGCATATGATGTTTGTATAGACCCCTTTAGATTTGATTTATATAGACAGAGTATGGTTGATTGCACATTTGTGTGAATTACTGCTATTGAGAGTCCATCACTATGCTTCTCTATCATCATCATTCGCCCAAATCGATTCTATAGAAGTGGTTGATTGCACATTTGTGTGAATATCATTAAGAATGCTATTGAGAGTCTATTCTAAATGGGACTATGCTTCTATCATCATTGGGCTTCTCGCCCAAATCGATTCTCTGGGATGAAGTCCATAGCTCCGAAAAATAAAGGGAAAAAATATGTCTTAGCTCTCATGATGCTATAGATAAACATGACTACCAACTTCTTTTGGATAGCAAATGCTTAGACGCGTAAAGGCACAATGCCCCAAAACCAACGCTATAAGGACCAACACAACAAACCATACGAGAGAATAGCATCACCGGGGGAAAAAAGCATCACCATTCTGGGTGGAAAAATTACAAAATTTCAAAGAAGGGGAAGGCCAAATTTAATTGTTGAGAGAAGAGGAAGCGCCGACATGACATATCATTAAGAATGCTTGCATGCATTTAGTATTTGAGATGTCTATTGCAACTTCACATTGAAATGTAGTGTGAAAGATATGTATAGGAAATATATGTAGAATAGAATAGAATAGAATGATTCTTTGTTGTTTACCTTTGCAGATGCAATTCCACCAAGAATAGAATCCATTATCATGCTATCATCTGCAATTCAGAATTTGACACCTGGGTATGTTTAAATGTTTCTTTCTTTGCGCTAATATTACTTTCCACAATCATGCAATTCTAGAAGTTTCTTTCAAGGATCTCCATCTTTCACATATTGCTTCCATTCTCAGATAAGATGGCAATGCTTTCATGATATGTCCTTTCTGAGGAATAGATAAAGAACTAAGAGTTAAGTTCATTAAGATGTTGATCTATTCATCTGTGCATGTTCCTAGGTTCTTTTTTGGACTTCTTTAGAACTCAAGTGGCATGTTCATACAAATCTGTGATGAAGCTACATCTCTGTTCTAAACACTCAGAATTGTAACTGTCTTCCTTAGGTGACGATGTATCTTGAAATAGGGATGCTTATGTCCTGTTGCAACACTGTGAAAAAGGTAGGCATCTAGCAAACCGTGTGATTCCTTACCATATGTGAACCATCTAACATTTATCCTGCGTATTTTTCATGGAGCCTAAGATGCTAATAGAAGATAAAAAAAATCCAAGATATGTTGGAATCTTTTAGAGTAGGCGACAAGTTGGTCTGTTACATCCCATGTTAGCTTGAACTGCATATAGACTAGAACTTACAATAACACGATAATAAGATGAAGCCACGATGCATCTTTATTTTTGGATTTCATCTATTCTTTCAGTACTCCTGTGTGTTGACGGGAAGGAAGGAACTGTTGCAGGAATCTTTGTATGCACCAAATGGGAACCAAGTAAAGTTTCTCCCTTCTATTCCCCTCATTAGCATTGATGAGTTGAACACATCGAAGCTAGAGCGTTTATGTAATGGTGAGGGATGGATGGAGACACAAATATATTCCTGACTATGATCTGCCATGCTATGGTAAGAAATACCTTAGGCTATTATTGTCTACATGATAAATTACAAAACTGTATAGGGCATAGGAATTTGATATCTCTGCAATCTGCCTAGCATTGGATACCATTCCTGCCCTGCAATAGTTTGGCATAGCAAATGCAATAATTAGCATTTGCATCTCCAATGCATAATCTGCTTGATTCTGTCAGAAGATGGAGTTGTATTTATCAGGAATTGGAGAAGAAAAGAGAACTTCGCTTTGCCGATAACCAAAATATATATATTAATAACTTATGTAATACAACCTTTGTATAACTTACATGCTTACAAGCTATGTGAATTTCCATAACCCAAGAACTTCTTGAGCTTCTGAGTTGATATGTAATACAAGCTTTGTATAACTTACATGCTTACAAGCTATGTGAATCTCCATAACCCAAGAACTTCTTGAGCTTCTGAGATGATCAATTCAGAAAAATTCAGAGGGCCCCGAGACGCTTAGCAATCTTTTGAAGGCCATGATCTCCTATACCATGGTCAGCTGCCAATATTAAGGGCAGCATTAACATAATGAAAATCTCTTGCCTCATGGTGTGTTTAGCTGGCAACAGTGATCTCTGCCCGCGGTGCAGAGTGAATGTACACAAATGTGAAACTCTTCTGAGGTGCCAAAGATTGCAGAGATGTGTTCAACCTTACAGGGCTCGACAACGTTACAGAAAGCGCCTAGCCAAGATTGTGGTTGAGCAAATGGAAGTATTTTGCAAGACCTGGTAAGCATTCTCTTGGACATCGTTTGGGTCATGGCAACTCAGTGTTCTGCACTATTTTCTACACATCCATATTCTTATTGGTAAAGTTGCAAATGATTGAACTCAAAGAGTTAAGACTTTAGAACTGTTTTTTAATCATTTCATCTATTAAATGTTTATGCAGCTGCTATTATCTCTCAGATTGTGGAGAATATGTGGGATAAGGATGAGAAGGTATGCATGGCAGTATGGGACATTCAATATATCTTTTGTTTCACTGACAGGTTTTTGGCGTTAATAATTGCTCTTTAATGCATGTTCTGTGTTTTAAAAAAGGACATGCTTTGATACCTGGAGGAATTTCCTAAAGAAGAAAAAAGACAAGGACAGAAATGTCGATAAGGGAAAAAGCCAGGGTTCGAAATTAGAATTTGCCCTAACCATTAAAAATGCCTGCTTACATTTAAGGCTGCCGGAAATACATGAAATTATAGTACTTTTCCGGAAATCCTTAGAAACTTCTCCGAAAATAGCCTGAAAAAATGCCGGGAATATTTTTTGGCTATCGGAAATTTTTTGGAATGGCCGGATTTTTAAGGGTCGAACCCCCCCAATTTCGAACCCTTGAAAAAGCTCCATGCAAAGTTTTTACTTTTGAAAACCCACGAATCTATCTAATCTATGAATACACGAATCCTTCCCTTCTGTGCACAAAGAGATGGGTATGCAACAGATGGATCCGCTTCCTCTTGCAATTTTGGCTAATGGTCTAAGAATCTAATCGGCTGAAGTCAACTGTTTTATACTTCTGCAAAATCTACACGGTAATGGTTGGGTTTTTTCTGCCGTGATTGCTCGACTTTTGAGCAAGGGCCTGCGGTTGAGTGGCTGAGGATGCATATCTGCTTGAATCCTTATGTATGGACCACGTTAATCCTAAACCCTTTCTTATTTCTTTGCATAGATGAGTTAGTCTTTGTAGGAGCGAATCCTCTGCTTAAATCTTTATATATGGGCCAGGTCAATTCTAAACCCTTTCATATTTCTTTGCACAGATGAGGTGGTCTCTTCCGGAGCAAGACATCTAAGAAGGGTCAGAGAAATTGGGAACATGCTGTAAGCATTGAGGTCTCGCTTGCACAGATGCAGGTAATATATGGCAAAGAAAATATCAGAAGCAATTGCTTGCAGAGGCCCACATAAAAAACGCATACCTTTCAAGCTTTAAGAATTCGAAACATTTTGATGCAGGAGGTATTTGTCTAAAATTGCTGCTTTTGATTCCATTAGTACTATATTTTACTTCCTTAGCTTTTTGCTATTGTTAAAACACATTCTATTGCCAACAAACTTAATTTTACAGCCGCAGTTGTATTCCATTAAATGCATACTGATTTGCAACCACGATACCCCATACTAAAACTGACAATATTCAAATCATATCAAAGCTACTACTATTTTTATTACAGACTACAAATATGCCATCTAGCATTTCGTAGATGGTAATTCTATCTAGCTTTGTATGGCTCCCATGGCCCATTCATCTTTAAACTTATTCTATTTCATTCCTAGCTCTCTCATGCCTCCTAGCAAGGAACAATGTGAAATCTTCAGAACAACTCTCTGCTTAGGATGTTTTAGGATTTTTGTTTGCAACTGATAGTCACGAGCTCTATAATCACAATTGATTTAGAAGCATTGTTCAACCAACGTCTAGGGAAACATTTCAATCTAAGGAAACATCCACTATTAACATAATTGATTTTAAATCTTTAATGCCATATACACAAAAACTAATCTCCTGAATTCTATGTGTGCAAAAGATCTACCTTATGCATTACAATTGTTGATATGGCCACCTTTATATTGGATCTAATTTTGTACTCTTTTCTTTTTGTGCCAAATTGCTCTATGCTCTTCCAATAAAAGTACACAACATTCTAGACCAATACACTTGGTATATACAACTTCTTATGCTTGGCATTGTTAGGCTTCTGTGTTCAACCACCCCACCCATGAACTTATGGACACTACAAGTATAGAGAGAGAGAGAGGCAACTACCTTCCGCTCTACTATTTCCATCAGCTATCTTGATGCCATCTTAGAAATTACCATTGATGTACTTGGTTACCATATTTTTTGCGTGATGAAAAAGGTAATTTTGAAATGGTGAATTTGAGAAATATTTTTACAAAGGCATTTGATCTGTTGGCATCTAGGTAAATTCAAGCAATGGTATGGAAGCTCTAAGGTGCCAGCTCCAAAGTTGAATGCTGACTATTTATTTGTTGTGAAGATGGCAATTCCCAAAAGACTAATGTATGAGAAGAACCATTGTTTCTCTTTTTGAAACTTTGTATTCAATGGATGCTTTTGAGTTTTCCCATGGGTGCTTCTTGCAATCTTAATGTAGCCCATAGCCCATATGTAGTGGAGACGACTACATTATAACAATGTGCAAACAGTCTTCTGACGAATTTACTTGAATATAGAATGCACGAATTACTGGATACAGCATGCAACATTAATATCTATTTCACAAGCAACTTTATCAGTGAGTAATGACAGCAAATACACCATACACATTGACTCGCTTGGATACACATTGAATAAACATGGTTTTCTTATTTACTGTATGAATTAGAATCAGACATATATAAGCCTAACAATTACACTATTCCAAGAAATCAACACAAAACTATATTTGAGTAGATATTGAATAGATATTCTCATTTTATTTACTGCATGAAGCATTACACCTATATTAGGATGAATTTTTGAAACATACATTACATCCATATTGGATCGACTAGCATAAACGAATAATTCTAGATCCACGTTAGGGTGAATTGGCAGACCCATATATTGGGGTATCGTTCATAATATCTTCAATTTCGAAATCAATTGCTCTATCTATCTTAAGAAATCACTTGACTATTAAATATATCCATACCTCTCATGTGTAAGACATACATGATCGCATTTGATAACACGATAACACCATATAATTTAACCCAGAAGTATAGTGCATTCATAAAATTCTCTAATCATTATGCTTCTATGGCCTAACCAAATCCATAATGCACAAATTAAAAACAACACACAATTCTTATATTAGGGCAACTCAACACAACTACATCTACAACTTTCAAGCAAACATTACTTATAGTTGAAATACACGATTTCAAGTATAACTGTTGTTGCCTTCACATTGCAATCCAAAACTTTATAGGTTGCTAAAGCCTACCAATGCCTGACCCTAACATCATTCTGGTAGAGGTACCATATAGTGAAAAACAACGCACTAGAAGATGTTCGCAGTCAGCTGAGATTTTTGTACAATGGTTGTTTAACTTTCAAATTGTTACTAAAGCCCGGCAACGCCGGGCACCATAACTAGTATCATTTGGACCCCAACAAAATACAATGCTAATAGAGACTGGGCTAGTGTACCTGCCGAAAGCTTATCACCGGGATTAAAAAACCCCGCCCTTTCGGGTTTTCGAGGAAAAACCCTAGTGATAAGCCTTCGCAAGGGGCTTGGACAAACGTAAGGCATAAAAATCGCTCCCAAAATCCACGAATGGAAAAGTCAAAACAGATGCCGCTCGCTAACCTGTACCTGCACATCACCAACAAAACAACAAGACAAAACAAACCTCCCAGAGTGGAGGGGCTGATTACGCGCGTGCCACGCAATAAAAATACAATAACAAAGAAGGGGGGGAGGGTGGGTTCAAAGAAAATAAAGTACTGCTGAGAGAGAAGAGGAAGCGCCGATGAGAAGTCGAAGCTGAAACGCGCCTAAAATAGCGAACTCCCAACCAGAACGGACATGCGCCGCCCGCATGCATGCAAAATATGCATGCTCGTCCCATTCTAGAATGGCGATCCGATGTCTCGGATCGATGGGATTCTAGAATGGGACTCGCATGAAACCAACAAACCGCCCGAATACCAAAGGACTTCCTTAACAAACTAGGATCGAGGACGAAGGTCACAGGATGAAGGCTAAAGGCCGAGAAAGGACAGCATGAAAGAAACGCCAAATTGGCCAAACCAGGCAGGAAGAAGCCCCTCCCCTGCCTGGAAACAATTCAAAGAAAATAAGTTACTGCTGAGAGAGAAAAGGAAGCGCCGATGAGAAGTCGAAGCTGAAACGCGCCTAAAATAGCGAACTCCCAACCAGAACGGGCATGCGCCGCCCGCATGCATGCAAAACATGCATGCTCGTCCCATGCATGCAAAACGGATGCATGGGCTTTGTTTCGGTGTTAAGAATGTGCATAAACTTGTTTTATTTGCATTCCCACTGCTTCCATGATGATAGATACTAAAAGCTCGAGATAAGAGGTCAGTCCTTGGCATAAAGGGGAGCATTTTTGCCTGATTTTCTTATCAATAAAACTCGTATTATCTTGCAAAACTCTTCATTTTGGCTGGCCTCTTGACTGGCATTCCTATCCATTTATGGCATGAGAATGAACATGTCCATTAATATTCCGAGCAGAAAAATGTTATCGTTTGTTTGAATTTTGATGCAAGGTCTGGCTATAGAGTTTAATGCAATACACAAAGCCAAACCAACAATTTGCAATAATTGAGTTTTAATCCCAGAGCTTCTTAGTTGATATTCTGGGAACATTGCTTATGACCAAACTTGGAGTAAAAATTGGTTTTGCAGATGTATAACTTGAATCCTCATTAGTTATATCTTCTCCCAGATTTGCTATCCTTCAAAGAGCTTCAACACCTAAAATTACAGAAGAAAAGGTTTTCACGTCAATTCACCGGCAACCATATAATAGCTGCAATACAATTTTTTACATACTTACTAGAATGACTGCAATAATGACACATATGTTTTATCTACTCAATCATGTCTGGACCAAGTTGATGAATAAGGGATTTTGTTCCAATATCTATCCAGTGACCACACTAGTTTAGCTAAATATTGCCCGCAAAAAGGAAACAATTTAAAACATATCTTACATATGTTACCGAACTGACCAGTTTTCAACCTTTTGACCTGAACTAATCCTGCAGAGCTGAAGCCAGAAAGGATCTAGAAATAAGTATTCCTTCAAATAAGTTTAAGTGGAGTCAATGCTACATTGCAATGGGTCAATTAGCACACAAAAAGCTTATTGTCCATAGCAAATCTACGAAGGCAAAATGGTGCAACATCTTGCATTTAAGGGCAACTTAAAAACCAAAAATGTTTCTATATTTCACCTTTCTTGTACATGTGACCCTAATATCTTTCTTGGAATTCCTTAGTTGGAGAAGGCCTATTTTTGGTTGCTTTTCTGGTTGCCTGCAAATAGCAAGTAATCATCTTAGACCAAAGGGTGTGACCTCGGCGGTTGCATAAGATAAAGGAGAAAGAGAACTTCAAAACCTCTGCAGGGCAGTCGAGACCAGGCAATTTATTCCAAGTAATAATGAGCTCAAATTTGCGTTTTAACACGATGAAATGGTCAACAAGTTGGATAAAATGCAGATCAAAGAGTCTAACTAAATTGTAAAGCACAACTATCCCATGATGTTGGCGGATTCTGGCATGATACCACTTGAAGCAGAAGATTTATATTTCACATTAAAGTATGTGGCGAAAGTGACACAGATGGAAAAGGAAAAGCTCCCGCGAATAGCCATGGAAGAAAGTAATATAAAAGGTCGATTTGCAGACGTACAGAAATGGCTTGAAAAAAGGGGCATGTCAATTGATAATGTACCCAGTGATCAAACAATATTAAGGGAATGGGCAGGTGTCAATATGCAACATAAACTGTGGCGCAATTCTGGGACAACAATGAGTTTCTACAAGCAGGCAATTAACCGTTGTTTATGTCAAGCGCCACATCTTGTAGAAAAGGCTTCGTATAAGGAAATGCATCTGATATGCAGATTACGACTAAGCTCTCATCAGTTGGGAATAGAGGTTGGGAGACGGGGGAATCTTCCAAGGCATAGGCGAACATGCAGAGTATGTAGAGATGATGAGATAGAGGAAGAGAACCATCTGATATTACAGTGCCCTGCTTACCAGAACATTAGAGATCAAGGAGAAAGAGAACTTCAAAACCTCTGCAGGGCAGTCGAGACCAGGCAATTTATTCCAAATAATAATGAGCTCAAATTTGCGTTTTAACATGATGAAATGGTCAACAAGTTGGATAAAATACAGATCAAAGAGTCTAACTAAATTGTAAAGCACAACTATCCCATGACGTTGGCGGATTCTGGCATGATACCACTTGAAGCAGAAGATTTATATTTCACATTGACACAGATGGAAATTGAAAAGCTTCCGCGAATAGCCATGGAAGAAAGTAATATAAAAGGTCGATTTGCAGACGTACAGAAATGGATTGAAAAAAGGGGCATGTCAATTGATAATGTACCCAGTGATCAAACAATATTAAGGGAATGGGCAGGTGTCAACGTGCAACATAAACTGTGGCGCAATTCTGGGACAACAATGAGTTTCTACAAGCAGGCAATTAATCTTGTTTATGTCAAGCACCACATCTTGTAGAAAAGGCTTCATATAAGAAAAGGCATCTGATATGCAGATTAAGACTTAGCTCTCATCAGTTGGGAATAGAGGTTGGGAGACGGGGGAATCTTCCAAGGCATAGGCGAACATGCAGAGTATGTAGAGATGATGAGATAGAGGATGAGAACCATTTGATATTACAGTGCCCTGCTTACCAGAAACATTAGAGATCTCTATGGTATCCCAGATAGTATTTTATTGCATGGTTTTTTTTGGTCAACCGATGCATATGCAGAAGGCACCATATGCAATTACTTGTACTCCTCTTTTCTGATTAATGGAAAAAATCAATCCTTACTCTCCAAAAAAAAAAAAAAAAAAAAAAAAAAAAAAACGATGCATATTATCGGAAAAAAAATTCTGATGTGATGAAGATGAGAGAATAGAATAGAATAGAATAGAATATGATTTTATCGTCCACGGAGACCAGCTGGCCTATGGGACCTAAGTACAAAGAGAGAGCAGCAGGCGTATTACTACCAGGAAAAAACCCCGCCGAAGGGTTTTCGGGAAAAATCTTAGTAGCAATAAGGATCTTGACATCTTACTGCATTATATACATAATCACAAATACGGTGAGGTTAATGTCGGACAGGGGGCATAAGCGAGTCCAGCAGTATCCATTACCTCCTGGAGGTACGATCCCAACAAGCCTACATGGGCCGTGCTCAGTAGCTCATGCAAGGCCTGATGGGGCACAACTAACCGAGCATACCGAGCCCGGATATGCTCGTACGCCGGACAGGCCTGGAGGGCTAGCCAACATTGCTATACTAATTCAAAGCTAGATAATATAAGAACAACCATTTTTGGGTTGCCCCTAGGGGGCAAACCCTCGTTTATGTGGGTTTGTGGCATATCCAAGTATATGCCAGCATATGCCTAGGATATGTTGGTGACTGCTCCAAACTGGTTGTTGCCAGTAGATTGGCGGTCAAAGCAAGCATACTTAGATCGAAGAAATGGGCGAAGTGGCAGTTCTGTCAATGGGTTGTTGTAGCTCCAGCTTCTAAATCAAGATCAAGGACTAGATCAAGATCTAGATTAAGGAGTAGAGTGGGTTTTCTCTGTTGAAGAGGATTCTTTTCCGCTAGCAAAGGATTAGGCTTATGAAGGCTCAAAACCTTGCTGCTATATTGCTCCCATTCATGGTATTGAGGAACACAGCTGATAACAGAGAGCACTGGAATAGGTATTGGAGCTGAAATTAACACACTCTAATGCGGTAGGGAGGGTAGCCATCTACGACGCCGGTTTCATTGGCGATTCATAAGGGAGGGTTCTGGTGGGTTGCACAGAGGAAGGCGGAGATTCCTCTAGCGATTTGAATCCATCTGCTTTCTTGCATTTCGATGTTGGAGGTATGTTGTGCTCTCCATTATATTTTTTCTTGAGCTTTTTTTATTTGCTTCTTGTGAGCCATAAAACTGTTCTCTTTCACATCTACTCTTTGATAAACCAAGAGGTCTGTTCTAGTGTTAAGCAGAGGAGAGTGCATAACTTGTATTGGATTGCTTGTGTTAAGCAAACAAAGTGCATTAATGTGTGAACAATTATCTGATTTCAATGATATTTTGCTCAGAAAGGACATTCTGTTACATTGTTAAGTTTACTTGGAAAGAGACATTGTACATGGCAGTTATGGGAAGAGTAGTGTAGTGCTTTCTTCTTCGATCAGCTATGGGCTTTCTTATCTCCTCAGTTCTAGTATTCTGAGACTTCTGGAGCATTAGCTGGGTTTCTTATAATGGCCCTCTCCATATCAACTGGTATCAGGTGCCCATTTCATTTCTTTCAAGTTTTTCTTACTGATTTTCCACATTGATGAATTTGATGCTTTGTTTCTAGGATCCAGATTTGGAGCTCTGATTATTGTGTTTTATATGAGTTCCTCAATGCTTACCAAGTATAAATCTGAAGAAAAAAAGATTGTGGAGGATGGTTTTAAAGAAGGTGGTCAAAGAGACTGGTAAGGCTTCCTTTTGTTTTTGGTCCAACACACTGTCCGGCTTTGTTAAAAGACAAGGGATGCAGGGTACAGGTGTTTGCAAATAGTTTGGCAGCAACTTTGTTGTCTTTATTAGTTGCTTATATTACTGGGGGCTGGGATCAGTGGTTGAACAAGAAGAAAAACCCTCTTGTCACAGGATTATTGGGTGCTATTTTTGGATACTGTGCCTGCTGTAATGGGGATACATGGTCATCTGAGGTCGCAGTTCTCAGCAAGAGCCAGCCTCGTCTAATTACAACAATGCAGGCACGGTTTATATAGTTATTAGTATGCGACATTTTCTACTTTATTTTATATGCTGCTCTTGGCATGATTATGCTATCTTGCAGCCTGTTCCTAGGGGCACAAATGGCGGAGTCACAACTCTCGGACTTCTTGCAGCATTTGCCGCTGGTGGTTTAATTGGGCTAATGTTTTCCATCGTTGGTTTATTCTCTACAAGTTGCCATGGAAGTATTTGGAGTTACCAAATTTTGGTAATCCCTTTGGGTTGCACAACTTTGGCTCGGCTAAAAATCCTGTTAATAAGCCCCCCAGTAATCCTGCTACTCCATGTGTGTGGAATATTGCTAGAGTGTCATCAATGCGTTGTGGCCAAATTAATCTTTTGTGTAACACCATCATGTTGAACCAGGGTATGCTTCCTGATAAAAAACCCATTATTATGGCACCCCAACCTTGCACCACACCTGCAATCAATTTCTATATGTAGATTAGTTCATATACAATATGGCCTCCAGAACGGGGATTCTGAGTTTTAAACTATGGCTACTAGTTACAAGAGATCTATCTAAATGGTATATACTACAAAGGATTTAGTCTTTGAATTTCTTCACAAATTTTTCTTTGGTACGGGGGAAACAGGTTGTTCATTACTGCGCCGGGGAGTGATGCATATAAGACCGATAATCATGCCTTGCACCTAGCCAATTCTGGATGGTTTTTTGAAGTACACAACGTCTAAGGCAGTCGGATAAACAAACTTGTTGCTGCACAAATATGCATATTAAGCAACGACTATGGAGGCCGTAAGATTGGCAAAACATAAGGAGCTCCACCATTGAAAGCGACCAACCAAGCCAAAGCAATCCACCTCGCAAGAGTGAGAAGAATATTGTTTGGGGCGAAAGCGCCATGCCCTGTCTTTAATCTAGGGCCAACCTGGAATAGCCCAGCAAGATAGATTCAACTTTAGATATCGTGTCAACAGCAATGTTTGTCATGTTCTTTTCCCGAAGGTTAGGCGTCAGGCTCATCCAAGCTGCAACAATAAGTCTTGATCCTCCAGCATAATCAATAACTCCCCATTGATGCACAAATCCTCCACCCCAAAGACTATAAGCACCAACAGTGTAAGAAAAGGTAAGCCACAAAGGAACAAACATCATCCAAGCTCTGAAATTCATTCTTCCGAGGACCGATCCAAAAATAAGGATCATAGTAATTGCAGCAAAGTCAAACTGGTAAAACACAAGGGTGGCCATAAGGAAGAGGATGTGAGATTTAGAGGTTGTTTTACCTGAATCAAGCCTTGCAAGTTGGAGGAGGTAATGCTGTCCAAGTGCTGCTGTAGGTTTACCCCAAAAAGGCAGAAGCTTTTGTCCAAATGCCATGCCATAGCCCAGCAGCATACCCAACATATAAGTACTGCTGCAAATACATATAGTGCTATAAATGCTGAATTCACTACCCATTTCTTCTTCACTATGCTTCCATGTAAAATTACTAACTCTGGCACACTCTGCAACCCCACCAGTGTTGCTGCTGTTTATTCTCGTGTTGCCATGCTAATTCTAAAATCTCACTCTGAATTTTTAGTTTAGGTCAGTGGCCAACCTTCTCTAAAACCCTTTTTGATCTGAAGAATATCTAGACTTGGGATGTAAAGCATTTCTAGTGTCCTTTCTGTTCGAATTACCACCCCTAAAATATAAACTGCTATAACTATCAAATTATTGAAGCCATTACAGAGATAATTGTATCACGCCTGTTGGGGCTTGGTCCAGCAGTTGCCCGCAGATTATGAGTTCCTGTTGATAATCATTATAAATAGGGCGGCTTGTTTCCGGAGATGCACTTCAAACTTTGCCTATCCGATTTAAAGCCACAGTACTCGTGTTTCACAATAAGGGTGCTTTCCCATGGACGGACGGACCTGGATGAGGTCAGATCCAGGTCCAAAAGTAATCGTCGGGATTACTTTTTAAATGAGGTTCTTAACCTCAGCCACTCAGGCTCTTAGCTCATGGGAACATCGGAATAGCAGACCAGACCTTCAGAAACCTAGGAGGTTTTCTGCCCATGGGAAAGCGCCCTGAGAATCAATCTGTCTATTATTATAATCTTCCATCAACTTCAATAACAATAGTCCAAATTTATTACTCCTTGCCAAAAGAAGAAGAAAGGTGCATAAGAAGAAAACATGAGAAAATTGGAGTGCAGCAATGCAACTGAACGTTTAAGGTGTATATAAATGCAAATAATGCTTTTTTTTGTGCTATCATGTGAAGAGGTCCAACCTTCTTCGTACAAAAAGCTTAGACACATGAACAATTTTGGAAACGAAGTGTAGGCAAGTCCAATTGCAACCCGAGCCCATAAACTTGTTTTCACAGGGATGGGAGGGCACGTTTCGTAAGGTTGGAGAACGTATAGGCAACAAACTTACCATGTTCGTGTTTTTTGGGTTGCCCCTAAGGGGCAAACCTTCGTCCATGTGGGTTTGTAGCATATTCCAAGTATATGCAAGCATATGCCCGGAATATGCCAATAACTGCTCCAAACCCATTAAACCCATTACTGGCTGTAAATTGGCGGTCATTTGTGTTGCTGGGCAGGCAAACAACCGGGTAACCGGTGTTCTGTTGATGGGCTGCTGTAGCTCCAGCTTCTAGATCAAGATCAAGGACTAGATCAAGATCTAGATTACGGAGTAGAGTGGGTTTTCCTTGTTGAAGAGGATTCTATTTCACCAGCAAAGGATTAGGCTTATGAAAGCTCAAACCCTTGTTGCCATGATGCTCCCATTCATGGTATTGAGGAACGCGACTGATAATAGAGAGCATTGGAATAGGTATTGGAGCTGAAATTAAAACACTCTAATGCAGTAGGGGAGGGTCGCCATCTACAATGCCGGTTTCATTGGCGATTTTTAAGGGAGGGTTCCAGTGGGCTGCACAGAGGAAGGCGGAGACTACTTTAGCGATTTGAATCCATCTGCTTTCTTGCATTTCGATGCTGGAGGTATGTTGGGCTCTCCATTATGTTTTTTCCTTGAATTCTCCCCTTTTTTTTTGCTTCTTGTGAGCCATAAAACTGTTCTCTTTCACGTCTGTTCTTTGATAAACCAAGATGCCTGTTCTAGTGTTAAGCAGAGAAGAGTGCATAACTTGTATTGGATTGCTTGTGTTAAGCGAACAAAGTGCATTACTGTGTGAACAACTGTGTCAATGATATTTTGCTCAGCAAGGACATCCCGTTACATTGTTAAGTTTACTTGGAAAAAGACATTTTGTACATGGCAGTTATGGGAAGACAGTAGTGGATGGAGTCGTGGCCTGCAGGAATATGTATAGTGTATCATTGAGATTCTAGATTTTCTATTCTCGTTCTCATCTACAACATTAGATAAAGTCCTTTGCTAATGATGGAGATTTATCAAAGATTGTGAATGCACAATACTGGCAACTTCTTCAAGAGGTTTAAAACTTGGATCTGTATTTCAATCTCTCATTCATGCGACGTACTACCTGCAAGCATACATGTTACTAAGGTTATTCATCAAGCACAAGTATTTCAAGCAGTCTGAGAAGATTGTTGTGTGGATCAATCAAATTATGCCTTAGTGACGCATTATGAATTCTCTAAGTGAAATAAGCGCATTGCCAGAAATAGCTATAAGTTTACCCCTCATTCAAGGCCTTCTTTATGATATGAGCATATTAGAAATGTTTCAAGTCCAACCTAATCAGGTTTTTCTGCAATTCTTTAAGGACTAGGAAATATTTGTTCTTAAATAGCATTGTAACTGACATGATTATGTTTGCATCTAGGAAATAATGCAGAAATAAAAAGATTTAGGATTCGGGTGCATCAAGGGTCTAAGTATTTATTGTGCATGACTTTTAGTAGATTTGGTAGATCTGGCTATACTCTAAAAATAAGGCTGCAGTAAGAATATACGTAGCCTAGTATATATTTGTGTTGCTTTAGTGGAACTTGTAATCAGGTGCTAAGGATCTGAATACAAATTTCCAGATCATATGAGTTTTGGCATGCTTAGCAACATGGTGAAGGATAATTTGAATTTTTTTAAAATGCAAAAGAAAGTTAATATGCTACTATGGAATTATGGAAACATGATCTACAACGTTAATATCTAAGGAAGAAGTAGAATACGTGTATTTTTGGTGACGGAAGAAGAGCTATATTTGAACAACTACTTACTTACTAGTGGCTTTGTATTTACCCTTTTGAGGCTAACTTACAATTGGTTCACTGCAGGTATCTTGTTCGACACCTCCAAAAATGCAATGATTTTAGATGCATGACTATTTTGTACAACAAGGACAAGATCTACTGTTTTCCTCAAAGGCTTAGTAGTTCACTTTTGATCACATACTGGTAAGAAAGAATAGCCGTTTGCAGAAGACAAGACATGCAGTTAAATCTGTCATTAAAGTTTGAATGAGCAGGTAACAAAATCTGTGAGCATGAACATATCTCGAGACATGATGTTAAGGGATTTTTCAACTCATATGGTGCAATAAATGATGAATAAATGTACTTGATAACTAAGGTCCTTCAAGTTTCTAAGGCCTAGTATATATTTATTGTTGCTTTTAGTAATGAATCAATGAGAATTCTGTTTACATTTTGCCATATTGATTAGTTATTGTTCTAAGTACTTTATTCAGAAAAAAAATTGTTTGTCCTTCAAGTTTCTTCATGGCCTATCATGGCAGCCTTCAATGGGCACCCTGGAATCTTAAGGGGCTGCTACCTCAGCCCTGGTGGCACCACTATCCCCGCCACTTTGACACCTTATAACTTGAGGTGGCACTGCGAAATTGGCAAGCGACTAAGATTTTTATATTGGCAATCTCATTGGGCATGTTGGCATATCACATGCATAGCCATTCTGATGCTTACATGGTGGCAATTTTAGTTTTGCGCTTTAGTGCGCAGCCAATGGGCAACCCCCCCTTATAAAGAAGAAGAAAGCATTTTTAAATTTTAACATTTACTAGAATCTTCGAGTATATATGGATGTATAATTGTAGAGTTTTGCTCATTTCTACTAAGTTCTACAATACAAAACAAGCAACCCATGGAGTAATGAAACTTGAACAAACCCACTTTCTACAGAAACCATAAAAAAACATTCTCAGGCCACCAGAGGGCAACCCCTCGTGCACAGCACCTTGTTACTATATGGCATCCAAAGAAAGATGCCAATGATGCAAAATTTGAGGTTCAGCAATAACTAAAGTAAAGAATAGAATAGAATAGAATAGATTCTTTAGCGTCCACGAAGACCGATTGGCCTGTGGGACCCAGACAAAGAGAGAGCAGCAAGCGTATTACTGACAAGATTAAAAAACCCCCGCCCCGAAGGGTTTTCGAGGGAAAAACGTTGGCAATGTTTAGTATGCTGGCACGCTGTACAATTGTATAGAACAGTTCAATACCATCCCGGAGGACACAACTGAGTCCGTGCATCCATAACCTCCTGGAGGTATGACCCCAACAAACCCACTGACGCCGTATTCAATAACTCATGCAACGGTTGGCCAGACACTAGTAATCGAACATACCGCTCTCGGATATAGGCAAACGCTGGGCAGATCTAGAGGGCATGACATTCATCCTCAATGGCCCCCTGGTGGCAACACTGGCAAAGCATTTGCCCTCGTGCTTCCCAAGCCCAACGTCCTGTCTCAATGCGGAGGCGATGTGCACCCGTGCGAATAGAAGCTATAAGTCTGAGCTTCTTCATGGGCAACTGGGTGTACAAGTACTGGTGTGGGCCTCTAGTGAGCCTAGGATTGACTTGCTGCTGATAGTGTGACAACTTAACGTGCGTCAGAGCATCTGCATCCCAGAGCTTGCGGAGGAAAGTAGCATCTAGTTACAGCTTAAGTGCCTTGCGATCTTTCTTTGTCCTTACATGTACGCATCTGTTTGCCTGTACACCCCAGCGTGAGAACCACTGAGCTTGCTTGTTCTTCCAGCAGGCTTTCAGGCATTGGAGACCCATCGCCATGGCCAAAGCAAGGTTGGGCAAACGTGTATCACCCATAGCGACTACCTTCTGGAAGTAAATGATATGGCGCTTCAATGCAGCCCATTGAAGGGGTAGAAAACCTGTTTCTTGGAGTAGGATCTGGTATGGAACTGTGGACTTTACCCCAAGGGCTCGTGCCAAGAAGGCTTTCTGCACCTGCTCGAGGTCATTCCAGGTGTTGAGGGATATCACCGGGCCCCACACTTCTGCCCCATACAAAAGGACCGGCTCGACCAAGGCCCGAAACAAGTGTGGCTGGTGGCCCCAGGCATACAAACTCTGTCTTGTGGCTGTTGTTCTGCATGGCATATAGTGCTTTCCAACCCGTCGTGACCCGCAACCTGATGGCAGCATCCCAATGGGTGGTAGTAGATAACTCGATCCCCAAGTACTTGTAGGTCGGAGCCACCTCTGCATCTTGTCCCTGGTAAATGAATGAGGGAAGCCTTGGCTGACGGGATGATGGAACTAGCAGCACCCTCGTTTTGGCCAAGTTAACTCGCATGCCAGTGAATCGGCAAAAAGTGTCAAGAGCATCCAGCTGACGTTGCATATCCTCTGGAGTATAGGCCAGGAGGTTGACATCATCAGCATATATGAGTTGCCGGATTGTGTGATGCATGAGATGGGCGCCCGCATCTCCATGCTCAGAGAGCCAATCTTCCAGCTGGTCAATGTATAGGCCAAAGAGTGTAGGGAAGAGGGGGCAACCTTGCCGCACTCCAATACTACTGATTACCGGCTGTCTTGACGATGTGATACAGCTTGAGCATAGCTTGTATAGCCTATATACTACATTCTGCAAGTCAAGGGAGGTCCCTAGCTGCCGCAATCTGTCCCATAACCTGTCCCCGGGCACTGTGTCAAAAGCTTTTGCGAAATCCACGAAACAACAATACATGTTTTGTCGGTGATTCCTGCTATCCTCAATCAATGTGCGCAGAGTGAAGATATGATCAATGGTGGAATATCTGGGCCGAAAACCTGCCTGTGTGAGAGCTCGCACATCTGCCTCCTTTGTCCATATTGTCAGCCGCTGCTCAAGGATGCCAGCCAACAGTTTTGCAAGGAGAGAGCTGACCATAATAGTACGATAGCTGGCCGGGCATTGAGGGTCCCCTGCCTTGTATATGGGCACAACTCTACTTGTGGTCCACTGCGGAGGGAAGCCTTCTTGCGATGCAATGTTGTCCCAAACGTTTTGTATGTATGTAAAAAATACGTATGCATACGTTTTTTACAAGTATGTATCAATACAAACGTATTTTACAAAAACTTTGTTTTTCTCCTTTTTTTTTTTTTTGTGTGTGTGAAGGGTTCTAAATTACTCAGACATTCAGCTGACAAAATGCTTAGAAGGTCAAATTATCAGAACAGAAAGTCATAAAGTAAACTTAAATTATGAAGTTATAAGTTTTGTAACATAAATTCATGTCTTCATTTAGCATTGCAATCATCATCCTCATCCCCACTTAACTCAGTATCACTTGAATCAACCAATGAAGATTCTGATTCCTCATCCTCTTCATAATTTGTAGCCACAAATTCATCATTGCTATCAATATCCTCCTCTTCATTTTCCGATGTCACAAGAACCTCTGTACTTGCTGGTGTAACAACAGTAGAACTAGTAAAGGACCTCGTCACTCTTCTCACCACTGGTTGAGATACTCCACTTGCTTGATTGCGGCTAATTCGAGATCGTTTTCTTGCCCTACCTCCTCTACTTGATGTTTCAGTAGCAGTTCTTACCCTATTAGTTTGTCTAGTAGCGCGTCTAGAAGCCATGATCTCGTTAAAATACTCTTGATACATCTGCCTATTAGCAAAATCATCAAAGTGTGGGAGTTCGGGGTTCTTTTCCACATCAACCTCATCAGGAGAGACCTGAATGAAGAGGAATTAGTATAATATATTAGTATTCAATAAAAGAATTGAAATTTCAGATTGAGATATACCTGCATTGGAGCAAAAGTGCCACTTTCAAATTTATCCATCAACCTCAAATTCTCTCGAACAAATACTAGACGCTCTAATTGCGCAGGACTTAATTTGTTCCTTCTCTTTGTGTGGGCAAGAGCATGAGCACTCCAATTCCTTTCTGCTGCTCCAAATGAACAATCCTAAATCAATAAAATGAGACAAATGTTATTATGTCATTATATAGTAATATTATGAAATAAAAAGTAGACTAACTTGTGATAGAATATGCACAGCAAGAGCTTGAAGCTCCGGTGTTTTTCCACCAAAATGCTCCCACCAAGAAACAGGTTTAAGTTGAGCTTCACGATTGATAGCAAGTGGATGAGAGAATAAACCAACTCCATTGCGATATGCATCAAATTGGTTGAACAAAGTGAATATACTTTTCCGATGTAGGTAAGCCATCCCTCCATTGCCTTCTCATCAACATGAGAGTCACTTCCTCTCCATAGTGGATGCAAGAGATACGCCACATAGTGAATTGGGTGGCTAAACCATTTCCATCTTTCTTTCATGCATTTTAAAACATCTTTGTACCTAAAAAATGATAAAAGAAAGATAAGAATTGTCTACCTTAATTATAAACTGAAAAAAATATAAGGCATAAACTCATACGCAACGAAAATCAGAAATCAGAAATTAGATCTCAGAAATAAGAAATATATAAGATTAAAATACTTACTTTTGGTCATTATTTGCATCTTCCAATTGTCTTTTCTTCAAAACTGATTCGCTTCTTTGCATGAACTCGTACAAAAGGCCAATTGTAGATCCCTCTTTATCGCTGAGTCTTAAGACACAATATAAAGGTCTCATGATTGTTAAAACTAATCCAAATGACTCAAAAGTTGATCTATCAAGCACATATTGTTTCACATTTTGTGCATCTGTTTTCTTACAACCACTCCAATCTCTCCATTGAGTGGAGACAACAGTTTGTTCGAGTGCATTCCATACCTTTACAAGCCTTTCTATCACAATAAACATGACACCAAATCTGGTACTACTAGGCCTTAATATAACAAGATCACTAATGCTTCAAAAAATCTTTCGAGCATTTCTTTTCTTCATAAAAAAACCTTGATATTAATGCTGCCCTCTTCTTAGCAGGTTCAATCCATGGAAGTTTAGAAATATCTTCAAGTAGAAGATCCAAGCTATGCGAAGCACATGGTGTCCACACAATGTTAGAAAACTCATCTTCAAGTATTTTGCCCATGAGGACACAATTAGAAGCATTATCTGAAACAACTTGGATCACATGTTCTTTACCAATGTCGTTGATAGTTTCAGATAATTTTTTGTCAAGGTTGCACCAAGAAAGGGAGAGAAGGGGATGCACACCAATATCCGAGAGCGCAAGCTCCCAAAACAAAGGCAAAATGGAATTGTGTTCAACGTATGTGAGAATACAAGATATACAAAGGGCAGGCAATATTAATTGCTCCCGTAACCAACCACTCCTAATTATGCCGTAGCTAATTATGACAAGTGGTGGGCCGTTGCTAGACTCTGATAGGTGCTTAGTCAGCACTTATGTGCTGAGTGCTATAAGTGCTGTAAGTGCTGGTACATCACGTCTAGCGGCAAGATGGTGATCTCGATATCATATATCTCGACACTCCTTCTTGATGAGAGGTCACCATCTCCATGCTCAACCTCCTCCTCCTGGAGATGAGATCTGGAATCTATCAAGACCAATACCAAGTCGATGTCGCTCAAAGAGCTCACGAGCCAAAGGCTTGGTCAAGAGATCTGCGGTATTGTCCCGTGTAGGAACATGCTCAATCTGAACCTGCTTATCAGCCACAAGGTCCCTTACAAAATGATAATGCTTGGGAACATGCTTAGATTTTGGATGTCGAACTTCAGCGGAGCACCAACCAATGCCACCTTTGTTATCCATGAGCATCCTTGCTGGTCCAGGAGTGCGTTGCCCAATGCCCATAAAGAAAGTCCCCGAAACTAATGATCTCACGGACTCTTTGTAGATCTTTGCAACATACTCCTAAAGCATTGGATGAAAGAGATACATGCCCTTGTTTCTTGCTGATCCAAGCAACGGCAGCATTGGCAAGCAGAAAACAAATGCCGGATGTGGACCTGGAGTTGTCTATCACATCGCTAAGTGAGGAATCACTATATGTCAGCAATGAAAAAGCATCACTATTGCTGCGATAAGTAAGGCCATAATCAGCAGTACCCTTTAAGTAGTGGAGAATGTGCTTGGCCATTTCCCAATGCTTATGACTTGGATCTGCTGAAAATTGGCTTAGAGCTATAACAGCAAATGCAATATCAGGTCTGGTGCAAACCATGCAATACATGAGGCTGCTAATCAATTGCGAAATGGAACTTTTGCCATAGAAAGGCGTCAAAGATCAGATTGTGGACAATCTTTCTTAGTGAGAAGAGTACACGGAGTCATAGGAACTTTAGATGGATTGCAATCAGCCATGCCAAAGCGCTCAAGCATTTCTTCAATGTACTTCTTTTGAGAGATATGAAGAATCCCATTTTTCCGGTCTCTTGCAATTTGCAAACCCAAACAATAGCGAGCTTCACCCAAGTCTACCATTGGAAACTTAGCAGCAAGCTTTGTCTTGAATTCAGCAATGTGCTCATTATTATTGCCTATGAGCAAGGAATCATCCACATACAAAGAAATGATGAGTAAGAACTTGCCTTGACGACGGATGTAGACATTAGAATCAGCATCAATAGGGTGGAATCCTTGGTCTTTGAAGAAAGAATCTATGGTCTTGTACCAAGCACGTGATGCTTGCTTTAACCCATAAAGTGCCTTCGTCAATTTGCATACTAAATGCTCGGCACCAGCTTTGACATAACCACGAGGTTGCTTCATATATATTTCTTCATCAAGTTTGCCATTAAGAAATCTTTGTCTTGACATCCGTTTGATGAACCTCAAGATTATGATGAGCGACAAATGCAAGAAGAATGCGAATGCTCATCATTTTTACCCTTTGGAGAAAATGTTTCCAAGTAATCAATGCCATATTTTTGGCTGAAACCCCTCAGGCAACCGGTAGCTTTGTAGCTGGCGATGGTGCCATCGGGATGGAGCTTGCATTTATAGACCCATTTGTTACCAACAACCTTCCTATCATGAGGAAGAGGAACCAAATCCCAAGTGCCATTTTGAACAATAGAATCCATTTCGTGGTCCATTGCACCGGCTGCCAATGAGGTGCGGCGTGACACATGAAATAGCTTCACGATAGTGGTGGGTTCCGCGATAATAGCGACACCACAAAACTCCATAATCTTTGGGCATAATTTCAGCATAGAAAGCAAACCTTTGAGGAGGAAAACGTTTCCTTTTACCTCGACCAAGTTCTTCTTCAACTCCTCCTTGATCGGGATGATCAAAATCATCTCTGGATCGGATGGGTCAAGATCTCCTCACGGATCGGATGTGTCAAGATCTGCCGTGATCGAGGAAAGCGGGGGTCTTTGTAAAGCCTTTGCAGTCTTTGGAGGCGGCGCATGTCTTTGGAATATCTAAACCGAGTCCGATGGATTTGGAAGCTATGGCGTCATCATCCGTTATCCATGCGAGAGATATCAATAAATTCCACATTAGGAGTTTTTGAACCTTGCTGAAATGCGAAACATCTTCATGAAAAATAACATCGCGACTAACACAAAGCTTCTTGGTATCGGGATCAATCAGCCTATAACCATGCTTGCAGTCGGTCGGAGAAACCCACAAAGATCATTTTCTTGCTGGTATGCTCAAGTTTCTTGCGATTAGCTTTGGGAATAAGCATAAAAGGCAAAACACATCCAAAGACACGCATAAGCGAGACAAATTTGGCTTTATGCGGTGAAAGCTTCTTCGAGAGTCGATTTTTCCAACAACGATTGGGCAATCTATTGAGAAGGTAAACTGAATACTGTTGCTTCAGCCCAAAATTGAATGGGTCTTTGAGGATTGAGCGAGCAAACAGCGTGCCATGTCAACAATCTTTGCGATTCTTCCGCTCAAGAAACGCCATTATGTTGTGGAGTATGAGGCTCGGTAAGTTGGCGCTCAATACCATGATCAACACAAAAATGATTGAATGCTTGGTGGTAAATCCTCCACCATTATCGGATCTAAGCTTCTTAATCGATGGGCTACTTGATTCTCAACAAGCGCTTTCCATTCTTGGAAATGGGCAAATGCATCGATTTACGCTTCAAGAAATAGACCCATGTTTTCTGCTCAAATCATCAATGAATATCGAGAAAATAATAAGCACCGAGAGAGAAGGAACATGAGTTGGACCACAAAGATCCGTGTGTACTAATTCAAGAAGAGCGATGGCACGAGAGCCAATGAGAGTAAAGGATCTGGCGGTCTTTGTTTGCCCAATGCACAAGCCTCACAACTTGCAAGAGTAGGGTCTTTGATGAAGATCAAAACCGTCTACAAGTTGAGGCAACTGATTGATTGCTTTAAGACTGATGTGTACAAGCCTCTTATGCCACAGATCACAGGTACCATTACCAGCAGCTACAAGAACAACTTGGTCAGCATATTCTTGGCCCAAATGGTAGAGATTACCCATACGAATAGCACGAGCAAGGCTCTTTCCTGTAACTTTGCTGCGAACAATGCAGTCGTCACTATCAAAGATAACTCTTGTGCCCATATCAGTAAGACGTGCCACAGAAATCAGATCTTTACGCAAAGTTACATTACCCCTTTTAGAGTGAAATTACCAAGACTTGTGGGTACTTGAATGTCACCCATTCCGCAGATTTGATGCTCACTATTGTCGCCGATTTGAACAATGTGATTGGAAGAGGTAGGTCTGAAACTTTCAAACCAATCTTTGTGCCAACTAATATGAGCTGTAGCACCAGAATCCATGATGAATTTGATAGAGCGAGGGGCTGCCACTTGTTTACAAAGATAAGCATAATCCGGGCTGCAAGGAACCACATTGGCTACGCTTACTTCTTCAACAATTTGGGCCACATTGGCTGAAGCTTTGTTTGTCTCCAAAGCTTTCAGTTTGTGCTCAAGATCCTTCATCTTCTTCCTACACTCTGCTGCGGTATGATTGCCTTTCTTGCAATAGTCACAAACTTCTTTGCTTGGATCTTTGTGCCTTTCTTTGTCGGCACCCTTGAAGGGCATTGTTGCTACTGTTATTCTTCTTTTTCTTAGCTTTTTCATTACCTTTTGCATAGGATTTAGTCTCAGAATGACCTGCAAAGAAAGCATTGTGCTCGTCTTTGATAATCCCAGCATCTTTCCTCATCATAATCTCCTCCTTGGCGGAAGTGATTGCGATTGAGATCCATGTCGGCAATTTGCATGAGATTGCTGCGCAAAGCATGGAAAAGAATTGGGTAAGGATCTAAGAAAGAAGAATAATTGCAATGAAGGAGAGATCTTATTCTCTTCTCGAGAGGCTTCAATCTGCGCGAAAGGTGTTCTTCATGCGATCTGCGAATTTATCAAGACTCTCGGTCTCTTCCCAATAAGATATTCACCACTTCACATACAAATGCCCAATCTGTGTATTGGGTCTTCTTTTCATGCTCTTGGATGAGAGCATTCCATAAATCATGGTTGTTCTCCTTCGAACCTCATCAAGAAGAGATTCGCTTGAGAAAGCCCAATCGTAGCCATAGCCTTGTCATCCGGCGTTGCCAAGTATCAAGAAACGATTTATTCTTGCCATCCGATGCAAGCTCGGTCTTTGGTTCTTGGCCACTAACAATTCCCCAAACTCCTTCAGCCTTAAGAATGAGAGTCATTCTTCTCTTCCATTGCTGGAAACCTGTGCCATCGAAGATTTGAATCACACGACCGCCAGGGAAGGTAATCTGGTTGTAGCTAGCATCCTTCTCCATTGCTGTGTTGATCTTGAATCAATCTCAGCACACCTAGTGCTCTGATACCATGTCAAGGTTGCACCAAGAAAGGGAGAGAAGGGGATGCACACCAATATCCGAGAGCGCAAGCTCCCAAAACAAAGGCAAAATGGAATTGTGTTCAACGTATGTGAGAATACAAGATATACAAAGGGCAGGCAATATTAATTGCTCCCGTAACCAACAACCAACCACTCCTAATTATGCCGTATCTAATTATGACAAGTGGTGGGCCGTTGCTAGACTCTGATAGGTGCTTAGTCAGCACTTATGTGCTGAGTGCTATAAGTGCTGTAAGTGCTGGTACATCACGTCTAGCGGCAAGATGGTGATCTCGATATCATATATCTCGACATTTTTCAGCCAACCAAATACCAGTTTCTGCTACAACGGTTACCTTGCTACAATCAATTGATTTTAAAAATAATGTGCCGTAACAAGACGATACCATGATGTTCACCAATGCTCTTTTGCACGTGTCTACCCATCCGTCGGTTAAAATTGTACAACCATACTTGGGCCAAAGAGCACGAACCTTGTCAAGTTTAGAATTTACAGCAACATACTCATTTCGTAAAGCACTTGTTCTAGCTTGCTTATATGTTAGATCACTATGCTTTTCTCCAACCTAAGAGAATGCTTCAAGCATCTTAGTAAAACAAGGCATTTTTGCCAAATTAAATGACAAATTTGCTTCCACTAAGCAACGCATTTGTAACATGTTTGCATGCTGTTTTTTTTGCATCAGCAGCACATGCCTATTTTTCATGGTCTCCAAAATAGAAGGTCTAACAGTGCTAGAAGATGGGGGAGGGTTAGGAGCATCACTAATAATAGTTGCGTCATCACTACTAAATTGGACATCATTAGCTAATGCATGATCAAATTGAGGTGGCGGCATAGATGTAGAAGATGAAGAAGTTTTAGATTTGCATGATGATAATGCTCTATTTTTAGCCAAGTTATCACCTTCTCTTCCAGCTTCCTATCTTGCCTCTTGTGTAGCAAGTGGACAACCATTAGTGATATGTTAGCTAGATGTGCTACCAACCTCGTTTTTGTACCATGGCCTTGTTTACCACAAAATTTGCAATTCCATTTGTTATAACCTCCCCCAAGTTTCTCCAAATTCACGCAATACTTTCCCCATAAAGCTGATTCTTCTGGAGGCATGCTTCCACTCTATAAAAACAAGGCAAGAAAAACATTTATTATTGATTATGGCAAAAAAAAATTTAGAAGATGCTTACTTACTTCAATGTGTACTCAACTCAAAGTCAAGATGTAAAATAATGGGAGGACCTGCAAGAAACAACAAATGCAATATATAATTCAATGCTTTATATCATTGACATCAAACTCTTCTTCAAATCTGCAGTAAAGAAGGATTGCATGAGCCTAAAACAGAAGTTTTTTTTTTAACCTGCAAAAAATGAGCAAAGCTTGTGAGAAATAAATAACATTATAGCAAAGCATGCGTCATTTCTTTCTATTCATGAGAAGAAGAAACTTTAGTGGCAGCCCTAAACCCGCTCTTTTACAATATACACGCAAAATAGTATCTAAATCCATTTTGGCAGCATAACCAAGAAGCTCTTTCATTTTTGGGCTATCATTTTGGGTAGATGCACAAAAAATCAGAAATTTACCTCTTTAAAGAGCCCTTTGTTGCATATGAAGCTATCCCAAATCCACTATTCAAGAAGAAGAAACCTTAGTGGCAGCCCAAAACCCATTCTTTTACAACATAAATTCATGCAAAGAAGCATCTAAATTCATTTTGGGCACTCTAATCAAGAAGCTACTTCATATTTTTGCAAGAGCTTTGACTAGATGAACAAAAAATCAGAAACTTACTTAGTTCATGAGCCCATTGATTTGCCTATGAAGCCATCTAAAAATCCAATATAACCTATTCAAGAAAAGAAGAAACCTTAATGGCAGCCCAAAACTCATTCTTTTGCAACATGAAATCATGAAAGTAGCATCTAAATTCATTTTGGGCACCCTAATCAATAAACTATTTCGTTTTTGGGCAAAAGCTTTAAGTAGATGAACAAAAATCATAAATCTACCTCCTTGATGAGCTATTATTTGCCTATCTGTGGAGGATGCTATCCAAGATCATTGTGAGGTGGCTAAGAAGCATTCAAGGAAGCAAGCAAGACAACCGAACATGATTTGGGGTCTTCACCTTGTCATCTCAGGCCATGATCGTCTACTCCATCCGAGCGGCGTTAAGGGCAACAGAGAAACGTATGAATGGAAGAAAAAAGAAGACTTACCTAAGATATTAACAAATATAATATGTTATATTAAAAAAAAAAGCAAGGATAAAAAAACTACTAAATTTTTGACCAACGTTTTTATCATACATACGTATAATACGTTTGTTTCGCAAAATACGTTTAGTATATGTAAAATACGCGTATTTATACAACACTGTTGCGATGCTTTATTGAATAATGCCGTGAGGACATGCACCAGTGGAGGCCCAACCCATTTCAGAAGTTCCGCCTGTATGCCATCTAAATCTGATGCCTTCCCATTAGTTAGACGTTGTAGGCCCATGATGTCATCCCCCTCTGTGATGACCAGAGCCATGCCTATCTGTGGAAGGACTGGTGCCTGGCCCCCGAGCGGGTCGTAAAGCTGTTGCAAGTACTGTACCCATTGCTCCGAGGTGATGTTCCCTGTGGGCTGTGCAGTCTTGCTCAAGACCCTTCTCCAGAATGTCTTGGGGTGCTGACGCACGAGACCAAACATCTGTTGCTGATGCTCTGCGAGGTATCTGGCTTTCTTGTTCTTGAGGAAGGAGCAGTATTGACTGATGGTCTGTGGGTGGGAGGTGGGATCAGTGACTTGCCGGAGTGCGCATTTGAGCTCCCGACACTCATCATCGAACCATCTGTTGCGGGGGAAGGTGGTAGCGCACGAGGTTCGCCGTGAGCGGCCTCTCCCAAAGCATCTCTCAGCAGCTGTCAGAAGCAGGTGAGTCAGCTGAGCAGATTGTTGTTGAAGTATGGGGAGTTGCAGCAGTCCTGCCAGGTCATGCTCAAGCAGCTGGGCATAGGTCCCTGCACGTTCGTAGTCCAGGCGCAGCTGGGGCACCTGGGGTGTTGAGGCAGTAGATGCACGGGGAGCTTGCCAATGGAGATGCACGAACAAGCGCTGGTGGTCCGAGTCCACTTCCTCGTCCCGAGTGTCTGTTCCAATGGAAAAATGGGTAACCAGACATTGAGATTATACTTATCATAATGATGCAGGCAAAGGGACCTCTAGGTGGCATGTGTTCAAGGGCATAGGGCTTTTTTTTTAAGATTACTGTATTTGACATTGGGAATGGTCACTGCATGAAGATTATCGTATTCACCAAGAATAACATCCCTATCAGGCATTTGTGCAAATAATTGAACGTCCACTGCTCCTCGTAACTTAACATACCATAACATACACTTCTCTTTTTGCATTTTTGTTATATATCTCTATGAGCTTCTCATATGCAGAGAGGTTGCATAATCAGATAACAAAAACTTGACTTCTCTGCACTTATCAAACTTATCTCCATCTTTATCCTGCACTTACTTGGTATGAAAAATCAGACATAGTGACAAAAATCATAACCTGAAAGCCACTAAATAATAGATACATCTATCTCCACGTTTTGAAGAATATTTGAAAACTAAACTCGTTTTTCTTCATAAGTTCTCTGTATACTTTTATCTTTTAGAAGCAACGAAGACCACAAAAAAACATAAAAGGAAAATTGAACCCTAAAAGCCATCAATTTATATGCAAGTAGTGCAATGACTTGGAATACGATCTTCACATCTTCATCTCATGTTGAAGTGCTACATTTCACAATCTATCATAAGCTGCAAGCAATAAATCCATGATAAGCAATAAAAGAACTAAACATATTCTTCAATAGACCAGGATATCCATAAGTAAACTGCCAGAGCATTGAAATTCCTAGATTTTTTTGTGTTTGTTTATTTTAGGTAATTTTTGAGTTTCCATCGCCGTTAGAGCACTGCCATTGAAATTCCTCATCATATTTATTCATAACAAAGGCGATCTGGTGGCCAGATTAGTGGAAGGTTTGCAGGCATTGGCTCCTGAAGCCGTCTGCATTCAAAGAAAGCTATCGGCTGTAAGTGAAACCGGTGACCAAATGCATCAGGAAGTCGAGTACTCTCTACCACGTGAAGGCTCAATGGAGATTGTGAAATCCCCAGTTAGGTAGTCTTCTAGCCGCTATGTTAAAGCTCAAAGTAAATTTAGAATGGCAGAACTGAAGCCTCCAATAGAATCAGTATGTATACAAGAAAAGAAGCCTAAAAAATGACAGTACAGATATGGCGCTAGGGCTAATAAAGAAAGAACCAAAAAGGACGATTTAGAAGGTGAAAGAAGGGTGAAACGGATCTGGTGAATGTCGGAAAGAGAATTAAAACCAAGAAAGAGCAGATGTCAAGCGGATTTGGAGTGGATTTTGACAGATTTTACAGCAATAAACTTCGTAAAACGTCCGAACTCGTCATGTACTGAACTCCAGACTCCCGACTCGTCAGAACCACATTATATGCTAAGAAATGCAAGCCTCAAACTCTAGACTCGCTAAGAAGCTCAGAAATTGCCCAAGAACACATGGAATCCTTTGCAAAATCGCCAAAACTTACAAAAGAAACAAGGAACATTAGACACAGATGAACAACACAAAAAAAAAAAAAAAAAACGTACCAGAACTGAAGGCGCCACACACAGCAACCTTAAAATGGCCAAATGGCTTGCAATGCCTCAATACACGACAGAAGCGCCATCTTCAAAAGGTCCAGCATCCCCCATCGCCAGAGGAGGAAAGGAAAAAATTAATGCCAGCCAGCCGAAAAAATGACACTTCTGGCAAGTGAACAGAATTTCAATGCCCTGCCAGGTTCACGTTAGGTAGCCGACCGGATTTTGGGATTTTCGGCTGGTAAACCGGCAGGTGGCGCCGCCGTAACGCCGCGAACGGCGATGCCGCCTGCTGGTTTACTGGCCGAAAACCCCTCAATCCGGCCGGTTACCTAGCACAAAAAAAACATTATCACTTCCTGAAATTCTAGATCAATATCCCACGCAATAAACATGACAAAAAAGTAGTTATGCTAACAAAAGAAATCTTTTACCATATTTGCCTGTTAATCCGATCAAAATATCGGCAATATAGACGCTTGATAAAAGGAAAAATTTGCATGTCCATTCAGTCAATACATCAGCAACATAGGCGCATGATAAAAGGCTTAACTTGTCTAAACTTAATTTTTCAACTGGTTTCTAGAGCACCACTTATCCAGAAGTTACAGGGCCATTTTGCCAACTTTCTTCAACATGGTTCTCCCAAGCGCCTTAGTATACTCTACTTGTTCATTTGTGTCGGTTTGGAGTACAGTTAAACAACGACTCAAGATCTGAAGATCTGAAGTGTGTTCAAATTCTGAACAGAAAAAAGGATTACTTGTAAAAATTGCATTAGGAAGGGCTTTTACCAAATGACTTGTGGATGTCAGCACAAAAATGGCAGGGCCATTAAACAATAGCTGGTTTCTATGCGAGGACTTGGCGTTGGAAAACTTGCATCTACAACTCCCCTGCTTATCATTTTTACATACTCATAATCACGGGAGATTCTATGTTTGAAGAGTAGAATCATGGTACAAAAGGAAATCTAAATCTAAGAACTTTCTAAGCACAAAATCTGAGCACTTTCTTTCATCAAACAGAAACTTTGAAAATAAGAACCATACCCGATTGATTTAACATCTGCGAAATGTGTCAAAGAAGCCAACAAGTCAACTACTGCTTCAATTGCTTTAAATAGCTCATGTTAACAAAATAAATGCTGAAGTAAGATAAACAAGACAAGAAAACAAACGTACAAAAGCAGAATATAGACAAAAAATTATGGAAAGCTTCTCAATCATGAAAAGCTTCTCACTTACTAGCTGATCAGACCCATGGCAATCCAAATCTTTTCCATGCGATGCAGAAATGCTTGGAGACCTGTAAACATAAATTTGAATCCTTATATGCAAGTATCGCCAAAGCTTTACAGCTAGAATGTTGTACCAGAGGAAAAAAGAGCCCCCTTTTTGGTGTTCCAAAAAGCTTTTGTTTTCCAAAAAGCCTGTGCATAACATGTAAGCAAATATGAAAACCAGAAAAATAATAGAAATTGCTACATGCAGACAAAAAATCACCAAATTCAAACTTTGTTTCTGCAAATGTCTCATAGAAACATGAAACATGAAACATGTAAATTTGAACAAACGGAAAGCATTTGCAACCTGATGTCAGATGAAGCCGTTGATTTGCCCAAAGAAAGAAGTTGTAGTGGCTGGAGCAGTTTCATCGTAGTTTTTTCCTTTTTTTTTTCTTTACATTTAGCAAAGAGAATTAATTTAGCAAAGAGAATTACGTTTCTCCATGCCATTCAACTCAACCTAGAGGAAGATTCTTGCCATCCAACTCAACGTAGAGAAGGATTCTTGCTATTTTGTTCCATTTCTCTGCTTCTTTATTACTGCTTGTATATTTTTTACGAATGTGTGTAACATTGTAAATGTGTTAAGAGGTCCTACCATAAAGACCATGTTGTGTTGCATGTTCGAATTTGTTAGGGCCTTTTGTTTCATTTAATAGTCTCTCCCATTGTTTCTAACAATTACTATAGTTTATATTGTTGTTTCTAACATGTCAAATTCCTTCCTAAGGGCCTGAAGGGCCCAAAATTTTTTTTAATATAGAAATCAACACATAACTATCATTAACATTAATTAATACAAACCATTGCATCCAATACATTTGAATTAAAATCCCCCTGAAACCCCCTTTGGTTTGGGTGCATATTCACACGGGGGGTTACTCCGGGCATCGAGAGCTGTCGGATGGGCATATTTGCCCTTTATTCCAAGATCTGGACTGCACATAGCGATCCTCGTTTGTGGGGTATGCATGTACAAGTTTTTGTATACTGTATATTAAGGTTTGCAAAATACTATAAGGTTTGAGAGAATGTACTTAATGGTGTTAATTTTGTACATGTATTGTGAGTTCTCAAGAAGAATGAGTAAAGAACCAAGTTGAGAAACAAAGAATGGTATAAAAATAGAATTTTATTCTTCACCACACCTTTTTTCAATTCCCACAATAAAAACCGGGGTTTCAAAACAATTGCAGAACTCTAATGAATGGCATAGAAGCATAATTTGTCTCTTCATCACAATGCTATGAAGAGCAACTGCAAATTTTAAAATAGTTGTGCACCTAATTCATGTGCATGAAATTCCTGGATGGAGCGATGGCTTATAGCCATAGTAAACTTGGAGTTTAAGCATCCATCATGATATGGGTTAAATATAGTGCTACATAAGATGACAGGCTGGATAATTGCACCAAAATAGAGTATTTGGAAATAGAGTGTTTGAAACTGCATAAGAAATGTCTCAGGAGAACAAACAAGGATACAATTAATATCGTGCAAAGCAATAATGAAAGCCACACTTACTGGATATGTAGCATTTGGAGCCATCAGCTTCTGTTTCCACTAAATTGGAGGCTGGCAAGAACAATCTGACCTGCAAGGCAAAACACATCAAGTTATCACCTGAATCGCGTTTCTGTAAAGAGTGTTTGCTAAACTTTGAGATTAACCATGAATCTACAGCTCAAATGCCTTGTTCCATCGTCAAAGCCGCTCATCACTACTTGGCCACTGCATGGAGGCAACCCTTTCCTAGTCTGGCTATCTTGCGGAGCTGATACATTCAAAGACAACAATTGATTCCAATTTATCAAAGCACAATGTCTGAGTCAATTGTTAGACATCTTACTTCCATCTTTTCCAAGTAGAGACTGTCGTGAACACGGCTGCATTTAGAAAGCATTCCACAGGTAGACCAGATCAATGCAGTTGCTCGCGAGATTTGTCTCGGAAAAAAAAAGGAAATTTTAAAATGAAGCACAAATCATCTTTAACCTAATCTTAACGCACTCAAACGTCACTTCATATAGCTCTGTTGGAGTCCAAACCCTGACAAAAAAGAAGTCTCCTACTGAAGAGGAGGGGCTAAACGAGGCCGGATCTTCATCTAGTCTGCTGCTGGAGAACCGTAGGAATAAGCCCGTCTAATGGGTTTTGAGACTTCGATCTGGAAATCATCTTTAACCTAATCTTACGCACTCAAAGGTCACTTCATGTACCTGTTGGAGTCCAAACCGACAAAAAGAAGGAGGGGCTAAGCGAGGTCGGATCTTCATCTAGTCTGCTTGTAGGAATAAGCCCGTCTAAGGGTTCTTGAGCTTCGATCCGGACCCTATATCCCTTTCCATGCATTTACCTAATAGATTAGAAGTGAGAGGGTCGATATTGGCCATTGGAATGGCCTGGGAGAAATTGCATGGCACAAAAATTATAGAAACATGGGCCAAACCATAGCATAGTGGAATTAAAAGATAAAAATATAGTGTGCACTCTAGATGTACGCATTAGTACACTTCAAGCAATACGGACTCCAAATCATAGTAAAACCATTGCAAAAAGTGTACAAAAATATAAAAAAAACCCCCTGTTATTATGCTACATATTTAAACATGAAGAAATCAAATGAATAAATGAAGGAGTCGAAAGCATTGAGAAATCTGCTATCTGATGCCGGATGAAGCTGGTACTGCTTAAGATATTTGGGATTCAGTTTGCTCTCTCCATTGTGAAACCCTGCAACAAATCAAGAAATTATGGACGCCCTGCAACGAATCATGGAAAGTGGAGAAGGGAAATCATCCCGTCTAGTTATTATGCTCTGTTAAAACAGTCGATGGAAAACCCTCACCACAACTCATTCACTCCCTGCATGTACTAAAATTCAAAGCATAGATAAAGAAAAGTACCTCCTTCCAAGCGTAGCCACATGTTTGACGAATCCAGTTTGCCTGCCTGACATTTACAGATTTCAACAAATCCGGTATTCCTATCACCTACTCTATGTCTAAGAAACAGATCCTCCATTCTAAACAATCATTTGCTTAGGAGGACCAAGCACAGGTTAGCCGTTTTCCAAAGTGGCTGCCCAGCAACAGCAGTCACCGCCAGTTTACACCCGATAGTAAGTTTCGAGCAGTCATTGGCATATTTTGGGAATATACTGGCATATACCTGGAATATGCCATAAACCCACGTGGACGAGGGCTTGCCCCCCTGGGGGCAACCCAAAAATGCTACGTGTTATAATATTGCGAACTCCTATATAATGTTTATATATGTTTAGATTAAACATACAACTCATATAAGATAGATAGATCAATATAATTTTTAATAAAGAGGTGATCTATCCTATTCTAAAATGATACAATATTATAAACATGCACAATTTCTATAGATACATTTACACAAAAACTCATAACATGCATAACGTGGGTGTTTACATTGTGCTATTTTAGCATTTATTCATGGAAATCTTTTTTGAACTTCAAAGTGCGTTAATAGACAAATATTAGATATTATTATATTGTTAGGTTTTATTTGTTTGTTATCACAACTATAATACTGAGATCTTATGTTTTTTTTTTCAAACTTTTCCCACTTCTAGTTAGAGATACACTTTGGAAGAAATAACAATGAGAACCCAATGAGAGCCGCTCTAAACTAGGACAATATTCAAAACCTTCATGGCACTTTTAGTTGTTATTTGATGAAGTGAAGATGCTGCAGATGCATTTCAGTTTTCACCATTTTCCATTATTGAAGTTCTTAAAATCCTCAAATTCATTATTGGTTACTCTTCCTCATTCTCTTTTTTGTTTGGGTCCCATAGGCCAGTCGGTCTCTGTGGACGCTAAAAATCTATTCTATTCTATTCTATTCTATTATATTCTCAAGTATTACAGTGAACTCTTGAGTCATAGCCACTTTCCATGGATGTGTTCTCTTTTTTTGTTTGCTGCTCTCTTTTTTGTTTGGGTCCCATAGACCAGTCGGTCTCCGTGGACGCTAAAAATCTATTCTATTCTATTCTATTCTCAAGTATTACAGTGAACTCTTGAGTCATAGCCACTTTCCATGGATGTGTTCTTACTATGTCAAAGAATACAAAACGATTATGTAGAAAGTACCCTCAGACTAGTACAATTTCCATGGTAAAATATGTCAGGGAACAAAAAGCACTGAGCTAAAGTACCCATTTGATAACAAGAACCAAAAGACTCCTTTTCTGAATAGAACACAAAAGGAAGAGGTTAACATTAAAGGCCTTATTTGGTGGTTCGAGAATCCCACGATACTTGCATAAATGTGTCCTACTATAGTTAAAATAAAACGTATGGGACGAACAAACAAGTTTTTACGACTTTTTTTTTGTGTCAAATGTCCATGGCAGGTCATGGATGTTGACATACTCTATAATGACTAGCGATTTGGTTCTCTAATATTCCAAGATGGATATTGACATACTCTACAATGATTAGCCATTTGGTTCTCTGCCCGGCTGGGCTGAAAATAAAGTTACCCTTAACGTGGTGATGTGGTGCAATCTCGACGGTTCACATTCCAGATTCCATCTCGCAAAATCTCGGCTATGATTTTGCCACGACACACATTAAGGATTAAGGGTAACTGTATTTTCAGCCAGCTCGTAGAGTTGTATGGGGGATGGAAACAGAGGAGATGATTCCAGGGGGTCCCGCGACTGGCGGCAGTCGGGAGCGGCTCCTGGAATCATCGACCCGGTTTTGTCCCCCACATCATGGTAAGTGGGGAGCGCCAGCATTTTTTTTACCTGTTGATCGATTGCAGATGACCGCTTGAGCAGAATGATGCTGCCATTTTCCATTCCAGAGGCAGAACCAGCGACCCCTTTCCATGATGCGTGCTGGGTTGACAAGTTCATGCATGGTTTATTTGGACTCGGCTTATATTTTGTATAAATGAGGAAATGATATGCTAATATTTTATTTCACATCCATAAACAATTTAATTACAATAAAAAGGAACAAAATGCTTCGGTCACGATGTGCTCTATGTTCCAACCCAGAATCTTGACCGTCCGTTCAGGGCTGAAGCTGTTTAGTTCCTATTCGGCCATGGGCAGTCCCCGCACTGTAGATCTCTCTTTTTTCTGCCCTTAGCGCCCCAGGGCAAAGGGGGCATGGGCATCATTCGGAAGCATCCCATTCTTTCCTGGATTGAAGAGCAAATTTACTAGTTTCTCGGGACCTTTCCACCCGCAAAATCACCTCAGAAAAGAAAGATTTTTTGGGTTTTCTGTTTATGGAAGAATTACTGATTGATTCTGATTTCGAGATCTCGATTTATTGTTCCTGATTAGCTCAACAGCCTTCGTTCTATGGATTCACACCTACGTATGTATGTTTAATTCTTCTTATCTTGTATTTGCAGTATTTAAGTTATTAGGTTTTGTGGAGGACTTCTTTGTTAGTCAATTGAGGGCTAGTAAGCACCATATCTTGTGGGTATGGTGAACATTCACGTAGATCTCAGGATTGTGAACTCGCTGATAACATGGTAAGGAACACGGTTGTTTGAACATTTCTCTGCATTATTTATCTTCAATGCCGCAATAATGTGTTATACCTGCTGATACAATCCTCGTCATAGTTCAAAAAGAGGGGGGCAAATGCCATTTGGGGGAGTTGTTAGCCACTTGTCCTAGGTTGAATTACAGAGGACATCATTAGTTTGAATTAGTAATTGTATTCACTTCAGTGCTAATGTTCAGGTTCTCAGAATGGTGACCCATCAAGAAGATAATGTGGAAGTGCTTGGGGGCTGCAATATCTGGATGTTGCAATGTATTAGATATTTTTTTAGGTTGCCTTGATTTGAAGAGTCTAAATCAACATATTGTTTTTGAAGACCCTGAAGCTATTGCAAGAGATACTAATTGTGAGTCTATGCACACTTTTTTATTTCTTTGACACTATTCTGTAAATCTAAAAGAGTTTTTGTATTCAATGATTAAGATGACTTCGATATGAAGCTATGTACATACTTCATTGTCACAATGCTATCTGTTGATTAGGAGGCATGCTCGTTGCAATTGAAGGAGAGTAACGTATTGACTTTATGGTTTTTGGACAGTCAGTGTAAGCGAGGTTGAAGCCCTATATGAGCTTTTCAAGAAAATAAGTGGTTCAGCTCATGATGATGGCTTGATAGATAAGGTATCATTTTCTTGATTGATTTTGGCCATATGCATTAAACATGAGTCTTCTATTGCTTCTAGAAACGTAGATATGGGGATCCCTGTAGATATGGTGATGCTGGATGCAATATGCTATTTAATGTGATGATAGTAAAGAGTACATATGTCCGTTTATTTAGGAACATGCATTGTGATAATCTATTATTATCATGCAATTTTCTGCGTCCAACAATGGCCTTAATATAAAAAACAGATAGATGAAGTATCAAAGGGCATGTATTTTGAATGCTAGCCTTTCAATAATAGTTAAAAAATATGTATAAATTTGTTAACCGCATCAAGTGCCTATTCTTCTGTAAGTAGCTTATAAATATTTCCAACCTGATTTGACATCTTAATGGTAAAACGTAATAAAATGATCCCTGTAGCTATAGCCATGCCAAATATGGAGCTATAGTTCTACCTTTTAAACTGATGATGTTGTTCTGCAGGAGAAGTTTAGGTTTGCCCTGTTTAAATCCAACAAAAAGGACAGCTTATTTGCAGATCGTGTAAGTTTTGAAATCTTATGTTTAGATTTAAAAGGGGTAACGGCTGATGTGTTTTTTGGAATAAGAAAGAAGGCCTATATGTAATATCTCAATAGGTTTGCTGATTACTGCTTTGGACTAAAAGGAATCACGTATTGTTTTATGTGTTTTCGGTATTGTATTTGAACTTGCTTGATGACAGCTGGTGTTAAGAACATTGAGGTCATATGAGGGAAGTTGGCTACTTGTATCATTCCCAATTTATGGCCCATTATCTGACTGCAGGTGTTTGATCTATTTGATGCAAAACGGAATGGTGTACTTGATTTTGGAGAATTTGCTCGAGGTCTTTCATTATTCCATCCCAGTGCTCCAGTTGATCAGAAAATAGATTGTGAGTATTTTTTAGTATTGCTGTATGCATCTGTGTTTTTGACTTCTCGTTTCCTGAGTGTTATGCGCTCTGCTTTTGTTCTTGCAGTTGCATTTCAACTGTATGATTTTAAACAAGAAGGCTTCATTGATCGGGCAGAGGTAAGACAAACTAAAATATGATTTATGTTTCTTTTTTTCTTATGCTGTGATTTCTTCAATATTGGCAAGTGTTGAGCTTCATAGGGCTCCATTTCTTAGTGAAGAATACACATGGTGACCTTCTGCCTAATTAGTTTTAACCAGCAGAAGTAATTTAGTTACAAGGACATTTTCTCATTTCGATAAATCAGGATCAATTAACAGTTGTACCAACTATGCTGAATATAATACGAAGGAATTTCAGGTTAAGCGAATGGTAGTAGCAACCCTTGCTGAATGTGGTATGAATCTTTCTGATGAAGTCGTTGAGAACATTATTGATAAGGTAACATTCTTCTTGCACTAGTCAAGTTTAAAGAAATGCAACATCGCACATAATGTTTCTTATCCTTTTTAGACATTTGAGGAGGCAGACACAAAGCATGATGGGAAAATTGACAAAGAGGAATGGCGAAGCCTTGTACAAAAGCACCCCACGCTCCTAAAAAATATGACACTTCCATACCTTAAGTATGTTTTTCATTGTTTGAGCATGTGCCAAATTTTCTTTTCGTGTTTTATTGCAGAAACATTTCTTAGTTGTGCAAATTCAGGATAAAATTGCAACAGCGTGGTAACCTTTTAGATAGGTTCTGACCTTTTAGATAAGTTCTGACCTTTTAGATAAAATACTGCACTTCAGATATTATCCCATATCTCTCTGGTGTGGCATGCATAAGCTTTATCCATACTCTTCAGCTGACGTTGACTTTGGTCAAACTTTGTTTGGCATCTATTACTTTCGTCCAACTTATATGTTCATTATGTGTCTGACATTACAATATTATGACAGGGACATCACAACATGTTTTCCAAGTTTTGTTTTCCACTCCAGAGTAGAAGACACATAGCGGGTATATCAGAGTAAAAAATCTTGCATTTTTGCTTTCAAAAATGGCACGACACATTTCTTTGGTTCTGCATGGAACAACCATTGTATCTACATTGGAAACTCTTCTGTATCTGTGAAGTGGGAAACGTACCTTGAGAGCAAAATAACATGGTCTTATGTTTGGTTGATTCTCGAATATCCACCAAAGTAAATGGTGTATTAGAATCTGATTGCAGCATTCAGATTTCCAGCGATGCATAGCCACATTAGTGGGCATCTTATGTTTGTGGCACATGGATTTCTTGTGGATGTCTCCTGTCTGAAGAAGCTGAGTAGAGTATATGGTGCTTTCTAAGATGCATATTTGTGAACATCAAGGTATATCAACTTTTGTTGCTCTGCACAAAATCCCCAGCATCTAATTTATCGAAATATTCTGGATGTTTAGGAAGAAACTTATCATTCTGCAATAGAGAATGATATCATATATTGGATCTGTCAACCTGTAAGATGACGTCTGAATAAGAGCGTCTGCAGGATTTAATGTTTGTTGTCCAGTTTGTGACCATTGATGTGTGAAAATCATGACTTTGTAGTTTTAACTTCATCATTTAACATGCGCGCCCCGGATTGACCATGCCATCTAGAGGTTTGAATGTCGTGCTTCCCTATTTGCACTTAGCACAGATATCCGAAGAAAGGGCACGCCGTGCTTTCTCCTGATTCACCCATAAAATTGGAATGTTGTCAGTTTGTACGTAAGATGCATTAGGATGCATTATTATAAAGCTTATCGTTCATATCTAATATCATTTCGTTTGCAATTTAAGATGCATTAGGATGCATTATTATCAGATTTGATGGATCAGGAAAATAGTTTTACTAACTAGTGTTATGAACATGGTATTATGAACATGATATGAACATCCTTCTCTACCATGAAAATAACCAAGAACTAGCAGAAATGCAGCCTTGGAGCTAGGGGAGGGTAGAACTTCCAACCTCCTCCACCAGAGAACAGAGAATGCATTAAAAAGCTTAAGAATAGAAAGCTTCGTTTATGACAAAATGTATTATATATATATCCACACAAGTCTTTGTACTATCAATGGGTCTATAAAGATTCTATAAAGATTCTCCTAGATTCTCCAAGATCCTATGAAGATTCCCCTAGGTTCCCAAAGATTATTCCATAATTTCTCTAGGTTCCCCAAGATTCTATGGAGATTCCCCTAGATTACCCAAGATTCTATAAAGATTCTCTCATATTCTATAAGATTCCATCGATATTTCCTTAGATTCTCAAAAATTTTAAGAAGATTCCTCTGGATTCGCAAAGATTCCTTAAAGTTCTACAAAGATTTCCCTAGATTCTGATATCCTACAAAGATTCCCCTAGATTTTATTAAGATTCCCCAAGATTCTCCAAGATTCCATCTAGATTCCCATAGAATCTTAAGGATTTTATGAAGATTCCTCTAGATTGTTCTAGATTCCCAAAGATTTATTTGAGACTCTCTAAGATTCTCTAAAGATCCCCTAGATTCAAAAGAATACTCCAAGGTTCTTCTAGATTCTTCAAGATTCCATGAAGATTCCCTGCATTCCCTCAACATACTATAGATTCCTTTGAAACTCAAGATTCAAGAATATTCTTAGTATTCGATCATGTTGGCTCCAACTGCATGACAAAATAGTGCCAAAGCACCACTCATTGGAAAGGTCTCTTCGAGAGGAATCCAACGGCGTGGGCCCCACCTTTCTACTGCAAGCTACGTGTCCTCGAAGGCAATTAAACAAAAGGAAGCTTCCTAGAAAGTCCTCTCATAAATACTTTGCCACCTCACTACCTTTTTTATTAATGAGGGTGCCATCTCACCTCCTTTAAAAGAAAAAAACCAATATAATATTAAAAAGTTAATGGCTAGGATTTATGCTCACCTTTTAATCTAATCGGTTGAGGATCTGGCCGCACCAAATTCAATTTTTGGGCATCTTCCTTGCACCTTCTTCACAAAAATCAAGGGCTAGGATTTATCCTCCCCTTTCGATCCAACGGTTCGGGGATGTGGTGCATGCCCCCATGTATGCCCATGCATGCCCATCATGGCCATCCATGCACCTCAATGAGGTGGCATTATCCTGGCCTTTCATTTCGTAATTGGATGGCTGGGATGAATCTCTATGAACATGCCCATGGGATGACAAAACACACATCTAATACGTGTATATATATTAGTGATATTGTACAAGAATTTAGCGCTGAGCGCTTTTGTTGTGGTGTACATTGTGTCCAATGGAGAAAATAGTAGGGGGGGTATGAATAGTATAATATAATAATGATTTTGCGTGCCCCTGGGAATTGAACCCAGGTTGTTCCATGGGGACGTTGCCCACGATGTAGAGGGAGCATCGGTGCCAATAGGAGACCGGTGGTCCGTCTACATCGTCGGCGTTGAGGTGAATGGAGTTTTTTTTTTTTTAGGGAGAATTACATACCTTAGTCATGGAGGAGCTCTTTGTAGACAACGTTGGTTGTAGTGTTTGTTTTATTGTCTTTGTCTAGGAGAATTAGAACATCTTATCCGGGTGAGTGCTGTGTAAAGTTGTCCGTGGGCAAAGACTTCACTGCGTAAGTCAATGACAATCTTGTCGAGTGTGAGTCCTAGGCAGCTGTTAAATGTTGTTGAATACGCGAGTCGCAGTGGAAGTTGGCGTCGGTGGATTGTCCATGGCCATTTTTCTGGCTGACTGAAGAAGTCAACACGTGATATGGGGTGAATGTTGTCTTTTTGTTGTGGGTCCCCTGTGAGTAATTTTACTTGCACGAATCTGTTATGTAATGAGGTTACGATGACCCTGGCATTTTTAACGAGGCCTCTGTCTCTGTCGAGCGTCTTTGTGATGTGGCATATCGTATTGGGCTTTAGTCGAAGCTCGTGTTGTGGCAATGGTGGGTCTCTGTAACCGTTTAAAAAGTCTGTTGTTGCCGGGTGGTCGTCTACGGTTTGGTCGTTTTCTGTTAGTCTGTCCACGCTGTAATAGAGTTTGTCTGGATCTGAGAGAAATTGTATGACTGTGTCGTTGAATTCGTCGACATTGATGTTTTTGGGAGATAAAATTCCTCTGTTTTCACACGCTTCTGGGTCTTTGACGATTTGTTTGTTGTATAGAAAGTCAACTGCTTCTTGTGGGTTTGTGGTGGTTTTGAATAATGTCAATGGCACGTTTTCCAGTAGAGTTCCTTCTCCGACCGCATCGACGAAAGACACGAGCTGGGTATCTCCGGCATTTCTAATTGGTTCATTGAGTTCAAGAACTTCGAAGTGGTTCCATAAGTGCGACGATATTATGGAAGCATTTATTGTCGCTGTCTTGCTTGCCTTTTTGACGATTGGTGCAACTTGTCTGAAATCTCCTGCTGCTATAAATAGTTTTCCTCCAAAGGGTGCATTCGTTCCTGTTATCTTTTGAAGCAACACGTCAACTGCCTCTATGACTGCTCGGTTAGCCATGGGAAACTCATCCCATATAATGGCAGTTGCTTGGCTTATTAGGCGTGCCCTTGGGGAGTGTGGATCGAGTAGCGAATGGAGATTAATGTTGTTCTCGATGACAGGGATTTGAAATAAAGAGTGTGCAGTTCTGCCATCAGGGTAGAGACATGAAGCAAGTCCAGTAGTAGCACATGGGAGGACAATGTTTTTTGATCCTCGTATTCGAAGGCATAGGGCTTTCAGGACATATGTTTTGCCGGCTCCTGCCTTGCCGTAGATGAAGATTGGGTTAGTGTGGCCATAGTATATGCCACAATAGATGTTGCTATTAGTATCAATTATATTGTCAGATGTCCTGTCAGTTGTGGCAAGCTTTATGTCAGTTGATGTAGTGGCACTATGAGTGTTAATATTTTTCTTCTTGAAGGATAATTGAAGATTCAATATTTTCAAAAAGTTTTTATCACTTATTTATGCCATCTTGCCTGCTAACACCAATCCCACCAGGAAATTTGTTTTAAGCTATACATATATGGTTATATGGATTCTCGAGCTTTACAGTGATCATATTCAACAAGTACATTCTTGACAAGATCATATCTACTTGCCTGCAATTTTCTTTATCTGATTGTACACAATACTCAGATGTTTTGGAAAAGACCAATAGAAAGAAACATCTGCCCCTTGATACTTCACTATATAACTTGATTTTAGATCATTTTACTTTGTCACTACTAGGATCTCGATGTCAATCATCAACATCAAATTATTGCCTCAATTATATGAGTAGCAAGGCCTTTAAGACCAAGTGATTAAGAACTTTTTGTCTTATAACATTGGAACGAGAAATTAAACAAGTCTTGAATTTAGTTTATTAGAAAAGGCAACTCCAGATGTATTTTTCTTTGTGTTCAATTATTGCTTTCATGCATGTCGAATGCGGATTCTGAACAATGGCATAAGCTCTTTAGGCAATTAGACAAATGAGTTTTGGTTGGCTTTTTTGGCAACCTCATTGGATATCATTATCATTATATGTATAAAATTATTCTATGTGTGCCTTGAAAACGATGTACCCATGGTGTATATGACGTTAAAAATATGTAACACGCTTCTTTACCGTCGGATTGGGGGCATTGATTGAGTGGCGCAATGTTAGCCATTGAATTATGGATGAGTCATGCATGGGGCATGCATGGCCATGCATGAGGGCATGCAACACATCCCTGGACCATCGGATCAAAAGAAGAGGCGAAATCATGGCCCTTGATTTTTATAAGGAAGGTGCAAGGAAGCTTCCTCAAAAGTGGATTTGGTGCAACCAATGTTAACCGTTAGATCAAAAGGGAGAGGAGAAATCCTAGCCATTCATTTTCTTATTGTATTAGAATTTTTTATATTAAAGGAGGTGATTATTTAATGAAAAAATAGTGAGGTGGCAACTCATTAATTATGAAGCTTTCTTAGAAGCTTCCTTTTTTGCATCGCCTTCAAATGACTTTATCTTGCGATGGAGGTCTCGGACCAAAGTGGGACCCACACCTTTGGATTCCTCTCATCAAATGCTTTCTAATGAGTAGTAGTTTGGCATCATTCTGTGCAATGCTGGATAACACCTCGATGTTAACACCTAGTTACTTTTTAACACACCAAAACCAGTGTAATGGGGGTTAAGCTAGATTTAACCTAAGTAAGGCCATTAATGTTTAAACCCTTTGACTTGAAGAAACTTCAAGGGAGTTTAATGTGAATCCAATTTAAGTGAAATTTTTTCATTTAACTAAATTTATCTCTCCAGTGTGAACCCACCCAGTGTTTAATGCATTTTAAGTGCATTCTATCGTTACATGATGGAGGGGGGGAGCCACCGTTAATTTGCAAGACATTAGAAGCAAAGAAAAAGGCAAGCTGTGCATGTGGCAAGCACAGAACTGGTACCGGAATCTTGTCAACATGAGAACCAAAACTTGTGTTTCCTCTTGCTTATGGTACTGAAACCCGACTGAGGAAGAGAGAACAAGATCCAAAGAATAAAACATGAAGAGGCCCACAAACAATGCTGTAGAAGAAGAAATGCCTTGGGAAAACAATTATGGCTCTCAACACAAACAAGCCCGGCCAACTTTGCAGCTCTCAGGACAAACAACTAAAAAATATAACAATCCATAGCTCTGCAACAGAGCCCCCGATACTTGCCATAGCCGAAGAAGCACGAAATAGAAACAAAGAACTTGGAGATAGAAAGTATGGTGCACACTGCTCCATGCGGCCTCCAAGGTCTTCTAATTTCGAGCATCTTTCACCGTAGGCTAACTACCTTGCCAACAAAAAATCACCTATCCAATGGCCCAAGGATTTTTGAACCAAAAAAAAAAAAAACTCAACAAACTGGAGAAAAAAGTCATTGCACAGCTTACTCTGGTATGAACCCACCCATATTTGTTTTTCTATTAATTTAAGGGTATTAGGGCCACTTCACACTGGCCGTTAAAGTGCCGTTAGGTTAAGAAAATTAACTTAACTGTCCTTCACATTGGCTTCCGTTAAAAAATTCCGTTAAGATTATGGGGTTAAAAATTAATGGCACAATTAAGGTAACGGTGCAAGATAACTGGGGTTCACACTATATTCCGTTAGGTTAAATTTTAACGGAGGACTTAAGGGGCCATAATTTTTCCCTTCAAATTTAAGGGTAGGGGGACCCCATCCCTTAAGCTCCATTAGCAATTCAATTTTTAACTTAACGGCGTGACAGTCAGTGTGAAGCAATATTTAACTGTTTCCGTTATGTTAACTCTTAACATAACGACGTAAAAATCAGTGTGAAGTAATATTTAACGATTTTCGTTATGTTAATTTTTAACCTAACGGCGTGACTATCAATGTGAAGCAAGATTTAACGGTTTTTGTTATGTTAAATTTTAATCTAACGGCGAATGTGAAGTGAAACCTTTATGTTATGTTACCCTAACGTAAAGGGCATCCCGTTATGTTAGCAATTTAACCTAACATAACGGCCAGTGTGTAATGACCCTTATATGGTTTTACTTTTGTATTGTATCATTTTCGTATAAATATATCATGGCATATGTACTGTCTTTTCCCTAAATTTGCATGTCGGTGGCACGATTGGAGCAGAGCTTCGGCGCCTATGGTTTGAAGCAGAGGCCTTGTTCGTTTAGATTCCAAGCAAATTTTCTTGTCTAGATTTCTCATGGCTGGCTCTGTGCCCTCAGTGGCCGCAACACAAACTTCTGTTCTTCAGCTTCTTGTTTTCTTTCTTGTTTGTTGTGGAAGATTGTGGCTATGGTAAACCTGACCTTCTTTTTTTTTTCCTTTTTGCTTTGATCCACAGGGCATGAAATGCAAACTTTGTGTTTTCAAATGGGATTGCTTGCTTAAAGTACCTGTAACGGAATACCAATTTGAGGTGCAGGAACTCCAAACGAATTTCTCAAATACGGATATCATGCCATTTCACATTTCTCTCGCTGCTGGTTCAGTGCAATATGGGATCACCAACCTGGAAGTGTTTTGGCTTTTCCTCTTCCAAACCCAAACAAGCTTTGCTGTAGATATGCCATTCTTGCATAGTTTGCTCAGTCTTGTTGCTGTTTGTGCCCAGACCTACACCAATAATTGTTCATGTATTCGACAAGCACATCATACCTGCCACAGAATGTAGAACCACTTCAGCTTCAATTTTGCATTTTCGATTTTGCAGTTTTACAATTAAGGATTCTCTTTTGGATTTGCAGAATATATAGTTTGCTTGTTTCTGGATTAACAATTTTACAGTAAGGTTTCTTGCATAATTTGCAGTTTTAGAGCTACGGTTTCTTGTTTGTTTGTGGATTTGGAAATTAATATAGCTTGCTTGTTTATGTATTTTCAGCTATTTCTTGAAGGTTATTCTCCACTGGTATTTGAGGTTTTGCAGAAAATATACCTTGCAAGCTATGCTTCGAAAATGCAGATCTTCGATGATCAAACGACCACAAACCACTAAAAAAAAATGGACACAAATAATATTTCCACAAAACAATTTGACGGAAAAAAAAAGCTAGAAATGGACACAAATAGTACTTCCATAAAAGACATTGCACTAATATGATTTAGTGACAAAAAGTAATGCCATTATATGTGGCAATCTCCAATAAGAACAATAGATCAAAAAATAACATTAACATTGACAAAATAGATGACATTCATATTGAAAGAATAAACTGCAGGTGCTACTAGAGATGACAGTATATACGGCTTAACTAGTGACGAACATTTTAACATTATCAGTGGTATTACTAGTGACCTTACACATGACAATAATTTTAACATTATGAATGGCGTTATATGTGAAACTATAGATGATGCTATATGTGGTTCTATAGTTGACTCTAAGACTGCAGTTAATAGTAACATCATAGTTGACTTTATAGGTGACAATATCTATGACGTCATAGGTGGTGTTGGGACTGACACTATAGGTGACAAACATGTTGACAATATATGTGTCATTCTCATTGCTACATTAGTGTCAGTACTATGTGTCACTCATAGCGTCAGTTATTAAAAAGTTTTGAGTTACACTTATAGGCAAAAAATTGACACAAAAGGTGACACTAATTGACCCCTTCTCTTGTAATTCTACAAACGAGTTTGCCTTTGGATCTTTTATGAACAATGTTTCTTGTAGTACCTGGATATTCTTGCTCAAGTTGGTCAGTTGGCTTGAGCGGAACGCCTGGTCTATAAGTTGTGAATGTGTATTCTTCGTTGTATTGAATGTAGGTCAGAGTATTAAATTCAGGGGCGAGTGGCCGTAAGAAGTATCTGTCTAATGCTGACATTCCTCTGGATGTGCTAGAAATTCTTCCAAATTGATTTCTGTTTTGTTCCTGTAGATGGAGGGGAAGGCATTTTACAGATGGATGTTTCTCCGTCATGTGGTATGACATTGTTCTCCATGCAGCTTCCATCGACGAAAGGTATCGTGCTGATATATAATCCTGCACTTCATTCTTAGTATGTGTCGTGGTGCTTGATTTCTCTTGCGGTTGTGACTGTATGTTATGGGCGGTCTCAATATGGAAACGTGTGGTGTCAAATCCTTTGTATATATATCCATAGAGATATGCGAATATGTGCACAGTTGATGCAACGTCTGCATACACGTGACAATCTAATTCTCTCAAGAGGAATGGCATGTAAGGGACGACGTTGGTGTCGGCTTCAGTCCTTCTTCTGTATTGCACGTAGCCTTTTTCGTCAATGTATGTTTTTTGGTTAATGGGTTTTGGATAGCCATAGCAACATTGATCGTCTTTGAGGCATCGTCTTGAATGATTATGGATCATATATTTTTCTACTTGTGCCTTGAGTGTCTCATCTGTCGGTAGCTCTGCTGAAATTAATTCGTCGATCATACTGATTGGAAGCTCATGCGTTGTCTTTGTAACGATATGCGAATGTGGTAACCCGCATTTTTGGAATTCAATCACATGCATTAAGTAAGATAACGGGCCGAAGTATTTTCGGATAATGTTTTTTGCGTGTTGGAGTCTTTCGTGGAATGATCTGACTACGATTGTTGGAATATCCGAGGCATTTTGACCAGGTGCTAGTTTGCATCTAATTTATGGCCAATTGGGATTTGTAGTCATTGTTATGAAAAAACTAGGTTTTCCATATTCTCTGGACAACGCTAGCGAGTCTGCAACTTGCACTGAACACCATCTTTTGCATCCTAAGAAGGACGCTGGCAGGGTTCCTTAGTGCGAGCATCCTCGTCTTCATCATCGATGAAATCTTCTTCGTGTTGTGCTAAGTTTCGGCGATATCCCTCTGTTGCAATATAGTTAAGGCGCTCTTCTTCAACTCTCGAGTACATGTCGACTAGGTACTCGTTGCAAAGTCTGCCAAGCTGTAAGAAGCGTGGCTCATGTAGCAGTCTGGTTCGGTACCAATCTATTTGGGACATTTTGTATTCATTTCGTGGATGCCATCCAGGAGTGCCGTGTGGGTAGAATAGTGGGTATTGGAGTGGTTCATACGTAGGATCGAGAATGCTTATAAAGACTGGCTTGTGATCTTTTCGCATCCACAGTACAACTGACCTCGGTTCTATTGTGACGCTATTGTTTGCATGCACAATTGCAGCAAATTCGTTGGGTGCAGGTGCATCGGCAAGTGTTAGTTTTGCTGGGCATGGATGTAGCTCGTTTATTGTTCTTAACTCTTTAACATATGGATTTGTGACATTTAGCACGGCAGCAACTTCCATGATCCAGTGTGCTGGTACTCGCATTTCATCACCGAGCTCAAACCGTCTTGTGTCATCGTATATATACCAATGAAGAGTATTGTTTGGTTCGCTTGCAGATAGGAGACGATGGTATGTTCGTCCCATAATAGCAACACATGCTGGCAGCTTTAGATCTACAAAGCTTTCCTTGACGCCAAGTGCCGTGAAACAGAAGAGGTTGTTGATGATACGTGAATTCGTGCCAAATTCAGCTATCGTGTAGAGATGCTGTAATTTGCTAGGAAGGTCCTCTAGGGCCGGAAGTAATCGACGACCATTGTTACAGCAAAATGTAAGGCTCTCAGAATCAAGTAGGTCAATGCCACATGTTTGACATCTTTTGTTCCATTTTAAGAGCTCATAACCTATGGGCTTGACATTTAGCTGCATGACGTTGATTTGATGTCGCCAATGGCATGCTGCAGAGCTAATATCTAAGTAGCTTGCAAGCAAAGTGGGGATGATATCGCTCTGTTGTCCCACAGGAATTGTGCTTGTCAATGCAGTTCCTGTGGGACTATTGGAAGAGGTTGCCTCAGACTGTTTGTTACTATTATCTTCCACTATCGCAGTCTTAAGACTATTTGATGGATCAATATCTCGTATTTCTCCATCTCTACCAGGTAATTCTAGCGTGGGCTGCATACCATGCCTATAAAAATAATTTTAATACTAAATACTTGAAAATGAGAAAGTTAATCTATCAAAAGTAATGATGAGCTTTTAAAAAAAGAAAAGGATTAATAAAGACTTACTTGGCTCTCCTTTTCTTTTGATACTATCTTTCGTATGCTCGACGATTTATCCGATTCTCCAATTCTTCCTTCTGCATAGGAATTTCTTCATCTTTCTGAGCTTTGTTTTTACTGCAATATAGTTCAAGGCATTGGAGAGAATCGAGACTAGAAAACTACTGAAGATAATGATCAATTGCTTGCAAAGATAAAACCCTATTTGCGTCCATAATGGGAAAAAGGTAGAATGGAAAAATGAAAATTACCTAGGTCGGCCTCTTTTCCTTGGGACATTTTGGGAAATATCCGACTCAGGCATGTTTCTGCATTAGAATAATGTATTTTGTATTAGAAAGAATATAAGCATCATAAGCGCAAATCCATGCGAGTAACCTTTTCATCTTCAATTTACCCGCTGGCAGATTCAGCAGGTTATTATTGGCTTCCTTGCCTTTTCTATTCCGCTTATGTAACCTTTTAAAAGCTCAACGGCTCAATTGGCTTTTCGATTCTTTTTCTTCTGTATGGGCCTGGGTGTAAGTTAGTTACGGATTTATATCAAAATCTCTAATAAACACACTTTGATATTGTTTTTTCCAAACCATTATAAATATCTAAATATACGAAATAGAGGGTAAACCATTCTAGTTTATTTGTATACCTAGGACGACCTCTTTCTTTGTTTTCCTCCTCAGGCATTGTGCTTGGTTGTAGAGTTAGAATTTGAGCACATGAAATATGAATAAGGCTAGTACTAAAACCACTAAAGTTATTTAATGGTTTTTCTGTGAAGAATCATCCATTTCAAAGCATAGCTATAAACGGGGTAGTTTCTGCGTAGGTTATGGTGCCCTCGTTGCCACACAGAATTCGTATGCCGCACAATCCAAGGGGACAACAAAAACATTTGAATCGGAAACGAGAATCCAAATTTAGGCGCGGACATGAACATGGAGCAATATTGAACCTGGGTTTGTGTTGATTTAGTCGACAGAATCGAATCTGACAGGTATGAAGGACGGACTCTGTTGAAAGGTAGAATTGAGGAATTCCAGAGATCCAAAAGCCGAGGTCTGGCGATGGCTTTTACATCGAGAAACTGGTATTTTGGGTTGAAAAAATTGGCATAAAGAGGTTTAATCTATTCGATCTTAGAATATGATTTACTCCTCTCTCCATCTTTACTTGACCTCCAAGATCTTATTTTGTTATTGATAAATTTTAATTGGTTGGTATGTACGTATCTATAACGCTAAACACGAGCAAACCGATCGAATATTTACTAAAACATACGCCAATTCCTATATTGGTGTCGGATTTTATCAACAACACCATCAGAAACTAGGATATGAATTAGTAAAACATTCCCACAACCTTCGATAAGAGTACAACGCACACTTTTCGACACCGCGTGGCTAAGGCCAACAGCGACACCAAGTGAGGGCTGTACTCGCCAACGAAGGCTTAAAAGTAACTTTTTGTAGTAACCTTTCGCTTGCTAGGCTGCTAAAGTCTATATGAAATAGGGTATGCTTCTATATGATAATCGATAATATGTACACGAAATATCAATTTAGCAAATGGAATTAATATATATAGAATACAGTTAGCTAAAGAACATAGGCAAGATTGAATTAATTAAACTGTTTGAGATCGTTAACTAATGTAAATAGAACAGGGGTCTAGTTAGATATTTTAGTGTTATATTAGTCTACAGATATCGTATGCAAGAGGAGAGTCTCATTGTCTAATATACATGCCAGAATTTAATGGAAAACTAGTCTTATATTTATCATTAATCAATGAGGTCTATATGGAGTAAGGTATGGTTCTATATGACGATATATAGTGTAGAGAGATATGGCGTTAACATGTTCTCAATCTAAGTGAGCGTGTAGATTTGTCTAAATGTAAACCAAATGATATTTTGAGAGCGGAAGTACGAAGACAAAATTAATTTCGAGTAGCTTCCTTTTTTTTTAATGAAGTAATGTGCGTAGATGTGATTTGAAATACTAAGGTAGAGTGCTATAATCTATATGCAATGGGCTGTGGTTTTATACAATGATGTGTGATATTAGGATGCAAAAAATAATAGACAAATAGGCAATACTAACATATTGGCAACATAGATATGAGCAAGTAGAAGCAATGCGAATGGACATCATTTAGGCATATATATCAATGCATATCTGTGAGGCATGGTCCTACAGAATGGAGATAATATCTAATCAGACAATATTAACATGGTGTGAATATGGTAGAGGATGCAAATAAGAAGAGAAAAAAGATCAATTGATAGCAACAAAGGGAATAAACATATTAGATCTAGTTTCTCGACTCACCTGGGGCGTCCTCTTTTTCTTGGTATTATTTGTCGTTTGAGTTCGTCACTCATCATCCTTAGTATAGTCAAATAATCTTGTTAATCTGCGTTTTTTTCTCAACATATAATTACTGTGTTGATTTAATAGCGAGAAAACATTCCTATGCACCATAGTAAATCTGAGGGGTCAACTCACTAATTATGACGAACGCTTGAAATCGGTTGATACGACTTGCTTTCAATTACTGATAGGAATCGGTCTGATGATTCTAATAGTTGCTCAATGGGAATGAATTTTGTACTTTCTGTTGTCTGGCCATCAAAAAAGGCACATTACGAAAGTAAATGACACATTCAAATAAAAATGACAGAAGAAAACATGGAACTATGTAACAGAATAAAGGATGACAATTCACTTGATCTAACACTATTTCCCCTTGTCGGGGGGCTTTCCACTGCAGCTTGTAAAGAACAGTGTGCAACTATGAGACAATTAGCACAAAGTCTTTGTTATCCACCTGTTAATACTAACATCTTTGTGATTTCTGTTGAAGGATGCCGTAGAAGGGAAACTGGACTCGAAATTAGGGCTAATACCACCATAGCTGAAAATTTTTGGAGGTTCAGAATCCGGTTGCAGGGGACCTACAAACAAAGGCGTGCATGCATTTCTGCCTGGATGCATTGGGTGTTGCTGGCAAAATAATCTTTCCCTGGTCGGGAATGCAAGTCTCATATCCGTCGCCCTCTAATATCCCAAAGGGAAAGTTATTTTGAGACATGGTATCTGCTCTTCCATAATACCAGGTGTCGGAGCAATCAGACCCTCGTTCTGCGATTTACCCCTATGGCTCCTAGAAATCATAGCTCCGATTCCATTTAGATTTTGCTTAAGTCCGAAAACGGCGGTCCGCAAAGTGCTCCATCTGCAATTTGTTTAACATCTTTGGATTCTTGAGCATTTCTGTTCTTATCTGTGGGCACAATGTCCTGAATTGCAAATAGAAGCGGTTTCATTTTTTATGTTCAGCATTGCGGTGAGGTGACACTCGCATTGCTTCTTCTCTCTCATGAATAACTGGATTTGACACACTAATAGAATCTAGTCCACTAAAGAGTTGATTTGGGGATAAAGAGTGACGAAAGAGCTCCCCCATAGCCAGCACTGCATTATTAAAAACGTCGGAAGGCTTCAAATTACCTCTATCTATCACTGTTTTGCCTGCAAAAGGGTAGCGGGGCGAATTTCCAGATCTTGGCGGAACCACCCATTAATCCTTTATCCGAAGCCCTGATTGGAATAAATTAAGGAATCCATCGGTAACGGCCTAATATCGTACGAATCTGGTGGATTAATGCCTTCGGCCTCCAAATTTCCTTTGTTGTTTAATTTTTTTTTTGAAGCAGAGCTATTAGTAAAAAGTGCCTTCGTTCGCCTCCATTTCCTTGGTTTTGGATACGTTTTGTCTTGTTGGGTTCTTATATCCACCATGAAACTGGGTGATCGCAACAAATAGACCCAGATTTGCATCTGAATTCATAAATTATAGAGTTGGATTCTTAAATCCGAGCCTGAGCTCTGCTATTGCAGCTCACTCACATGAGCTAAATTTTGGAATCACTTATGCAGAGGCCAATTCACCGACGTTGCCAAGCCAGCATCAAGAAATTTGCTACTCTTGCCAACCCAGCTTCTACTCTTGATTATCCTGGTCATTACGTTAGTTCCAGCTTTGACAAAGTTCTGGTGACGGGCTCTGGTTCAAAGGAAACAGAGCCAAAATTTGAAGGCCTAAACCTGTGAAGAACTCATTCTACAATTCTACTTGCTTGCTTGTCAATTCTCTTCCCCCTTCCTTTTCCACATTTAACCAAATGTATGCCAAGTCTGTGGTCCAGTTTTTGCTTTTTTCTGTTTCTGATACCGACTCCTCCTCAATGCTTAACCTTTACCCTGAAGCTATTTATCAATAAAACCAATATCCGTAATGCTTAACGTGCATTGATTATGCCTTGTTTCGACCAAACACCTCTTAATTTCATAAATATTCAAATTTGTATGACAGGAATTGGATGGATTTCTAGAGGGAATCAAAACCAGGCAGGATTTCTGCATATTTTAAACAACGTAGGCACTCTAAGAAGGCCAGGATTACAGAGGTCCTCCTCGGCGACAAACTGCCTAAATGCTTCTATTAAACTGTAGCTTCAGTTGCTTTGCCGACGACTAGGTTTTCAAGGCTATTAACTAATTATCGCAAATATAATCTACACTGAACTATACCTGGGTTTTGGGTCCTTAAACCCTAGTCCTCGTAGGTTCTAAAGATCCAACCGTTATCTACCGTTGGATCAGAGAAAGTTATTTTCCAGAACCTTCCGAATATTCCTTTTTTAAGAATATTCAATGATTATCAGATAACTCCTCAATATTCCTTTACTGAGAGAATATTCGGCTCGCTTGGCACACGGCTAACAAGATAGCTCGCCTCTCGCATGACTCTTCCGGCGCTTCGCATAGATCCGCTTCGGCATAGATGCAACCCATTCCCAAAGATAGATCTGGGTTCGCCTTCGACAAACTAATCTATGGACTAGGTCAGCTTGCTTCTTACAAATTTCAATCCCTAGTACACACAAGCCATTTGCATTTCTCAAGTCAATTTGTTTTGAGCTCGGCTATGGCAAACAAAGAACGGCAAATATGGTTGCAGAAAAGCGTGTTATAGCAAATATGGTCGTTATTTGCAAAATCATATGTCCGGGCGCACCTTTGCAAAGCAAAGCAGTTCGGTGGACGCCACGAGCAAATTGAGCATAGCAGAACGGAATCGAGGCAAGTTTACGCATTAAGGGTAGAAGCTCGTGATATGCGCTTACCACTTTCGTTCTTTTACTTTGCTCTAGAGTCACCATGGCGAGCTCGGCCCTAGCTATCGGGTATTTGGTGACCCTTAAGGAACTACGAAATCTTATTTGTAAATACGAAGATGTTTTCTTCTCAGAGGCTGCCACAGAGGCAGTTTAATCCATCTCCATTCATTCACAGGTAGCGCAAATTAAGCTGGCTTATGGAGAAGCCGGCCTCGAGGGTTATTTGCCGTAATTCCCTCGAGGGGAGGGTTAACCTCCTCTTCTTGCCTTTTGTTTCGTCTCAGTCGAGCTCAACGCATACCAAAGCGCTTCATCACAAAAAAGGAATCCTAACATCAATTCTATATCACTCCACCTTGGATCGAATTTGTCATAGCCACCATAGACTCTACCTGTGTAAGGACCGGGGCGGGTGCTGTCTTGACGGAGAACAACGGGATGGGGTGGGTGCTGTCTTGGCCGGAGAAGAACCGGATGGGGCTGTGTAGGGCGGAAGATAGGTATAGAACGCAAAAAAAGGAACGTAAGGTAAGCAGCTCGCTGCCGGATGCTTCCAGAGCGGCTCAAAGATGATGCCGGAAACCAATTCTCGATTCCAAAAGTGGACATTTTGGAATTTTTTTGTTGACATTTGGAACCGGAAAGTTAAGCCAGTAATTTTATATGTAGTTAGATAACGAGTTTAAGTCAATTATACATTGAATTGGAGATCAAGAAACTTGTAAGACACCCTTACCATTGTAAAAGATACTCCAATATTGTCACATGTGTCATCAATGTTTGTTGCATAAGGCGTCAATGCAAAAAGACACTATGCAACCTCTTTCACTAGAGAATGCACTAAAAAGCTTAATGATTACAATAATAACAAGGTGTGAACACACTACAGATTGGCCCAATGCCCATGTATGGCTGCTCTGTTCTTTGGCATGTAGTTACTGAAATTTTCTTCAAAAACTTGTAGAATGGGAACTATGCCATATATATGGGAATACATATTTGTTAAGGTTGTATTTGTTGTGAACATTTACAATTAGGGTATTGCTCTTCATGTCTCAATGACCAAACTATAGCAAGAATTCTATGTTGCCCACGTATTGTAGCAATGCCCACAAAAGGTATAATATGTGCATAGGATTAGCAAAAGTCCCCCTTATACACTTCTCCCCATCAAAATCCCTCCCAAAACTCATTGAGAGAAAAAAAAAAAAACAATAAAACTTCAATAAACTAGCAGGTTAATGCATGGCAAGGGCACATAATATTTTCACACTTTTGATTCCAATATATTTTCACACTTTTGATTCCAATATATTTCCAATCTTAAGGATTACACATCTTGACTAGTAAATTCTTCAGAATATGACGTTGCAAACATAAATAGAATCCTCTTTAAGGAGTAAACAAATATATGGTTACTTATTGTCAACTTGTTGTAGCCCTGATTGACCTCTAATTAGAGTGCAAAATGGTATAAACCTTGTGACCTGCATTGAAGACGATTGTATTTTATCATGTTGATTCTTGATGAATGAAATGCTGCTCTCTCTGCAAAGATGCACTAAACAGATTTGACAGCAAATTAAATGCACAAAGTGATTAATTTCCAACATCCAGATAAAATACATGCCCGTGAACATTTAGACAGATGAGATTCGTGGATAAACTGATAGGCCATCACACAGAGATGAGATGTGTTACTTAGGGCAACGGCCATGCCAACCATGTAAAGACAGGCTTTCTAGATATTCATAAGCAAAGAATCTTAAAACGTTCCACCAGCAATTGATATGGGATCTCCTATGCAAACTAATGCATGGAAAACCTCTGATATATAAGGTGCTAAAGAGAAGCATAAAGTATTTGAAGCTGCATATGTTCACTTTGCACTCCATATTATGCTGATCGATTGATTCTACCAAAACTTCCTTGCAAAATCAGCTTTCATCTAACAGTTGCCTTTGTGCAAAAACCACACACCCTAGGTGATCATTGGCTTCTTGCTTGGAAGAAGCAGCTATAAGGTATATCCAGTCATATTTTCCAAGCATTTGTAGCATTCCTTCAATATTGACACTGTGGAAGGTATGTGAGGAAATCAAGGGCAACAAATCAGGAAAATTAATTTAAGCTCAAAATTCGTGGCTATGGCTTACTCAACGTGCTTTAAATCTAGCAATCATTACTCACCTAGTTGTAAGAGAACTTGTATTTCATACGCAAGTGAGAAGCTAAAAAGCTTCAAATGGAAGTCTGTCTTCAAAAACTATGATTTGAAGGAACTATTCAGAAATCATCACCCTGAGTTGTCTATACTGCCAATGCCAATAAATTCTAATGTTAATATTTCTATGCCAATTTCTTTTCTTATTCTATGCTTCGCATACACAATATGTGCTTACAAGATTCAGCAGCAAGCAGCAACATACACAAAAAATTCAATGTCATATTCATGGCTTCTATCTTTAAACACGAGACAAAACGAAAAAAGAAAGGTACCTTCCTTTATGGCTTCCTATACTTTGATATGTTATAAGTCGTATTTAGGGTTACTTATATATGCTTATCTGGATAGAATGCATGTGATCAGACATCCCAATAGGGCTGGATTCAAATGAAAGACTTTCGATTTAGAGGTGCAAACCCTTATAGAAGGGATTCAACTGTTTTGATGAGGAAGCATTTATCAGAAAAAGGATCTAACAACCGTGTAAAAGAAACAAATTGTAAGGACCGCTTTCCTTCAGCCAATGGGTCTACAAATGACAATTCCAACCTCCAATGAAGTAGCTGCAATGATTAGTAACAAAACACCTACACGCCTCAAAAAAAAATACAGATGGGAAGTGTGAAGCATTACTATGTGCCGGCATACTATAGCTGGTATACTATAATGTCCTTGTACTCATATTTCAATGAATGCCAAACTGCTATGAGCACTTATACCGTGTTTAGTTTAGCTCAAACTTCTGCAATGAATGTCTCAAATGGAGGTATAGAACTCATTTTCTCCTACATGCAATGCCAAAGGGATAACTATTGGAAATCTCTAACTGTTATAAGGTGGTTGTGCTAAACGATATTTACTTTGGTCGCTTGCAGTAAAGTCAACTTCTGATTACAAAATGTTATTAACACGATAATATCCAGATGCATTGTACGTCAATATCTCTAGAATTATATCTAGAGATTCAATCAACAATGCATCACTGATCTCTTGCTTCTTTTGTACCACCATGTCCCATATACTTACTCGATATTTCATAATATTTGCCATGTACCATTTAAAACATGATGATGCAACAAAATTTATGGAAATAACTCTATACAGCACCTTCAATTATTGGAAGATTTGTATTATCAATCAAGTTGAAAACTCCATTCAAAAAATCGAGATGTTTTTCCATCTTCTGGACTTTTTTCAACAATGCCTTCTTCTCTATTTGAACCTATGTACATTTGCAATTCAGTTGATAAGAAGTAAGAGAATTTTCAAAGTGTAAAAAAAAGGCGGGGAACTTACACAAGCCCTTAAAGACCTGCTTTATTGCTTCATCCAGATGGTCCAAATTTTGAAATAGTTTCATGGAATTCCTGCATCAACAGAATGTACGCGCAAGGGCATTAGTAGTATTCAGACCTAAACATGTGCTTACTGTTCCATGCTGTTTGTGATCTATCTATGCTAATGCAACTTGCCAGCAATGATTCTTTTGTATTCCATGAACTGTTTTTGCCAAGTTCTCAAGTGCAGTACTGCCATCTATCTGTTATTACTCCATCTAATTTGTCAGTGAATTTTCAGTTATCATCTGCATATCCAATGACATAATTTTGTATCTTTCCTCCAATAACACTTGCTACACTATTTTTTCCATATGCTCCCTCATGTTTCTCATCTAATGACATCATTTTTTCTCTATTTGCATGCGTTGCATTTCAACTCCATGATTTCTTCCTATATGCACATCCATTTCCATGCATTATCAAGTACATAATTTCCTTTGATGTCATATCCCCTGAGTTATGGAGCACTTTTCCTTAATATTTCTCAAGAATGAGAAGTCGTATTACTCTAACCAAACCTATATCACGAATTAATGATGAAGACATATCATGAGTTGAAGATGACCAATGTCCTAAGGCCACTCTGTAAACTCCAGAACTTTAAGCAAAATTTCCAATTCACTAGAGGTGTCTACCAATAAAGAGTATTACATTGACAATGTTGAGTGCTATGTGCAAACTCCCTGCAGTCTCGTTTCCCCTTTGCGTTGTAGGAATCAAAGCACCAGCAAGAGCCCCATGGTTATATGAATATAAAAGGAGATATAATGTACAACAAACTTACATATCCTTATATAAAAGGAGATATAATATACAACAAGCTTACATATCCTTAAAAGCCCAAATTTGCACAAGTTCTTCACCTGCTCCTGCTCACAAATATTGAGGAGACATCATGTGGCTTCTATTCTAGTCCTAAAGTGAATGATGTAGTTGTTTAGGGATATAGTGTGCTGTAAGGGTATTAATTTGATTACAGGGTATATTGCGAGAGCCAAAACAGTAATCACAATATAGAAAAACATCTTCCTATTTTTTATTACAAATATATCCATTGCATGCCCCTTGAAGGAGATATGTATATAATAGAATGTTTCCCCAGTGTGTCCTTCTGTGACAGATACAACTTTCTATAAGTGCCAGAAAAGACAGTAGGAAGAAATTCAGCTAGAGAACACAATGGCTGCATAATGAATGAAAATGTTTTACCAATAACCACCATTGAAGAATGGAACAAATAAAATTGGAAGGAGAATAAGCATAAATAGATACCTTAGTATCTCTTATGCTTCCCTAGTCATCATAACTCATAAATAATACCAATGTTCCTCATTACAGTTTGCCATTTGCTTTATAAATCTTATGAATCTGATCCATTGTTGATTTTCCATTTGATTATTCTTACACCGTGCACTTCAAACAATCTGCAATTATTGTTGTTGTTGTTGTTGTCGTTGTCGTTGTCGTTGTCGTTGTTGTTGTTGTTGTTGTTGTCGTTGTTGTTGTTGTTGTTGTTGTGAGAGATGTTGTTTTTTTGGTTTGGAAAACAAGTAAAAATTCAAAAAATATGGGCAACTTCATGAATAATATATGAACCATTAAATATAGCACAAATACCATTAACACACCAAAATAAAAAAATTTCAAATTTTTTTTTGATACAACGTGCGACCGCATTTTTTCTTTTCCATTTTTTTCAAACCCAAAAGACACAACATCTCCATTTTTTTTACAAAAAACAGAACTATGGCTATCGACCTTGAAAACAAAATGCCTAGGCTCCTCCGGAATGCAAATTATTGACGTTGCCATGAGCTCCAACTCCAGGCCTTGTTTATGAGACTGCTGCAAACAACTACTCCAAATGCATGAGGAAGGATGGATCACGAACTGTAGCAAAAAAATGTAGCATGTAGAATTGCTCACTGTGATATTTTTTTATAGATAAAATAAATAATTTATTACTTTGTCATGTAAAGACCCTCAGGTCCATATTACAGCTATTACAAAACAAGTTATTTGGATGTTATAAGCTAATAAAAAGCACCATTAGCTTCAAGAACACTCATATGCACATACAAGGTTATAGTGTCAGCCCTTTCTTTTAACACACCTCTTATGTACCTTCCGAGGTGACTGGATGAGTGATGTAGTAGAGTCTGTACGGTATCATAAGGTTATACCAAAACACTCCCTGGTATATTCATATGTCGAACATGCTAAAAATGTATGTTGTTCAGTCTCAACATGGATCTGCTATGCAACATGGGCAAAGGCGTTCCTAGCAAGGAATGGTCTGCCATCTCCCTGTCTCTATAGCAAGATGATGAGGCACAGTATAGGCAGTTGCAATTCTGAAATTTGGCCGGATTGAATCGACCTGTGCGATCCACAGCTTCACATATCAAAAGTCTTCTAAAATCAAAATTCTGAATGCAGGAACAGTCACTGTGGCAATGATCGTGGGGTTAGCTCCAAATTGATCCAGCCAAATAGAATTGGCCATTTCAGCTTCTTCTGTCCCAATATTATGTTACCTGAAAATACAGCAGAAGAAATAGTTAGTTAAAGAAATACTTCATTAATCCATTGAATATCATATATTTGGATTGTTTGATCACAGCCCAGGGCCATATAATTTCTTGATAAAAAATGATAGCATTTCTTGTTTTCCACATCCTCCAAAGCAGGATATATATTCTCCAATCCTTGGGATTATGGGGAAACAAGATGTTGACCAAAGAAGTTCTGGAAAAGTCAGGGATGTTAAATTCATGAGCAGCCAACTTTAGGACCCATTCAGACCAAAGGCAATCCTTGAAGAGGTGATCTTCGTCTTCAGCTTCCGGTAAACATCTCTCACACAAGTTAGAAGTAGCTATATTTAACCTATATCTCTTGGAATTGGTAGCCAAAGCTGTGAGCCAAAGCTGCCAAATAAAAGCCTTGATTTTGGGATTAATGGGAGAATTCCACATGAACCTCAGGTTAGCATAGCACCTTGCTGCAGAAATATCCCATTTGGTGTGGAGAGTCAAGATGTAGCCCCTTGTCAAATACGTGTAAGCCAGACTGACTTTGCACCCAGATTTACCATTAATATGCCACTGAGTCTCTTGATTGTGTTAGACCCCCTGACTGATGCAGAGCTTGATTGCATGATATAACCTCTCATTCTCTATCCAAATCAGCCAAACCAGAATTATGAAACTCAATAAAACCAGCATCATTAAACAAATGAGGGATATGAGTGATGCCTCTGTCTGTCCATTTCCTGCACTGCATAGGGAAGTTCATAGCAAGACACATGTTAGGATTATTTAAAATCAAAGAAGGATTCCAGAAGATGGATTGATCTCTAGATAGCCCCTCCTTCTAATTATACATCCTATAAACAGCTTTCCAAGCCTTAATCCATTTTTTAATAATTTCAGGAATATTATCAGTGACTTTGAAATCAAAGAACAGACTGTCAGGGAGCTGCACATTGATGTTTCTCCATCCAAAAGGTCTGCATTTGGATAAATAATACCTAATCAGGCAAGAAACAGGATGATTGATCATATTGTACCCTGCTCTAACAATATATTTGGCAGCCAGTGCCAAACCTTGTTTCTCAATCATCAACAATACCCAATTCCCCATTTTTCTTCTTCTTCATGCATTCCTTCATAGAAATAGGGATCAAGTTCTACTACTTCCTCCATTAGCAATAAATCTGCCTAGAATACTTTGAAGCTTGGAGGTAACTTTCTTGGAAGCCATGAGGATAGATGGTTGATACACATGAGAAGAAGAAACCACAGAGTTGGCAAGAATAGCTCTCCCATTTTTAGATAGGAACTTACTGTCGAGCATATCAGCTTTTCTGTTGAACTTATCAATGATGTCATTCCAGAGCTCACTAGCATTAATTGTCAAAGCAAAAGGAATACCCAAAATTTTAGATTTAGTATTAGGGGAGATATACTCACAGCCGAAAGTCTGAGCAGTTCTCTGCCCATTTACCTGGTTACTTGCTATCAGCTTAGACTTAGAGGGGTTGATCTTACATTCAGAGGTTTTCCCAAAGAGTTGCAGCAGATCATGAGTATTGTTGATTGAAGACTCCTCCATGCTGATGAATAAGAAAGTGTCATCTGCAAAATGGGCATTGAGAAATACCTGATCGTCAGGGAGCCTCAGTCGCTTAATTCTGTTCTCATAACCAGCATTTTTAAGGGCATTGTTAAGGGCCTCCATGACAATTAGGAAGAGGAAGGGGGCCAGAGGGCAGCCCTGCTTCACACCCCTTTTGATTGACTGCACTCCCCATTAATCAAGACTGAAGATCTAGAGTTCATAAGAATTGCGAGGAAAATGCTAGTCACTTCATGGGAAAAGCCCATATTGTGACAACATTTAATTAAAAACCTCCAGAAAATAGTGTCAAAGGCCTTTGTGATGTCCAACTTAAGGAGGCCAATGTTCTGTTTGGATTCTTTAGCCCAATGCATCCCGAGAGTAGTAGTAGCAACATTATCCAGTTATCCAGGATAAATCTGTCCTTAAGGTAGGCAGATTGAGTATTAAAAATGACAAGATTGAGAATAAACTTCAATCTGGAAGCAATAGTTGCAGAAATAATCTTATAGAACACATTGGTAGGGAGATGGGCCTATAGTCAGAAAAGGTAGCAGGCTCATCAACCTTGGGGATAAGGGTAATAAAGCTGGTGTTAATTCTGGAATCAAAAGACCTGAGCAATAAAAACTCATTACACAAATTAGTAACATTTGAGCCAATAATACCCCAGGTTTTTTTGAAAAATTCGGCAGGCAGATTATTAGGGCCAGGAGTCTTACCATTTTTCATACCTGAGACACTCTTGAAAAGCTCTTCATTGGTAAAAGGGGCCTTCATTGTGTCATTGTGGACATCTTAGATAACTCTCTGCATGTGAATAAAGTTGTCCATGTCTTCCTCTGATGTGTTAGGAGAGGTACCCATAATCCTTATGAAATGATTAGAAGCTGCCTCTTTAAGATTGACGAGGCCAATGCCATGGCACGGCGTGCACAGGCCACACACCAGGTGGAAATTGAGGAGGCTACCGCTGCAAAACAGAGGTTGCAGGCCGCCTTGGAAGTTAACCAGCAAAGATCGAAGCCCCCTTCGGAGAAGGATCCGCACGGGCCGGAAATGCAGCAGGAGTCCGACCGCCGCTGTCTCGAGCAAGGCAAGGGCCTCCGTGCAGGCGCATGAACAATGGCAAAGATCGCGACGCCGGAGATGGCAAGACAAGACCAAGCCTTGCAAGAGCCGAGCTCCGTGACTTCAGAGAACAAAGCCGCAAAGACATGACACACCGGCACCGCAAGCCCAACAACCCGCAAGATGTCAATCGCTGGCCACCGGTCAACCCTAATGCCGGCAGCCGAGCCGCACGCACCATCATCATCGTGCCGCCACCCGGCCGAAGTGGGCTGCCCTCACCGGTGGCCCGAGCTCCGCGGAGCGCAGCGACGGAGCCACAACCCGGTAGTTCGGGCCCCTTAGGAAGAGCCGGAGATAATCTCACCCGGAGATACACAATGCATCCTTGGGCGATGATGTTTCTTGGTCGGGGACACGATTCGGATTCTGTGACCAACCCGGTGTGGGGTCTAGCGCCCGAGCCCTGGCCAGTCGTGGTGTTGTTCCGCGGTTCTTGGATGCGAGTTGAGAGAGCCATGCTGCGGCCGGGGCAGGATTCTTTGAAGGGCACATCTCGTATGTGGGCGGGATCTTACTCGGTGCAATAGGAGGCCTTGGGAGGGAGTTCACCGGGTCGAGGGGCGCTACCCGATCGACCAAATCTTTGCGCACACTGCTCAACCAAATGTTACCCTTCTTTGCCCCTCCGCTCCTGATCCTCATAATCTGCCCCTACAACTTCGATGCTCTCGCTTTCGGCCAAATTCGCCTGTTGCCTCATGCCTTGTGCTCGACCAAATGCTACCCCTCTTTGCCTCCGGCTCCTGATCCTCTGCAATGCGCCCCTACAACTCGGTACGCTCTGCTTTCGGCCAAATCTGCCCCTGGCCTCCCGCCTTACGCTTGTCGAGAAGTCTGCCCCGCCAACTTCGATCTGCTCCGGCTTCTTTGGTCCATCTATGACACACACTACACAAGCATCTCCGACCACTCAATAGGAATTGTGCCTCCGGGTGGTGGTCTGGAACTGTCAGGGTTTCCCGTGGCAGAAGGGTGATAGCCTCAATTCATTAGCTGTGGACATGGACCTCATCTTCCTCATGGAGACATGGGAACACCCAGGCCACAGGCTGCCCGATCTGCCAAGGTATCAGCATTTTTCAGTGTTCAATGGTTGTATAGGGAGGCGTGGGCACGGTGGGGTTGCCTGCTACTACCGGGTAGCCTTGGCACATTTGGTTTCCCTCCAGAAGACCGACAGACATAACCGCTACTTGTGGATCCGAGTGCACCACCCTGACAGAGATCCTCTCTTCATAGCTACTTGCTACTTTCCCCATGCAGAGAGTCCCTTCTATCACAGCCACCCGGAGGTAGACAGGATGGACCTGTATGTCGATCTATATGATGACATCTGACGGCCTGCCGGATGGGCATAGTCATGGTCCTTGGAGACTTCAATGCGGCGGACGAGGGGATGGAGCAGAGGCCATGCGGTTGGACCCCCTCGCGGATGGCGTGCTGCCGATTTGCGTTGCGAGGCGGCTTGCACCGCGGCACTTTCGGATGGCGGTCAGGTCACCCAGCGGTAGACAATTGCTCCTAATGTGCGTTATCTTTGACCTGCTCTTATGCAATGGCCTACCACAATGGCCCTCTTCCCACGGGTAACCTTTGCGAGACAGGACAATCGGCGGTGGAACTAGTGTCGTGGATTATGTCATAGTGGCTGCCGCTGAGGATGTACACCTTGTCGACCATTTTCACACGCGCGGACCCGGTCGGGACGGAGGCCATTCAGATCACCTCCCACTCTATGTGAAGTTGGCCTAGCCCGGCCGCCACGCCCCCTCGTGCAAGCGGTACCTTGCCAACCTGGGTTGCGCTTGGATTATGGCGGCGGAGGGTTACGCCGACATGCTCGCGTAAGCCCTCCCGGCAGTTTTTCGGGCCCACACGCCGGAGCAAAGAACCGACCAGCTGGGTTGAGCTCCTCGAACAGGGGCGTATTGTGTGCTTTGGGGAGACCTCCCCACGCCAGAGATCGAGGTCGCAACCTTCCCGCGTAATCGGATGGTTTGATGCTGAAAGTAAGAAACGCAAACGCGCACTCCGTCTCATCGCGGATCGGGACACGCGAAGCTCGTGCCACCAGCCATTACCGTGCCTTCCTCAAGGAAACAAAGGCAAGGTACACCGGCAAGGCACCAAGGAGAAATGTTCGGCCCATCGGACGCCCACCGATAACTTTCTAGCACGGGGTACTCGCAGCCGCCACCTCGCGGGGAACATCACTACGCATGGGCAATGGGAGCAAGATTTTGTAACAGCTTTATGATTCACCGAACACGGACAGATGTTCCCCGCGAATATGGCTCAATCACCGGGTGATCACGAAGAAGATGTCAAGAGGGGTTGGCGCTGGCTAATGGGAAGGTAGCTGACTTGGACGGCACCGCAAGCGAAGTTGCTCAAGTGGGCGGGGGACAGCCCATGGTGCCCGCCCTTGCCGCCTTTGTTTCAAGAGGCCGCAAGAGGGTTTTCCTGGATCATGGACCACCGGCAGAAGTTGTTCCGATTTACAAGGCAGGGGACCCATAATCTTTGTCCACCAATTACCGAACCATCATGGTCAGCATTTCGGTGTTTGCCAAGGCTGTGCGGCGGGCTTTCTCGAACAGCGGGTAACCCGGATGGGCGTAGGCGTGGAAGTTAGGGCACTTACCTGTAAGCTTCCGGCCCGACATTCGACCATTGATCATATCTTCACACTCGGGGCCACGGTCGAAGACGCCAGAACCGTCGGGAGGACTCGGTCTTCTTTGTTTTGTGGACTTTGCAAAAGCTTTCGACCCGATACCGGAAAAGTTGTGGGCTTAGATTGCATCATCTGGGGCTCCCTATGGATCTGCGAGCGCAAAGGTCTGCATCAGTCTGAGAGCCGTGCGAGGCCGCATGCAACCGGAAGGACGGTCATTTGTCGGTAGCATTGGAGTTAGGCAAGGTTGTCCTCTCACCCACACTCTTTGGACTTTACATTGACCGGTTGGAAGCCCCGGCTTGTTTGCCAATGGGGGGTATACTCTTGCACCGGGTCATCCGGCGGCTCATCTATGCGGATGATGTGGACCTCTTGGCTCATACACCATAGGGCATGCAGGCACACCTAGATGCCCCGGATACATTTCCAGGCGGCGGACATGCGTGTCAACCTGGCCAAGACTAAGGTGGTCCTCATATCCTCCTCACATCATCCAGCACCTCCGGCGCTCACTTATCAGCGGCAGATGGTAGAGGTCACACCCAGCTACAAGTACCTGGGGGTGGAATTTTTGTCCTCAATGTATTGGGATGCATCCATTAGCCTTGGTGACCGCAGATGTTGGAAGGCGTCAGACGCAATGCAAAACAATAGTCACAGGCGGTTTGTATGACTGGGGCCACCAGTCACATTTGTTCTGGGCACTGGTGGAGCCAGTCCTTCTGTATGGGGTCGAGGTGTGGGGCCCAATGGTGTCTTTGGCGATTTGGAATGACTTAGAACAGGTCCAGAAGGCATTTTTTACGCGGGCATTTGGGGTCAAGCCCTCAGTTCCATATCATATCTTTGTTGCAGGAGACAGGATTCATGTTCCTGCAGCATGCGGCCCTCGATAGACACATTGTTTATTTCCAAAAGGTGGCCAGCATGGGCGACACTTTTCGGACTTGGCTTAAGCTACGCGGTGGCGATGAGCCCGGAAGCGACTCGGGCTTGTTGGAAGGACAAGAGAGCCCGGTGGTTGGCATCATTTGGAATGTAGACACACATAGGTGCGTCCAGGCGCACATAGACGCCGGTCGGGATAGGCTGAGGGGGTACTTGGACTCTTGTTTCCTGGGAAAGCTTTGGGACCACCATGCTCTGGAACAGGTAAAGGTGGCACACTACAAATAGCACATAAACCACACCCTGGTTCGAGGCGCACAACTCTACCTGCATTCTCAGTTGCCCATGAAGAAGCGCAGGATCATCGCGTCCATTCGAACAGGGGCCCACCATCTTCGGCTTGAGACGGGTCGGTGGGTTGGAGAGCCGCGCCAGGACAGGCTTTGTCAGTGTTGCCCGCTGGGGGTTATTGAGGATGAAAGTCATGCCTTCCAGAGCTGCCCAGCCTATAGTCAGATTCGGGCTCGCTACATTCTATTGGTGCGACACGGTTGCGCCCCGCAAGGAAGCTACTCAAGACGCCGTCGGTTCGATCCCTTGGCTCCTACCTCGAGGAGGTTTTGATCTCATGGGACTCACCTCGCCCCGAGCCACCGAGGTGTGGGGCATTCATGTGTATATGTATATTCAGACAAACGGCCGGCCAGTTTGTTGTTCGACGGTTTTCCCTCCTAAGGGGGGTTTTTTAATCCAGGTAGCAATGGGCTTGCTACACCCGTGTAATTTGGGTCCCATAGGCCGATTGGCCTCCGCGGACGATAAAAGAACCTTCCTTCCTTCCTTCCTTCCTTCCTACACCTCCTTATCTATGTAACATTACATGGACAAATGCTTTTTTTCCGAAATTTACGTCTTTGAGCCCGTAGTAACCACTTGCCTCAAAATCTGCTTGGAACCACCGTGAGTTGTATCTGAAGTTTCCTCATCTTCGAGAGCATTCAAAGGAGGAGGAACAATTTCACCAACTGCTTGCTTTCCTGCGCTATATTCACAGATAAAGCTTTAAAATTTCCATTCATTGCTATGAATTTAGGAACAATGTAAGCTTACCTTAAAGAGTGTGTTAAAGGTTTGGCCTACTCTCACTTCCTCCGTGCTGCAAGGGTAATGCTTTAATAATCATAGCTACTTTTATACAAAAAACTAGAGTTAATACCCATTACAAAGAGCAGTCTAGATTGTTTATATAAGATCTGCCATGTACATAATAAGTTGATTCTCCCCGGCGCTTGCCATTACCTCACTCAGACCAATATGTACACTCTAAATATGCAAATAAACTTAAAAATACGCATAACAGGCAGGCTAACTTAGGAACAAATCAAATCGATTTTCACTTGTCTAGTACTCATATTATAATCCTTAAAGCCAAGGCATAAGATAGGTATAATTAATCTGTCATCTAACTTCCGGACAAGTTTACCAACTGAACAACTTGCAACATGTCGAATAAGAATAATAATTATTAAACCATGGATATTGATCAGCTAGCCAGTTATACCTGGCTTCTTTCAGAGGACTCATATCCAAGTGGGACAATTGAAGTTGACATTAACACGAGCAAAATCTCCTTCAATGTCCTGATAGTATTTGCTACAACAGCGTGGAGGGCAGCCTTCAATTCATTGAATAAGTCACAAATATGAAATCAAACTTAGGATAAGATTAGTATTAAAACTATTAGCAGAAAATAATATGAAAATTGTGACCTCACCTGCCAAGTACTTAAGCTGACATCAATATATACAGCATCAAGGACTTTATTCCTCCAATCTTTTCAAAGCACATCAACAATTGGCCATGTGCTCTGTGCTTGCTGGCCCCCCTCAGCGAGGCCAGCCCGGCCGGAAGGGATTGATTGCTCAGACCACATAGGAACTCCTGCCTCGGCAGAGAATTGGAGCCACGTCAAAGCGGGAGTGGAGGCTAACAGTTGCTCGTATTGAGGCTAGCAGTGCCCGCTGGCTGGCATGGCGGTGGAGATGGAGTCCTCGGCATCCCATGTGCTCAAAAGGCAAATCGGGTCGAGAAGAACCGCGATCACAAGTCCGGGAGACCCCGACGCCGGGTGATGTGGAAGATGGCCTGGGCCTTGCATACTTCGAGCGGCAACAAAGCCAGTGAGGTCGCCCGACATGCGGGCCGCCCAGACTCTGTGTTCATCACTCGACACCATGACACGAGAGGGAGCAGCGCAATGCAGAGATTCCATGGGTCGCGGTGTCACCGGCCCGGTCAGAGAGGTGGAGGTAGCCACCACCGCCCAGCGCGAGGGCGCCCGGCTCTTAGAGGCAGCCGGACCACCGGCCGGGATCTTGAGGTAAGGTCCAGACAGCAAGCGGCCCTCGGGCAGGTGTCTTTGGGGCTCGAGCAAGCTCTCGCTACTCGAGCACGGGCTCGAGGGGGTTGCGGGCAACCATCCCTGCGAGCGGGTCTCCCTAGAGGGTTCATAAAGTAAATTTGCCGGCCGGTGGAGATGGCCAGCGGCCGGCTGAGGCCCTACAAGAGCTGTGCTCCCAGACTTCCGAGGGCGAGAACCGGCGGGGGCCGCTACCCGCCCACGGCCTCCCCGGCAGCCCCGCCCCGCGCTTCTTTGCCCAGCCCTCCCAGCCACTCCCGCGCCATCCCGGCCACCACCACCACCCCGGCCACGGGACCCGGCCCTAAGCCACCTTTGACCCAGCGAGCCCCTTGAGAACTCGAGGGGCGCTTGGCAGGAGGGGCCTACACCGGTAGTTCGAGGCATGCCGTAACGGCGAGGGGGAGAGTCTCGCCCCCAACATCGAACACACATTCTTGATCGGATGACATTCGAGGCGATTCACATTTTCGGCGGCCCGTCATGGGGCTCGCAATACCGGAGTGCGTGGACCGCATTGTCATATTCGCGGTTGCGGATACGCAGTGCGTGATGCCATATTGCGCCGGGCCGAATCTTTGAGGGGACATCCACAGACGTGGGCCGGGACCTCACCTATGCAACGAAAGGACGCAGAGGCGAGGGAGCTTTGTCGAGGGGTCAGAGGCATTCGCCACCCGAGGGGGTGCCCGCAGATTGGTTCGGCGGGATGCACATTTTAGGCAAAATACTGCTGGCTGCCGGACCCGCGAGCCCCAACCGCTGCCGCACGCGGCCCCTTACGCTTCTCTACCCACGCCCCCCTTCTCTCCTGCTCCTACTCACGCTCCCCTCGGCCCGCCCTCTCCGCCCACATCTTTGCCTCCGCTCCATCTACTTCTCTTTCGACCCTCGCTTCCGTCCTCCCCAGCGACTCGGCTGCGCATACCATCCTGGCGAAAAATAGGAATTGTGTCTCGGGTGGTCTCATGGAATTGTCGAGGCTTCCCTTGGCGAAGGGGACGGTCGAACTTTCCCGTGGCGCCCGATATGGATCTCATCTTTCTCATGGAGACATGGGAGCATCTTTGAGCCTGAGCTACGATCTGCTTAGGGTTACCAACATTTCTCGGTCTTCAATGCCATGCACGGACCCGGAGAGGGTCATGGTGGAGTGGCTTGCTACTCTGGGACAACCTTGGCACATTCGGTTACCCTCGAAAAGCGAGCAGACACAATCGGTACTTGTGGGTTCGTGTGCATAATACCGGTGGCAACCCTCTTTTTTACGGCGCTGTTATTTCCCTCACCTTGACGGCACCTTCTCGACGACCACCCCGATGCGGATAGGATGGACCCTATATGTCGATCTATATGATGACATACGCTGGCACCACCAGCGGTTGGGTAGGGTCGTCCTTCTTGGAGATTTCAATGCACGGACAGGAGTAGAGCAGCCCATGCGACTTGACCCCCTTGCTGACGATGTCCTGCGGCTTCGCCTACTGGCGGCTGGCCACGAGGGTCGGATGACAGCCAGGTCACTTCGCTTTGGCGAGCAGTTGCTCTGCTATGTGGCATTTTTTACTTGATAATTTGCAATGGCCTTTCACAGTGGCCCGATTCTCGCAAGTGCACATGCAGACAAGACAATCAGGGGGGAGGGTCTAGTGTGGTGGACTATGTGCTCGTAGTTGCGCAAGATATGCATCTCATCGGTCGTTTCCGGGTGGGCACGAGCAGTCGGGGATGAGGAGGTCGACTCGAGATCACCTCCCACTTTATTTGGACTGGTTTGGCAAGCCGCGGGTAACCCCCACTATATGCCCACCGCCGTCCCTCGGTTGAGACTAGATTATGGCGAAGCGAGGGACTTCTGCCAAGATGCTCATGGGCGCCCTTCCGGTAATTGGAACCTCCCACACTAGAAGCGTGAGCAGACCGGTGACCGCTATTACGGGATGCGGCGGGCCAGTGCTGCGGGACCCCCAGCGTCGCCGCTCGAGTCGGCAACATTCCAGCGTAACCCGATGGTTTGATGCGGGTGTAAGCATAGCGGCGGCTCCGTCATCACGGATCCGGTACCCGCTTGCGAGCCACCACCGCGATACCAGCGCCCATCCGAAGGACACAAAAGGCGGTACCTTGCCGGGCATCGAGGGGAGATGTTGACTCTTTGGACACTCATCCTCGAACCTTTTGGCCTTGAGAGTGCCCGAAGGCCAGCCCGACCCTACGGGGACATCACACCGGGGCGGTGGGAGCGGTACTGCGGCGGCTCTATGACCCCCCGGGGGGGCGGCGTGCGCCCATACCCCCCGGGATGGCCCCATTGGTTCTACCGTGGGCGGATGTTGAGGAGGGCACCAGCGGTGGCTAATGGGAAGGCGGTGACCCGATGGTATGCGGGCGAGTTACTCAAATGGGCGAGGCGGCAGCTTGTGCGGTCCTCACTACCACTGTTCCAGCGAGCATTGCGGGAAGGTCTCCCGGCAATGGACCACAAGCGGGGTTGTTCCCATTCACAAAGGCGGGCGACCCTTTTGTCCGGCCAATTGCCGGGACGATCATGGTCGATTCGGTATTTGCCAAAGCGTTGGGCGGCATTCTCGGCGGCGATTGACCCGGCAGGCGAAGGCGGCGGATGTCGGAGCCCTCACGAGGCGGGCTTTAGACCCGCCCTCAGCGATTGACCATATCTTTACTGCTGCGACGCTGATTGAAAACGGCCGGAATCATCGGCGGAGACTTGTATTCTTTGCTTTGTGGACTTAGCGAAAGGCTTTTGTCTGGTTCCCGGGAAAAGGCGTAGGCTAAAGCGCATCTTGGGGCTCCGCTGCACAATGCGGAGAATGCCATATCTGAGGTTGTATGAGAGTTGTTTTGGCGGGGATGCGGCGGCCGCCGAAGCATTCATCGGTAGTATCGGGTCCGGCGAGGTTTGCCCCCTCGCCAACACTTTTTGGCCTCTACATTGTCATTAGAGCCCGGCTTCTGCGAGCATGGGGGGATGGCATCACGACTTTTGCACCGGGTCATCCGCCACTCATCTATGCGGGGCGATGTTGGCCTGTTGGCCCACACCCCGAAGCTATGCGGTCTCACGGGCGCCCTAGACACATTTTGTCGCTCTGGACATGCGGCGTCAATCCGCCAAGACCGGTGGTTCTCATATCCTCTTCCACGTCACCCCATGCCTCCCCGCACTCACATATCGGGGGCGACTGTGGGACGTCATGCCCACCTACAAGTACCTAGGGGTGGAGTTCCCTCCTCGCTTCTGGCGGGAGGGCGTCTATCCGCTATGGTGACAAGCAGGGAAAGCGCTTTATGCCATGCGAGAACAATCACCACCGGCGAGCTCTATGATTGGGGCCATCGGTCACATCTGTTCGCACTGGTCGAGAACTGCCCTTACAGACGGGTCGAGGTTTGGGGCGGCCGTTTCTTTGGCGACACGGAATGACTTGGAGCAGTGCGAAGGCATTTTGGGCGGGCACTTGGGGTGAAACCTTCGGTCCCCTATCGGTCTGCCTGCGAGGCGGATTCTTGCCGCTTCAACGGCAGCCCTTGATAGACACATCGTCTATTTTCGGAAAGTGGTTACTATGGGTGATGCTCGGCCCCCTTTGGCTTACACTGTGGCCATGGGTCCTTGGCGGCTTAGGGCCTGTTGGAGGGGTAAGAGAGAGAGTGGTTCGCCAAATGGAATGTGCGGGAACCACGGATGCGCGTGTGGTGAGCCGGCGACGATCGTGGCGGCCTGGGGGGAGTACCCTAGGCGCTTGTTTCCTTGGCAAGCTCACGGGACCCCGACGCTCTAGAGCACGCGTCAAAATGGCCCATTACAAGGAGCACATCAACCCGGTGTTAGCGGGGCCTGACTCTACACGGGCGTTCCCAATTTTGCCCCGAAAAGCGCCCGGACTCATTGCCTCCATTCGCCGGGTGCCCACCATCTTCGCATCGAGGCGGGCGGTGGATTGGGGAGCCCCCCGGGACAGGCTCTGTCGGGCCGTCAAGCGGGTGCCATTGAGGATGAGTCTCACACTTTCGAGTTGCCCGGCGTTGGTCGATCCGGGCGGATCTGCGCTCCCTTTAATGCTGGTAGGACTTGCCCTTGCATTTCGGCGATGAACACTGCCGTCGATGCGATGCCACACGGGGTGCGTACATTCGAGGAGAATGCTGGACTGAGGTCACCTTTGCCCCCGCCTGCCGTTGATTAGGCACTACTGGGTGTGGTGCATATTTGTATATATTTGGGTGTTTACGCATTTTATTTGTTAGGGCCGGTTTGTCGGGTGATTCTTTGCCGCGAGGTTTTCCCTCGAAAACCCGCCGGTGAGGGTTTTTAATCCGGCGATAATTCACTTGCTGCGTTTTTGTATTGGGTCCCATAGACCGATTGGTCTCCGTGGACGATAAAAGAACCTTCCTTCCTTCCTTCCTTCCTTCCTTCATTATCATCATGCCTTCTAATACAACTTTACCTGATGTCCCTGCAACCTTAAAAAGCAGACCACCAAGAAGTTATATGGAGCTTTGTCTTATGCGCCAATGATCATGAAACAACCATGCTCAATAGCTGGCAGGAAAAGTGGCAGTGATCTACAAATAACATGATTATGCAATAAGATATGTATAATGTTAAATAAGGTACAGTCTATTGCCAGATTAATCCCATTAACGAAAATCCGACGGCTGCACTCCATTAGATATAATATAAAAGATCATCCTAAAGAGGTGGAAAAAAATGAAAGAAGCAAGCATGCATCCTGGAGATAATCGGGTGAGTATATGCCTCAGTTCGCTCATATATTTGCAGTGCTGACAGGTTTCAGCTTGTTATAATAAAAAGCAATATGCTGCGGCCATAATATTTATTGACATAGTTCTTTTTTTATGCAAGCTTACCTAATGTTTCTTGTCTACAATGAATAACTAGAACCGGCTCGGAGTCTAGTTTTCGAATAGGTGTGGCACTTCCCATAATTCATCCGTATGAGAGAGTAACATCCGAAAATGTGACAAGGAGTCACAGATCACTGCCAAGCGACATCACAGATTTGCAATTGCTTTTTAATCTGTGGCTGCTTGGAGTAGCGAGATTAGTCTAGAAGGCTAGTAAGCCAGATCCAGAGCTTTATATTCGCTATAGTGCATTCTATTTGCTATAACCCAGTGGATCCAATTGGGCAGTAAATTCACACAGTCCCTTCCCCATTTGCCCCTAACCCCTTCCCTCTTGCCCCTTTGAAAATCCCCTTGCCACTCCCCCTTTGCCCCTTTTCAACATGTTTTTTGTAAATTTTGTGAACTTCCTCAGCTCATTGTTTGTAAATATTGTGGAAATTAACATGAACTAGTTTTGTTGTATGATGTGAAAATCTTAGTGATATTTGATATGGTGGTGCTCGGGGGAGTGGCTGTGGAGCAAGAGAAAAGCGAAAATCTCTAATCCAAGCCTTGTACTCATCAAGTATTTAAGTTAAATAACCTATTTCTACGGTTGATATTTAAGGTTAGGGACCTAGGTGTTAAAATAAGACCTTTGATAAAAGGTAAAGCCTTTAAGTTAAAGAAAGCCATCAAAGGCTTTTCAAAAAGGCTTATAACAGACCCGCTGATTATAAAAGGGGGCATCATCGAACAATTGGGACAATAGCAATCAACCCGACAATAAATCGGCAACAAATCGGTCTGCTACAGTAGCTTCTGTACCGGTACTTTAGCGATTCAGCTTCAGCGACCATCTCCGACTACCTGCGACTTCAGATAAATCTGTAATTGAGGATCCGAAGGCCTCCATCTAGTTCTTGGATTCCTTCTATTCTTTACTCTAGAGTCTATCAGTTCTTTTGGTGTTTTATCCAGATCCTATCCAAGCCATTCTATTAAGTAATTTCCTTCCTTTTGTATTTGTGATCTTTCTTGTGTTCAATTGAATCCCCTTAAGCCAATCTTTCCAAAACTCAGTCTTTCTCTGGAATTCTCTTGCTCAGGACAACACAGGACAACCCGGTTGGGCGGTGAGCTTAGCCTTGGAGGCTGGATTTTGTTATTTGAGTTGTCTTTTGTTTGTTTGATCCCATTCAGAAATTATTGTTTTGCCTAAAGATTTTTTAATCATATCACTACCATAAATTGATATTGGAATTATTGGAGAATAAAGTGTGATTAATGTGAATATTGTTAATAGTCTACCCTAGAACTGATTATATCACTATCATAAATTGATATTGGAATTATTGGAGAGTAAAGTGTGATTAATGTGAACATTGTTAATAGTCTACCCTAGAACTGATTACACAATTATATTATTCTTCCACATCCGATTAGACATTGAAACTAACAAAAATCAAAACCACTAGCATAATTGAGGGAGGTGATAAAACATAAACTCGCAACTATGGAAGGCAATATAATTTGTACGTCTCTAAAGCCTTTCCTATCTTAAGGTTTGTTTGTTTCACCATCCAAATTGCTTTGTATTAAAATAGAAAGCCTGGAGAAAAATGATGGAGGCTTTTAAACGGAAGGCATATCAATCTATTTCTTAGATCAACATAAATATTAAATGTTGCAGCAAGAGCCATGAATCCCACTATATTGAGGCCTTGGTTTTTAGGTCTAAAGGAGATTTATAATGTCTTTAACTTTGATCCAACACACATTTGGATGTATATAAGCTGATGAAGTGAAGGGCATGAAAGTAATTGCAAAGAAGGGTGTCAATGCAGTACATGAAATGGGGATGAAGAATAGAGAGTGGGTAACAATTTTTGTATGCGCCAATGCTGCAGGTGAGATATGATGCCTTCCTATTACATTTTTAAAGGTTTGACTTAAAGGAAACCATGTTTTGAACTGCGAGGTAGGTGCTAGTATGCCAGTCCATCCATCAACATGGATGACTAGTGAGTTGTTCAAGCTTTGGATTACTGAGCACTTTCAATCCAAAGTACCTGGTGGCATTTAACCTGAGAATTCATTCATATACAGTGACATTTTTGCATGTGGACTACCCACCCATCCTCTCAGACCTGAACCAAATCCAGCACCATAGCTAGAGATGACGTGGGTGATTTCTTGCAAAAGGATGCAAAAGCACTACGGTGCGCAAAATCCATTTAAGTCGGAGAGATCCACAATAATCTTGCTAAATCCACACGTACAAAAATATCATCTTTGTTTTTGCCCCAAAATCGGGCGCAAAATCAATCGTTTTAAAAACATAAATATGTGGCAGCAAGAAGATCTGGGTGCGGATCCCAAAAGAACCACGTGTTCGTTATATATTATTATCAAAATACATGTTGCTTGCAGACTAGTCAAGAAGAAAATACGGTGAGAACAGAAAACCACACAATTAGATAGGAAGGATTAAGGTTTTTCCTTCGAAAGCACTTCAAAATGTTTTTTCTTTTTAATTCTAAGTATATTGTTCTATTGCAATGGGTTCCATAGGCCTTTTGTTCTCTTCAGGCAATAAAATACAATTCAATTTCCATTCTAATTATATGATTCTATTCTGTTCTCTCTTTGTATCCGCTCTAGAAAGGGATAGAAAGCTATTATGATCATATGAGAAGTGATTGTATTCTATGTCTGTTTACTTTTTTCTGGTGTATTTAGCATAAAAAGGAAATACCTTTTTTTTAGAAATGGTCCAAAGGGAATTACAATTCACCGCCGAGAAAAGATCAAGTAACTGTAGCCATGCCAAGAATATGCTAAAATCAACAACCTAATTAACAAATTGGGCAGACTTGAAGAAAAGTAGTATGAAGAAAGTTCTTAGGATCCCTTTGCTTGTTCAATGTTGTCTTTGTGTCTCATTATGCACTGCACTGCTGGAAGCAGAATACTCACAACGTCCAAATATGCCTGGAAATATGACATGAAAATGCAAGTTTAGGAAATTCTGAAGAAAAGAAAAGGAAGCGAGAAAAAGGGGGCAAACTATATCCTGAACTATCTTCCAGATCCATGCCTTGTCATAGAAAAAAAGAAAATGCACCATAGGGCAATAACTAGTGATGGTTGTGACATCGCTCAGGTGAGGGCATCTAAGAGTCTAGGCATGGCAGATGAGCTCCTAGGGCCCGATTCTTCAAGAGCATTTGCAGAGACACTGCGATAGCCATCTTCACCAAAAGAGCATCATCGAAGGATTTGAAAAGAGCAAGATTTTCAATACTAGGAAAAAAGGGCAACAAAAAAAGGTGGCCAGAAGCCTGCAAATAAAGCCAGAAAAGTGATTCTCGGCGTCTTGCTTCTGCAAATTCTTTGGAACCGTTGTAACCTACCGTGAAAATTCACACTACAGTTTAGAAAGAGCAAGAAATTTTCCTGCTTCAAATAGTGATTTTTCTTGATACTTCTGATAGAAATGGAGAAGTGTCTATAGAAATGGAGGGGAAGTATGCAGCTGGTAGGCTAGGTTAGATCCAACATGAGACTTGCCGATTATGCCCAGAAAATTTCCCATATCAAGACTGGCATTACTATGGCACGGTTTTCAACCAACTTCCAAAATATGGACATACATGAGCCAAATGCCGATCCGGCAATGTATATCCGCCCCCAAAAAACCTTTGATCGCGTAGTTGTTACCCTAAAGGGTTTTATACATACGAATACGTACATTCTCATCATTTTCTTCGCTTCCTGAAGGGAAGGTTTCAAGAAGAGGAGACTAAAGAGGCCGCCTTCCGCAACTGGTCTATACCATTCCGGAGACGAGCAACAGGTATGTACCTCTCCGCTCACCTCGGTTTTCCTTTCATGTTCAGGTCTTAGTTCGTGTAGTGCAGTCTTTACTACCTATGGAGCTGCTCTGTCGTTAATTTCTTCATTAGGGTTTTGAGGTTCAGAGAAAAAGCCTCAGTAGAAAAAGCCCCTTCAAGATGTTTGTCTTTGTATTCCGTTGAAAGTAGTTTTAGATTTTCGGCCCAAGTTCATCTCTCTTTCTTATGCAGCTGGTTGTATAAAAAGAATGTCAGATCCCTCGGCATCCCCGGAGGTTCTTCAGGATGAACATGAAGAACAAGTTGAGAGCGATGAAGAGGTTGAAGCAGAAGAGGAGATGATTGACGATGAAGCGGAAGGCATTGTGGATGCAGAAGAAGAAGAAAAAGATGGGCAGGAAGGACTGGATCTTGATATGCATGAGGAGGAAACGAGTGAACCTGAGAATGAGCAAGAAGGTCCTGTACCGAATGGAGAACATGAAAAAATAGATGCAGATGAACGAATGGATGTCAAACACGAAGAAGTTCATGACAAAGCAAAGGAAAGAGACAAAGAAGCTGATGATCTTCTCTCTCGTCCTCCACATGGATCAGAAGTGTTTATTGGTGGGATTACACGGGAAACAACCGAAGAAGATTTAAGAGACATTTGTTGTTCCTGTGGCGACATTCATGAGGTGTTTACTATTGCTTTCATAATAATCATAGATAATTCTAACAATAATAATAGATAACAGAGTGTTTTTAGATAGCTACATTGCTTATGAGATGTGGTATGCAGATTCGACTTTTGAAGGACAAAGGTACAGGTCAGAACAAGGGCTATGCTTTTGTTACTTTTACCACAAGAGAGAGTGCACAGAAAGCCATTGAGACGCTAGGAGATACAGAATTGAAGGTTGTTTTCTATACTTGCTCACCTGGTTTGTCTCTACGTACAGTAAAGTAGCTTTATTTAAACATTTTCTGCAGGGGAGAAAGCTTCGATTTTCTCAATCACAAGCAAAACATCGGCTTTTTATTGGTAATATTCCAAAGTCTTGGGATGATGCTGAGCTACAAAAGGTCCTAGCTGAGCAAGGGCCAGGTATAGAAAGCGTTGAACTGCTAAAGGTATTAATTAATCCTTTCTCTTGTAATAATGTCCTGTTGGCAGTCACTTGGTGTTAAATATGCTTCTAACTAGGTTTGAAATTAGAATATTCTAGGAAATATTTTCTTGAATTGGCTGCATATATAATCAAATCATGCATTGAGAGGGAAAATGCAGATGTATGCAATTAGTGTATGAAGACTTGATTGTGTTTCAGCTTCTTTGTGCTAGGTTGGGTTCTCTGATTGGTTTCTTGAAATGGCAATGTATGTCTAGAAAAGTGTCTACCTTTGTGCTTGCATAAGGAGGCTTTTTCCATAATTTGTGAATTTTTGGGAGCGTGAAAAATAATCAGAAATTAGTTTATGCACAATACAAGAAACATAGTGCACGAGTACCAAAAGGAAATAATGAGCGCTGAATAGAATTGTAGCTCGTATTTTTAAGTGTATCTTTTTCTAAATTTACATCAAATTTGTATATTGTTTTCCACCTGTTCCTTCTTCCCACTGTTCCCTTTACAACCTTTGGAACATCATAGGCTTTTCTGGAAAGGTAAAGATATTTGATATAAGCTGCTGAGTCTTGGAACCTATCACATTCTTTTTCTCTTTTTGTAATTGAGTAATTGTTCTTCTATTGGAAGCTGTGATCCACATGCATTAGCTTGATGGAAATGTATTCCTATCTCAAAATTCTCATTTGAGGCCAGAGACTTGCCATGGAAGTCAATTCAGAGACAGTTGACTTAAGCTATTGCAAAGAAGATTTGAGCTCCATTTTCTGTGGATCGCCTGAAACACGCTATAGAGTCCGGCTTCAAGCTGCTGTTTTTTCCTACAACTCTGCCATCTTCATTTACTTCATATATACCATGAGCACTAATTCCTTTGTATAAGCTGATATGACACTTAAAAAACCACATAAAAATTGTGTGCAGCTTAGGATGAGGTTGGAAACAATAACATCCCTTACGTCCTGTAGGTTCTGTCTTGCTCATTACATGCTTTGAGTGTCTATGTGGGCTTACTATGCTCCTTGTCACTCTGTAACTAAACGTGCTATTGAACATGAAAGAGGAAGCAGGAACATCGGCTTTGAGGATTGTGACTGTGCAGGATTACTACATTCAGCAACTGGGAATGCATAGATCGGGTACAAAAGCGAAATTAAGCTTGGGGATGCTGAAGATTGTTGGCAGGAGCCCAGGTCATATGCCATTCTTTTGGAGACCTGCATCAGAGATCTCGTCCCATATAATCCATTTTATATTTCAGATGTTTGAGCAGCCAACAAATTACATGTTCTGTTTGTGCCATATCAAGTTTTAGAGGGAGATTGCCAGTTTAATGAGATAATCTGTTTTGTTGGCCTCATCACTAATCATGTCAACAGTGTTGCCTATTTTACTCCCTCTACTGCCTCGATGTCTAATAGCTTTGGCCTCATTTCACAAATGTGGTTGCCTAATCTAAATGGTGCCACGTTCAGATACCAAACACAGGCTGCTCATTATGCCTCTTTCTATGGCATGCCTCTGTTGAAACTCTCTCTTGCAAAATGCAGTTTGCTGCCAATAAAATTGTGAATCGTTATTTCCTTCACTTGGGCATTGAAAGAGCAGCCAGTAACAAAATAGTGTCCTGGTAAGGTTCTAAAACATCTTTTTGCATGATGGGATGAAGGGTCTTTTGAATAAGTGGTATTCGTAGATAAAGGAAGTTTTAAAATTGGATTTTCAACTGTGACTTCGATATCTGTAGAATAGGTTGAGAATCTAAGCAGAATCACCCATAACTTTCTCTTCCTACTCTTTCAGGATCCCAAGAACCCCCTGAGGAATAGGGGATATGCATTTGTTGAATATTACAATCATGCTTGTGCTGACCATGCTAGGAGGTTAATGTCGAGATCATCATTTCGGCTGGCAAGCAATACTCCCACAGTGAGTTGGGCAGAACCACGGGCAGGGACAGATAATGTTAATGCCTTAGCTCAGGTATATACGGTGTAGTGATGTATTCTTTTTGTTGTTGAAAATGACTATATAGAACTTGGAATATTCTGGTTTACAGGTCAAGGCAGTTTATGTTTGTAATTTACCAGAATCTGCTACTGAAGAGCAACTAAAGAGTTTGTTTGAGCATCATGGTGACATCTCAAAAGTTGTCTTGCCGGCTTCTAAACCTGGGCAGACGAAGAAAGATTTTGGTTTCATTCATTTTGCTGATCGAAGCAGTGCACTGAAGGCCATAGAGAAAGGGGAAAAGTATGAATTGGAAGGTAAGTCCTCCAAATTTTAATAGTTTGTCTATTTGTTAGCTGTTAAATGCCTGTTTCTCTTTGCAGGCCGTCCACTTTCTTGCTCTTTGGCAAAGCCACCATCTGAGAAAAAAACAGAGTCTGCATATTCTGGATCAAGGGCAGGCCTTCTGCCACAAATTTCTGGGAGGCCTGGTTTTGTCTATGGGGCTGATGTTTATGGTGGTGCTGGGGCTGCATATGGTTCAAGGGCATATAATCAGGCATGCTAATGTCCTTTATGTCCTTTATATATTCTGTTAGAATTTCTAATCTTAATGTTCTGCTGTCTTCCAGCCTGTTATTTATGGACGGGGACCTACGCCTGCTGGAATGACAATGATGCCAATGTTGCTTCCAGATGGCAGGGTTGGATATGTCTTGTAAGTGTGTTAATGGCCCATTAATTAATCCGTTCCAATCCGTTCCCGAATTATATTTTTAACTTCGTCTTTGCAGGCAACAACCCCTTGGTGGTCAGCCAGAGCAGCAAGCACCTAGAGGTGGGAGAGGTGGACATGGAAGTTCAAACCAACGGCAAGGCGGCGGAGGAGGCGGAGGCGGTGGCGGCGGCGGCGGCAGTAGAAGTGGGGGTTCTAGGCGCTATCGACCTTACTGACTGTTGAATTTAAATCCATGCTAGGATGTTGGAGATGCACTTGTCTCCATGTATCTTATCTTGTATTTTTAGCCATCCTTGTTTAAGACAAATCATTTATGTAAATGATGGGTTTTAAGGTGTCCAAACCATTACTCCTCTTCCCTCCAGTAATATCGAAAACAATTTCCAAGCAAAATATTTCCCCATAGCACGATGCATCAATGGCATGTCGTAAAGGATTTCTTGAAATAACAAGCGCTGACCTTTTCCACCCAAAGATCATCATTCTATTTATCATTTTTGTTTTTTAAGCACGTTGGTCCACGTTGTTCTCGTGATATATGGAAGGGTAGTAGTAAGGTGCAATAAGGTGTAAAAAATGTGGAATGAGTATTTTGTAACATAAGTTTTCGAAGGTTTAGAGAGGGTATTAGTAGAGAAATACGTATATTGCTGATGGTGGAGGGTAGGGTTTGCTTTTTTTGGTCGAAAATGGCTTTTTGCCATCGAACGAACAGCAGCCGAATGATGGAGACGAAGGCGGAACCGGACTTCCAGATGTCGAATCTGAGGTGGCACGTTGGCGGCTATGCGAGGAGGTCGGCATGCCCTGGGTTTATAGGAGGCGTCTCATTGCAGGTAAGTTAGACTGCAGGTCTGAATCTTCTGTGTTTTTGAAATCTTATTGTGGGTTCTCGCTTACTTTCAGCCCAACTTCTGACGTTGATGCAACTTTGCGAGCTCATGGAATACTTGGAGCAATTTCGAGTATATTCGGTGACAAGGTCTATTGCTTGTTACTGTCCAAGGATTGATCTTTTCGGCAAGTACGTGTTGTAATGGCATATTCGATGAATTTAGAGCTTAAAAGCATGGTGCAAGATGGACATATTCTTGGTGCACATTGTTGATCCATTATAGGCATGTTTCGGGCTCTTGATTCATAATGAAGGATCTATTCGATTTCTTAAGGTAAAATTCTCCACCCCATTAGGATTCTATCAACGTCATGCTTTTAATGTGACAATACGGTAAATACTTTTTTGCATGTGTTGCAATGAGCTTATGGTAACAAACACGAGAGCCCCTTGTAAATATCGAAAATGAATGTAATTTTATAAGCATCTGAGAGTTCTTTGATTCTTGATATGTGACCTTGTATCCTTTGGGATCTACCTCGAGGGCATTAGAAGACTCCATTGGAGGTTGGCTCGATCCGACCATAGTGTAAGGCTGTTGAAAAGCCCATTCAAATTTTTCGAACAAGTGCATCATAGACATGCTTGGATTATGTGCGGACCATTGTTCTTTGCTTATGCGGATGCATGTTTTGCTAAGTTTGGAGATAGGGTGAAGAAGCTGGAAGGTGCTCATCATATGGTGCATGATATTACGCAATGAGCCTTATATATTTGGACATAATGTTTTGTTGTCACATCTGCTGCCATCCAAGGTTCTGAGCGAAGAAGTATCGAGGTTTGTTGAGCTTTATGCTTGAACATAATGGATGGATAGAGTGTTAAGGAGGGACAAATTTGTGAGCAACAGAGAGAAAGCAAGGTGGAGAAATTGGAATCCATTTGAATTTTGGTTGGCGTGAACCTTTAACTAACTCTGCTAAGGATAAAAGCGTTTTCGAGAGAGTGATTAACTTTGAGCTAGGCTAGTATGTTGTTTGAAAGAATGCTCCATGTTTTAAAAGAATGTACAGATATGTGCTATAGATATTTTGAAGCATATTATCTTGGGTCTGCCTCTTTTGGCAGGGGGTTCAAGTCCCCTTTCTTGCATGATTATTTTTGATTCACTTATGTGTTGACTCCTGCCAATGGTTTATAAATCTTATGGTGACGTGGAAATGGCAGTGCATCAAATAGGGAACATTTAAAGGAATGTCCAAAACATGTTCAAAATAAAATAATTTTGAACATACATAGTTCTACACTTGCATCTAAAAGGATATGCTTCAACCATCATCATTCCAAATTTGGGGCAACGGCAGCGTGTGATCCAAATTCTCTCTCAATTGCGCTGTTTATTAGTGGTCGAGCTACCATATTGCGCTGCCACTTAGCAGATCCAACTTCCATACCAGATCTTCAAGCTGGGTCTGCTAGAGACACATGCAGCCATGCACTTGGCTCTGAGGGAGATTACTGCAGGTATGTTCTGCTCCTATTTTTTTTAATTAAGCCAATGTCAAATAGATAGCAAACCCAACTTAAATTGCTAGGGAGTTCTTCGAAGTGATTAAACATGATCACCATCTTGAATATTCTCACGCTTCATCCATGTGTGCACATTGAAGATCATTCATATGAAAACATATCAACACCTGCTACAGATAAAGTTAGTGTTAAATGAAATTGTTCGATTTGAGTACCTTATTGCCCAGACTTTAGCAAAGAATTTGTAGACATATGAAAGGGGACGCCAATCAGAAATAGCTCTTGGCACTTTGGAATGAGGGAGATGCACCCTGTGTTAAGGAACTTATCCAAAGTTTGAGAATGACGAAAGTCACAAATACATCATAGACATCTCCAGGAGGTCTAAAAGAAATCAATGGGAAAGCCATCAAGACCAGGACACCTATGGGTAAAAGCATGTTTTAGTGTATCACTTGGCATGTCCCCCCATTTTGTGGTGCGAGGCTGGCATTAAATTGGTGCGTGAACAATAATGTATGTCAAAAATATTATAGTAAATGCAAAAAATAGTTAGTAACTACCAAATTTAGATTCAGTGATCTAATTCAAATTCCTAACAAATAAGCGGGAATGCATTTAGTTCGGTTCTAAGCGGTTTATTCAAAGCAATATCGAGTTCTTTTTTGTGCCTAAATATATTTGATATTGCTAAAAATCCGACAAATTTTCTCGCGGGACATAAGAGCGTTTTTTTTTTTTTTGAGGAAAGGATGGATTTGTTATGGATCACACCAATGAACCATACATTTTATATCCCTGAAACCTTATTTAAGGCTTCTCAATCAATTCATGGTCTCCCAATCTATAATCCATCCAGAATTGCTACACAATCCACAATCAAACTGTTAGCAATGACAAAAGATCTCTAATTAAAACAAACATACAATATGAGTTACATGGATAACTCAGATTGGCGAAGCTTTAGTTCACCAAAACCAGAACTAGCTCAAGATGCAATAACCAATGTATGATAGTTCACCACCCAACCGGGTCATTCGGTGCTAAGAATTGATAGAATTATGGCAAGGCCTGACAATCAACTTCCACTGGTAGCTCCTCCCTCGAGCTAGCAGTCCTCAATATGAGACACCAAGAGTTAGACTCTAGGATAGTAATAGGCTATTGAATAAGAACAGCAGAAGCTCTAGGAAAAAGTAATGGCTTTCTTAGAATCAGATTCAAGAGCGAATGTGTAGAGCAATCTTCTTTGACCCCCCTATCACTCTTCCGGCCATATCTCTCATATTCGGATGGCTCATGGAAAGTGCCACCTCAATTCGGAAACTAGACTCCGAGCCGGTTTTAATAAAGTAAGAATCGCCTCCATCAGAGCTCTGGCTGCCGAGATATGTGTGTAACTGAAATTCAGGGTCTATTTATAGGTCTCTGCTACGACTTTAGCCCCTTTTTATTTGGCTAAATCTTTTTAGCATTATAAATATAGATCATCTTTTTAGTATTGGCCTTTCCTTGCCAATACTTTGCCAAACTTAGACATCCGCGCTAGTCCACCAAGACTAACATCCAAGACCACTCCCCCGAGCTACCATATTCATATCAATTCTTCCCTTTTTGGAAGCAACTGACCTCAGTTGTAAACCTCAAATTAAGCACCAATTCAATGAGCACCAATTCAATTTATACATGAGCATCAACTCAATCCATTTTAAGGACCAAAGGCAAGGATTATGATCTCATAAATAGCACCAACTATTTATGACAATCACAACTGTTGTGGCTAAAGATTAAGATAAAGATCCAGGGAAAGATTTGATTATTCTTTTGAGATATATTAGCAAAGCTTAAGATCTACTAGATAAAATTTAAGTTTTAAGATAAAGGCAAGATTAAGAAAAGATCAAGGGTTCCGTTGAAGCACCGACTCCAACCAGTAGCACCAACTATTGCTCAAGGGTTCCGTTGAAGCACCGACTCCAACCAGTAGCACCAACTACTGCTCAAGACTCTAGACACCAATCTAGAATTTCAATGTCATCCTTTAACATCAACACTTATGGCACCAACCATTGTGCAACTATTAATGGCATGATCATTCATTAGCAACACGATCATAAAATAGATTTACAATTTTTTATAGACATGTATTCACTATCAAGACATCTTACTAAAACAATGGGCCGCACTTTACATTGTTTAGAATTCGTTTAGTTTGGATAGTTCAAGATATGTCAAGGATAGAGAGTTCAGATAAAGACTGATCCGTCCACCATAGATACGCCCTCTGTAGATGCAGAAAAAGTTTCAACGGAGATCCATCCTGGCCAAGGAGATGGATTGTCAGTTTTGGTTAGGCTTGATTGGAGGGAGATCCATTTTGGCAAACGAAATGGATTGATAAGAAAGATTAGGCTCAATTCCCTTTGCTTATTCCACGTCACCAATCACCTGCACCTATATATTTCCTGCAACAAATAATTTTGTCGTACCGATATCCAAAGATTGATTACTCTAGGTAGAATTGGATGGGAAAGAATGATCCAAGAAGTTAAAATTTTAAATTCATAGAAAGAAGATCATTTAGATTCTCAGGAGGAGGAATTCTATTCCAGTTTGCAATCACTAGCACCAACTAGATGACTTACAAACATCAGGAATAGCCAGAATAAGGTTCTCTATTCCTGTTTGCAAATCTCCAGCACCAACTGGAAGTCTTTGCAAACTTTAGGAATAGCTTGGCTCTGATACCAATTGTTATGGATCACACCAATGAACCATACCTTTTATATCCCTGAAACCTTATTTAAGGCTTCTCAATCAATTCATGGTCTCCCAATCTATAATCCATCCAGAATTGCTACACAATCCACAATCAAACTGTTAGCAATGACAAAAGATCTCTAATTAAAACATACAATATGAGTTACATGGATAACTCAGATTGGCCAAGCTTTAGTTCACCAAAACCAGAACTAGCTCAAGATGTAATAACCAATGTATGATAGTTCACCACCCAACCGGGTCATTCGGTGCTAAGAATTGGCAGAATTATGGCAAGGCCTGACAATCAGCTTCCATTGGTAGCTCCTCCCTCGAGCTAGCAGTCCTCAATATAAGACACCAAGAGTTAGACTCTAGGATAGTAATAGGCTATTGAATAAGAACAGCAGAAGCTCTAGGAAAAAGTAATGGCTTTCTTAGAATCAGATTCAAGAGCGAATGTGTAGAGCAGTCGTCTTTGACCCTCTTTCACTCTTCCGGCCATATCTCTCATGTTCGGATGACTTATGGAAAGTGCCGCCCCAATTCGGAAACTAGACTCCGAGGCGGCTCCAACAAAGTAAGAATCGTCTCCATTAGAGCTCTGATTGCCGAGATATATGTAACTGAAGTTCAGGGTCTATTTATAGGTCTCTGCTATGACTTTAGCCCCTTTTTATTTGGCTAAATTTTTTTAGCATCATAAATATAGATCATAGATTGCCTTTATTGCCTTTCCTTGCCAATACTTTGCCAAACTTAGACACCCACACTAGTCCACCAAGACTAACATCTAAGACCACTCCCCCGAGCTACCATATTCATATCAGGATTATATTAATCATAACTTAAAACATACAGGATTAAGGCTTAGAGCCTTTATAATAAAATAAGAAGAACAGTCAGATATACAGGTCATTGGATTTCTTTAAACCAAGCTCGATCACAGAGGCGAACATCAGAGCCAAATTCCACCACGATCAGAAGAAGCAAGAGCACAGGGGCTTAAACCAACGGAAGAGGTTGAGGCTGCAGGACAAGGAAGGCTTGAAGATCGAAGTAGAGAGGCCAGGACAGCATGGAGATGCAGGGAGATCTGGGAAGGAATGGGTGGCAGAGAGGGGCACGCAGGGTGCAACAAGCCAATTAATTTCAGCATGCAATCCACGAGTAAATTCGGGTCAATCAAAGAGTCAAAGCAAACAAAGAAAAAAATTGACTTGAACTCCCCCCAGTGAAGCCAATCAATATCAAATTTTGCTAATTTAGTAGCCTTATGGGCTAAGGCACATCTGATGAGTTCGAATTGGAAATTGAGTTTCATCCAAGTGAGATCACATTTTCTATTTGCCAAAGCCACATTATTCCTATGCTTCTAGACAATCCACAGGGCCAATTGGAGGACAATAGTATTGACAATAGACTCTTGGAATTGGAAGAATTGAGACATACTGGAGATCAAATCCATATTAGGAAATTTCAGCTTGGGGCCTAACTGTGACAACCAACTCCAGAAACATTGAATGCTAGGGCAAGAGAAAATATGCAAGACTGTTTCTTCCTGATTCTTACAAAGAGAGCAGATAGAACTTTGGACCGAATTAAAATTCCTCCCGATCATGTTAGTATTACTCACCAGAGCATTATGGAGCACGAGCCAGGAGAAAACGTTGATCTTAGGGCAAGGGTAGGATTTCCAACAAGAGTACAAGGTCTTTTTATAATTTTTAAAAGAAAGGCCCTGCAAAGATGCGTGCTTAGTGCCTTTATCACGAAGGCAAGCATGCTAAATTTTGGAGGCCCTATAACTCCTTTTCATTTTGAAAAACCAATTGAGAGGAGAATAACTCTCTCCATTCCCATCCTTACCAAGATGGGGAGAGTAGGTCTCGATCACATGCTTATATATGGATCTGCGAGTAGAGCACCCTCCCACCCTCTTTTTAACATCTTCCCAATGGAGCCATTGGTCGTTATCAAGTCTTTGACACAAAGGATGTTAGCATTATGCCACTTCTTATAACAAGTGGGGTGACAAGCAGCCATAGCACTAAAAGAGGAAGGGGCCTTAATAGGGGACCAAAAGATGGAAGTGTCTATAACAAAATTGGTCAGTTTGTCGTGTATAAACTTTTGGGCCACTATCTTCCAAGCTTTAAAGATGTTTCTAAGAAGTGGAGGGTATTGGCAGCACAATCAAAATCATAGAAAGCAGAATCTGGCAGCTGGTATTTCATAGTAGAGCTAGTTTTATCAACCCCACATTAAAAAAATGTGTGGTTTCTTGGAGTTTGGTCTGACTGGCCAGGGAGCAGCAAAGAATTTCAATGTTTATCTCAACTCCTCCTTGGTTCCTTCAGATGCATGGGTTGAATGCCATTGAAACATTGCAATTTCTTTTGTGAAGCCAAAGTGATATCATTTACCAGCTAGAGTCTAGTATCAATTTTTTTTTTTTTTAAGGTAGTGAGAGGTAATGTTCCTTTATAATGATGTTTTAGGATAGTTTTATGGGATAAAGTGTGGTACGATATTCTGGAGTATGAAATGATTTAATTAATTTGATGTGCATTAAATCTTACTGGCTGTAAAATTCCTAGCATATAAGCTCATACGTGCCCCCGAAAATGGCACGCCTTCCCATTTTTGTTTTTTGCCCAAGCTATGAAGTGAAGCGCTTCGTTTGCTCAGCTTTCCCATGAAGAACCTCAGGTATTTTCCAAGAGATCTCCAGTTGAATTCCCTCCTATGCAGAAACTCTCTGATTTTGAATCAGAGGATGAGGATGAGGATGAGGATGAGGAAGAAGATAAAGAAATTTGAGCTGGATGATGAACAATGGATCATAGCTTTGCTCAAGGTTGGCTCGACTCCGAATCAGATAATGAGTGGTCCGAGGAGGAGGAAGAAGATTCAAAGGAAAAAAGTGATTATGCAGAATTTTTGCAATGGCTTATAGAGGACGGCTCATGTTTACATGTTTTTGTTTCCTTTCCTTTCGTTAATTTACTTTTATTTTCAACTATTCTAACATTTATCAATGTTGCAGCTTATGGACAAGAGAAGTGCAGTTTTCGGGCCCTCTATGGGCTCCTTTTTTTTTTTGCCTATTAGGACTTGCCTCCGGGCTTTTTTGTAAAAAGATTTTTTCGAAAAGCCTTCGGACATCTAATTTCAAGCCTCCAGGCAAGGGGGATTCACTGTAAGTGCCATACAATGTGCCTGAGTGACTTGTAGGGGGGTTTTTTCGACCCATTTCCATACGTATACGTAAGAGGTAGGGGGGTTTTTTGCCACTACTTGGGGTAAACTTTGTACGGAAGGGGTCGAATTTGCCTTTCAAGAAATCGTATACGGGGGTGTTTTTGATCACCCTATGCACGCACATGGCATACCCCCCTTACTATAAGTGAACCCCCCGGGCCTCCAGGCTCTTTTGATTTAAAGCCTCCGCGGTGTTCTGATTTCAGGCCTTCGGACTCTTCTATGATGAAAGGCCTTCGTGAATGATGAATGTGAAGCCCCTTGGGCTGAAATTAGTGGAATATATGACTGAAAATTTTAGACTTCAAATTATGTTTCAAATTAAAGATATATAAATTATAACTGTTCATGCAATTCATAGGGTTTAGGATTCACTTCATCCTACCGTTTTGCAATTCTCAGGGTCTAGGGTTCATAAGAATACTAGGAAGGAGTAGAGTAGGCCAAGTGTCCATTTACGAGTCGTTGGATTTGAACTTGTCACAATTTTTTCATCCACCACATTATACATCGCACTGTTCATATGCCAATACATCACATCCATCTTATGCCAACACATCACATGTCATATGAATACATCGCACAACATATGACAAAACTTCACGCATCATATGGCAACAAATATCACACATCATATGACAACACATCATGCCACTTGCAATCCGCAATGATTAAGAGGACAAAATAGTAACTGACAGGCAGATAGTCACCACTAGTTAATTCAAATTCCTAACTAACTGTCACATATGGCATAAACCACAATCAAATTAGGCTCAAGGGGAAGGCCTATATCTATTATTTGCGAGAAAACTACACAGAGCAGCGATAGAAGAAGGGGAAAACTTTTAGATATTCATCCCAAGAATTTTACATTGGTGAAGAAGAAAAGAGAAGAGATTGGTTTATAACCTATTGGCAGATAGGTACATTTCACCAGAGCTCGAAGCTGTGGTGCTATAAATGAAATTTTTGTCTAGACTGTGCAAAAATTTTGGATACAAAATACAAGAATTTCTCCAAATGTAAAGGATGTGAAATCAAGAAGGCTTGATCAGGGTGTACGTGAACATCATGCTGCTCATTATCTTGAGGAGACACAATTATACAATTCAATTTGCATCGCTCTCTGTTGTGATTGTATTATGAACAGATACATCCACTATATTGATGTACATTTCAAATGGCATAGTGAATACAATGACCATAATGTATGATGAGAATGATAGAGACAGTCTGACTTGTGGTGGAAAGAGGTTGGGAATGTCATTGTTGGCTATGTGGGAATTATGCAATTTGTTATGATGCATGTGTTACAGGTTGCAGATGGTAAGAAATGTGATGCGACTGCCTTTGATGCATTTGATGAGCTATTTGCAATTAATACGATGCATGTGGTAGATGTGGTGCAGGATGATGTAATATATGATGCATGTGCTATATGTGTTGCAGAATGTTATAATAAGATGTATGTGACAAAATGTGGTAATAATGTATGTAGTGAATGTGATGCATGCTATTATGCTGAATGAAATTTATGGTGAATGATGCATGTGATGGCTGTGAGACACTTTCAATTGTAAATCCTGCAGGTGCAGCTATTTTAGAAGTTCAAGGAAGGACACCCCGACATAAACTTTGGATTTAAGATGTTCGAGAAATTAAATCCATGGTTTGTTGTGAAGTTGAAGGACTTCAGACCCCGCTGTTGTATTTACCATGTAAGGATATAAATGCTTCTTGATGGTTTCAATCTAATGAGAAGCAAGACTCCGAAGGACTACAACTGCACTCATCAAGGGTGCAAATCAGACTTGCAGATCGCATGAAGAGAAAATTCTAAGCACAAATGTATTGTGGAGAAGGCTATTCTGCCCACAAGGCATGAATGAATTCTTCAAGAAGACTGTTTTGGTAAGTGCAGTGCATGTGGGATGAAGATCTCCATTTTCCTAATGAAGAAAAATGACATTGGCAGTTTAATTAAATGTAAATACATTGACGATGAATGGTGTGAAATCAAGGATGGTACATTCAAGAAGAAATTGAAACATCAATTCAAGAAAACACCAAGTAAGAATTTAATGGATGTTATACATGCCAAACTACCACAGTTTTCAATTCACAATTTTAGGCACAGTAGCAGGCTAAGCAATTCAAGGATCTACCGGACAATTAGCCATATGATGGGATAGTTTCTGTTGCGGACTTTGCAAAGAATGGTACATTCAAGGAGCAGAATGAGGTGCAATCCATGCATTGGATCAATAATCAGATCACACTTTTTTGTCTAGATTACTTATTGAATTAATAAAAAAAGAGGTCGGATGGAAAAGAAGAGTCACTACTATGTGTCTGATGATAGAGAGAACATTATTTGTTCAGCATTGCTTTATGAAACATCCATGCCTACATACAGCAAAGAGGACAAGCTCCCAAAATGGATATTGTATTTTATGATTGAGCAGCCTTACAATTTAAGGCAGCTAGACCATTCAATTTTATTGGAAGATACACTATAGATACTTCAATAGAGATGATGTGAAATTTCTTTGGTTCTAATCATGGAAAGGATGAACAAGGCTGCAATATTTAAAAGGTGGCTAAGAAATTTTCAAATTGAGCATGAACGTTTGAAGTTGGACAATGCTGTAGAGAGATTCAGTTATGTCTTGTCAGAGTGGCAAGAGGTAAAAGGGCAAGAGAAGATAAGAAGATATTTATAGGAGGTGAAGCCTGAAAACATAGACAAGGAGAAGAGATGGGGAGGTAAGACCATACCAAATACTAGGAAACTCCACAATCTCCATGGATTTAACAAAGGCTGGTCCACTAAGCTACATTTCAGAAAGTTGTCTTGTTTCTGTTCTTATTGTACTGAGGGTCTCTGGGGTGAATGTGTGAACAAGGCTTATGTCGATAATTGGAAGCTCATCATGGGATGTCGATAATTGGAAGCTCATCATGGGTGGAACTATCAACTACTATCCATGCAAACACTTCAGAGGTATGCAAGTGACCTCTTTATTCTACCAATGCCAATGTTTTAGCCGATGCAGTCAGAGTTGGAGACAATTTTATAGTGGTTGCACCCAAAGGTATTAAAGAAGGCATTGAATTCTTGTTACATGTGTGCACCAAACAGAAATTTGTGGTCGAAGAAAATTTCCAAATCAGTGATCAATGGTTCCTTGCTAATGAGAGTGTTCTAGATGGTATTTACTGTTAGGAGGGCCCAAAATCAACTGTCGGATATGAGTTACACAGAAGTGATCCAAAGGATTTAGTGTTCTCCATATAGACTTATGCTATCAGAGTTCCATTAGAGCAAAGAAAATGTGGTAAGGCCAAGGGAAATACCTTAAGATTAGATCCTGTTGATGAGGCGAAAATACCTGTTAACTTGCCAGATGTCTTGTTTGATGACGAATGACAATTATAATCTCGTTTTTTCTAAGTATAGGGTAAAAGCACGTTAGGGTGTCATACATTAGGGGGCAATTCATGTAAACTTTTGAACGGGTTGCTGAATTTTAAATGTACTTATTTCATGTATAAATTTTGTCTTATATATTTAAAAAGGGGCAAAATTCCCGTTTGTTTGTAATTATGACGAGTAGAGGCCGGCGGTTGATGCGAAACTCTGGAGGAAATTCCTCCCTCCAATTTCCTCGGGAAAATTCCCTCGAGAAAAATTTCCTTCCAAGAAAATTTCCAGATCGAACCAAGAAAGTAGAACACAATTTGAACTTTTTTTCCGGGATCGGGGAAACATGCAATCGGTGATTTTGAAACTGAATGTGGCGATCAGAAGGAAAACATGCAATCTGGTGATTTTGAAACCGAATGTGGCAAACATCAGATGGCATCTGGTGAATTCAAAATTGTGAAGAGTAAACAACAGGTGGCATGCAGTAATTTCGAAAGTGGGAGAGATGAGAAAGGGAAAAAGAAGATGGCAGAGCATGATAGCGAAATTGAAAAGGGTAGTACATCCTCAAGGTATGTTACCAAAAAAATAAGGACCCGGTGTGCAAAATGTCATTCTTGTTATGAGAAAAAAAATTTGAATCTCGGCTCCTAATCAAAGGTACTTATTTGCTTCTAGATTCTTGCAAGATCACGAGGCTATTGGAGCTTTTTGAACTGTGATTGGGTTGCTTTCACAAGCGGTGCCAAGCATGCAATTTTAGAAAACCTTAAAGATGGATTGGAAGAGGTAAAATGCTCTAATAGTGGTGATAAATTGGCTGCCAAGCACTCAGTTTTATCAATGGTTGTGGGGAAAAATGGTGATTTGAAGCAAAAGGGAATTGCTTGCAAGATGCTCAAATGCCATCCCCGAAATCTTTCATATGCTGCTAGCAGAAGAAAGAGAATGGCAATTCTTTGGTTCAAACATTTGGGCATTAGCGAGCGGGAAGGCTAGATCGATCGTTTGGATGAAGAAACCAAGCTAAAAGTCATCCGGTTTACGGCTTAACAACACCAAGGTTTCACCAAAGTACGGGGATGTGAGGAGAAAAAAAGCGAGGCAATCCGGTATCTTGACATTCCTCAGGTATTAAAGCTTTTGTCAAAGAAACTATTACATTTCAGTTTCTTTGTTGTTTTCATGTACATTTTCATGCACATATGTGAACTCCTCTACTAATCTTAGTTTACTTGCTTTGATGTAGCCTTTTAGGTCTGTTTTGCTTAATGTATTATACATGTAAATGAGGTTTATGGGGTCATCTACTTGCTCTTGGAAGTATTTCATGTATATTATGTGATATATATGTACATAATGTAAGGATGTAAGATTAAATGTGCGAAGTGAACTCCTTTTCTAATCTTAGTTTACTTGCTTTGATGTAGCCTTTTTGGTCTGTTTTACTTAATGTATTATACATGTAAATGAGGTTTATGGGGTCATCTACTTGCTCTTGGAAGTATTTCATGTATAATATGTGATATATATGTACATAGTGTAAGGATGTAGGATTAAATGTGCTATAAATTGATACTATACATAATCTAATTGTACATATGTCTTGAATATGTCTGATTCAATCAAATCTTTTTACATGTACAACTGATATGTCTTGGTATACATAGTATTTCTTACTTATGTCTTGGATATGTAAGGTATTCAATGCAGTCTTCTCCAACTTACATATTTTCTTTTGCAATGTAATGTGGTGAATTTTGTATGAGCGGTTTGTGGAGGAGAATCAGATCACGGATGTTGGTATTAGAATGTTGAATACACGAAACCAAGTTGCATAAGGAAATTGAAGGAGAGAAACACTTTGTTGTGTCAAGCATGAACAATGAGAGAATTTGAGAAAAGCTTTCAACTCTATGAGGCAGAAGTTTCACATAAATTGCAGTTGCAATTGTGATGTATGTGCTGTTGGTACACATGATGGGGTTTGTCAGGCACAAAAGCTTACATTTTGTAATGTTAGCACTCTTTGGAGAGAAATGGTTTGCCAAAAAGAGGAAAGGGAAGAGTGGCACAATCTGAAGTGCATAAGGGGGGATTGTGAAAAATGTGGTAAGCAAAAGATTCCCTTATGTCCAAAAGAGACTGATCAGAATAATGAAGATGATGTTAAATGGCAGGCTTAACTTGTTATATGGACGAGAAGTCAAGGAAGGGCACTTCTAGAAGACTAAGATTGATGGAGAAGCAAAGCGGATGCTCCTTTCATGCTATATCGCCATGTTTGATCACATGAAAAAGTTTGTGCATCACAACTTTTCTGACTCATTGGCGAGCAAGGAATTTAGGAGAAGCATTGAGTCTAAGAGATGATTACGTGATATCGGTAGTAGACTTTGCTTGAGAAAATTACACATTGCAGCCCTTCAAAGAAGTGCGGTCCGAACATTTGTAATGAGACCGGATCACTATTTTGGTACACATCACTCTCTTCAAGGTAAATGGTAAGTTGCGGAAAAGACCTGTTCACTTATATGTTTTCGATGATAGAAGTCATGACACACATTTTGTACAACATGCATTTCAACTTCATCTTCAGTGGTTGAAAGAGAATGGAGGATCTCACATGCGGTATCATCTCGTGTGGTTAGATGGTTGTCTTTGCTTTCGGTTCAAATCCGGAAGATCATTCTACTTCATATGCAGGTACCATTGTCGGCATGGCATTAGGTGTACAATGGAATTTCTTGGATCGGGGCATGGGAAGGGGAACATGATGGAGAGGCTGCCAAGGCCAAGCAACTCTTGGCGATGAGCAAAAAGAGAGCATGGGATTGAAATAAAGGGTGCTCATGATGCCTGTGTTGTTTTGAGAAACAAGAAATCTCAAGTTAAGTAGAGTGTATTGGGAAGTGAAGGAGGCTGAGATTGACAGGTCAAAGCCATTTGATGTGCAACCCCTTCACGGTGTCCAAAGGCGGCCTTGTGTATCTTCCATAAGTCCGGGAGGACCCAACCTTACTTGATGGTTAGACCACTATCTTGTTTTTGCGATTGCTGCATAAACTTTGAATGGCGAGGCATGTGAGTCTATTCAACTTTGTGGAAAGTGGACATTGAAGAAGCTAGTCCCATGTGCACATCTTTGAAGGTCTGAAATTGGAATCGAAGCGCAATGTTTGCAAATGAGGTAGAGGAGTTACATGATGTGATCTGAGTTTGGTGATAATTTTGCTTCTTTTGCTCTTCACGGTAATGAGGAAGATGTGCCATACTATGTTCTTGCTTGCACTAGAGAAAAGCATGTATTGGATCAAGCGGTCATTGATGATTACAAGAATGAGCATCATGCGGTGACTTGATCATATCGGCTTACTATTATCGAGAAATTGCCAAGTTGCCATAACAAATATAAAATTTGTTGGATGATAGAGAAGTATTGGTGCCGGTAGAGTACATTATTGGAGCTAAATTTCCCATGAAGAAGATAAATCACGAGGGTTAAAGGTGCTAGTGCAGCTTTTGCATTGTCTGATGATGTGCATGAGATGTTGCTAGGAAGTCTTCCCGAAATGGTGGATGCCTTGGATTAGGTGAAGGCTTTGAATTTGCAGTGCTTTGTATTGTGTTACTTTTTGAATTGAATTGAATTTGCAGTGGTTTGTATTGTGTGAACTACCTGGTTTGTAAAATATAGCATGGAACATGTTGAAGTTCAAATTGTAGACAAGTGCAAAAGGTACATATAATTATATTTTGGAGCAAATAGTACGGTGTACACACTTAATAACTTAAGAAGCGAGGCCTAATCACTATGTCATTTGGAACACAATATCTCCGATTACTATTGCATCATGCGCGCCTTTCTTCCAGCGATTTTCGGGATTTACATGTCTTTGCAGAAAGTAGCACTTCTTTGTTGGGCATTCTCGGCGGCTATTGGAAGGCGGTCCACCCTATTGGCTGATCAACTACTTACGCAAAGGATGGTCTCCCCAAGGATTATGTAGTAAACCTTGGACTGCAAATAGATTTAGCAAATTGCTTGAGTATCACGAATCAGCGATTCTCTCAACCATTTCCCAAAGCTCGGGAAGCATGGTATTCGACCTTGGATTAGTCCCCGGCCAGCATATTGGGAACTTAGATTTGTTTCTTCTATATCGGTTGGTTGAAGATCTACTTCATTTGGTTGAAGAATTTGACACTTGTTTTGTAGATCATTCCTTACACCTACAATGCATACAAAATTATTAGTATATCATGTAAAAGCTTAACTATATTACCTAAGTTATGTACATACGACTGTATTGCAAAAGCTCTACAACATACAACATCTAAGCATAATTGTATTACCTAAGTTAGATACATACGAAGATGTGCCCGTGTCCTCGACTTGTTTGCTATCGATGTACCGCACACTCATCTTGTACCCCACCTTCATCATCTTCACTAGATTCTTCTATTATTGTGAATCTCTTCAACTGTGATGCTAGGCTTCTTAATTAGCAAGCAACCTCTATTGCAAAAGCTCCATAAACTATCAATGTCTTCACCATATTGAGATTTTATGCATTTCACTACTGTGTCATTGTATGCACGAGAAGTATCAAATTGATGCTCTTGGACATAAGTGGTAAAGTCATTTGCATTCTTCAAGCCTACAAACCCGGTCAAATAGCCAACACAAATCTTTGTCTTCACCGGTTAGCACGGGATGCCATACTGGTATGCAGCAAGAGCAACCCTCATTGAAGATACATTTGAAAGGAAGGTCAGTAATCATAACACATCTATTTCCAGTATTACGGATACTTGAGGAGTGGAATATCCAAAGGGAAAAGAGATATGTCTGTCCCATCATTGGCCTCTAAGAAGAGGGTCCAACATCTATTGCCACCATAAATGAATTTAAATCTTGGTATGCCTTGCTCATACAACTTGTCTACAATGGCTGTCAGAACATCCAAGGGAAGATCGACCAAGCGATAAATCCCAATGGTTGGAACACCGATTACAACAATGATTTCGACAATGGATGACAAAAAAGACTCCATCGGGTAATTGGATTGGCACTTGAGTGCCATTATAGTCTTGGGTGCTGATTTACAATAGTAACCCAAAATGCCTTGGAGATCAAATATAATAAGCCACGTAAGTAATCAGGCGAGTTAGGTTAGCCATACATCTAACTGACCAAGCCTAAGGATAAGGCAGAAAGTCTAAACTAATTCTAGTTTTTAACCCTTGATAGAAATTAAAAGCGTTGCAAACAATTTCTTATTCAAATAAATTTCAAAGTACAATAGTCAATTAGCTTTAAATTCCATAAGTTGGAATGAGTTTAACTACCACTCTTCTGCCCAGGCCCAGTGACAACTTGTTTTGTCTCATCTCTTCTTCTCAAACCATATTCAATTATGAATTTTATTAATACATTTCTTACGCCAAGTGCAAAATCCTTGTCGAACCATGTTGATGAAAAGCGCAACAAACACAAAAATTAAGATCCGCTATAATAATAAAACATCCCAAAAGATTTATGTGAAATATAAGAACAACTCACCATGCTTTTAGAATTCACTTGGGCATCCACAAAAGCTTGCATAAAGGCCATCACATAAAGACCGAGCTTACATTATCGGTTGTTGTGGAACCTCGGAATAGTTTCCTTCTTCTTTGCATTCTTCACATATAATTCAACTCTCGTGAGCTAGAGTTGGTTAGATATGTGATGACATCCTTATGAAACTGCACACACAAATGAGAACATGCAACTAAGATTTAAGCAAGCGGCGGTGGTACATATCTTTGAAAGAAAATGCTCACATATTTAGGAGTTTCTGTGTCCTTTGTTATACAGTCATGGAGTTCAACACAATAATTTGGGGAGAAGCCATTGAGATGGTGCTTGCAATTTTTTTGCGAACTCTAAAACAAAAATCACCAAAACATGATGGGCGGGGTCCTCAACTTAAACTAGAACCATAATATCTTGGCATTTACTAACAACAATGCCTTGTAGCCCTTTCTCAATTTGCGCATACACTTTGTTGTCCCATACTATTAGCATCGGGGCTAATCTTTTTAAATCTTTGCCCGATAAGTCAAAAAGTTTTTGAAGGGAAGAAAAAAGACATCTTGCCATTTGGATGTCAATGTGCTGCTCACATACCTTCGAATATGTCTAAATGTACATTAGACATGTGCCTATCTTTAAACAATGTCTCCACACAATATTTCGTGACCTTAATAAGAGGTTCGACTTGGAGCGGATAGAATGGAACCATTATGCGAAGGTTATCCATGTCACTTTTGCAAACCAAGCATCAATGGTAACTAGCATAAAACACATATTTACTAATCCAATTACACTTACGGTTGCTCAAGCGATGTGCGGCTTCTAGTTCTCTTAGGCTGGCGCGACACCTTTGTATCTTTTCTTTTTTCTTGACTCTTTCTCGTTCACACCACTATCTGTATCTGTTCTATCCTCAGATTCCTCCTTCTCTTGCTTCACCACAACCACCTGCTTCATATCTGTAGCCACATTCTCCACTAAAATTTCTTCAGTACCAGTTGTATATGTTCCTGTCTTACATGATTCTTCAATCTTTTCGATTGTAGTTCCAACTAAGGCCATAGATCCACTAGTTTCCTCTGTTTCTGCGAATAATAAAATGTATGAACATGCAATAACTAAATGCAATAAGTAGTTTTTGACTTACCACTTGAAAACAACATTTCAAGTTTGATTCGATGATGTGGCATTGGCTTTAGAATTGGTACCATACGCACATTGTGCATGGCTGTTTTTCTTTGGAGTGTCGAAAACCTCTACAATAATATCTTTTTTCTTTAGAGTGTCAGAGACGGCTTCATTGTTCTCCTCGCTCGCTGGTTCCAGTACTACAAGATAACTCATTGTCAACAACAGCATAAACATCAAGAAAATGTAGAAATTAAACTAATATGGACACACACCTGTGTTGCCACATTGACCCTTTGCTTCGGGGAGCTCAATTTGTTGTGCATATGAAGCTACAATTGTAACTTTGCTTGTGACAACTGTATCTGTTATTAAAAAAATGAGCTCAATTTGCTTCCTTATAAAATCCAGCAAATTCATTTAAAACTAATTACTTACTTGATGTTCCTTTTCCTCCTCTCTCATGCTCTGCTACAAATGTGTTGAATGTGTTCAGAGGTGACCTAGATGTGGACGGGGTTGACTTATCATGCTTCCCTCCATAATAATCATCTACACAACTTGAAAAATCAAGTGTCTTTGCAGGAGGATCTACTCTGTTCTTGCCGGCATCTGCATACGAGGTGAAATTGAAATACATATGAAAATACCATAACCACATATCACATACCTTTCTCACGGCTTCTTTATACTACCCATGTCACCTGCAAGAATGAAAGCATTACCAATAATAACTAGATGGTGAAAGAAATGTACAATCGGAAAAGCAATGTACAATCCAATTCAAATGTATTCCATGTATACGTATTGCAGGAACTATATGCAGTTTATGTACCCACATCCAAATGTAGAAAGCTTCCTAGAAAAAAGAATTCATAAATGCATTCCATGTAGCTGTACTAGATATATTAGATATATGTATTTGGAGCCAACTGTAGAAAAGCTTACTGGAAAATTGTAATTGCATTAAAATGTATCATAGAGTACAACATGTATCAAAATGTCCCCCAGTAGAAGACCACATGTTATACAAATGTACACACAGGCAGTTACCTACTTATCCTATTTTCTTAGTACATAAAAGTAACTCCTCAATATTATCGGCAACCTTTGTACATCATGCACATTAATAATATGCATGTACTAACATGATGTTTACACCCGACCTAGAAAAGCAAAGCGATCCAACCCTACAAATCTTCACTTCAACCTACATTTTAAAACCCAAATGTAATTAATATACTCTGAGAACAATTAATGCACAACCAATGCACAACTTCTAACTAATATCCATCTACCAATCTTACACCTGAACTAATAAAGAAAGACATGAAAGAAATCGATTATGCATGCTTACCTTTTCCAATCAGCCCCAATGCGAGGTAGATTCACATCCCATGTGCTGCACTGGTACCCTGTGATTGTTCCTTGTGCTAGCAAGATAGGAGAGATACATAATAGGCGATGGGATATGCGCAAGATGCCAATACCCGGGGAGGAACCAAAACAACGACTTAATTTGTGCGGGGACTGAAAACCCGACATTTGGTTGCTCTGCAAGAAGCTGAAACCAAAAAAGGAGGAGGAGGCTGCAAGCTAAGGACCCGAGGAGTGATCTAAGAACTCCCTCAACTCCAAAATCTTTGTGTCCCCCTCCTCAATTGCTCCCTTTTTTGAAGACCTTAAATTGAGTTCAGAATCTAGCTGCCTCAACTCAGATGCTTTTGCTTCCACTTCCTTGCTAAGCTCAGCTAGATCCTGCCCCCGCTTGCTCTTCTGCGCAATTGCATCCTCCACCTTCCATTTTATGTGCTCAAACTTCATAGCACTACCGTCACTTCCATCCATCTGCTGTTGAAATGCCTCCAACTCTGACATCAGATTCAAGTAATTAGTCTCGGCCTCATGGGCTAGCTTAGAATATACTGCCCTTTCCCCTTCCCTATGCTTCAAAGTCTCGTATAACTGCAGTCTCGTCTCCTCTAAATTCTGCATCTCCTTACATATGCTTTCCTTCAAAGAGGATCTGCTCTCAAGAAATACATTCAAAGCTGTCGGATCCTCCTTTTTTGTAGAAAGTATCATAGGACTTGTGGCCCTTGGCATTGTTGGACTTAGATCATTTACAACTTGGTCAAAACCTCAGTTCTTTGACCTTGCTTTTTAGTTGTGGTGGCTGTTTTTTTTAACATCATCCCAATCAACTGATTCACCTTTCAAGTGTAAGGCAAATGCTCTAGCAAAATCTGGGGAACATAGTGATTACGTACATCTTTCCTACCGAATGCAAACTCATACCACGTAAAAAATTCTGCTTTGGTCTTCCAACTTCACTAGCTCATCCTTGTACCCGTGCACGGTAGGTTCCTTAGATCCCCAAACTTACGTCACTAAAGAGTTGTACTCTGCAAATTTTTCCTTGAATTTCATATTTAGCGGATCCCTTGCGAGAAAATCTTGTGTGTCCTCCTTCTTTGCACCGGGACTTCCGGACTTCAAATGTGTCCCCTGCTTTGGAAGCCACAGGAGATTTTTTCGGACTGATGTAGGGGCAGCACTCTTCTTTGGTGTCTTTGCCATTGTCTATACCGCAATGCAACAAGAAATATCTTTTAATTGTCCTAAAAGGTGCAACAATCGAGCTTGCACATGTAAACAAAAACCTAAAGTAATAAATTAAAAGCGAGAAAAAAAAAACTAGGGAAGAAGGCGATTGTACCTTTGATTTGTTGAGAATGGCCAAGCGACGGAAGAAGCGTGCTTTAGTAAACTTTGCAAGAGATCGAGGTGCGGATCGCGAGGGTAAAAGCGAGAGAGATCAAATGACAAAGAAACAAGAACGGGGAAGAAAGAATTGGAGGGAATTTTCGATATGCCTATTTTCGGTCGAAAAAAAAACCAAAATTCACGGTAATTATTATACATTTCTAAAAATGTATATGTATTAAAATGACCCAATATTTTATCACCCTAACATGCTTTTACCCTATGCGAATTTTCTAAGTATATTGCTCTAACTTCATTCTAAGTGTAGTGTCAACATGGTGCATGTGATGGCAACATGGTGGATTTTATGATGCAAACTGTGTTGGATTCTTAATTGCACATGATGCCAACATGGTATATGTGATGTTAATGTGATGCATGGTGCAATCAGTCAATTCTAAGTGTAATTCCCGCTTTACTTATACCAACAAAGTTTAAATGTCCTCACTACAAGATTCAAACTTCCAAAACCCGGATGGCTTAAGGTGATCAGCCTATGTAGTTTAATTCCAAAAATAACTTCAGTCACTTCAAATCTACAATACCTTTTCCATTTTTTAGAAAAAACTACCATGAGAAAAATCAATATCATTTTACGGAATTCAAAGTTTTTTGGTGATATTTTTATACAAATGGAAGCCGGATAGTTGGTGAAGTATTATGTTCAATCCTTGCTCAAATCGAGCTATAACCCGTGGGATATTTGGGTTCGAATCTGAGTCAATGTCAATAAGAGTCAACTCTGTGACAGACAGATTGTTGATCTTAAGAACTCCAGATCACTTCCTTGATCTCAACCTTTAGTTCATTATGATCTGTTTTATCCTTCTTTCTCGTTCTTTTCTCAATTCCTTTGCTTTTTGCTTCTTGTTACTTTCACCTGTGCACTTATTTCAAGAACAATGCCAAATTCTTCGAAGTTGAAACTTGAAAATTTGCCCTTTCTTTACAATTTTTGTGCTTTGTCGGAAGTCGATCAGTCTGATCTTTTGTCTTTACTCCAAAATATTGGTAAGAAACCTTCCGTCTTCAATCCATTTGGAAAATTCTCTGCTTTTAGCCTCACTAAGGCATCCATGGATCCTTTTTCTGATCAGGTTCCAATTTGGGATAATTTCTCAAAGGAGTCAAGTGTCTTTGGTTTCCTTATGTTATCGGAATTCCCATGCCTTCCTAAACCTGCAGAAGGAATTAGAGATGATGCAAGCTGGGATGAACAGCTAAAGAATGGCCAGCCTTTTGTGGGCATGAAGCTTCACGTTTGCATATGATACATTGACGTCTGTAAAGGATATGATAAGATGAGGCTAGATATAGATGAAGGTAGGTTTGAAGAGGATGTATATGTTGGCAAGAGATGGCAACATCAATGTATTTATATAGATCACTTGCCAGTCAGTGAAATGATCATAGATGAAGTGGTCTATAAAAGTAGAGAGCGAATTTGGGCATCAATATTTACCAGAAAGAATGCTAGCAGATGCATATGGTAACTTGTTGAACTAATAGTAAAGATAGATTATCTCAGGCTGATATTTAATAACATGGATTCCGGATCACTTGCCAGTCAGTGAAATGATCACAGATGAAGTGGTCTGTAAAACTAGTGCGATTTGGACATTAATATTTACCAGAGAGGATTTGCAAATGAATTATATGTTCTTCATTAATACAAACCACCATTTGTTCACTGAGAGACAGTTTAGAAGATATTAGGAACTATTCTACACTCACAAAATGCTAGCAGGTGCATATGGTAACTTGTTGTTGCTAATGGCAAGGACCGATTATCTCTAGCTGATATTGAATAACATGTGGGTGGGGGATTCCTATTTTTGGGGTACTGTTGATAACTATATCAAGAACTATAAGCTTCTACTAGTAGCCTCTGTTGAATCTAGCCCCCATACCATTGATGCTTATCCTAATGGACCAATTGAGTCAATGGCCACCTTTTTAGTGCGGGCACATGGTTTTGGGAGCAAGTTTTTGCATGAAGACAAGGAATTATGTGCTGATGACTATATATGTTTTGGCGTTGATGCCTTGTTAAATGGCAACTTGTCTCTGTATTATCTATATTTCCTTAATGAATGAATCCTTCGAGTTGGCCAATGCCTGGATTTCCAAGTGTTGAAATTTTTCCACGGATACAATTCTTAGTTAGCATTTTTAAAGATTTTTCTATTCATTTAACACTTCAATCTTGCAATTCAAATGCTTTCAACTAGAAGATTTGAACTCCATCGAGTCATACACTTACGGTTACCAACAGTGAGTGTGTTGTAATTTCATTACAATAAACTTATTCAAAATACAAACTTGAACAATGTATATGCATTACAATCATATGCGATTTCATAATCAGCAGTTCATTCTGTGGTACATACATGGCGTGTTATAAGGTTCAGCCCGCCTCATTCCCGCTGCTAGTCAATTTCAATCATGGACAACTTAAAATCAGAAATATCAACTGCCTGCATCACAAATAGAAAGATCATCATGTTTGGCTAAAGTTTGAGGTGCAAATAGTACTGGTGTAACTTACGATATGCCATAATGCCTACTCCATTGTATAGGCCTCCCAAGCTTACAAAGCAATACACAAGCGGCTTTGCACGCAGTATCCATTCATATGTGTTTGCCTTCTACAGATTTTCTTTTCTTCCAATTGGTTGTTAGATGTTTTTGTAGATCCTTCACAAACCTGTAGAGCCAAACAACCACACTCCAACATGCAAAAAATAATATGCTTGGCAAACATTAAGACACAATTACAAACCTTTGCACTTGCTATATATCTATAAAGAGGCTAGTATATGTCTTGCTCACATATTTCAGATCTTACCCCTAGACTAGCAATGAGATACACCGTCCAGTGATGACCATCATATGCAGGAATGAACAAGTATCACATGCTTCAAAATTTATATCCGATATGAATTTGAGAATTTAAGCTACTCTTTTGGTTAATGTTGAGTAGAAGAGTGGATCAAGGAAGTAACAGAGAGTGGATACCTCATCTGCCTCTATAAATTGATTCATACACCTGCAATGATATGTAAGATAATAGTCTCAGCTGGTTGAGCAACAGCACTTGAGGGCCTATTCTATGTAAAGATCGATCAGCTGGTTGTTGTACCAAGAATCATCTTTGTCTAGAATGCTTGCTTCTGACATTGTGATGGTAATATATTTCTGTTACTGGTGATAAGAATCTGCTTGGTGCCATCTTCATGGATCTGTTGGCCAAAAACAAATATGTATTTACAAACAGCCACTACAAGGGATCTTCGACCTTGAGCGGCGTGCGCACATTGATCAACGGCGTCCGCGACATCTATGAGCGGCGATGGCGTCGTTAAAGCGGCGTCGTTTAACGGCGCAAATCGAGGCGGCGTGTCGCGCGAAACTGCGTGGCTCGCTGCTGTTGCCACAACGGCTGGCCTGCGTGTTATGACACGTCAACAAGACGTCGTTTAACGACGTCGGTCATAGCTGACATGTCACGTTGGCTTGTGTGGCCTGCTGTTGTTGCGACGACGGCCGACCTGCGTGTCATGAGACGTCAGCGAGACGTCGTTTAACGACGTCGATCGTAGCTGACATGTCGCGTCGGCTTGCGTGGCCTGCTGCTGTTGCCACGACGGCCGGCCTGCGTGTCATGACACGTCAGCGTGACGTCGTTAAACGACATCTCTTATAACTGACGTGTCGCGTCGGCTTGCGTGGCCTGCTGCTGTTGCCACGGCAGACGGCCTGCGTGTCATGCCACGTCAGCCAGACGTCGTTGAACGACATCTATTTAGTCTGACATGCCCTAAGTGCCCGCGTGGCTTGTTGGCTTGCCAGGTTGGCGGGCCAAATGTCATGATCAGAGTAGACATCGTTCAACGACGCATCTAACTGAAACGTCGTTGAACGACATGTATGATGAATACGAAAGTATTCTTTTCTTTTGAGTGTTCTTGCCCATCTTGCTATAATGGTCCGGCAGTTGAAGACCACCTTCGCACGATATGTTGTTCCAGCAGCATTCCCCCTGCTTCTCCCGCCTCCAGTGATCAAATGCCTTCAGCTGAGAACCCTCCCTTCACCGTCGTGGCAAAGATGAGTGAAAGGGAGCTTCTCATTGCACTAACATCTGGCGTTCCCTGCAGAGAACGATTGGTAGAATGGCTCATCGAGCCAAACAAAGAGAAAATGACGTTAATGGTGCAGATAATGATGCAAGTGGTTAGTGGTAGTTGTCACATCCTCAGGATGGACATAAATAATGTATAAGCTTTTTTTTATGAAAATAGAAACATTAAGTTTGTTTATCTATTTGTGTTGTTTGTATTTTATGTTGTTTGTCTTATAGGGAACGTGCTAGAATTATTACCTACAATTTCTTATAGAAATAAAACCAACTAGCAAGTTTCTACAAATCAAACAAAGCGATCGTCGTTTAGTGGCCTTAAAAGGCGTTGTTAAACGGCGTTATGGGCATCGGCCAGGCGGGCGGCGGCGTGCGAGCTGATGTGGAACGGGTGTCAAGCCACGTCGGCCACCACGTCGTTCAACGACATCACGGGATCGACATGGCATAGGCGGCGTGGCATGCACGGGTGTCAAACCCGCGTCGGCTTGTCGTCGTTGAAGCGACATCAGGGCGTCGTTTATCGGCGTCCAATTATAGTGGAATGTGCTCGGTTTATTTTTCCATTCGATTGTTATTTTGTCCCATTCCTTTGGAGTTTTGGCGTGATCTTTGCTATTTTGTTAATCTTTGTGGTTTTGGAGTTAAACACCTCCAAATGCTAATAGATTAGAAGATTGAATCTTCAAAGTATGTTCAAAACTTGAGGGAGCCTCCGGGAGCCCGAACGACAAAACACTCGGTTTCTACAAAGGTCGACCTCGGGGCGCTTCAGCGATTTGACAAGTTTCCTCGGACCGATCTAGGAATCTTTTGGGCCTTCGAAGAAGGGCCCCGAGCGGAGGATCCAACGGTCGGATAGGGGAACCGGGCTCCGGGAGAGTGGTCATTAGCGTATCGCCCACCGTGGGAGCGCTGCCAGGAAGGGCTGCCTCGGGAACGTTTTTGGATCCCGCCTCCTGGGGTCCAGACTCTCCCCTCTTGTGAGGGAGCCCCTGCAAGGTCTGGCCTCGTTTGACTTGGGGAAGGGTGCGGCTCGGTTGCCCCTTAGCGGGCTGCCCGCCCGTTCTAATGCTAACCCTTTGATCTAGACATTCTCCGAAAATTCCGAAAATTGGGCTGTGTATTGGAGATGAATTAGGAATCCAGCTGGCAAAAAAATCAGAATTTATTCTTGTACAATGCATTAATTACAAATTTATGAATATCTTGCCACTGCAAAAGCGCCCCCCGACTTCTAATTGCCACATCGACATAAATGCCCAGGTGTAGATGACATTCCTGTGGAGTTCTTCCAAGAATATTGGGAATGGGTAGGGGATTCAGTGTTTTAGACTTATCAAGATCTGCTCAGGGCAGAATCGCTGGACTATAGACTTAACACTGGATGTATCTCGCTAATTCTGAAGGTGAAGGATCCATCTACCATTTCTGACTAGCGTCTGATTACGCTTCTATCGGCGATATACAAGATAATTGCGAAGGCCCTATCGCTCAGACTTCAAGTTGCATTCTGGCTTCATCCCTGGTAGAGATATTCTCAATAACGTAGCGGCGACATTTGAGGGCATTCATTAGGCGCACAGAACAGGTCAACAGATAGTGTATTTAAAACTGGATTTTGCAAAAGCCTATGATAGTGCCTGCTGGGACTTTCTGAAGAGGATGATGTTAGCCTTTGGGTGTGGTGAGAGCTTTACAGCGGTGGCTCTGAAACTCCTAACCAGGGTTGCCATCCACACATACTTTGCCTGAGGACGCATACTTGAACCTATGTATTGTGGGTATTCAGGAGACGAGTGATTCTCTTGCTACAGATGAGGCAGCACATTTTTTTACCCAAGTGATGCGTATCCAAGCACATGGTATTGTCTCGGCCCAGCGGGTTGGAGCAGTGCGGTATGACCGTCCTCGTCACCTCTTGGTATGCTTTCAAGATGCTCTTTCCCGGTTGCACATCCTGCGACATGGCAACCATTTTAAAGGAACCACCTTCTCCGTCCAGGAAGACTTGACTCCAGCACATCTCTGTAGACGGAAAGAAGAATTATGTCGTGTGCGAGAGGCTCGCCTACAACGGAAGTGGGCAGTTTATAGGGGAGGTCAAGCTATCATTCGAGATCAATGGCCATCTGATCCATGGGCAGTTACTGTATAGCTATGTATTTTTTTGTTTCGCTCTGGTTTGGTTATTTATGTGTTGTAACGGGGCTTAGACCCCATGTTCTGTTTTTTGGGCTTCGGCCCTCTGTTCTGTTAGGGCTTATGCCTCCTTTGTTTGTTCTGGTCCCATAACCCGATTGAGTTCCGTGAACGTTAAAATTTCTTCCTTCCTTCCTTCCTTCCTTCCTTCCTTCCTTCCTTTCTTCCTTCCTTCCTTAAGGCCAAATTTGTCTAAGCATAATTTAGAAGGTCGGGCGAATAATAGAGTTGCAAGATTAGTTATGCTGACGAATGTTTTCTAGACATGTATGTTTTTTATAGAAATCTAGGAGAATCATGGCCAATATTATTGTTAGTTTTGAGTTCTTGGCATACACCTGCGGCAGTTGAGTCCATGATGCCGAATGCTACAAGGCTGCCATGCTCATGATCACAAAATAAGAACAAGACAGAGAAAAATGTGACGTCCCCTACTCATATACGGTGCACTTACCGTATACAAACAGGAGTTCATCCCCATACCAGCTCCATGCTAATATAGGGCCCTCCACGTATCAACTGCAACCTTGAAGAGTTCAAGGGGAAGAATGAAGGGGTCCTTTACCCTGTCTCCTCGGGGGCCTACCTAGGCTGCGGAAGCGTAAACATACATGTCGGTAGTACATACATCAACATCATATGACCATCACGAAGGATGGTCCTCCACATATCTGCATAGACAAAGATCAAGCACATCACATAGGGAATCCTACCCAAGGCTCGAGACTCAAAGGGATGGCCCGGCGGCTTGGGTCTCGAGTTCATTCTGACGCATAATTCATGGCAATGGATTTGGCTGGCATAAGAACATGGCATAGGGTTGTCCCTCCATCCGCCCCTCTGTACACACTTTGCGAGTAAGCTGAAAAAGTGTCGGGGACTATTTCAGCCAGCACGGATGCATAGCCAAAAGGGCTACTCGGGTCATCATCCCGATTCGATGGGGCAGGTAGGGATCACTCCCTCGAGATCTACATGCTGACTCAAGGTGACTAGAGGGCCCCTTTGCGTATTCGATTGAACCCCACGGAAAGTGTACACCACTTCACGGTGTCGAGCCCATGCCTTACCCGCACTCAGTGGTAAGCCATTAGGCCTAGTCACAATGATCCCTGGTAGGCCTTACACACCAGAGGGATCGTTCAAGAGTCAGGACATGAACCTCCTTCTTAGCCAGTCTGGCCCGTTCACCGTGGAATAATTTAAGGGCTAAACTTAGCTATTTGGCGATTTCTTGGCACATTTTCAAAAAAAGTTGGCTAAAGTAAATGGAAAAAATTGGGAAAAAAATAATAATTTTAGCTTAACTTTTTTCGGGACTGCACCAACCCTGGCCCTCTTTAGCCAAACGCTAGAAAGTAAGAGAGTGAAATTTTGTATTATTTAGCTAAACCATAGAAACTTTTAGAATGAATTTTGGGCTAGTTTAGCTAACATCATTCTAGTTTATATGAAATATATGACTAGGAGTTTAGTTTCTAACACCTTTGAGTCCTAGACTTTGCTAGTTAGCATTATTTTAGAATGTTTTCACAAAGAAAATGACTAAAATAAATGGAATATATTGAAAAATAGTATAGTAATTTGGTTTAATGTTTTCTGTTGGCCACACCATAGAAAATTTTGGGATGATGTTTGAGTTAGTTTAGCTATATGCTAGAAAGTATGAGAGGAAAAATGTGTAGAGTTTAGCTAAACCACAGAAAGTTTTGGAATTAATATCGAGTAAGTTTAGCTAAAGTCATTTTGGCTAATAAGAAATATGCGATTAGTAATTTATTCCCTGCCGTTCACCCACAACCAGGTGTGGTTCTTGTACACAGGCCGAATCTATGGTGTGCTAGAGAGGCTAATCTAGGAGCATCTACTACCAAGCTTGAAGTCTCTACCCCCCTTCCCAATACAAGGAGTTCACAGAGATACATCATCCATATACATCACAGAAGAACTAAAGAACATAGATCTAATCTATATCATAGAGTTAGGTTCTTTAGTTAGAGTCTGGTATCTACTCATCTAGAGATCTAGATAGCTGCTAAAGGCGATTTAATAGGCTAAACCTACTGATACAATGACTGGAAAACGGTTTAGACCATTAAATCGACTACATACCTGATCCATGAGTTGCTCCTCCTAACCTGAGTTCGACCATCCTACTGAACTGCTCGAATCAAGGGAAACTAATGGTGCCATTCTCTCAGGGCCAGTGCGGGAGGCTGATTTTGACTCCTAGAGCAGCCAAAACAGAGCTCTAAAACCCTAGGAACGAAAATGGGCAAGTTAGGGTTCTCCTACTTAAATAGGCAAGGGTTGGGGCTTAGGGTTTCCAATTATCCCTTTAGGCATGTGGGATAATTGGAAATGGGCCCACTTGCCTTTAATGGCTAGGTGGCCAATTGTGCCTACATGGAAATGTGTGCACCTAAATGTGCCCACATGGAAATGTGTGCACCTTAATAAATGTGCATGTGCACATTAATAAGAAATGCACATACCTAGCAAGTTGCCCCCTAGGGCTACTCACCTGGCTACACGTCGGCGTACACGTCAGTTGGAGTGGCGTGTACGCGTGACGAGACAGTACAGTATACGTCCTGGGACCGTATACTGTGCTGGAACGTCACATTCTCCCCACCTTGAAATGATGCTGTCCGCAGCATCGTGGGTCTCCCCACCTTGGAATCTTCCTAACCTGCAATCAACCTGATGCATAGGATATACTACTATTATACTTACACATTTATTAAGATTACCTTAAGGTAATATTTTTAAATTATTATTATGCCATTACATTATCAAATAACTTGTCAATTCGTAACTTCTATTAAAACAGGGTACTTATTAGTCCTCGTTATTATAACATTTAGTTTATCACAATTTAACACTTTCATATACAATTATTATTTAAGGTACTCTTCATCCCTTGCAACACATTCCAACAAAATTTGTGTTGCAAGTCCTCGCACCTTAAAATCCTGCATTAATTTTACAATAACTATAATTACATACTTACTATCTTAATTATTAGAATTACTCTAAGGTAATGTTTAAGACATTACTGTACTATTTCATTACCCAATTAACTTATCAATTCATAACTTAATCTATAAAGGTAATTATTAACCTTACTTAATACAACATTTAAGTTTATCAAAGTTTATCAATTTCATACAAAATTTACACTTCTAAGGTACTCTTCATCCCTTGCAACACATTATGACTAAATTTGTGTTGCAAGTCTTCGTAGCTCGACCTCCTTGCCCTCCGGAGCGCTCTATTGGCCTGCGGGTCGACCTACGTTATTACTATTTTAATTATAAAATTTTGGTTATATGGTGACCACCCCACCTATCTACATGGATGCATGGCTACTCTCCGCCAGAGGGAAGAGGGTGAATCTTCCATTATGGCCGTGGAGGCGGCCGCCTATATGCCTATATGCCGCTCATGCCTACACCCTAGTTGCCCGCGTGGAGGATAGGTCCTTCAGGTATATGGGCGTGAAGGCGATTCCTCCTATCAAAGCATATATGGGGCTAGAGGTGCTTTTCCTATCAATGCATTCCCTGAATGACCTCCTTTCTCTCGAGGTCGTCTACTTCGGGGAGAAGTAGACTTTCTAATCTACCTTCCACTTTCGTCCAAGCGGAAACGGCGGTCATGCCTACATTGACATTACACCACGCCCTAGAGATCACCGTAGTGGTCTCATCATCGGTAACAACGCATGCAACCCCTACCTAGCATAGGTTGCATGCGTAGATTAATCTTAACTATACAAGCATTTAATCTACACACAAAAGCGGCATGCCCGAGCCAATATTTTTCTTTGGCTCCTTTAATGCATGTGATTAACATAATTACCCTAAGGTAATATTTATGAATTAACATTATCATAGTATCGGATACATTACTTCCGATAGAACAATTATATTTACTCTAAGCTTTGCAATATTTAACGACTTTTAGACCGCGATTATTTGAACAATAACCCTGATTTAGACCTATTGTTACATAGACAAGGTTTTAATTATCATACACAAGAATTAGATGTGCTTCTTATTCTCTTCCTTGGGTCCTGCATTACCCTTGGAAGTATATCCTTAAGATGCACTTAAGTATATTTGAATTCTATTTTCTATCTATATTTATAAGGACCCCAAGGTCATATGGCTATCCTTGGAAGGAATTGCATCCTTGCGAAGGATTAATTAACATGCTACCTCACATTATCGTTGTTATTTAACTTATTTCCGTATGATACATATACGTACAGTAATTCCATGCAATTATTAGGATCTATATTTAACTTATCTATAAGACACATTAAAGCTTATAATGCATGCGTACACCTTACCTAAGGTTAGGCCGCATCCACCCATTGAGCCGGCGTCGAGTAATTTTGGAGATGACTTGGTCGTTGCATTGCTCCCATACTTTTGCTCCACTTTATTGGTGTAGTTAGCTATTACGTCAGTCTCGCTCTCAAGACGTTGAAGACCTCCTGAGCTATCTATCTATCTATCTTGCGCTCTATTCGCTCCGGCCATTGCCGGAGTGAACTCTATTCTACGGCAAATCAATTGATGCAAATGTAACGTTCAATCATAAGATTGAGCCCTCCCGATTTCTTCAAAAGAAAATGGTCCAAGCACCCCTTCAATGACGTTGTACACATCGCCATATCTATTCTCTCCCCTTAAGAGGTTATATGCTTCTTACTAGCCTTAGCTAGCATATATAACCATCTAAGATGGATGCACATATTATGTTATCATTTATTTCAATATAGCTATGGGTTACCTACTTAGCTAGAACGATTCTAAACCACAAGGTTTTGTCATCATGACAATTCCTTTTTGTCTCAAAAGACTATTTGATTACTATAATTCTTATTTTAGATGTACCTTGCATGTATTATTCTTTTATATTCTAGAGATTCCCCCTTTCTTAGTTATTTAGCTCTTGGAATATTCCTACCAATCGAATTGATGTCATCGTAACAAGTTGGCCGGACTTGTTAGATTACTTCTTTTCTTTCGGTTGGATTATTCTTTGGAGGTACTAGATTTATACATGGTTAACAATTATCCTAGTAATGATTCCTTCTTAGCGAGGAGATCAATCTCACCAAGTGGTTTCAATACGTTGGATGTCTGTTAACAATCGTGTATAATTATAGTTACTCCTATGCATTTCCTTCCCAATCCTTGACGCTTAGCTCAATATTGGGGCAATCCTTTTAGCCAGAATATCTGGAAATGCCTTCTAATCCTAATATGGATGTTACCGTCCATACATTTAACCTACTAGGCTCCATGGCCTTAGCTGCTTGAGCTTGCTAGAAGCTCATCCACTTGTTGCCTGCTTGAAATAGCAAGGTAACGTTCTTCAGAAATTTCGATACTTCAGTCTCCTTGACGGTGGCTCCTCTTTGATGTAGAGGTTGACTTTGTTCGTTAGAAGGCTCTCATTGCTGGTGGCCTGATGGTGTAGTTGATCACTTGAATCTTCCATGCCGCTTTTCAAAAGCCTGAAGATGGCGCCATTGAAAAAGATCTTTCATCTTGACTCTTTGTCTTGGCAGCTAAAGGACGACTCTGTCGATGTCTTCGACTCCATCGATGTCTCATACGTCGAGTCCTCTTGTCGTTATCGTGTTGCCCGAAGAGTGTTGACGATGTTGATTGCTTCACCCCTGCAACTTGCATGACATCTCTTCCTTTGATCTGTTACGCTATGGGAGGGAAGGAATAACAAGGGAACTATACATGCAAAACATATAGCTTACATAGTTACAATTACTACTAGAGCTATTAGGTCTCCCTTGTGCCTCCCTTCAAGTTGCACACCTACTCCTTGGCAATGTCATCAGTGTTCCTCCCGGTGCAATGGTGTTGATGATCTATATCCTTCTATTTGTACGTCAGCTCATACTCCGGGGTAACTTGTTGATATGCTTGGGCCCTCCGATGTTTGTCGGCTATGGCACAACACGCTTTGCATCACATTCCAACTAAAGGTGTGCTTGTCGTTGATGCTTCGACATTTCAGTCTGCTTCCTGATCCTGTTCTCGGGCGGTAATTGTTCCCCCCTTCATGATACTTGGAGCTATTTGGAGGCGTCTCTTGAGGCTGTTCGCAATTCCTTTGGCTATACTCCTCTGGAGTTGTTCTCTTCTGCAGTTATTCTTTGAATCGTCCATCCTTGGGTTCACCAAGTTGCATGCATCATCGACTCGTCTCACCTAATTGCTTCTCCATCGAGCTTCCAATCTTCCTTGTTTGATCCCCTCGATCACATGGCTTGGATGTTGTCACGTTGCGCAGTGCTATGCCGTCTTCTTGTCTTGAGGTACCCTCCGGTGACTTTGATTGTGCTCGTCAGTTTTGATCCTCCTGTTGCCTCTAGGGAGCTCGTGGAAGAAGTCGGTTGCTAGCACTTCTCCAGCTTTCAGTTCCTGACCTTTGTCTCTCTATGCATGTCGGCCTCTCTGGCAAGTAAAGCTTCATGGCTCTTCTCCTATCTTTGGCGATGTTGTCGGGATGATGGATCCTTATATCTCACAAGCAGCTTGACCCTTGAGTTGAAGAAGTACCGCCTTAGATATGCTCTTGTCGTTGAATAGCCTGGCTATTATCTTGAACTCTCTTTTTGCCGAAGGTGCTTTAGTTGCTATCCTTGTCGTTAAGGTGTCGAATGCTTCTACCTTGGGCGTTTGACGTGTCACATGTCGGAGATATGATCGGCTTCTTCTCTTCTAATTACTGGTAGGAGTACCTGACGAAGCCATCACCTAGTTCTTGAAGGCATATCTCCTCATCGCAGTGCCTTTCGTAAGTGCATCTCCATCTAATACACGTGTCATAGCGCATCACCCTATATTACCACAAGGTGGAATTATGGTTGTCGAGATGTTGCCTTCTTAGTTGGCTCATTGATGTCGGGGCGTTCCTCCTTCTATTGTTGAGGCCACTCGTGTCATAAGTTCGTCAAGTGTTGCTGCTGCCACAAGATGTAGTGTTGCGTCCTGACGATGTCCTGGTGCAGCGCTGATGTTCTTGACATGACCAGTGTTGTCTCTTATTCTGACACTGGGTGGACGAGCAGTGTTCTATTTGAGGGCACTTCTCGAAGTGTTTGGAGTCGAAGGTTTGCTTGGGCTCTGGTCGTTCTCCCTCGTACTTGCTCTTCCATTTTGATCTTGGGCTATAGTTGTGCTTCCTTGCTTCCTCTTTTGGTAGTCGAACTGAAGGAGCTTCCTGATCTAAGCGCTAAATCCATAAAACATGACTTTAAACTCATGTTTCTCCACTATATCTGTGAGCACCCGAGATATACAATAGACATATACACATTTACATTGGGATTTTAATTCATCCACTTTTCCAAAACAACTACGAAGATCTACTTAAATGTTTATACTCCTTTAGGGTTTCCCCTCCTCCTATCGCGTTTGATCCTTTGGTTTTGCTGCATCTTCTTTGTTCTGGTTGACTCCAGGATTCCTTTGAGATGCTGCTACTATTGTTGAGCTTCATGTCTGATCCGAGCTCGTCACGCCAGTTGCGAAGAGTGTTCGTCGATGTGATCCCTTGAGAAAGATGCTCCTCCTTAATGTGTATATTCGTCGTGAGGAATGCGGTGACCGCTCAACATCCCTACATGCAGTGTTTCGTTGCAGGGTTGCCGATGTGCGGTGCCGTTGATCGCTTGAGTAAGATCACCTAGCTGTTGCAGTTGGGCATTCTTGAATATCTTCGAAGCTCTAAGATCGTGGTCGGTAGGCAGGCATTGGCATTCCTCCGCAGGTTGAATTTCTGAGTGCGACTCCTGTTGCTTGGGCTTTGCTTCATTCTGAGGTGCCTCTCCTGTGCCTGGAAGTGTGGTCTTCTCCATTGCCCTTACCATGGCTCCTTCTGGTCGCCTTTGCGTGATTTGTACCTGCTGGCTAGGTCGTCTCCTCCGTCCCTTGGGTCCTATCCATTCGAGTCTCGCACTCCTTGGCTGACGTAGTAAGGTCGTCCTTCCTTTGGTTTCTAGGTGTTCCTGGGTCTGGAATTCCTGTTTGAGCGGAATATTCTCCTCCTTGATCTTGCCCCTAGTGCTGATATAGGCCTTCGAGTCGGAGATGTTCCCTGATATGCGTCTCCTCCCCCTCATGGTCTCCTACTTTTTGGAACCGATGAAAGTTCTCCTGCTGGTGCAAGGGAGCTGGAAGCTTGTCCTGATTAGCCTTAGGTGCTTTGTTGTTGCCTAGCTTGGTCGCTCCTTTTGTTGGCGTTGCCTGACATTCGCTTGAGCTGCTGGGTTGCAAGGTCGAGGTGGTCTTCTCTCCGGTTCCTATACGCTCCTGTGTCGCCATGACTTCTCTCCTCGACGGAAGGTTATGCCCTCTGGCCCTAGCTCGTGATGCTAACGCGGCATCGATGTTTAACGTGTTCCTGCACCTGTATTTTGCTGCCTTGCATTCTTCCATTTGAAACTCGTGGGCTCGAGTTGGTGAAGGCGTCGAGATCCTCTTCCTGATGTGAGCTCGTGGACGTGGTAGCCGGGAGGTTGACATCTAGAAAATTCTTGATGCTGTTGGTTACCAATTATTCTTCCCATTTGATGAAGATTGATGATAGGCCGGTGGTGTCCTGTTCTACTCGTTTGTCGGTTGAGGTGTTTGTCGTTGTACTTCCCTCTCTTGGGTCTGCCTTTTCGGTTTCCTCTCCTTATCTGTCTGTACATCGGCTGGGACCTTGATGTCTTCAAGGAGTTGCGCCTCAAGCTCTTCTGTGGCTCTGGCCCCGACTTCGAAAGCAACGCTCGTATTTCCTAGAGTCTAAGGTCTACTTGAAGGGCTCTCCTACAACATTCTGGGCTCTATAAGCAAGCAAGGTGGCTCGAGCAGCATTACTGGAGACATATCTATAATCTACAAGTCTTTGGATATTAGGACGTGTGGTATGGCATGAAATGAGGGTTGTTTTGCAAGACCTCCATGATGTTTGAGGCATACCCTAAGGTCCTAACAAAGTTGGTTTGGGGGAGTCCAATCTCTACACATGGAGCGGCTTGGGCAGCTCTAGACTCTAGCTCCTTTCTAGGTACCCTGGCAATAGGGAGTGTTAATGTGGCGGCTATATAAGTCAAACTCTATTAGGACACAGAATTAGGTCAAGGTTTATGCCTTTGGCATGAGCAAAGGTGATGTACCGACAGTTGGACTTGGGTTGCTATGCTGAGGTCTAGATGACTATAACAAAGGGGTGTTCTTGGGCACTTCTATCTAGGAGTAAGGTATCAGCTTCGAGCCGAGAGCAATACTTGCGAGCTACTGGGGTATGCTTCTATCTACAAACAAACTATAGTTTGGAAAAACAATTCAAGGGTTTGGGCAATTTTGGTCATTTTGAGCTAGGGTTTGACATTTCTAGCCTAATTTGAGGTCATAAATGGATTCTAGGCTGTCTAACGGTCCTATTGCAACAAATTTCAGGCGATTTGGAGCTCTGTAGCTCAAGTTATGGAGGTTCAAAGTTTGGAGGTCTCACAGGTTGCGCCCTGCTCAAAAACTAAAGTTTAGTTCTTTGACCAGGCGCGAGCTGTGAGACATTGGCTGTAAATTGGGTTAAACTTGTCCAATTTGGGTGATCTAAGGGTCAAATCATGCTAGTCTCATCGAGTTAGGCAGAATGGACCCCTTACTTGGTCAATTTGGAGGTGTTTTGGTCTAGTTTGGACATGGTCTAGGTATGAAGGTCTTCATGTGTTGCCTCGCTCAAAAACTAAACTTTAGTTTCTTGACAAGGCGCGAAGCTGTGAGACATCACACTTTTTGGTCTTGAGAGTATCCTATTTTACTAAAATAAAACTACTACTTGCTAACTCGTCCCTAATTAAGCAAGATTTGACACATAAACTACTCAAAATTATCATGTATTAACAAAATTATTGATTATTTACAACATATCTCTTGGGGATCTCCCTTAATTAAACTAGCTAATTACATGCCTTCCCTCATGAGGTTTTTAAGCCGCGCATGAACAAAGGCAGGCTGTTGAGTCTTCAAAATGTTGGACCAGCTTCGCTTCTCGCCGCTTCTTGAGCCTTGGCCTCCCGCCTCGCTCGCCCTCCTCTCCTCTTCTTGTTTCCTTGGCCTCCTTGGCCTCGGGGCAATTTTCGCTTTGTCGAGAAAGTCGAAGCGGTTGCATTTGGTGCGCATCATGTCGATCGGAGTCCCCTGGTGTCTATCAAGATGCTGTCTCTATCTAGCTTAAGGGTCTTGGTTCTAAGTCTAAGGCTTAGCCATTAATATTATCTAACATTATTAAAGCTTAAATCTAATTAAGAATTATAATTTAAACACAAACGATGCCTGCCCTCAGTGGTTGGCACGGGGGGGTTTGGGGGGGTTCAACCCTGTGGGTGGGAGGTTCAATTTTCGCTACCGTGAGAATCCTTTTAAGATGAGGTTCAAATAGATTGGAAAACTAGACTAATCTAGCTAATTCCTAGGCTGAAATTCGAATTACCAAGTTACTTTTTAAAATTTTATGACTTTTCAAGCTGTTTAAAATTTTATGACTTTTCAAGCTGTTTGAGATCAATGTCTCACAGCTTACTGGAACCATAATATACTGGCATTTACTAACAACAATGCCTTGTAGCCCTTTCTCAACTGCACTTCTGCCTGACTGTCCCATACCATTAGCATCCAGGGCTAATCTTTTAAATGCTGCCCGATAAGTCAAAAAGTTTTCTGAAGGGAAGAAAAAGAAGACATCTTGCCATTTGGATGTCAATGTGCTGCTCACATACCTTCCGAATATGTCTAAATGTCTGTTAGACATGTGCCTATCTTTAAACAATGTCTCCACACAATATTTCGTGACCTTAATAAGAGGTTCAGCTTGGAACAGATAGAATGGAACCATTGTCTGAAGGTTATCCATGTCACTGCAAACCAAGCATCAATGGTAACTAGCATAAAACACATATTTACTAATCCAATTACACTTACAGTTGCTCAACTGATGTCTGGCAGCTGGCCGCGACACCTTTGTATCTTTTCTTTTTTCTTGACTCTTTCTCGTTCACACCACTATCTCAGACCGATTTCTATCCTCGATTCCTCCTTCTCTTGCTTCACCACAACCACCGCTTCATATCTCAGTAGCCACATTCTCCACTAAAATTTCTTCAAGCACCGGTTGTATATGTTCCTGCCTTTACATGATTCTTCAATCTTTTTCGATTGTAGTTCCAACTAAGGCCATAGATCCACTAGTTTCCTCTCGTTTCTCGCGAATAATAAAATGTATGAACATGCAATAACTAAATGCAATAAGTAGTTTTTGACTTACCACTTGAAAACAAAGATTTCAAGTTCGGGCCCGATGATGTGGCATTGGCTTTAGAATTGGTACCTTACGCGACATTGTCCGCAAGAATCGTTTTCTTTGGAGTGTCGAAAACCTCTACAATAATATCTTTTTTCTTTAGAGTGTCGAGACGGCTTCATTGTTCTCCCCTCGCCATTTGGTTCCAAAGACTACAAGATAACTCATTGTCAACAACAAAGATAAACATCAAGAAAATGTAGAAATTAAACTAATATGGACACACACCGGTTGCCACATTCAGCCCTTTGCTTCGGGAGCTCAATTTGTTGTGCATATGAAGCTACAATTGTAGCTTTGCTTGTGACAATCAGATCGTTATTAAAAATGAGCTCAATTTGCTTCCTTATAAAATCCAAAGCAAATTCATTTAAAACTAATTACTTACTTGATGTTCCTTTTCCTCCTCTCTCATGCTCGCTACAAATGTGTTGAATGTGTTCAGAGGTGACCTAGATGTGGACTCGGGGTTGACTTATCATGCTTCCCTCCATAATAATCATCTACACAACTTGAAAAATCAAGTGTCTTTGCAGGAGGATCTACTGCTGTTTTGCCGGCATCCATGACACGAGGTGAAATTGAAATACATATGAAAATACCATAACCACATATCACATACCTTTCTCGGGCTTCTTTATACTACCCATGTCACCGCAAGAATGAAAGCATTACCAATAATAACTAGATGACTGAAAGAAATGTACAATCCGTAAAAGCAATGTACAATCCAATTCCAAATGTATTCCATGTATCTCAGATTGCAGAACTATGTACGCTTTTATGTACCCACATCCAAATGTAGAAAGCTTCCTAGAAAAGAATTCATAAATGCATTCCATGTAGCTGTATTAGATATATTAGATATATGTATTTGGAGCCAAGTGTAGAAAAGCTTACTGGAAAATTGTAATTGCATTAAAATGTATCATAGAGTACAACATGTATCAAAATGTCCCCCAGTAGAAGACCACATGTTATACAAATGTACACACAGGCAGTTACCTACTTATCCTATTTTCTTAGTACATAAAAGTAACTCCTCAATATTATCTGGCAACACTGTACATCATGCACATTAATAATATGCATGTACTAACATGATGTTTACACCAGCCTAGAAAAGCAAAACGATCCAACCCTACAAATCTTCACTTCAACCTACATTTTAAAACCCAAATGTAATTAATATACTACAGAACAATTAATGCACAACCAATGCACAACTTCTAACTAATATCCATCTACCAATCTTACACCTGAACTAATAAAGAAAGACATGAAAGAAATCGATTATGCATGCTTACCTTTTCCAATCAGCCCCAATGCACGAGGTAGATTCACATCCCATGTGCACCGGTAATCCAAGTAGCTTGTTCCTTGTGCTAGCAAGATAGGAGATACATAATAGGCGTAAGGATGTTCCGCAAGATGCCAATACCACGGGAGGAACCAAAACACCGATCGTAATTTGTGCAGGACTGAAAACCAAAGATTTGGTCGCTCAAGAATCAAACCAAAGAAAGAGGAGGAGGCTGCAAGCTAAGGACCGAGGAGTGATCTAAGAACTCCCTCAACTCCAAAATCTTTGTGTCCCCTCCTCAATTGCTCCCTTTTTTTGAAGACCTTAAATTGAGTTCGTAATCTAGCCGCCTCAACTCGGATGCTTTTGCTTCCACTTCCTTGCTAAGCTCGCCTAGATCCCCGCCCCGCTTGCTCTTTTCTCAAGCAAGCAATTGCATCCTCCACCTTCCATTTTATGTGCTCAAACTTCATAGCACTACCGTCACTTCCATCCATCTCTTTGTTGAAATGCCTCCAACTCGACATCGATTCAAGTAATTAGTCTCGCCTCATGGGCTAGCTTAGAATATACCGCCTTTCCCCTTCCCTATGCTTCAAAGTCTCAGATAACTAGCCTCTCGTCTCCTCTAAATTCTGCATCTCCTTACATATGCTTTTCCTTCAAAGAGGATCTGCTCTCAAGAAATACATTCAAACTGTCCGGATCCTCTTTTTTGTAGAAAGTATCATAGGACTTGTGGCCCTTGGCATTGTTGGACTTGATCGTTACAACTTCGGGCCAAAACCTCGGATTCTTTTGACCTTGCTTTTAGTTCGTGGCTGTTTTTAACATCATCCCAATCAACTGATTCACCATTCAAGTGTAAGGCAAATGCTCTAGCAAAATATGGGGAACATAGTGATTTCAGACATCTTTCCTACCGAATGCAAACTCATACCACTTAAAAAATTCTGCCGGTCTTCCAACTTCACTAGCTCATCCTTGTACCCGCATTCGGTAGGTTCCTTAGATCCCCAAACTTCATTACTAAAGAGTTGTACTCTGCAAATTTTTCCTTGAATTTCATATTCGCCATGATCCCTTTGCGTAAAATATCGTGGTCCTCCTTTGCTGAAAACCGTGACTTCCAGACTTCAAATGTGTCCCCTTTGGAAGCCCCGGGAGATTTTTGGACTGATGCGGGGCAGCACTCTTCTTTGGTGTCTTTGCCATTGTCTATACCTGCAATGCAACAAGAAATATCTTTTAATTGTCCTAAAGGTGCAACAATCTGAGCTTGCACATGTAAACAAAAACCTAAAGTAATAAATTAAAAGCAGAAAGAAAAAAACTAGGGAAGAAGACGATTGTACCTTTGATTTGTTGAGAATGGCCAAGCGACTTCGGAAGAGCGTGCTTTAGTCGCTTGCAAGAGATCGAGGTGCCGGATCGCAGGGTAAAAGCAGAGAGATCAAATGACAAAGAAACAAGAACGGGGAAGAAAGAATTGGAGGGAATTTTCGATATGCCTATTTTCGGTCGAAAAAAAAACCAAAATTCACGGTAATTATTATACATTTCTAAAAATGTATATGTATTAAAATGACCCAATATTTTATCACCCTAACATGCTTTTACCCTATACCGAATTTTCTAAGTATATTGCTCTAACTTCATTCTAAGTGTAGTGTCAACATGGTGCATGTGATGGCAACATGGTGGATTTTATGATGCAAACTGTGTTGGATTCTTAATTGCACATGATGCCAACATGGTATATGTGATGTTAATGTGATGCATGGTGCAATCAGTCAATTCTAAGTGTAATTCCCGCTTTACTTATACCAACAAAGTTTAAATGTCCTCACTACAAGATTCAAACTTCCAAAACCTTCAGATGGCTTAAGGTGATCAGCCTATGTAGTTTAATTCCAAAAAATAACTCAGTCACTTCAAATCACAATACCTTTTCCATTTTTAGAAAAAACTACCATGAGAAAAATCAATATCATTTTCTGGAATTCAAAGTTTTTTGGTGATATTTTTATACAAATGGAAAGCAGATAGTTGGCTGAAGTATTATGTTCAATCCTTGCTCAAATCAGAGCTATAACCCGTGGGATATTTGGGTTCGAATCTGAGTCAATGTCAATAAGAGTCAACTCTGTGACAGACAGATTGTTGATCTTAAGAACTCCAGATCACTTCCTTGATCTCAACCTTTAGTTCATTATGATCTGTTTTATCCTTCTTTCTCGTTCTTTTCTCAATTCCTTTGCTTTTTGCTTCTTGTTACTTTCACCTGTGCACTTATTTCAAGAACAATGCCAAATTCTTCGAAGTTGAAACTTGAAAATTTGCCCTTTCTTTACAATTTTGTGCTTTTGTCAAGTCCATCGGGCCCGATCTTTTGTCTTTACTCCAAAATATTGGTAAGAAACCTTCCGTCTTCAATCCATTTGGAAAATTCTCTGCTTTTAGCCTCACTAAGGCATCCATGGATCCTTTTTCTGATCAGGTTCCAATTTGGGATAATTTCTCAAAGGAGTCAAGTGTCTTTGGTTTCCTTATGTTATCGGAATTCCCATGCCTTCCTAAACCTGCAGAAGGAATTAGAGATGATGCAAGCTGGGATGAACAGCTAAAGAATGGCCAGCCTTTTGTGGGCATGAAGCTTCACGTTATGATACATTGACGTCTGTAAAGGATATGATAAGATGAGGCTAGATATAGATGAAGGTAGGTTTGAAGAGGATGTATATGTTGGCAAGAGATGGCAACATCAATGTATTTATATAGATCACTTGCCAGTCAGTGAAATGATCATAGATGAAGTGGTCTATAAAAGTAGAGAGCGAATTTGGGCATCAATATTTACCAGAAAGAATGCTAGCAGATGCATATGGTAACTTGTTGAACTAATAGTAAAGATAGATTATCTCAGGCTGATATTTAATAACATGGATTCCGGATCACTTGCCAGTCAGTGAAATGATCACAGATGAAGTGGTCTGTAAAACTAGTGCGATTTGGACATTAATATTTACCAGGGAGGATTTGCAAATGAATTATATGTTCTTCATTAATACAAACCACCATTTGTTCACTGAGAGACAGTTTAGAAGATATTAGGAACTATTCTACACTCACAAAATGCTAGCAGGTGCATATGGTAACTTGTTGTTGCTAATGGCAAGGACCGATTATCTCTAGCTGATATTGAATAACATGTGGGTGGGGGATTCCTATTTTTGGGGTACTGTTGATAACTATATCAAGAACTATAAGCTTCTACTAGTAGCCTCTGTTGAATCTAGCCCCCATACCATTGATGCTTATCCTAATGGACCAATTGAGTCAATGGCCACCTTTTAGTACAGGCACATGGTTTTGGGAGCAAGTTTTTTGCATGAAGACAAGGAATTATGTGCTGATGACTATATATGTTTTGGCGTTGATGCCTTGTTAAATGGCAACTTGTCTCTGTATTATCTATATTTCCTTAATGAATGAATCCTTCGAGTTGGCCAATGCCTGGATTTCCAAGTGTTGAAATTTTTCCACGGATACAATTCTTCGTTAGCATTTTTAAAGATTTTTCTATTCATTTAACACTTCAATCTTGCAATTCAAATGCTTTCAACTAGAAGATTTGAACTCCATCAGAGTCATACACTTCTGGTTACCAACGAGTGAGTGTGTTGTAATTTCATTACAATAAACTTATTCAAAATACAAACTTGAACAATGTATATGCATTACAATCATGTACGATTTCATAATCAACAGTTCATTCCTGTGGTACATGGCGTGTTATAAGGTTCAGCCCGCCTCATTCCCGCTGCTAGTCAATTTCAATCATGGACAACTTAAAATCAGAAATATCAACTGCCTGCATCACAAATGGAAAGATCATCATGTTTGGCTAAAGTTTGAGGTGCAAATAGTACTGGTGTAACTTACCTGATATGCCATAATGCCTACTCCATTGTATAGGCCTCCCAAGCTTACAAAGCAATACACAACTGGCCTGCACGAGTATCCATTCATATGTGTTTGCCTTCTACAGATTTTCTTTTCTTCCAATTGGTTGTTAGATGTTTTTGTAGATCCTTCACAAACCTGTAGAGCCAAACAACCACACTCCAACATGCAAAAAATAATATGCTTGGCAAACATTAAGACACAATTACAAACCTTTGCACTTGCTATATATCTACAAAGAGGCTAGTATATGTCTTGCTCACATATTTCAGATCTTACCCCTAGACTAGCAATGAGATACACCGTCCAGTGATGACCATCATATGCAGGAATGAACAAGTATCACATGCTTCAAAATTTATATCCGATATGAATTTGAGAATTTCGCTACTCTTTTGGTTAATGTTGAGTAGAAGAGTGGATCAAGGAAGTAACAGAGAGTGGATACCTCATCTGCCTCTATAAATTGATTCATACACCTGCAATGATATGTAAGATAATAGTCTCAGCTGGTTGAGCAACAGCACTTGAGGGCCTATTCTATGTAAAGATCGATCAGCTGGTTGTTGTACCAAGAATCATCTTTGTCTAGAATGCTTGCTTCTGACATTGTGATGGTAATATATTTCTGTTACTGGTGATAAGAATCTGCTTGGTGCCATCTTCATGGATCTGTTGGCCAAAAACAAATATGTATTTACAAACAGCCACTACAAGGGATCTTCGACCTTGAACGACGTCTGCACATTGATCAACGACGTCACGACATCTATGAACGACGATGACGTCGTTAAACGACGTCGTTTAACGACGCAAATCAGAGCTGACGTGTCGCGTCGGCTTGCGTGGCCTGCTGCTGTTGCCACAACGGCTGGCCTGCGTGTTATGACACGTCAACAAGACGTCGTTTAACGACGTCGGTCATAGCTGACATGTCACGTTGGCTTGTGTGGCCTGCTGTTGTTGCGACGACGGCCGACCTGCGTGTCATGAGACGTCAGCGAGACGTCGTTTAACGACGTCGATCGTAGCTGACATGTCGCGTCGGCCATGCGGGCTCGGCCGCCGTTGCTGCCACGACGGCCAAGCTGCGTGTCATGACATCGCCGCCGTGGACGCCGTTAAACGACATCTCTTTATAACCGACGCGGTCGCGGCCGGGCTTGCGCGGGTTTCGGGCCGCCGCTGTTACGGCACGCGGCCGCGTGTCATGCCATCGCCGCCTGCACGCCGCTGAACGACATCTATTTAGTCCGACATGCCCTAAGTGCCCGCTGCGGCTTGTTGGCTTGCCGTGGGCGGGCCAAATGTCATGATCGAGTAGACATCGCTCAACGACGCATCTAATCAAACGTCGTTGAACGACATGTATGATGAATACGAAAGTATTCTTTTCTTTTGAGTGTTCTTGCCCATCTTGCTATAATGGTCCGGCAGTTGAAGACCACCTTCGCACGATATGTTGTTCCAAAGAAAGATTCCCCCGCTTCTCCCCGCCAAAGTGATCAAATGCCTTCACCGAGAACCCTCCCTTCACCGTCGTGGCAAAGATGAGTGAAAGGGAGCTTCTCATTGCACTAACATCTGGCGTTCCCTGCAGAGAACGATTGGTAGAATGGCTCACCGAGCCAAACAAAGAGAAAATGACGTTAATGGTGCAGATAATGATGCAAGTGGTTAGTGGTAGTTGTCACATCCTCAGGATGGACATAAATAATGTATAAGCTTTTTTTTATGAAAATAGAAACATTAAGTTTGTTTATCTATTTGTGTTGTTTGTATTTTATGTTGTTTGTCTTATAGGGAACGTGCTAGAATTATTACCTACAATTTCTTATAGAAATAAAACCAACTAGCAAGTTTCTACAAATCAAACAAGCACAGTACGTCGTTTAGTGACGCAAAAGACGTTGTTAAACGACGTTATGGGCATCTGACAGGGCAGAGCTGACGTGCGCGAGCTGATGTGGAACGCCTGGGTGTCAAGCCACGTCGGCCACACGTCGTTCAACGACATCCTGGGATCTGACATGGCATAGCTGACGTGGCATGCCTGGGTGTCAAGCCACGTCGGCTTGTCGTCGTTGAACGACATCAAGGACGTCGTTTATCGACGTCCAATTATAGTGGGAATGTGCTCGGTTTATTTTTCCATTCGATTGTTATTTTGTCCCATTCCCTTTGGAGTTTTTGGCGCCCGTGATCTTTGCTATTTTGTTAATCTTTGTGGTTTTGGAGTTAAACACCTCCAAATGCTAATAGATTAGAAGATTGAATCTTCAAAGTATGTTCAAAACTTGAGGGAGCCTCCCGGAGCCCGAACGACAAAACACTCCGGTTTCTACAAGGTCGACCTCAGGACGCTCCGCAGTTTGACAAGTTTCCTCGGACCGATCTAGGAATCTTTTGGGCCTTCCCGAAGAAGGGCCCCTGAACGGAGGATCCAACGGTCGGATAGGGGAACCGGGCTCCGGGAGAGTGGTCATTAGCGTATCGCCCACCGTGGGAGCGCTGCCAGGAAGGGCTGCCTCGGGAACGTTTTTGGATCCCGCCTCCTGGGGTCCAGACTCTCCCCTCTTGTGAGGGAGCCCTGCAAGGTCCTGGCCTCGTTTGACTTGGGGAAGGGTGCCAGCTCGGTTGCCCCGCAACGGGCTGCCCCGACCGTTCTAATGCTAACCCTTTGATCTAGACATTCTCCGAAAATTCCGAAAATTGGGCTGTGTATTGGAGATGAATTAGGAATCCAGCTGGCAAAAAAATCAGAATTTATTCTTGTACAATGCATTAATTACAAATTTATGAATATCTTGCCACTGCAAAAGCGCCCCCCGACTTCTAATTGCCACATCGACATAAATGCCCAGGTGTAGATGACATTCCTGTGGAGTTCTTCCAAGAATATTGGGAATGGGTAGGGGATTCAGTGTTTTAGACTTATCAAGATCTGCTCAGGGCAGAATCGCTGGACTATAGACTTAACACTGGATGTATCTCGCTAATTCTGAAGGTGAAGGATCCATCTACCATTTCGACTAGCGCCCGATTACGCTTCTATCGGGCGTATATACAAGATAATTGCGAAGGCCCTATCGCTCAGACTTCAAGTTGCATTCTGGCTTCATCCCTCGTAGAGATATTCTCAATAACGTAGCGGCGACATTTGAGGGCATTCATTAGGCGCACAGAACAGGTCAACAGATAGTGTATTTAAAACTGGATTTTGCAAAAGCCTATGATAGTGCCCGCTGGGACTTTCTGAAGAGGATGATGTTAGCCTTTGGGTGTGGTGAGAGCTTTACGGTGGCTGGCTCAAACTCCTAACTGTGGTTGCCATCCACACATACTTTGCCCGAGGACGCATACTTGAACCTATGTATTGTGGGTATTCTGTGAGACGAAAGTGATTCTCTTGCTGCTGGATGAGGCAAAGACATTTTTTACCCAAGTGATGCGTATCCAAGCACATGGTATTGTCTCGCCCCGCTGGTTGGAGCAAAGGCGGTATGACCGCCCTCGTCACCTCTTGGTATGCTTTCAAGATGCTCTTTCCGGTTGCACATCCTGCGACATGGCAACCATTTTAAAGGAACCACCTTCTCCGTCCAGGAAGACTTGACTCCAGCACATCTCTGTAGACGGAAAGAAGAATTATGTCGTGTGCGAGAGGCTCGCCTACAACGGAAGTGGCAGTTTATAGGGAGGTCAAGCTTATCATTCGAGATCAATGGCCATCTGATCCATGGGCAGTTACTGTATAGCTATGTATTTTTTTGTTTCGCTCTGGTTTGGTTATTTATGTGTTGTAACGGGGCTTAGACCCCATGTTCTGTTTTTTGGGCTTCGGCCCTCTGTTCTGTTAGGGCTTATGCCTCCTTTGTTTGTTCTGGTCCCATAACCCGATTGAGTTCCGTGAACGTTAAAATTTCTTCCTTCCTTCCTTCCTTCCTTTCTTCCTTCCTTCCTTAAGGCCAAATTTGTCTAAGCATAATTTAGAAGGTCGGGCGAATAATAGAGTTGCAAGATTAGTTATGCTGACGAATGTTTTCTAGACATGTATGTTTTTTATAGAAATCTAGGAGAATCATGGCCAATATTATTGTTAGTTTTGAGTTCTTGGCATACACCCTGCAGCAGCAGTCCATGACTGCCGAATGCTACAAGGCTGCCATGCTCATGATCACAAAACAAGAACAAGACAGAGAAAAATGTGACGTCCCCTACTCATATACGGTGCACTTACCCTATACAAACAGGAGTTCATCCCCCATACCAGCTCCATGCTAATATAGGGCCCTCCACGTATCACTGCAACCTTGAAGAGTTCCAGCGGGAAGAATGAAGGGGTCCTTTACCCTGTCTCCCTCAGGGCCTACCTAGCTGCGGAAGCGTAAACATACATGTCAGTAGTACATACATCAACATCATATGACCATCACGAAGGATGGTCCTCCACATATCTGCATAGACAAAGATCAGCACATCACATAGGGAATCCTACCCAAGGCTCAGACTCAAAGGGATGACTGACGGCTTGGGTCTCCGTGAGTTCATTGCGCATGTAATTCATGGCAATGGATTTGGCTGGCATAAGAACATGGCATAGGGTTGTCCACTCCATCCGCCCCTCCTGTGCACACTTTGCAGAGTAGGCTGAAAAGTGTCGGGACCTGACTGTAGCCCGCCGGATGCATAGCCAGAAGGGCTACTCCGGGGTCATCATCCGATTCGATGGGGGGGTAGGGATCACCCCCCAGAGATCTACATGCTGACTCAAGGTGACTAGAGGGCCACCGCCCGTGATTCGACCGGGAACCCACCGGAAAGTGTACACCACTTCACGGTGTCGAGCCCATGCCTTACCAAGAGTCGTGGACATGAACGATTGGTAAGCCATTAGGCCTAGTCACAATGATCCTCGGTAGGCCTTACACACCGCCAAACGCTAGAAAGTAAGAGAGGGATCGTATCAAGAGTCGACATGAACCTCCTTCTTAGCCTAACACCTTTGAGTCCTCGCCCGTTAGTTCACCCACAAGTTATATGCTTATGAGAGGTTTAGAGTTTGCTAAAACCACGTAAAAGTTTTGGAATTACTTACGAGTAAGTTTAGCCATACACAAGAAAAATTTTTGGGCTCACCCACAACTGTGTGTGGTTCTTGTACACAGGCGAATCTATGGTGTGCTAGAGAGGCTAATCTAGGAGCATCTACTACCAAGCTTGAAGTCTCTACCCCCTTCCCAATACAAGGAGTTCACAGAGATACATCATCCATATACATCCACGGAAGAACTAAAGAACATAGATCTAATCTATATCATAGAGTTAGGTTCTTTAGTTAGAGTCTGTATCTACTCATCTAGAGATCTAGATAGCTGCTAAAGGCGCATTTAATAGGCTAAACCTCTTGATACAATGATGGAAAATGGTTTAGACCATTAAATCGACTACATACCTGATCCATGAGTTGCTCCTCCTGACCTGAGTTCGACCATCCTACTGAACTGCTCGAATCAAGGGAAACTAATGGTGCCATTCTCTCAGACGGAGTCTGGGAGGCGGTTTTGACTCCTAGAGCAGCCAAAACAGAGCTCTAAAACCCTAGGAACGAAAATGGGCAAGTTAGGGTTCTCCTACTTAAATAGGCAAGGGTTGGGGCTTAGGGTTTCCAATTATCCCTTTAGGCATGTGGGATAATTGGAAATGGGCCCACTTGCCTTTAATGGCTAGGTGGCCAATTGTGCCTACATGGAAATGTGTGCACCTAAATGTGCCCACATGGAAATGTGTGCACCTTAATAAATGTGCATGTGCACATTAATAAGAAATGCACATACCTAGCAAGTTGCCCCTAGGGCTACTCACCGCTACACGCTCGTACATTACCGCCGGTTGGAGTGGCGGTAATGCTGCGTGGCGAGACAAAGCGAAGATACGTCCCGGGACCGTATAATCGCGGCCGAACGCCACATTCTCCCCACCTTGAAATGATGTCGTCCGCAAAGATCGCGGGTCTCCCCACCTTGGAATCTTCCTAACCCGCAATCAACCTGATGCATAGGATATACTACTATTATACTTACACATTTATTAAGATTACCTTAAGGTAATATTTTTAAATTATTATTATGCCATTACATTATCAAATAACTTGTCAATTCGTAACTTCTATTAAAACAGGGTACTTATTAGTCCTCGTTATTATAACATTTAGTTTATCACAATTTAACACTTTCATATACAATTATTATTTAAGGTACTCTTCATCCCTTGCAACACATTCCAACAAAATTTGTGTTGCAAGTCCTCGACCTTAAAATCCCCGCATTAATTTTACAATAACTATAATTACATACTTACTATCTTAATTATTAGAATTACTCTAAGGTAATGTTTAAGACATTACTGTACTATTTCATTACCCAATTAACTTATCAATTCATAACTTAATCTACGCAAGGTAATTATTAACCTTACTTAATACAACATTTAAGTTTATCAAAGTTTATCAATTTCATACAAAATTTACACTTCTAAGGTACTCTTCATCCCTTGCAACACATTATGACTAAATTTGTGTTGCAAGTCTTCGTAGCTCGACCTCCTTGCCCTCCGGAGCGCTCTATTGGCCTGCGGGTCGACCTACGTTATTACTATTTTAATTATAAAATTTTGGTTATATGGTGACCACCCCACCTATCTACATGGATGCATGGCTACTCTCCCGGCGTAGGAAGAGGGTGAATCTTCCATTATGGCCGTGGAGACAGCGCCTATATGCCTATATGCCGCTCATGCCTACACCCTAGTTGCCCAGCGTGGAGGATAGGTCCTTCCCGTATATGGGCGTGAAGGCCAGATTCCTCCTATCAAAGCATATATGGGGCTAGAGGTGCTTTTCCTATCAATGCATTCCTGAATGACCTCCTTTCTCTCGAGGTCGTCTACTTCCGTGGGACAGAAGTAGACTTTCTAATCTACCTTCCACTCGTCCAAGCGGAAACGCGGTCATGCCTACATTGACATTACACCACGCCCTAGAGATCACCGTAGTGGTCTCATCATCGGTAACAACGCATGCAACCCCTACCTAGCATAGGTTGCATGCGTAGATTAATCTTAACTATACAAGCATTTAATCTACACACAAAACGGCATGCCTGAGCCAATATTTTTGCTGGCTCCTTTAATGCATGTGATTAACATAATTACCCTAAGGTAATATTTATGAATTAACATTATCATAGTATCGGATACATTACTTCCGATAGAACAATTATATTTACTCTAAGCTTTGCAATATTTAACGACTTTTAGACCGCGATTATTTGAACAATAACCCTGATTTAGACCTATTGTTACATAGACAAGGTTTTAATTATCATACACAAGAATTAGATGTGCTTCTTATTCTCTTCCTTGGGTCCTGCATTACCCTTGGAAGTATATCCTTAAGATGCACTTAAGTATATTTGAATTCTATTTTCTATCTATATTTATAAGGACCCCAAGGTCATATGGCTATCCTTGGAAGGAATTGCATCCTTGCGAAGGATTAATTAACATGCTACCTCACATTATCGTTGTTATTTAACTTATTTCCGTATGATACATATACGTACAGTAATTCCATGCAATTATTAGGATCTATATTTAACTTATCTATAAGACACATTAAAGCTTATAATGCATGCGTACACCTTACCTAAGGTTAGGCCGCATCCACCCATTGAGCCGGCGTCGAGTAATTTTGGAGATGACTTGGTCGTTGCATTGCTCCCATACTTTTGCTCCACTTTATTGGTGTAGTTAGCTATTACGTCAGTCTCGCACGTTGAAGACCTCCTGAGCTATCTATCTATCTATCTTGCGCTCTATTCGCTTCGGCCATTGCCGGAGTGAACTCTATTCTACGGGCAGTCAATTCGATGCAAGTACGTTCAATCATAAGATTGAGCCCTCCCAGTTTCTTCAAAAAGAAAATGGTCCTGCACCCCTTCAATGACGTTGTACACACGTCATATCTATTCTCTCCCCTTAAGAGGTTATATGCTTCTTACTAGCCTTAGCTAGCATATATAACCATCTAAGATGGATGCACATATTATGTTATCATTTATTTCAATATAGCTATGGGTTACCTACTTAGCTAGAACGATTCTAAACCACAAGGTTTTGTCATCATGACAATTCCTTTTGTCTCAAAAGACTATTTGATTACTATAATTCTTATTTTAGATGTACCTTGCATGTATTATTCTTTTATATTCTAGAGATTCCCCCTTTCTTAGTTATTTAGCTCTTGGAATATTCCTACCAATCGAATTGATGTCATCGTAACAAGTTGGCCGGACTTGTTAGATTACTTCTTTTCTTTCGGTTGGATTATTCTTTGGAGGTACTAGATTTATACATGGTTAACAATTATCCTAGTAATGATTCCTTCTTAGCGAGGAGATCAATCTCACCAAGTGGTTTCAATACGTTGGATGTCTGTTAACAATCGTGTATAATTATAGTTACTCCTATGCATTTCCTTCCCAATCCTTGACGCTTAGCTCAATATTGGGGCAATCCTTTTAGCCAGAATATCTGGAAATGCCTTCTAATCCTAATATGGATCTTACCGTCCATACATTTAACCTACTAGGCTCCATGGCCTTAGCTGCTTGAGCTTGCTAGAAGCTCATCCACTTGTTGCCTGCTTGAAATAGCAAGGTAACGTTCTTCCGAGTCGCTCGATACTTCAGTCTCCTTGACGGTGGCTCCTCTTTGATGTAGAGGTTGACTTTGTTCGTTAGAAGGCTCTCATTGCTGGTGGCCTGATGGTGTAGTTGATCACTTGAATCTTCCATGCCGCTTTTCAAAAGCCTGAAGGTGGCGCCGTTGAAAAAGATCTTTCATCTTGACTCTTTGTCTTGGCAGCTAAAGGATGACTCTGTCGATGTCTTCGACTCCATCGATGTCTCATACGTCGAGTCCTCTTGTCGTTATCGTGTTGCCCGAAGAGTGTTGACGATGTTGATTGCTTCACCCCTGCAACTTGCATGACATCTCTTCCTTTGATCTGTTACGCTATGGGAGGGAAGGAATAACAAGGGAACTATACATGCAAAACATATAGCTTACATAGTTACAATTACTACTAGAGCTATTAGGTCTCCCTTGTGCCTCCCTTCAAGTTGCACACCTACTCCTTGGCAATGTCATCAGTGTTCTTCCCGGTGCAATGGTGTTGATGATCTATATCCTTCTATTTGTACGTCAGCTCATACTCCGGGGTAACTTGTTGATATGCTTGGGCCCTCCGATGTTTGTCGGCTATGGCACAACATGCTTTGCATCACATTCCAACTAAAGGTGTGCTTGTCGTTGATGCTTCGACATTTCAGTCTGCTTCTTGATCCTGTTCTCGGGCGGTAATTTTTCCCCCCTTTATATGATACTTGAAGCTATTTGGAGGCGTCTCTTGAGGCTGTTCGCAATTCCTTTGGCTATACTCCTCTGGAGTTGTTCTCTTCTGCTGTTATTCTTTGAATCGTCCATCCTTGGGTTCACCAAGTTGCATGCATCATCGACTCGTCTCACCTAATTGCTTCTCCATCGAGCTTCCAATCTTCCTTGTTTGATCCCCTCGATCACATGGCTTGGATGTTGTCACGTTGCGCAGTGCTATGCCGTCTTCTTGTCTTGAGGTACCCTCCGGTGACTTTGATTGTGCTCGTCACTTTTGATTCTCCTGTTGCCTCTAGGGAGCTCGTGGAAGAAGTCGGTTGCTAGCACTTCTCCAGCTTTCAGTTCCTGACCTTTGTCTCTCTATGCATGTCGGCCTCTCTGGCAAGTAAAGCTTCATGGCTCTTCTCCCTGCTGGCGATGTTGTCGGGATGATGGATCCTTATATCTGCGCAGCTTGACCCTTGAGTTGAAGAAGTACCTGCCTTAGATATGCTCTTGTCGTTGAATAGCCTGGCTATTATCTTGAACTCTCTTTTTGCCGAAGGTGCTTTAGTTGCTATCCTTGTCGTTAAGGTGTCGAATGCTTCTACCTTGGGCGTTTGACGTGCCACATGTCGGAGATATGATCGGCTTCTTCTCTTCTAATTACTGGTAGGAGTACCTGACGAAGCCATCACCTAGTTCTTGAAGGCATATCTCCTCATCGCAGTGCCTTTCGTAAGTGCATCTCCATCTAATACACGTGTCATAGCGCATCACCCTATATTACCACAAGGTGGAATTATGGTTGTCGAGATGTTGCCTTCTTAGTTGGCTCATTGATGTCGGGCGTTCCTCCTTCTATTGTTGAGGCCACTCGTGTCATAAGTTCGTCAAGTGTTCTTGCTGCCACAAGATGTAGTGTGTTGCGCGTCGACGATGTCCCCGTGCAACTGATGTTCTTGACATGACCAAAGTGTTGTCTCTTATTCGATTAACCGGGTGGACGAAAGCGATGTTCTATTTGAGGGCACTTCTCGAAGTGTTTGGAGTCGAAGGTTTGCTTGGGCTCGGGTCGTTTCTCCCTCGTACTTGCTCTTCCATTTTGATCTTGGGCTATAGTTGTGCTTCCTTGCTTCCTCTTTTTGGTAGTCGAATCAAGGAGCTTCGATCTAAGCGCTAAATCCGTAAAACATGACTTTAAACTCATGTTTCTCCACTATATCTGTGAGCACCCGAGATATACAATAGACATATACACATTTACATTGGGATTTTAATTCATCCACTTTTCCAAAACAACTACGAAGATCTACTTAAATGTTTATACTCCTTTAGGGTTTCCCCTCCTCCTATCGCGTTTGATCCTTTGGTTTTGCTGCATCTTCTTTGTTCTGGTTGACTCCAGGATTCCTTTGAGATGCTGCTACTATTGTTGAGCTTCATGTCTGATCCGAGCTCGTCCGCGCTGGGCCAGGCGTAAGAGTGTTCGTCGATGTGATCCCTTGAGAAAGATGCTCCTCCTTAATGTGTATATTCGTCGTGAGGAATGCGGTGACCGCTCAACATCCCTACATGCAGTGTTTCGTTGCAGGGTTGCCGATGTGCGGTGCCGTTGATCGCTTGAGTAAGATCACCTAGCTGTTGCAGTTGGGCATTCTTGAATATCTTCGAAGCTCTAAGATCGTGGTCGGTAGGCAGGCATTGGCATTCCTCCGCAGGTTGAATTTCTGAGTGCGACTCCTGTTGCTTGGGCTTTGCTTCATTCTGAGGTGCGTCTCCTGTGCCTGGAAGTGTGGTCTTCTCCATTGCCCTTACCATGGCTCCTTCCTCGGGTCGCCTTTTGCGTGATTTGTACCTGCCGGGCTAGGGTCTCCTCCGTCCCTTGGGTCCTATCCATTCGAGTCTCGCACTCCTTGGCTGACGTAATAAGCTCGTCCTTCCTTTGGTTTCTAGGTGTTCCTGGGTCTGGAATTCCTGTTTGAGCGGAATATTCTCCTCCTTGATCTTGCCCCTAGTGCTGATATAGGCCTTCGAGTCGGAGATGTTCCCTGATATGCGTCTCCTCCCCCTCATGGTCTCCTACTTTTTGGAACCGATGAAAGTTCTCCTGCTGGTGCAAGGGAGCTGGAAGCTTGTCCTGATTAGCCTTAGGTGCTTTGTTGTTGCCTAGCTTGGTCGCTCCTTTTGTTGGCGTTGCCTGACATTCGCTTGAGCTGCTGGGTTGCAAGGTCGAGGTGGTCTTCTCTCCGGTTCCTATACGCTCCTGTGTCGCCATGACTTCTCTCCTCGACGGAAGGTTATGCCCTCTGGCCCTAGCTCGTGATGCTAACGCGGCATCGATGTTTAACGTGTTCCTGCACCTGTATTTTGCTGCCTTGCATTCTTCCATTTGAAACTCGTGGGCTCGAGTTGGTGAAGGCGTCGAGATCCTCTTCCTGATGTGAGCTCGTGGACGTGGTAGCCGGTAGGTTGACATCTAGAAAATTCTTGATTTGTTGGTTACCAATTATTCTTCCCATTTGATGAAGATTGATGATAGGCGGTGGTGTCTGTTCTACTCGTTTGTCGGTTGAGGTGTTTGTCGTTGTACTTCCCTCTCTTGGGTCCCGCCTTTTCGGTTTCCTCTCCTTATGCAATACGTACATCGTTTGGGACCTTGATGTCTTCAAGGAGTTGCGCCTCAAGCTCTTACCGTGGCTCGGCCCCGACTTCAAAAGCAACGCCAGTATTTCCTAGAGTCTAAGGTCTACTTGAAGGGCTCTCCTACAACATTCGGGCTCTATAAGCAAGCAAGGTGGCTCGGCGCAAATTTATTGGAGACATATCTATAATCTACAAGTCTTTGGATATTAGGACGTGTGGTATGGCATGAAATGAGGGTTGTTTTGCAAGACCTCCATGATGTTTGAGGCATACCCTAAGGTCCTAACAAAGTTGGTTTGGGGGAGTCCAATCTCTACACATGGAGCGGCTTGGGCAGCTCTAGACTCTAGCTCCTTTCTAGGTACCCTGGCAATAGGGAGTGTTAATGTGGCGGCTCTATAAGTCAAACTCTATTAGGACACAGAATTAGGTCAAGGTTTATGCCTTTGGCATGAGCAGAGGTGATGTACCGACAGTTGGACTTGGGTTGCTATGCTGAGGTCTAGATGACTATAACAAAGGGGTGTTCTTGGGCACTTCTATCTAGGAGTAAGGTATCAGCTTGAGCCGAGCAATACTACTTGAAGCCTCTTTGGGGTATGCTTCTATCTACAAACAAACTATAGTTTGGAAAAACAATTCAAGGGTTTGGGCAATTTTGGTCATTTTGAGCTAGGGTTTGACATTTCTAGCCTAATTTGAGGTCATAAATGGATTCTAGGCTGTCTAACGGTCCTATTGCAACAAATTTCAGGCGATTTGGAGCTCTGTAGCTCAAGTTATGGAGGTTCAAAGTTTGGAGGTCTCACAGGTTGCGCCCTGCTCAAAAACTAAAGTTTAGTTCTTTGACCAGGCGCGAGCTGTGAGACATTGGCTGTAAATTGGGTTAAACTTGTCCAATTTGGGTGATCTAAGGGTCAAATCATGCTAGTCTCATCGAGTTAGGCAGAATGGACCCCTTACTTGGTCAATTTGGAGGTGTTTTGGTCTAGTTTGGACATGGTCTAGGTATGAAGGTCTCACAGGTTGCGCCTCGTTCAAAAACTAAACTTTAGTTTCTTGACAAGGCGCGAGCTGTGAGACATCACACTTTTTGGTCTTGAGAGTATCCTATTTTACTAAAATAAAAACTACTACTTGCTAACTCGTCCTAATTAAGCAAGATTTGACACATAAACTACTCAAAATTATCATGTATTAACAAAATTATTGATTATTTACAACATATCTACTGGGGATCTCCCTTAATTAAACTAGCTAATTACATGCCTTCCCTCATGAGGTTTACTCGCTTCGCATGAACAGTGCAGGCTGTTGAGTCTTCAAAATGTTGGACCAGCTTCTGCTCTGCTGCTTCTTGAGCCTTGGCCTCCCGCTCTCGTTCTGTCCTCTCCTCTTCTTGTTTCCTTCGGCCTCCTTGGCCTCTGGCTGTTTCGCCTTGTCGAGAAAGTCGAGCGGTCTGTTTGGTGCGCATCATGTCGATCGGAGTCCCTGGTGTCTATCAAGATGCTGTCTCTATCTAGCTTAAGGGTCTTGGTTCTAAGTCTAAGGCTTAGCCATTAATATTATCTAACATTATTAAAGCTTAAATCTAATTAAGAATTATAATTTAAACACAAACGATGCCCGCCCTCAGTGGTTGGCACGGGGGGGTTTGAGGGGGTTCAACCCTGTGGGTGGGAGGTTCAATTTTCGCTACCGCGAGAATCCTTTTAAGATGAGGTTCAAATAGATTGGAAAACTAGACTAATCTAGCTAATTCCTAGGCTGAAATTCGAATTACCAAGTTACTTTTTAAAATTTTATGACTTTTCAAGCTGTTTGAGATCAATGTCTCACAGCTTACCAAGTTACTTTTTAAAATTTTATGACTTTTCAACCAGGCGCGAGCGCTTCAAAACTGGAGTTTAGTTCTTCAAACAGGCGCGAGCTGTGAAACCACCTTACCTGGCAAATGTTTGGCTCATTCTTTTTAGTCTTATTAAGTTCCCCTTTTCGAGGTTTAAGGATCCTATCAAGTTAGTACTACTGGGAGCATGGCAAGTGCTTTGCTCTTGGTCTCCAAGAACATTGCTCTGATACCACTGTGACGTCCCCTACTCATATACGGTGCACTCACCGTATACAAACAGGAGTTCATCCCCCATACCAGCTCCATGCTAATATAGGGCCCTCCACGTATCACTGCAACCTTGAAGAGTTCCAGTGGGAAGAATGAAGGGGTCCTTTACCCTGTCTCCCTCAGGGCCTACCTAGCTGTGGAAGCGTAAACATACATGTCAGTAATACATACATCAACATCATATGACCATCACGAAGGATGGTCCTCCACATATCTGCATAGACAAAGATCAGCACATCACATAGGGAATCCTACCCAAGGCTCGGGACTCAAAGGGATGGCGACGGCTTGGGTCTCCGAGTTCATTGCGCATGTAATTCATGGCAATGGATTTGGCCGGGCATAAGAACATGGCATAGGGTTGTCCACTCCATCCGCCCCTCCCGTGCACACTTTGCGAGTAGGCTGAAAAGTGTCGGGACCGATCAGAGCCCGCCGGATGCATAGCCAAAGGGCTACTCCCGGGGTCATCATCCCGCCCGATGGGGCGGTAGGGATCACTCCCTCCGAGAGATCTACATCCGACCTTAAGGTGACTAGAGGCCACCGCCGTATTCGTGAACCCACCGGAAAGTGTACACCACTTCACGGTGTCGAGCCCATGCCTTACCCGCGACTCGGTGGTAAGCCATTAGGCCTAGTCACAATGATCCCCGGTAGGCCTTACACACCGGAGGGATTGTTCAAGAGTCGGGACATGAACCTCCTTCTTAGCCGATCCCGCCCGTTCACCCACAACCAGGTGTGTGGTTCTTGTACATAAGGCGAATCTATGGTGTGCTAGAGAGGCTAATGTAGGAGCATCTACTACCAAGCTTGAAGTCTCTACCCCCTTCCCAATACAAGGAGTTCACAGAGATACATCATCCATATACATCACAGAAGAACTAAAGAACATAGATCTAATCTATATCATAGAGTTAGGTTCTTTAGTTAGAGTCTGGTATCTACTCATCTAGAGATCTAGATAGCTGCTAAAGGCGATTTAATAGGCTAAACCTCATCGATACAATGACCGGAAAATGGTTTAGACCATTAAATCGACTACATACCTGATCCATGAGTTGCTCCTCCTGACCTGAGTTCGACCATCCTACTGAACTGCTCGAATCAAGGGAAACTAATGGTGCCATTCTCTCAGACGGAGTCTGGGAGGCGGTTTTGACTCCTAGAGCAGCCAAAACAGAGCTCTAAAACCCTAGGAACGAAAATGGGCAAGTTAGGGTTCTCCTACTTAAATAGGCAAGGGTTGGGGCTTAGGGTTTCCAATTATCCCTTTAGGCATGTGGGATAATTGGAAATGGGCCCACTTGCCTTTAATGGCTAGGTGGCCAATTGTGCCTACATGGAAATGTGTGCACCTAAATGTGCCCACATGGAAATGTGTGCACCTTAATAAATGTGCATGTGCACATTAATAAGAAATGCACATACCTAGCAAGTTGCCCCCTAGGGCTACTCACCTGGCTACACGTCGGCGTACACGTCAGTTGGAGTGGCGTGTACGCGTGACGAGACAGTACAGTATACGTCCTGGGACCGTATACTGTGCTGGAACGTCACAAAAAATGTACAAAGAATGAAGGAAACGTGAGCTGATGAGGCTCTCCAAATTTGAGATAAAACCTGAGTACATCTGAAGAGGCTCCGGTCTAATATAGTGTAGACCGCAAATCTGAGCCGTACATCTAACTAAATCTAATCCCTACACTTATGTTAACCTAATCATGCCAAGTGTCAGTCTGCCACCACTGACACCTAACATGTGCATGCACCTAACATGTGCATGCACAATGTTAACCACTAGGTGGTTAACACTGCCTCCCCCTAAAAGTTTTTAGCACAAAAACATGTATAGACTTTTATAAGACAAGTCTGACAATTACAACAAGGTGCCAAAAATTTAGGGGTGAAAATGATGGTACTGGTAATGGTTTGTTGTGTCGCCGAAAGATGAGTGTGAGCGCGTGATGTCGAAATTGAGGTCCCAAATAATGTCGATGTTGATGGGCCATAAGTAAGTGGGCTAAAAGATATAATAACTTACCCTCATATCATGGGTAAGTCAAACAATAACAAAAAATCCCACTTCAAAACAATAGGACTATGGGGGCCATAAAGAATAAACACTAGAATGCAGACCCCGTGATCAGCCCCTCCTTTTTTTTTTTTTTTTTTTTTTTTTTGCGTATGGCCGTGCGTGAGCATGAGCGTGGCTCCTCTGATAGTAGCGTGGGCGTGGGCCATAGAAAGAAGCATGAGCGTGGACCAAAGGAGCATGAAGAGCGTGGCCGTGGCCGTGGCCGTGGGAGGTTATCAGCCAGTATCGTGCCCATGGCGTGGACAGTGAGCGTGGGTAAAATTGCAGGGGAAGCCATCAAAGCGCCGACGCCGTGACCTAGCGTGAAGCATAGCGTGAGCTGAGCCATAGATCTTAGGCGGCCAAATCATAGCCATTGGAAAAAACCCTAGCGTGAGGCCTCGTGAAGAAAACATAGGCGTCTTTAAGAAACAGAGGTATTGCAACCGGTATGGCGGCCAAAGGGGCGGATTTCTTGTGATAAAAAGGCAGGATCCGGATGGAATAGCATGGAAGAATTGTTATTTTGTCCTGATGTTGCTGGATGTGCGATCGCCGACCGGATTGAGAGGCAAATGCTGCTTGGAACAAACAGATAGCAATGGGAAGGGTGATTCGATTGCGTTTCCTGCAGGTTCCGGTTGTATCTTGGCCTTATAGTGTGCAAATCTGATTGCTGTGCTTGTTGCTAACTGTGCTAGGTTACAAATGATTGCAGATGCCGAAAAATGCACTGTACTGCCGACTTGAGAGTGTGCTGGAAATGGCAACCGGATTGGAAGGCGAAATTTCTGCTGCTTGCTTAACACAGATGCAAACAAAGGCAAAAACTGGAAGTTACTAATCTTGGAGGATGATGCCGAGATATGAGCTGCTGTGAATAGGAACTGAACAGAGCGATTTGTTTGCAGAAATCGGTGCTGCCGAATAGAATAATGCAGAGGAAAAATTACTGCTTCAACTATGAATAGATAGATAAGCCTCGAAGGAACTTGATGAAAATATTTGCTTCTTTCGCAGAGAATGCAGATTAAGGAGCCTGAAAGAATCCAACCTGGGGCATACTGGCTTGGAAAACAGAGTTTTACGGCAGTCGGTATATGCTTGACGAGTTTGTGCTTCTGGACTGATGAAAATACTGGCTTGTTTTGCAGATGAACCAGAAACGGACCGGATGCGTGCTGGAAGACTTTGTTGCAGCCTTCTGAGCTTGAGCAGATAGATGGGGGCTAGCAGAAATGCTGGCCCTCTTAAAAATTCAAGATGAATATTAGGCCGAAATCCTTCTCTTCACATGTTTTGCCAAAGAACAGAGTACAAAAGGATAGTTATGCGGGAATCCACCTTAACTGGGCTGTTGAACGTGACAGAGCTTCAGCAACAGAGGGCTCTGTGCAGGTAAAAACGAAGTAACAGCTTGTGAATAATTCATCATCATATTTGCTTGAATCTGCTGTTATCTTCAAAATAAAAAAACCTTAAACTTCAAGATATAGGCTCAAAGGGGGCTAGCCATCTTTGGCCCTCGAAAGATAAACTGAAAGAGAATATTTTTGATGTGCCAGAGCACGATTTTTGAAGAGAAAAACAGAGGGTAATGAAAAAAGAGCATGATATTTTGACATTTTTTCAGCAGTGAGAATAGAAAAGAGGATCAAACTTTTGATTTTTCGGAAGATCTTGCAGAGAGGAGTGCTGTCACCACTCCAGAAATCCCCATCAGAAAAGCGTGCTTGCTGCGGCGAGGAAAAAAACAGAGTTTTTGAAAACGATTTTCAGAATAAACTAAGGGCTAAGGAATTGATTGACAAGGGGGCCTCCAGCCGGACCATTTCAACAACTGGTTGGGCCAAATAAAGGGATTGAAGGGTTGAGAGTAGTGTACAAGAAGTATTCAAGAACTGATGATGATGAGAGCAAAGAAGAACAACAAAGAAAACGGCAAGGTGAAGCAAGTGATCATGAGCTTAACCCGCATAATTGGCGCCCAGTGTTAGTTTTGAGTTCTTGGCATACACCCTGCAGCAGCAGTCCATGACTGCCGAATGCTACAAGGCTGCCATGCTCATGATCACAAAACAAGAACAAGACAGAGAAAAATGTACAAAGAATGAAGGAAACGTGAGCTGATGAGGCTCTCCAAATTTGAGATAAAACCTGAGTACATCTGAAGAGGCTCCGGTCTAATATAGTGTAGACCGCAAATCTGAGCCGTACATCTAACTAAATCTAATCCCTACACTTATGTTAACCTAATCATGCCAAGTGTCAGTCTGCCACCACTGACACCTAACATGTGCATGCACCTAACATGTGCATGCACAATGTTAACCACTAGGTGGTTAACAATTATTTTGCCAAGATTTAAGTGTCTTTATTTTCCAAGTGCCATTTCTGTGGTGAAATTTTATTCACTAGCATCCATATTTAATCAAGGACACAAACACATTATAACTATAGTTGCATGATGCAATACCTTTGCAAATGAGAACGTGGCTTATCCTTGTAGATAAAACAAATCTATTAGAAGGGAGGTCTGTAGAAAAATGCTCTCCAGTGCATCCTTAGAAGTATTTGAAATACAATAGCTACAAAAATAACTCTTAAAATTATTATATGTACCTGGATGGATATGGAGAATAGATTAGGTTATGAAGAAAGCCTAGAATATTAGGCGATTCCTTAAGAAATCTTCGAGAAGGAGGGTAGAGGATAAGGCGAATCCATAGTTATGATGCTTAGTGGATATGGCGAATTTTCAAGTGGAGCGAGATTTGTTTGTAGAAAAGTTGGCTAATTTTATGTTTTTCATCTATAACAGGCCCTACTAAACCATAGCGTCAAAATTTCTCGATACCCTTAAAAAATAGCCTTTTGGCGTGAACTTTCGTCCTTAAGGGCTACCCTGCTCCTAACGTCTGCCAGAGCCACCGTCCTCTGTCATGGTGAGTCTTCACCGATCTTTAGGGTGGGAGGTGGAGTTCGCCAAGGATGCCCATTGGCCCCCTACCTATTCACCATTGTTGCAGAAGCCCTCTCGTAGTTGCGGAACTCGGTCGTGGAGGCGGGTGTCATAGAGGGGTTAAGGATGGTGGACGGGTCACAACAGATTGGAAGTCAATACGCCAATGACTCCTTCATTTTCTTACAGGCCGATGAAAGGAATTTATTGAACGCGAAGGAGCTTTTGGACACATTCTCTATTGCCTCAGGTTGTCTAATGAACTGGACAAAATGTTTTGCATTGTGGCCGTCAGTAGAGCCCATGCCCGCCATGTTGTCTCACTTTCCTTGGCGAGCGTAGCCGCAGGGCAGATGCTCTAGGCTCTTGGGCATCCCATTTGGCATCAACATTTGGCGGCAGGCATTTCGGAGGATATTTTGATAGACCTGCATCGGCACCTTAATTGGTGGAAAGGTGGAAAACTCTCCATGGCTGGCAGGATCACAGTAACGAAGTCGGTTTTATGCTCAATGCATATTTATATGGCGTCTATCATCCTTGCGTCAGAGAGCAAGATCCGGAAAATTTCCTCTATGATCCGTAACTTTGTATGGGGAGGTAATGAGAAAGGGGCGGTGGTTAAGATTGCATGGTGGAAATGTGTGCAGCCCAAAGCTGCGGGAGGCCCAGGCATTTTAGACCTCTCTCCATGGCAAGGTCCTGATTTCCAAGTTCATTTTTGCGGTCCTCGAGAATGAGCTGGACTCGCCTCGCATTATTCGTGGATATTAGGCCATATGTCAATGCCTCTCCCTTTCTGAAGGGGCTCCTACGAGCCTGGGAGCAAGTCCACCCATTATTTGTGATTGACGCTGCGAGTTGTATCCAGTTAGCATCATCACCATGGTGGATCCCTCTCGGCCCGGGTGCATCACCTTTGGTGTTGGCATCTTGATCCTCGGGTTCAGCGCAGGTGGACACAGCATGGGGTCTTGGCAGTGGAGGATTGGTATTTTGATGGCGGTGGCTACTGGCGATTCTTTTCGTCACAAGTTTCGACTTCAGGAATGAGATAGTGCTATCCGCTCGAGTGGCAAATGCTCACAATTGAACCCTCCTCAAGGGATGGGTCGAGTGGCCGTGTCATCCGAAGGTCGACCCCTCAAACTTTGTGAAGTCCTATCATGAGCTTCTGGCAATTCAGGATGAGCTGGCCCCCGCAGACGGCTGAGGTCTACAGGTATCAGGAGATGATTGGAGCAAATCAGCAAGAAGTTTGCATTCTAACCTGGTAAATTTGTTCTTTAAGGTATCTTGATCCAGGAGTTTTTGACAAAATATTTCTTTCTTGGCCGAAATCTAGCGACTTCAATTGTCCATTCCGGTGGAGCCTCAGATCTTCAGAGCATTCGAAGTTGGAGTAGGCCCTAACGTTGATCTACGGATCGGACCTTCCCGCCCAACTCCCCCTTCTCGACCACCTACGGGGGAAATGGTGGTCGACCGTATGAGGTAGCAGTCCGTATACGGACGTCGAGGGTTCAAAAAAAACCCTACCCAGTCACGCTCTTGGGTCATACGAGGTTTCAATGGTGAAACCCCCGGGAATCTGGAGATGGATGTGGAGCTCAATTTTGCCCCCAAGGCTCGTGTGCTATTGTGGCAGATAGTGCACCAATCTTTGAGAGTGAACACGTGGGTTCATAGGATAAAACCACTTATCAGCAACTTGTGTCCAATGTGCGGTGGCTGTGATGAGACCTTGGGACACTGCATATTCCTGTGTACAGAGATTCAGGCCGCATGGCATTGGGTCCAACACCTCTGTCATTCCTCTCTCCGTAGTCAAGAGGTTCTTTTAGGGATGTATCCTAGCAGATGGTCCGAGGTTAAGAGACTGGCCTTCCATCTGTGTAAGGTTTGGTTACTGTGGCTCATTTGGAAGCGTTGACGCATGAAGTTTCCAGGAATGAAGAGATGCAACCTGGTGCATTGGTCTCTTAATTGAGGTACAAATATACCTCTCCTTCCTAGCATCCCCTCAGAAAGAACATCAAGGCGGCTATTTCGGAAATGACCCTCCTTATTGTAGATAGTAACGGCATGTTCATTCCATGAGTCATAGGTGGGCTGTCGCTTGAGCGTGGTCGCTCGGGCATGTGTACCCCTGTATCACTCTTGTTGTACTTTATTTCTTACTAATTAATTAATTCGATCCTTCAAAAAAAAAAAAAAAAAAAAAACAACAACAACATTATAAATGATGAGAATTTTGCCTTGAGTCAACAATCATACAACTAAAGATTTTTAATTAAAATCAGACATTAGAAGGTAAACTTTAGACTAGCGCTTTTTCAATAGCTTCTGACTAGCATTCGCATCGATCCGAGACATCGGATCGCCATTCTAGAATGGGACGAGCATGCATGTCATGCATGCATGCGGGCGGCGCATACCCGTTTTGGGTTGGGAGTTCGCTATTTCGGTAGCGTTTTGCATCCACGTCTCATCGGCTTCCTCTTCTCTCGTGAGTACCTTATTCTCTTTGAATTGTTTCGAGGCGGGGAGGGGCTTCTTCTTCGCCTGGTTTAGCCACTTTGGCGTATCTTTCTTGCTATCCTTTCGCCTTTGGCCTCGTCCTATGACCTTCGTCCCTCGATCACGGTTTGTAAGGAAGTTCTCTCGGTAGTCCGGCGGTTTGTTGGTTTCTTGCGAGTCCCATTCTAGAATCGCGATCGATCCGAGACATCGGACGCCATTCTAGAATGGGGACGAGCATGCATGTCATGCATGCATGCGGCGCGCATGCCCGTTTTGGGTTGGGAGTTCGCTATTTCAGGTGCGTTTACGCATCCACGTCTCATCGGCCTTTCCTCTTCTCTCAGCATACCTTATTCTCTTTGAACCCACCCTTCCCCCTTCTTTGTTTATTATATTTTGTACAAGTTCTGTTTATCATGTTTTTCCACCACCGGGTGATGCTTTTTTTCCACCTCGGCCGGGTGATGCTATTCTCCGGTATGTTTTCGCTTGTTGTGTTGGTGATGTGCGTGTACAGGTTGGCGGCGGCATCCGCTTCGACTTCTCCATGCGGGGTTTTGGGACCGATTCTATGCCTTACATTTGTCTAAGCCCCTTGTCAAGGCTTATCACTAGGCTTTTTCCTTGAAAACCCCGAAGGGCGGGGTTTTTTAATCCCGGTGATAAGCTTTTCTGTGTACACCAACCACTCATCTATTAGCATTGTATTTGTTTTGGGGTCCAAATGATATAATTGGATTTTCCCTTTATTTTTCGTGGGTAGTTCGCATGTGTGCGGCTACCCACCGCCCACCATTGTAGAAAATCTCACGAGATGAATGAGAAGCCTATCTAGCGGTTTGTTGGTTTCTTGCGAGTCCCATTCTAGCATTTTCCCAACACTTTCTGACTATATTCTCCAAGGGCCCACATAGGGAATACAGTCTTATATGATGCATAAGATATAGTGCAAACTCTAAAAAAGATACCAGTAGCTTTCTGTAGAAAAAAAATTGGCTTTAGTTCACATTGGACTACTACGTTTATGGCATAAACTTGATATACCTCTTGAGGGTAGTCACCATTGTCAAATTGTGCATTGATCAGAAGTCTAGCAGCCTTGTGAAGTGGAATCAGATCCCTTTCAGCCTACAGACACATAAACAACACTATCATCATCTAATGTTATGGTTATATTTTGAGGAGGAAGTGGACCCCCCAGAAAAAAGGCAGTGAAGTGCCTTTGTGTTTTTTTCATATGTAGTAATGGTGCCCAGCGTTGCTGGGCTATAAGGCAGTTATTGGGTTCAACATTGTAGGATTCATGAAGCATTAATGGTATGCAATTTGAGCTTCAATTTTTGTATAGTACTTCGACTCATTGTTCAAGTTTCTGGGGGTCCGTATATCCTCATGGATGTTGCCAATGTGGCATGACGTAAAAATACCATCTATCGATCTATCTATCTACCTACATCATGGAGATCTTGATGCAATTTCAACACTGTTGACATACCTGGAATTATCTTGCCTTTACATTAGATCAAATAATGTAGGTCAGTTTTGAGTTCTTGGCATACACCCTGCAGCAGCAGTCCATGACTGCCGAATGCTACAAGGCTGCCATGCTCATGATCACAAAACAAGAACAAGACAGAGAAAAATGTACAAAGAATGAAGGAAACGTGAGCTGATGAGGCTCTCCAAATTTGAGATAAAACCTGAGTACATCTGAAGAGGCTCCGGTCTAATATAGTGTAGACCGCAAATCTGAGCCGTACATCTAACTAAATCTAATCCCTACACTTATGTTAACCTAATCATGCCAAGTGTCAGTCTGCCACCACTGACACCTAACATGTGCATGCACCTAACATGTGCATGCACAATGTTAACCACTAGGTGGTTAACAATTATTTTGCCAAGATTTAAGTGTCTTTATTTTCCAAGTGCCATTTCTGTGGTGAAATTTTATTCACTAGCATCCATATTTAATCAAGGACACAAACACATTATAACTATAGTTGCATGATGCAATACCTTTGCAAATGAGAACGTGGCTTATCCTTGTAGATAAAACAAATCTATTAGAAGGGAGGTCTGTAGAAAAATGCTCTCCAGTGCATCCTTAGAAGTATTTGAAATACAATAGCTACAAAAATAACTCTTAAAATTATTATATGTACCTGGATGGATATGGAGAATAGATTAGGTTATGAAGAAAGCCTAGAATATTAGGCGATTCCTTAAGAAATCTTCGAGAAGGAGGGTAGAGGATAAGGCGAATCCATAGTTATGATGCTTAGTGGATATGGCGAATTTTCAAGTGGAGCGAGATTTGTTTGTAGAAAAGTTGGCTAATTTTATGTTTTTCATCTATAACAGGCCCTACTAAACCATAGCGTCAAAATTTCTCGATACCCTTAAAAAATAGCCTTTTGGCGTGAACTTTCGTCCTTAAGGGCTACCCTGCTCCTAACGTCTGCCAGAGCCACCGTCCTCTGTCATGGTGAGTCTTCACCGATCTTTAGGGTGGGAGGTGGAGTTCGCCAAGGATGCCCATTGACCCCCTACCTATTCACCATTGTTGCAGAAGCCCTCTCGTAGTTGCGGAACTCGATCGTGGAGGGCGGGTGTCATAGAGGGGTTAAGGATGGTGGGACGGGTCAACAGATTGGAAGTCAATACGCCAATGACTCCTTCATTTTCTTACAGGCCGATGAAAGGAATTTATTGAACGTGAAGGAGCTTTTGGACACATTCTCTATTGCCTCAGGTTGTCTAATGAACTGGACGAAATGTTTTGCATTGTGGCCGTCAGTAGAGCCCATGCCCGCCATGTTGTCTCACTTTCCTTGGCGAGCGTAGCCGCAGGGCAGATGCTCTAGGCTCTTGGGCATCCCATTTGGCATCAACATTTGGCGGCAGGCATTTCGGAGGATATTTTGATAGACCTGCATCGGCACCTTAATTGGTGGAAAGGTGGAAAACTCTCCATGGCTGGCAGGATCACAGTAATGAAGTCGGTTTTATGCTCAACGCATATTTATATGGCGTCTATCATCCTTGCGTCAGAGAGCAAGATCCGGAAAATTTCCTCTATGATCCGTAACTTTGTATGGGGAGGTAATGAGAAAGGGGCGGTGGTTAAGATTGCATGGTGGAAATGTGTGCAGCCCAAAGCTGCGGGAGGCCTGGGCATTTTAGACCTCTCTCTCCATGGCAAGGTCCTGATTTCCAAGTTCATTTTTGCGGTCCTCGAGAATGAGCTGGACTCGCCTCGCATTATTCGTGGATATTAGGCCATATGTCAATGCCTCTCCCTTTCTGAAGGGGCTCCTACGAGCCTGGGAGCAAGTCCACCCATTATTTGTGATTGACGCTGCGAGTTGTATCCAGTTAGCATCATCACCATGGTGGATCCCTCTCGGCCCGGGTGCATCACCTTTGGTGTTGGCATCTTGATCCTCGGGTTCAGCGCAGGTGGACACAGCATGGGGTCTTGGCAGTGGAGGATTGGTATTTTGATGACAGCTGGCGCCCTGGCAGTTCTTTCGTCACAAGTTTCGACTTCAGGAATGAGATAGTGCTATCTGGCTCGAGTGGCAAATGCTCTGCTGCTGAACCCTCCTCAAGGGATGGGTCGAGTGGCCGTGTCATCCGAAGGTCGACCCCTCAAACTTTGTGAAGTCCTATCATGAGCTTCTGGCAATTCAGGATGAGCTGGCCCCCGCAGACGGCTGAGGTCTACAGGTATCAGGAGATGATTGGAGCAAATCAGCAAGAAGTTTGCATTCTAACCTGGTAAATTTGTTCTTTAAGGTATCTTGATCCAGGAGTTTTTGACAAAATATTTCTTTCTTGGCCGAAATCTAGCGACTTCAATTGTCCATTCCGGTGGAGCCTCAGATCTTCAGAGCATTCGAAGTTGGAGTAGGCCCTAACGTTGATCTACGGATCGGACCTTCCCGCCCAACTCCCCCTTCTCGACCACCTACGGGGGAAATGGTGGTCGACCGTATGAGGTAGCAAATCAGACGGACGTCGAGGGTTCAAAAACCCTACCACCACGCTCTTGGGTCATACGGGGTTTCAATGGTGAAACCCCCGGGAATCTGGAGATGGATGTGGAGCTCAATTTTGCCCCCAAGGCTCGTGTGCTATTGTGGCAGATAGTGCACCAATCTTTGAGAGTGAACACGTGGGTTCATAGGATAAAACCACTTATCAGCAACTTGTGTCCAATGTGCGGTGGCTGTGATGAGACCTTGGGACACTGCATATTCCTGTGTACAGAGATTCAGGCCGCATGGCATTGGGTCCAACACCTCTGTCATTCCTCTCTCCGTAGTCAAGAGGTTCTTTTAGGGATGTATCCTAGCAGATGGTCCCAGGTTAAGAGACTGGCCTTCCATCTGTGTAAGGTTTGGTTACTGTGGCTCATTTGGAAGCGTTGACGCATGAAGTTTCCAGGAATGAAGAGATGCAACCTGGTGCATTGGTCTCTTAATTGAGGTACAAATATACCTCTCCTTCCTAGCATCCCCTCAGAAAGAACAGTTCAAGGCGGCTATTTGGGAAAGGACCCTCCTTATTGTAGATAGTAACGGCATGTTCATTCCATGAGTCATAGCTGGGCTGTCGCTTGAGCGTGGTCGCTCGGGCATGTGTACCCCTGTATCACTCTTGTTGTACTTTATTTCTTACTAATTAATTAATTCGATCCTTCAAAAAAAAAAAAAACAACAACAACAACATTATAAATGATGAGAATTTTGCCTTGAGTCAACAATCATACAACTAAAGATTTTTAATTAAAATCAGACATTAGAAGGTAAACTTTAGACTAGCGCTTTTTCAATAGCTTCTGACTAGCATTCGCATCGATCCGAGACATCGGATCGCCATTCTAGAATGGGACGAGCATGCATGTCATGCATGCATGCGGGCGGCGCATACCCGTTTTGGGTTGGGAGTTCGCTATTTGGTAGCGTTTACGCATCCACGTCTCATCGGCGCTTCCTCTTCTCTCAGCAGTACCTTATTCTCTTTGAATTGTTTCCAGGCAGGGGAGGGGCTTCTTCCTGCCTGGTTTAGCCACTTTGGCGTATCTTTCTTGCTATCCTTTACCGGCCTTTGGCCTCGTCCTATGACCTTCGTCCTCGATCCTGGTTTGTAAGGAAGTTCTCTGGTAGTCGGGCGGTTTGTTGGTTTCTTGCGAGTCCCATTCTAGAATCGCATCGATCCGAGACATCGGATCGCCATTCTAGAATGGGACGAGCATGCATGTCATGCATGCATGCGGGCGGCGCATGCCCGTTTTGGGTTGGGAGTTCGCTATTTCAGGTGCGTTTCTGCATCCACGTCTCATCGGCGCTTCCTCTTCTCTCAGCAGTACCTTATTCTCTTTGAACCCACCCTTCCCCCCTTCTTTGTTTATTATATTTTGTACAAGTTCTGTTTATCATGTTTTTCCACCCGCTGGGTGATGCTTTTTTTCCACCTGCTGGGTGATGCTATTCTCTGGTATGTTTCTCGCTTGTTGTGTTGGTGATGTGCAGGTACAGGTTGGCGAGCGGCATCCGTTTCGACTTCTCCATGCGGGGGTTTTTGGGACCGATTCTATGCCTTACATTTGTCTAAGCCCCTTGCCGAAGGCTTATCACTAGGCTTTTTCCTTGAAAACCCGAAAGGGCGGGGTTTTTTAATCCCGGTGATAAGCTTTCGGCAGGTACACCAGCCACTCATCTATTAGCATTGTATTTGTTTTGGGGTCCAAATGATATAATTGGATTTTCCCTTTATTTTTCGTGGGTAGTTCGCATGTGTGCGGCTACCCACTGTCCACCATTGTAGAAAATCTGCTGAGATGAATGAGAAGCCTATCTAGCGGTTTGTTGGTTTCTTGCGAGTCCCATTCTAGCATTTTCCCAACACTTTCTGACTATATTCTCCAAGGGCCCACATAGGGAATACAGTCTTATATGATGCATAAGATATCGTGCAAACTCTAAAAAAGATACGGTAAGCTTTACAGAAAAAAAAATTGGCTTTAGTTCACATTGGACTACTACGTTTATGGCATAAACTTGATATACCTCTTGAGGGTAGTCACCATTGTCAAATTGTGCATTGATCAGAAGTCTAGCAGCCTTGTGAAGTGGAATCAGATCCCTTTCAGCCTACAGACACATAAACAACACTATCATCATCTAATGTTATGGTTATATTTTGAGGAGGAAGTGGACCCCCCAGAAAAAAGGCAGTGAAGTGCCTTTGTGTTTTTTTCATATGTAGTAATGGTGCCCAGCGTTGCTGGGCTATAAGGCAGTTATTGGGTTCAACATTGTAGGATTCATGAAGCATTAATGGTATGCAATTTGAGCTTCAATTTTTGTATAGTACTTCGACTCATTGTTCAAGTTTCGGGGTCCCAGATATCCTCATGGATGTTGCCAATGTGGCATGACGTAAAAATACCATCTATCGATCTATCTATCTACCTACATCATGGAGATCTTGATGCAATTTCAACACTGTTGACATACCTGGAATTATCTTGCCTTTACATTAGATCAAATAATGTAGGTCAATTTTGTCACTTGTAGCTATTTCTTCCTCCTTTGTTTGCTGAGCGCGTTATTGAAAAATGGCAAAGGTTAAATTAGTTGTATGTTTATTAGAGAGCTATGTGAACGAAACTTGCAAATTTATTAATGAGTTTCGTATTGCTCATTTGGATTAGCAGGAGAACGAAGATGCTACTATTGTTATTTGATTAGCATTCTTTATGTAATATTTTGCAAATAGATTGCATTATAAGATAAGATAAGATAAGATAAGATAAGATAAGATACGATAAGATAAAGAAAGGTATTGAAAGACATTATGGAAATGGACTTGTAGTGAAGTAGCATTAGTGGGATTGCATTATAATGTGATAGCTTTATTTGAGATGCATAGGTAAGAAATTTGGAGCGTGCAGATAATGATTCACATCATTTGGCTATAGGTGCCATTATAATTGTAGCAACATGTGTATTGGTGAAAGGTTATTTGCATAAAACATAACAATTTCTTGTTTATGTTTTCTTGTTTATGTTCATCAGCTCTCATCCATGTCTAAAAGAAGAAGAAAGGATCTTAGGATGCTTGACATATGCAATATACAATAATGAGTAAACGAAATTTGTAAAATGTAGGAACACATGTTGAGTGCCATAAAGCACACCCTCTTCTTGTCCAACACAAATTTCGCCATAGTTGGTTGGCAGGAAGTACCTACATAGAAGGATCATTTTAGAAAACCATGAAATCTAGTTGGTTGGCAGGAAGTACCTACATAGAAAGATCATTTTAGAAAACCATGAAATCTGTTAGATGTTAAGATAGGCCGAAGGTGCTTGTATGAAGATGCAAATCACGATCCTTCGAAGGATTGATGAATATATAACCTTTATTGTTCTTAGCTCTTTGATATGCTGTGGGCAAAACACAATCAGGAACAAACGCTATTTGCAATAATGAGCAAGATAGCACAAATATATTCAATAACCTTCAATACCAGTGACTTATCCTAGATTCACTTAATTTACCAATGTGTTTTTTTCTAATTAGAGGCCATGTCTCAACAATAAAAAATATTTCATTTTGCAGTCTACATGAATTCGGAATAGAAGTATGATTTCATTCTGCCCTTTCAAGATATTAAATTGGTGGTTTCTTAAAAATGATTCTGTTTAAGTAAACGTAAAAAGAGAATAGATATAATTTCCTAGCCTCACTTTCTTCATATGCAATAAGTTGTGCTAGGTAACACAAAGCCAAGCCCCAATTATATAGGAGATGTGCATTTTGCTTATCAACTGATAATGCCATTCTAAATTTTCAACTTGCACCTATTGAGAGCTCTTCACAGGCTTCCTAAAATGCTTCCATGAGAGCAATCCTCTCCACATCTCTAATTTACCATTGCTCATTTATCTCCTTGATTGAATCACTATCAGGTGTAGAATTTGCGTTCGATCGAGTCCTATCTGCCACAATAAGTGCAACCATCAAAATGCTAAAGCCTGCTTCATAACATAGAGAATCCCATCGATCCGAGACATCGGATCGCATTTTAGAATGGGACGAGCATGCATGTTTTGCATGCATGCAGGCGGCGCATGCCCATTCTGGTTGGGAGTTCGCTATTTTAGGTGCGTTTCTGCATCAACATCTCATCGGCGCTTCCTCTTCTCTCAGCAGTACCTTATTCTCTTTGAATTGTTTCCCAGGCAGGGGAGGGGCTTCTTCCTGCTTGGTTTGGCCAATTTGGCGTTTCTTTCTTGCTGTCCTTTTCCGGCCTTTAGCCTTCGTCCTGTGACCTTCGTCCTCGATCCTAGTTTGTAAGGAAGTCCTTTGGTATTCGGGCGGTTTGTTGGTTTCATGCGAGTCCCATTCTAGAATCCCATCGATCCGAGACATCGGATCGCCATTCTAGAATGGGACGAGCATGCATGTTTTGCATGCATGCGGGCGGCGCATGCCCATTCTGGTTGGGAGTTCGCTATTTTAGGCGCGTTTCTGCATCAACATCTCATCGGCGCTTCCTCTTCTCTCAGCAGTACCTTATTCTCTTTGAACCCACCCTCCCCCCCTTCTTTGTTATTGTATTTTTATCGCGTGGCACGCGCATAATCAGCCCCTCCACTCTGGGAGGTTTGTTTTGTCTTGTTGTTTTGTTGGTGATGTGCAGGTACAGGTTAGCGAGCGGCATCTGTTTCGACTTTTCCATTCGTGGGTTTTGGGAGCGATTTTTATGCCTTACGTTTGTCCAAGCCCCTTGCCGAAGGCTTATCACTAGGGTTTTTCCTCGAAAACCCGAAAGGGCGGGGTTTTTTAATCCCGGTGATAAGCTTTCGGCAGGTACACTAGCCCAGTCTCTATTAGCATTGTATTTTGTTGGGGTCCAAATGGTATAATTGGATTTTCCCTTTATTTTTTATGGGTAGTTCGCATGTGTGCGGCTACCCACTATCCACCATTGTAGAAAATCTGCTGAGATGAATGAGAAGCAAGTATAAGGCGGTTTGTTGGTTTCATGCGAGTCCCATTCTAGAATATATGTTATCAGGGGTTTTATCTCCTCAGACCAAAGCCCCAAAGAACAATAGCCTAAAGAAAAAAAACCACCATGTAACATCAAGCTGAAATATGCTCAATAAAATGCAGATCAAACACACTTGAAGTTGGGTAGAAAGAATCTACGAAAGGTTTTTGGCAAAAAAAACTGCCATAAAGGATCTCTACAAGAAAATATGTAGAATTTAATAAGACCATGCTATCCAGAGGCATTTGCTTGTAAATATACCTTGCTAAGAGTTTGTTGAGCGAATGTTGAGAACCAGCCTTGAAGATACCTTGACTATACTCATCCAATAATAAACAGAAAAGATTAAATTGTAACATGTTATAGATATCAGCAAGCACTACAGATCTCCAAGGCCTGAACAATATGCATCTGCCACCTGATGTATGCCATAAGGTTGACTTTCAGGCTTTTTTTTTATGTTATACCTGCATAGCTTCGTCATCATGTCTGAGCGGTTGAAAGAGTCGGTCTTGAAAACCGAAGTATTTAGAATACCGAGGGTTCGAATCCCTCTCCATCCATGCACCCAAGACAACTTACTCTTTCTTTTTCCTCCATAGTGTCTACAGATCATGCATGGCCCCCACGCACGACCTCCCAGCAATTCGAAGATAGATGCATGCCATGTGGCACCCACCCTTTCCTCTGAACCATAAACCATGAATTTACCATGAAGGGGTTTTGCAGCAAAACCATATGCAGGTTTATCTACACTTGAATTTATTAAGTATATGCCAGGGCCGTGGGTCTCTAATTTTGTATCCTGTGGTAGTTTGATCCCAAAGCTAATCTCTAGTGCATGACAGTCCTTTGCCATTTCTCTAGTGCTCTCATCGAATAAAACCCTAATCCTGGAGAGAGTCCTTTGCAATTTCATGGTTGTATTGCTCAGGACCTGGAAGAAAAAACATACCAGGCAAATCCGCTTTGAAGACATGGAGTTTCTACCCAATCAATCAAGTATTAGAAATAGCCGACATCTCGGCCATCGACAAGTTTAAAGCTCTATACTCTCTCACTATCTCCTGGCCGAAACACCTCCAGGCCGATCCTAGGGCAAATCCCAGCATTTCTTTTTTTTTTTAAGGTTATATGTGAGGATCACACGACGCGCAGCAAGCATTGTGCTTTTTTTTTGCACATACTAGTTTTCGCGTCGTGTGATCCGACCCTAACCCTAACCCTAAAATGTACGGACAAATCTCCCCACAATGGTTGTGTCCCCTTTCATAATCGACAATGGCTACTTGAGTTCAGAAGTGACTGCGCCTTACCGCTCTTAAACATCTTCTTGCATTCGTCGTCTGCTTCGCCATGGATTGTTATGTGAAGTTCCTGGAATGGTATACATCTGCCCCACATGACAACGAGGAAGTTGCACCGACTGCGATTTATCCGTTCTATTGTAAAGAGTTGGACATCATGGGAAACAGTAGCGATCTTGGATGCTATCGCGAGGTTGCTTTAGCTTTCAGCCGGACCGCTTGGGCTCATCGGACGTCCTTTGCAGATGTTCCTAGGTCGTGGATTCCAAAACCAGCTCTAGAGGAAGCGGCTTCCCATTTGCAAGCAGCGAAGACGTTTTTCAAGAATGCTGCGCAGCGGGCTCCTCCTGGCTGCGTCCTTGTACTTAAGAAGGTAACTTATATCTCTTTGCCGTTTGCATTCGCTAGTTATTGCATTCTGCTCGGCCAAACCGAAGATACACTGGAAACAATGAAATCTTTAAGCCAAGGGGGGTTAGTTATGTGTGATGATGCTGACTATGACGTAGAAATGGAGATAGATCTACAAGAAGAAGAGCAAGAATATAGGAGTTTTGGCATCGACGCACTGGCCTTGGGTGAACCAGAGGAGGAAGATGATTCTGAAGGTGATGAGGATGAGGATGAGGATGAGTTGTCTGACATAACGCCAATTTTAGTGGAAGGCAAAGAATACTTATTGCTAAGTGATATACTGAGGAACCCGTCTTTGTTACGAATGTGTGCTAGGGAAGACGAGCTTATCAGTACCTTGGCCGAATGGGTAAACCTAGGCTTAGATTTTGTAGAGGACTTGGACAAAGAGATATTTCAAGTGTCTTCTTATACCGGCAATGCTATAAAGCTTAAAGAAGCCTATCAGAGGCTGGAGTCTCGATATGCTTAAGAGGAGGCGAATCTGCCAACGGAAGAAGAATTCCAGCGTCTCCGTGCTGCCAACAGGATCTACAGGTTTGGCAGGCCCTTCAGTCAATCGCGGCAGCATAAGCCTCATGGATGAGGAGAAATGCGAAGAAGATAACCTTGAGGGGTCTTATTTGTGGGAAGTAGATGATTTTTCTTGCCGACATGCACGCGGGGGACAGGAAAGATTGAAGGACTCGACATTGTTACGATATATCTCAAAATTCGTTAATGGGGAGATAATCGTCTTCAGCAGAACTTTTAGTCCAAAAGGTGCAGAGTTTGTCTATTACATCCGTGCATTATGCATGTTCGGGAACCATTCCCAATTGGCAGCAAACACTGAAAGGGTGATAGCAATTCGGCGGGATGTTGTGTTACAATATTTTGACGACCAAGCAGGTCTTCGAGCGAGCAATATGTTAAATTTTTTAGCTGCTGGCTTGCATCACCTTGGAAGCTGGAGTCGATAACATGGGAGTCATTGCCTTGTTGGATCAGTGCGGCAGGGGATTGAAAGAGCATGAAATTGACGACAAAGCTTGAAAAATTGGAGGTTATATATTTTCGAACTTGTATCAGTAAAATTACTTATGTATAGATTGTATCACCGAAATTATTAATAAAAATTATTTTATTTGTATTTATTCACACCACGCGAAATACATCAGTCTGATTTTTTGACGAACACGAGCTTTCGCGTCGTGTGATATTTCTCTTGAAGAAATGAATTTTATTGGAAAAAAACAATTAATTTATTTATTCCTCACACGACGCGAGAAGCAACGCTCCATTTTCCTGGCCGACGGCATCCTTCGCGTCGTGTGACTCAAGCTACTACGAAATCTATCTTATAAATAGAAGACCTTATATCTTGCCTTCGACCTCCGATCCTCTTCCGCCTTCCGCCTTCTGCTCATCTTCCACTTCCGCCTTCTGCATTCTCATCGCTCCGATGGCATCTCCATCTTCCTCTAGCAAGCCATCACGCCAAGATAGCACTTCCCCGCGCCAAGAGCTCCCCGTGGACATCACCCTTGCAGTGGTGATGAAGAGATTCAAAGAGATCCACGATGAGAACAGTCGTCTTGTTGCCGAAAATATTGATGCGGTCGACAGATTAGTCTTCACGAGGGCGCTCCTGCATGAGCGAGACATTGAGCTCACCGAAACATTCGCCATGTACCAAGAGGCGACTAGCCGCAGGGCCGAGGCAGTTGAAACTGCCCACAATATTTCGCAGGCCTTAAAAGATATGGAGAAGAAGCTCCGAGCTGCGGAGGATGAGAACGCAGCTTTAAGGCTTCAGCTAGAGGATCATGAAGATCAGCTAGAGGATCATGAAGATCCCTAGCCGTTCTATGTATTTTTTGCTTCAATGAAAAAGTTTTTGTTGATATATCTAACCTATAGAGGGCTGCCTAACACCGATAATTGGGGCCATCTGGGCCTTCTAAACTGCCACGTGGCACAATGGACGGCTATGGGTCGTTAGCCTTCATTTTTTCCTCTTCGATTGGTCTTTGCAGTTGCTCGCGATTCCGGAGCCTTCAGCGCATTTCTTTTTGACCCATTCTGTTTTGTGCACGACGGATGTGCTAGACCGTCATGGCGGCGGCGGATGTGCTAGACCGTCATGGCGGATGCTCTATAATGGATAAATCTTTTTGGCAAGTAAATCAGAATTCTCTATTGGTATAACAGTGTGGATGCTGGAATCCGGATGTCTGGGTTTTGTTGCCGGATCTGGTTGTCCTTTCCGTCTAACCCTTTTGGTGTTGCAAGGATTTGATCGGCCTGTGGTATCTCTCTGATATGGTCTGCTAGCGGGGCATTGAATGGGTTCTATTTTTGTGGCCCTATCTCATTTATCTGGTAGGTCATGGTTGGCATAATGATCGACCTCCGATGCCTTGCTATGGTCGTTCAGGTGGATCTTACCAGAGTAGGGCATGGTAGGCATGCCGAGGAAGGGCGCCGGAACTCTTGGCCAGAAGCAGAACCCACCATTTTTTTGCATTATCTTTAAGGCCACGCGTTTTAATTCTGCATCTGCTAATAAGCTTTCCAGGATATGGGACTCTTCAATCCGGCATTCATTAGCCTAAACCCATTTTTCCTCTTACCGGAGTTGAAGCCGGCCTTTAGGGTTTATCCGAATTTTTGTTGGGTCCTTATTACTTGCATTTTTGCCTTGAAATTTCTGTGTGCTGCTCCTCGATCCACCAAATCTCTCGCCATCGCCCTTTCTTAGGGGCTCACCTTTCACGGGATACGCTGCCATGTTGTGAATCTAAGTATGGCAAATCTTGTCAAGTGCCTTTTGCTTCAAATGTGTTGTTTTGTTGGATATAGATTCTCCTTGCCTTGAGCACAACACTAATCCCTCATAGCCATCCCGGCTGCATGCTGTTGGATTCTTGCCTTCGATCAAGGCACCCAAATTTGGGCTGCTTGCGTGTAGCAGCAACCTCTAGCACAGATTAATCTTATTTGTAAGGCTTAGCGTAGATTGTATAAAATTGGACGGATGATATCATTGGGTTTGTTATCTTTCACTCCACAAGCCCTGAATTGCCTACATCTTTTAATGGTTTGGGCAGATCCATACTGAAGGGCTGTTCATTTGCTATAATTCCTTTTTTTATGAGACAAGACTTGTACATCCCGGACATTTTTTGGCCTTTAATTACGTATAAAGAATGCCAAGTTTGGACTATGCTTAGCCTTCTGTTGGATGGCTGCAAAATTATTACTCTTGGGACTATGGTCCTTCCTAATGTAATACCCAAAGATTGAGTTATGTCGAAATGCAACGGCCCGCACAAAGTAGAAACATGAAGACAAATCAATTATGGAGGTAATGCCCATACGCTTCCCATGGGACAATGTTTTTCTTTACCCGAGATGGTTGCTTGAGAGCTAGATTTTGTGAAGCACATTGAAAATACTTTTCCTTATGCATTTGCAACCGATAGAGAGGCGGTTTCAACAATTCGGAGGGAGTTGCAACAATTTGTTGTATGCATTGAGCATGCGAATGGGGGTGATGGAGTTGTAAGCACCAATCAAGCACCAATCTCCTCGCTATGTGTATCAACTTTAACATTTTATTGGCACTTTTGCATGTGCAAAGTGAGGGTATTTATAAGGGTCACTTATGAAGATATGGGAGGAGGAAGCCTCTATGGAATTATATAGAGGCCTATCATCAAGTTTAGTTGGAGTAGTTCCATATGTCGCTACCAATTCCTTTGCATACTAGAGATCTTGAGGAAGGCATACGAACATCTGACTAAGGAAGAGCAAATAGGAAATTTGGCGACCCTATTCATCGGCTCAGCGTCAGGTGCTATAGTTAGTGCCACCACCTTTCCATTGGAAGTAGCAAGAAAACGAATGCAAGTTGGGGCTCTGAATGGCAGGCAGGTCTATAATAATGTTTTTCATGTCCGCACTTCTATACTAGAGAAGGAAGGACTAGCTGGCCTTTACATAGGACTTGGAGCAAACTGCATGAAGCTAATGCCAGCAGCTGGGATTTCTTTTATGTGTTATGAAGCTTGCAAAGCAGTGTTCATCAAGGAAGAAAGCCAATGAAGACAGGTGAGCAATTCCACCAGAATGTCTTAAGAGCAACGTTCTCTGATGATGGGTATATGAACAATATTTGTCCAGATGAAGCTGATCGGTACCTCTGATTCATACGCCAACAAGCTGTTGCAAAAATAAAATGTCTTAAAACTATTATGAGTGCATTGTAAGATGATTCATTTGTTTAACTAAGCATAGGTTCTTCCATATCGCTATTTAATTGACGAGAACATGAGTTACATGTTCATGATTCCTTATGGCAATCCGAAGTTCAAGAAAATTCTAAACTCCCTGCATGCTATTACAGATTTGATTGGCTTTTTTTATATTAGCAACCAAAAGTTTGAATTGCATACTTTTGTGGTGTTTGAATCCTATGTTTTTATTCTTATAAAGAAAATAATTTCAAATTTCTTGCTGCGATCATTGCCGTGGCAGATTTTGAATGGTGAAAATTATAATATAGGGGTGTTGGAGCTTATCATGGTGAGCATGGAGTCGAGAGGATTGAACTTATATGGCCGATTGGAACAAATATCAAAGTATACAATTCATCTATTTTTATTATTTAAAATCTAAATGCAAACTATCGTTTTATTGCCATTTTAAACTTGAAACTGATGAAGCCCATGACACGGTCTGAATTATTTAGAGGTCTAAATTGTCTAGATAGAACTTTCCATGTTGTAGGCAAGGATGATACATGCATGTCTAAGGGTTTCAAAGGTTTGCATGAACATGCCTAGTCGAGACTTAACATTCAAATCGTTTAACCCCGACTCCACAAGTAGCTTTGATCTTGCATACAACTATTTAGAGATAATGATGCCATTTATCACTATCGTCTTGCAAATGATATCAACATGGCTAGCTGCCAACATGGTACGTGCTTAGAAGGCATTAGGCACTTATTTGACAAGCTTTGCTTAGCACCTATTAGGCATCTATTTGCTAGGCTTTTCCTTTTTGATTAATACCAAATCTAATTAATGTCTAATAGGTCTATTGTATGTTTTTTTTTACATGCTTCATTGGGCACCTATTTGCTAGGCTTTTTGTTTTTTTTTTTTTAATTAATTAATGTCTAATGGATCCATTGTATGTTTTTTTACGTGCTTTTTATAGGCATTAACTAGTTAATAGAGGGCGCTGAAACATTGGCTCAAAAAAGGTAAAAAAATTAAAAACAACAAATTTGCAAAAACACTCTAGAAGCACCACCCTAACTACACTATAGAAACAGTATAATTCGTAAATAAAAAGTTCCCACAAATTGTAGCTTTTCTTAGGTATTCTAGAATGTCTTCGAAGTTGATTAATATGCATGAATTGATCTTTTTTGGGGATTAATATTACCAACTTTGCAAGAATAACTAACTTACCAAATACTGTTTAAAGTGTCTTTTAAACTTACATCATGAGAATAGCGTAGCTCTAACATAAAAAAACCCCACTACTCACCTTCCCTGCTGATAATTAGACCTATCTTGACCGTCCAAATGTAAGAGCTAAAATTCAACACTTGAAATTCAATCAAACACCACATCATTAGATCTTAGTCATCTAAAGCTTTTAGAGCATTCTAGTCTAATTTCTAGAAAGTTTCTTAGAAATAGTAACTTTTTTGCTGAAATCCAAGGGAATCTAATGGAATGTCATAAAATCTAAAGGATTATTCTAGAAAGTTATAGAGCCAGAGTCAACTAGCATGGATAAGCACCTCAATCTAAAATAGAAATTGTTAAGAATAGTAGATATTGAAAAGTCCATAATAAAAATAGTAATTTTTGGGTGGAATCTAATAGAATATAAGGCAATCCTCATAAAATCCGAGGGATGCTTATAAACCCTAGGGGAATCTTAGGGAATCTCATAAAATCTAATGGAATGTAACGTACTCTTAGAGAATCTAAGGGTACCTTCATTGAATCTAAGGGAATTTAAGAGAATTTTCATAGAATCTAAGGGAATCTCACAAAACCTAAGAGAACCTAATGGATCTCGTAGAATTTAAGAGAATTTAAGTTTTAGGATGAAATTTGACTAGTTAACAAGGATAAATAAGCATCTCAACCTAAGATAAAAGTTGCTAAGAATAGTAATTTTGAAAAGTCCCTAAGAATAGTAATTTTTGGCTAGAGTCTAAGGAAATGTCATAAAATCTAAGGAAATCTAAGGGAGAATCTTCATGAACTCTTAGAAAACTGCAATATGCACAAACCAGAACATGCACCGTAGGATCGATTAAAAAACTTGTATATATATATTATTGTTTTCGATCTCTTGTTCAAATGTATGTTTTGTTTTATTAAAAGATCACACGACACGAAATGTAATGCTTGGAATTAGGTAGCAATCAATGGATTTCGCGTCGTATGATCTCCATAATGTACACCTCGTTGTATGTACAAATTCCTGATTTATTAATAGAAAACTATCTGTAACACAAACATCTAGCTAGATTATCTTCTCATTATGATTATGTTATATGGATATGTGATGTTGGTTGATCATGTTTGCTCCTCTTGTATTGGGAAGGGGGGTAGAGACCTAGTAGCCATTACTTAGTAATGCTTCTAGTTAGACCCTTTAGTTCCTATTATTATTGCGGCCTGTGCATAGGAACCCACCGGGCTATGGGAGCTATGGTATGACTCAGCACTACATAACGGGGCTAGATGCGAGATGGAGGGAGGGTCCTGTGACGTTCCAGCATAATATACGCCCCGAATACGTATATTATATTGCCACGTCACCCGTACATGTCACAGATAACCATGAGGATCTTACATGGCGAGATAGTATGGAAGCAATATTATGGGGAAGTCATTCTCAGCATCAACAAAATGCAAATGCAAACACGAATCATCACCAGTAGATTGATTTTGATTGATAATTCTTTAAGCTTGGCTGATGTAACAGAGCCGTTATATGAATGGTTAGAATTCTTTGGGATGTATGGAAGACCATCCCATTATATCACCATTGTCAAGAACGCACTGGTAAGACAAAGGTACAGAAACCGTTCAAATCCTACTTCTGCAGGGGAAGATGAGCATCTGTTGAATCAAGTGCAGAATGTACTTGGTGGCCGTAATAGGTTGCACCTAGGGGGCAAGAGTTGCACCTAGGGGGGCAACTTCGAATATTCTGCATGTTAAATAAACATACACAATTATAAACCCCATGGACCCCATTGCCAAATGGCTAAACCCCATTTGCCAATGTTTAACCTAACCCTAAGGGTTTCTATATAAGGGCTTCCCCTTAAACCCTAAACCCTTTTCTTCTCTTTGCATTTTAGGGTTTTCATAGAGCTCCTTTCCCTTTTCGCATTTAGGGTTCTCTTGAGCCATTCCGGCCAAGCTAAGAACCAAATTCACATTGTCAAGCTCTGTAAAGCCGCCTTTGCATAACAGATCGTTGAGCAGCAGCCATCTTCAGCAAGATCAGGGACATCATGGATGCATTCCGAGGATCTGGAGCAGGTCAAGGACCAGGTAATCAGTCATTCTGTTGTGTAAAGCCGCCTTTGGGCTAGGCAGTAAGGTAGTTTAGCATATTCATTCAGTCATAGAGGCCTTGTAGATCCCAAGATCATAAGCCCTAACTAAGGAACCTAACTCTGGATGTTTAGGTAGATAGATTAGATGATGTTCTTCATTTCAGTTCTGTGATGATGTTGGTATTTCACTCTATGACCTCCATGTATTGGGAAGGGGGGTAGAGGCCTAAAGCCTGTATAGCAGATGATTCTAGGCAACCTACTAGTTCCCAATTACTTGCGGCTTTGTGCAGGCACGTGAGCCCACAGGGTTGTGGGTTGAGGGGCTAGGACCCGGCAGAACAATGGGGTACTTGTCCCAACACAGAACGACCCCTCTGGTGTGTAAAGCCTACCGGGGATCCCTGTGGACTAAGCTTGCCACTGCATGTGGGCAAGGCATGAGCTCGACACCCATGGAGTGATGCGTCACTCTCCATTGGGTTCAGGTCGAATAAGGGCAGTGGCCCTCTAGTCACCTGTGTTGGACATGGAAGTCCCTGGAGGAGAGGTGACTCTCTTCCTGCCTCATCAGGGCTGGGGAGATGCAACCCAGTAGTAGCCCTTTTGGCTATGCACCTGGCAGGCTACGGTCCGGTCCCAACACTTTTCAACCCAATCTGCAAAGTGTGCACAGGAGGGGCGGATGGAGTGGACTACCAATCCATGTGCCATGAATTCTGTCTGCTATGACTTCTGGAGGCCCAAGCCGTCAGTCATACCCTTGAGTCTGAGCCCTGGGTAGGATTTCCTTCTGCTGTTGTTGTTCATGTTGATGTTGTTATATTGATGAGGATATGATGTTTCCCCGGGATGTTTCACCCTTCGAGGTGATTGTATTGTTATATTGTGTTATGTGCTCATGTTTATTCACGCTTCCGCAGATAGGTCGACCCGATGGGAGACGGGTGAATGACACATCCACTCTTCCATTGCTGGCTCATTCCACTGGGAGTGGAGTCAGGTGGATGGCCTCTGCCAGTTGGCTGTCAGGGGGAATGCTCCGTCTTCGAATACGATGTGTGCATCGTATAAGAAGCAAGGGACGTCACAGTGGTATCAAAGCATGATCTTGGTAGACCAAGATCGAGCACTGACCATTTTTCCCAGAGGACTAATAGTAGACTCAAGTCTTGGGAAATAGCCACCCAAGCAGGAACCTCGAAAATTGGAAAAAAATTTCTAATTTCTAGTGTAGTAAATAGGTTAATCTAAGTTAGTAATAAGTTTTAGCAAAAACCCAACCTAAATTGTCCAAAAAGAGGTGACCCCTCACAGAGTGCGCCCAGACCAATTTTGACCATGCTCAGAATTGCTCCCCATGCACTGTGTGAGTGGTGGACCCATGGACCTAGTTAGATGCATAATTTAGCTAATCTAACAGTGTAGTTCAGCTTATTATTTAGATTCTAGCTAGTTTTGCATGTTAAAACACTAAGAAACCCCTTGTAAATTGAAAATTAGACCCAAATAGAGGTGACCCCTCACAGAGTGCGCCCAGACCAATTCTGCCTATACTCAGAACTGCTCCTCGCGCACTGTGTGAGTGGTGGATGCTTTTTGGCTAAATAAACCTAATGTATTCCTCATATCTACACTAAATACCTTCTAGATTGGCCTAATATGGAAATGCAGGTCCAAACCCTAAATTAACCCTACCTATAAATAGAAAATTAGGGTTCCTCATTTGTCCTCAGTGCCTCCAGCAAACAGCTCGTCCCCGAAGACGATTTTTAGGCGCCCGAGCTCAGATTGCTTCAAACCAAGACATGGCCCGCACCAAACAAACAGCTCGGATTGTAGTGCCCTCTGATCATGTGAGCGCCCAAGAGCGGGCAGCTCAACAGAAGGCCCGTCAGGCTCAGGAGCGAGCCAGGCGGGGACAGGAGGAACAGGAGGGCTAAAAATGAGACACACAAATAAAATCTTGCTTTTCCACTACATGGTAGTCATAAAATATGACACCATCAAAATACTAGTGGAAAACCATGAAAAAATAAGACACGTCTTATTTTTAGTTATATTTCAAATAAGACTAGGTGTCTTATTTTATGGCGGGGGAAATCCCCCGGAATAAAATAAGACTCCATTAACAATCCAAACCTATCCCGAACCTAAATAAGACATGTCTTATTTTTATAGTGGAAAAGTGAAATTTTTTTAAGACAATAGGTGGCCAAACATCATTTGATAAAATATGTGACTTTTAGAAATAAGACTACCGTGGAAAAAGGGCCTAAGACACCTAGTCTTATTTGAAATATAACTAAAAAATAGGACGTGTCTTATTTTTTCATGGTTTTCCACTAGCATTTTAGTGGTGTCATATTTTTTTTTTTTTTTGAAGGAAAGAAGATATTTTATTCATCAGATGGAAGTATTACAGCATATAGATCCCTCATGGATCAAATAGAAAATTAAGCTTATAAGATCCCACACGGATCAAATATCCTATCTGAATCTTTGATACTCAGAGGCCTCTCTCAACCTCTTCTTCAGTCTAACTAGTACTACAGGGAAATCACCATCTTCCCAGCTAGAAAGAGTACTAGAGGAGACAAGTACCAACTTTCCAAAAATTCAAATAATCCCTGAATGCGTATAGAAAAGCCTCCTGCAAGAATAGAGGTGAATAGAAAAAGAACTGCAGAAACATGAACATTCTGCCACAATGTTCAAAAGGAGCTACCTGCTTCCAAAATCTAATCAAGAATACAGTTAAGCAACCAGTGATTCTGAAGCCAAAAGTGTGAGACCAAAAAGGATGCTGCATTGTCGGGGACCTGTAGCAATCAGCCTGATGCTGGCCAGACACAAAGCCCAGCCGCCAAACTTCTCCCAAAAAGCCTGGTTCAAGATGTAAAAGCGTCTTCTTGCCCAGATAATCCCTAGCTCGGCAATCTAAATCAGTCTCACATATTGCTGCCATGTCTGTAGAAATGAAAAGATTTCCTGCTGTTTTTCCAAGAATCAATCTCTATACCTTTCTGCTAGCAAGAAAGAGCAGGAGAAGAGGGAAAATCCATCCGCTGGAAAGATCTGAGAATTTAAGATTGTGATGCTAAATTCAAGAACTGTTTTTCCTACCAAGATTGCAAAGATTCTACTCCACCTTATAAGCCATTTGCCCTTTCGGTGTGTTTCTGCATAAAAGACGGCTGCCTCTAAGCAGAAAACAGAATGCTTCAAAAGAAGCATGGAGTTGAATGACTACGTTAGTGGCTTGGCAGCAAATCCAGGAAGAACCGCCACAAAAAGCTCCAAAATAAAACACCAACAGAAGAAATCAAGAACTCACTGGCAGAGGCAAAACCCTTGCTAGCCCCAACACGAATTGATAGATCTAATTTGCAGCAGCAGTGCCGGACTGAGAAAGAGGGGCGGTCCCCCTCTCACGGCCGCCCTAGCCACTGATAGAGGCGCCAAGAAACCACCGACATTTTCGTTTCTCACTCCTTGGTGTCATATTTTATGACTACCATGCAGTGGAAAATCAAGATTCAATTTGTGTGTCTTATTTTTAGCCTTGGAGTCACAAATGGTGTCATATATGATATATGGCAGTCCTATTTTGCGACTACTGTGGAAAAAGGGCCTTAGTTACCACATATTGTAAGGTGGAAAATTTACTAACCTTTTACTCTCCTTTTTATTTTTCCTTTTAGGAGTATAGACTGTTCTTCATTGTTATAAGCAAAGCTGCCATATGTCATAGCTCAGCCCTATTTGATCAACTGAACATTAGCAATCTAGCAAAGTGAAATATCATGTTGCACAATCATGGAGTGCAACCATTCACAACCTTTTATATATATTTATCTGATCTATATATGTTCTTATGTTTCGCGCTTATCCGGCCGTCCGTTCGAGATCCGACGGCTCACGTGGGTTTGGGACGTATCCTACGGCCCAGATGGCCTGGGAGTTTACATATAATATGTGTACCGCGGTCCTACGGTCCAGATTGATTTGATCCTGACCGTCGGTCCGAGCTCCGACGGCTCACATGGCTTGGGGACACATCCTACGGTCCACGTGGCTTTGGGAATTATATGTAATAGATCCTACGGCTCATATTGCTTTTACATGGTGAGATCTTAATCGTTGATTGAGTCTAAGATCCTAAGGCTCATATTGAATGCTCGTTCCTTAAGGAAAGGCTTTTAAAATTTTTTATGTTATTGGGGGGATTCGAACCCTGGTCCTCAACCCCCGAAGCCCCCCACTCTAACCACTAGACCAAGCATTAATTCTATAAATATTTTATGTTTCAAATATACTTAAGGGGAATGTTCTAATTAAGATAAAGTAGACTATAATATTCTAGGATGTTTTGAAAGTTTCAAAATGTTCCAGAAAGTTCTAAAATGTTCTAGAAATTTCTAGAATGTAAGGAAGGAAGGAAGGAAGTTACTTTTATCGTCCACGGAGACCAATCGGTCTATGGGACCCAATACAAAAACGCAGCAAGCGGATTACTTGGGATTAAAACCCTCACCGAAGGGTTTTCGAGGAAAAACCGTGGGCAATCGAATCACCGACAAACCGTAATGCTAATCATATAAAATGCGAAACATCCCAATATATACGATCATGCACCCCCCCGTAGTGCCTAGTGTGGACAGCCAAAGGGGGGCAAAGGTGACCTCGCAGTCCGAGTACCTCACGGATGTATGACCCGGGAACGCATCTTGACGGTGTGTTCATCAGCAAATGCAAGGGCACGTCCAGCCGTACTAAGGGAGCGTATCTGGCCCGAATCTGACTGAACGCTGGGCAACTCTGGAAAGTGTGAGACTCATCCTCAACGGCACCCGTTTGGCAAAGACCGACAGAGCTCGTCCCCGGGGCTCCCCAATCCACCCGCCCGCCTCGATCGCGAAGATGGTGGGCACCAATGCGAATGGAGGCAATGAGCTGCGCTTTTCTAGGGGGCACCGGGAGCGAGGTAGAGCTGTGGGCCCCGGGCTAACACGGGGTTGATGTGCTCCTTGTAATGGGCCATTTTGACCTGCTCTAGAGCAATGGGGTCCCAGAGCTTGCCAAGGAAACAAGCATCTAGGTACTCCCGTGGTATCCACGATCGTCACTGCGCCCGGTATGCGCATCTGTGCTCTGCCGCGTTCCATCGGGCGAACCACCGATCTCTTACCCCTCCAACAGGCCCTAAGCGCTGCCGGACTCATGCCCACAGTGTAAGCCAGTCGGGGCCGAGCATCACCCATAGTAACCACTTTTACGAAAATAGGCGATGTGTCTATCAAAGGCTTTTTTTGAAGCGGCAAGAATCCATTTCTGCAGCCCGAAATCGATAGGGGACTGAAGGTTTCACCCCAAGTGCCCGTGCCAAAAATGCCTTCTCGCACCTGCTCCAAGTCATTCCAGTCGTCAAAGAGGCGGCCGGGCCCCAAACCTCGACCCATCTGAAGGGCGGGCTCGACCCGGTGCGGAGCAGATGTGACCGATGGCCCCAATCATATAGCTCGCACTGGTGACCTTGTTCGCATTGCATAAAAGCGCTTTCGGCCCTGCTGTCACCCATAGCGGATAGGCGCCTCCAGAGCGAGGGAGGGGAACTCCACCCCTAGGTACTTGTAGGTGGGCGTGGCGCCCACAGCCCCCGATATGTGAGTGCACGGGGAGGCATGGGGTGACGTGAAGAGGATATGAGAACCACCCTGGTCTTGGCAGATTGGCGCATGTCCCAGAGGCGACAAAATGTGTCTAGGGCATCCGGTGAGGCGCATATCTTCGGGTGTGGGCGGCGAGGCCAACATCGTCCGTGATAGATGAGCCGGGCGGATGACCAGTGCAAAAGATGTATGCCATCCCCCCCATGCTCAGTAAGCCAGGGCTCTAACTGATCAATGTAGAGGCCAAAAAGTAGGGAATCCAGGAGAATTAAAGGGAATATAAGGAAATCTCATAAATTGTAAGAGAATCTAGGAAAATATACAAGTCTAACGGAATCTCTTAAAATCTAATTGAATCTAAGGGAATCTTCATAATATCTAAGGGAATCTAAAAAAATCTTGATGAAATCTTAGAGTTTTTTCTTAAGATTTTGCAAAGAGCGACAATAGAATGTTCTAAAATGTTTCATATTAAAGGTGTACAATATAAATCTTGAAAAAAAAAATTCTAGATGCTCAGGGCAAGCGCCTTAGTCTAAACATAGAAAATGTTTTAAAAATGTTGCACAGATCCAAAATAAATTATTTTGGAAGATTTTAAATGCTCAAGGGTAAGCACCTCAATCAAAATAGAAAATTCTAAGAGAATGTAGGGGAATCTTCATGAATGCTAAATATAATACATCGTTGGTTATCTAGAGCACTACAGGGCCTTGCACCGTAAGAACGTGCTAAAACTGGAACAATGTGCCGTAGGACGTATTAATTTTCTTGTATAGATATATAGATATATATGATGTCCTGCCTCCTACCGCAGGTGCCAGGGTCCATGTTTTATGATAGAAAATAATTTAAACAACTTCTATAATTCCAGCAAATACTAGGTTCAGTAGGGAGCCTAGCATTGCTGCTAGGACCCTACACACCCGTAATATTTAACCTATTGAAGGTATGATAATGACGCCACAAGTTTTGGAGAAACTCATACCTGTTTTCAATGTTCTTGATCAGATCCGTTGCCCTGTAGTTAAGGCCAGGAAAGTCTTGTCTTAGTATGTTCATGACATTCCGGATTATAGTCCGCTTATCAAAACCATTTTTAACAAACATGTCAATAATTTTATGAATATCCTTTGATGCGCCCACCAAGCTGCTGTGTACATACAAGCATGGCATTACTTGTGAGCAAATCACTTTACTTGCTTGAAAATAGGGTCTGCAACTATCCGCCAGTCCATATTTTTTGGCTTCAAATGGTAGAAAATCTCTTTTGTCATATTTCTTCGTGCAAAATGATCCCTTTTCAGCATTAGTAATCTGAATTCTCATATTCAGGAAGCTTGCACCAGTCCCAACTTTGGTGTCTTCAACATTTCCAATGAAATCTGATGTCTCATTTTTAATCTCAATGTATTCAAGGTTGTACAGCCACATATTCGAGCTTTTATAAAAAAAACTCTTTGGGATTACCACAATTAACCAACAAGAGATCATCCATGTACCTAAATGAATGTTTAACACTAGAGTGGTCCCGGGGACCATTCCTGATCCATGGACCAGAATTGGTCCAGTTGACCCACTGTCACTTAAACCAATATATCTGCGAATAGAAGCTTCAATTTCGCGATGTACCACCACCATATCAATCTTTACTTGATTCTTAATGACCTTTGAGAATTTCAAGGCCAATGAACTCACCTATATGTTGTAGTGGTTGGTCAAATATTAGAGAATTTGACAGTTTCTGCAACAGTCCAGAACTGCAATCTTAGGTTTTTCTAGCATAAACAGGCTTAAACCTTGCTAAAATTGGAAGTATTTGTCTATTTATGATAGAACACATTGATTTGTATGTTTTCAGCTTTGGTTGCTATCATCTAACGTCCGTGGAAGCCGGCAAACCCTATTTTGTTCAAAAATGCTGCGTGCGGTTTAGGAATTATTTCTCTCTTATTATTACAAGTTTTGGGTTAATTCTTGTGGCCATGGATATGAAGTACAATCTTATGTTTTTTTGGAGTGTTCATAAGTTATATCAACTTCAAAATCTAATAGAGAATTTCCTATACAGAATTTAGGACAAAATTATATGTTAAAATGCTCCAAAATCACCACCTATAAAGTATCACGTGGGTAATGAATGATGCATTCTTCTTATATCTACATAGAAAATTACTCTATCAACTTGCATAGTGTGTAATTAAGGTTTAACCATGCAATTAACTAGATTTAAAGATCATGTACAACCATAGAATTAACACATTAGAGGTTAAAATTTTGAGTTAATTCCAAAACTATAGGCTGAAATCTCATCATTTACTAGCTAGTGATGTATATTGATGAATGAAAGTGAAGATCGTGAAGTTTAAGTATAAGAGTCAAAAATTAAACCATATGACCTTTGATGCGTCTTTCTCACCTTTGTAGAGAGCACACTACATTTCTCCAAATAAGCCTTTCAAATTGTTCAAAATATGACAAGGGACATATATATAGGTCCCCTATATAGGTTGTGTGGCTTTCTTGCAAAAATATATGGAGAAACATAGTTATTTTTTACTAGTATAAAACTGGTATATCCATTGCTGCTACAAAGCATTAGAGTTTTAGTAGGATAATGTTACAAGTAGGTCATCTTTTATGTACACTATATTTTTCATGAATGCGGGCCTTCCTTTGCAATATAACTCTCTATTTTCATATTGAAATAATATACTATTTGAAAGATATGAATATAATTAAGCATGAACCATTTATGGTCCGTCAATTTCAAAAACTAAAATTCAAATTCAAATTCCTATTCTTTGGCCCCTTCCTGTTCTTTGTCTACGTCCTGTTCTTTGGCTCCCTCCCTGCTGCAAGCTCCAATCCATTGTGGATATGGATGTCAATGAGGTAATCTGTCCACAAACCGGCATTTCAGACAGGAGAAAACGAAGAAGAACCAAGGAACAAGAAATGTTGAAGAAAAGACGCCAGAGGAAAAGAAGAAGAGAAGAAAAATTGGAGCTTGCAGAATTGGCAGAAGGATCCGGTTCATCAAGAAGTGCAAGCAGTAAACGCCGTATTGTCCTTAATTTGCTAACATCTTTCCATAAACAGACCAAAAGAATGGAGGATAGCACGAAGAAAGAAATTTTACTTGATTTTTTGAGGGATAAAACATTGGAAAAATTCATAGGTGAAGAATTAAAGGATTTGGAAGCCAAGAGCATCGTTATAAGGAGCCTACGGGACTCCATGCGGTATCAAACTCTCTACCAGCAATGACCGCCTACCGACCAAGAATAGCTGCCTTGCAATGTATATCAGCGCCCGTGCAGATTCTGAAACAAGTGACAAAATCAGCCAGCGAGATCTTGGAAAGGTATTAGGTGTTCACCCAAGAAACCTGCAAAAGGCAAAGAAAAGAGGGAAGAGATCGATTACAATGGTGGGAAATGGGTTTCTTACAAGAGGGCTAAAATATTTGATGCAATTTCAGATGAACATATAGAAAAGATTCAAAAATTTTGGATTGAGAACACCAGAGTGTCTCCTAACACAAAGGATGTTAGAACTAGAAGATTGGAGAGAAATGTAAGAGAAGAACATGGTGCCCACTATCTGGAGGAATCACAGGTTAGTTTATTTCTGTTATTCATGTTTTCTTAGTTATGGTGCTTAGTGTGGTGGTGCATGTGGTGGTTATTGTGTTGTACAGTGATTGTGGTGTACTGTATGCAGCATGTGAATTGTGTGTAGTTGACTCTAGTCTGAAATGCAATATTTAATGTTTGGAATATTATTAGAACATGTGAGAATTGAGTACTCCTTTCTTTGGGTGTGTGTACAGTCTAAAAATATTTGAGAATGATAACTAACTGATCCTGAGATACAAATTTTTGTTGAATAAAGACAATTTTTTGTCAGATTCAAGCACAGCTTTGTTGGAAAGTATGATATATTAAAAAAAGGATCTTACAAAATTTGGCTTTACAAAATTTGGCTTTCCATTGAAAGCTCTGTACCCGAGAACTAAATTTACATGCATGATTTCCTAAGCAACAGGAAATCTGCCGGTATGGTAGCTCGAGAACTGGTGCATCAAAATTATTGTTTTACGCACTAAAGCATCTAAGCTTTCTGCAGTCATCAATTTAACAGATGAGGTTTGCGATTGCTTCCTGCATCCCCCCGGTGGTAAGTCACTTAATTCGCCGGTAAAACCCATTGTTGCGAGTCGAGGCGGACAAGTGACAGAGAACAAATATACCAGCTGCCCTTGCAGCAACATGTAACATAAGCTCATGGACTCTGTCTAAGAGCTCTCTTCCTGTCAATCGACTCCAAGCATAGCCATTGAAGGCCCAAAGATCAGTCACATTTGTATGCCTTTAGGTTGGATTTGAAATCAGCAAAGAAGGTGGATTTAGGCATATCCACCTTGGAGATTGATCGAGCCCTGTTTAACATGTGCGAATGCCCTCCTCGCTCACCCTACAATAGCCGTAGTGATCTCTAAACATCCCTCCTACCATGTTGCGGAATGAACTTGTTGAATTGGGTAATTGGGAATGAAAGCAAAAAAAAATGGGGGCGTAGGAGCGAGGATTTAGGACCCGGATCCTTTTCTAATGATTAGAAGAGGAATGCAATTATTATCGGGTGCCACAATTTCAGAAGTGTTTATGAGAGCAGGCTAGGCAGATTTTTTATGTCAGACGAAATAGGATAAAAGTGATGTGATGTGATGTGTGGTGTCGTGATGGTGTGGTGTGGTGTGGGTTGCGTTATGTCCATGGTGTCATGTGGGTGTGTGCATGTTAATGTATGATATGAGTGGATTCAATTTTATTTATTCTCCCCCCTCACCCCACCACACCCCATCTATCCCACCACCATAGACTACTACCACATCTTTGCGACCACCACATTACCACCACATGCATACACATCCCACCACATCCCACACCACACCCCTCCACCACCACCACCACACTCCACCACCACCACATCACACCACAATCCACAACACCACACCACACCACCACCACTACACCCCCCACCACACTCCACCACCACCACACATCCCTAACAGTTTAGTGTTCATTTCATGCGGATGCTATTGTTCAAGAGGTTTACGGACCAACATCCGAGAAATTAAGATTAGATCTTCGAGCTTTTGAGAAGCTAAAACCTGGTTTGTTGTGAAATTGAAGGACTTCAATAGTTCTTTGTTGTATTCAAAGACGTGAGGATGCAAATGCTAGTGGATGGACTCAATGGGATGAGAACCAAACATCAGAAGAATTGCACTTGCACCTGCGATGTTTGTAGATCACATGAACTTGATCAATCACAGGGCACACCAGCATAAAATTGCAAGTCTGAGGAAGCTTGTGGAGATCTATATTGTGTCCAAAGGGTGAATTAGATGAGTTTCACAAGAAGGCGTGCATCCTTGGAAATTGTGAGTCGTGTGTGGAATCAAGAAGTTTCGGACCTGTCCCATGAAAGGAAGTGGTAGTAGGAAAGTGAAATGGGAGTACATTGACTATGAAAAAGACAACGTCTCGAGTTCTGGTAGGAGACTAACTCATCAGTACAATGAGACAGAACCCAAGGAGCTTCTGGATAAACCGAAGAGCGTCTAAAAATCTTTCCCTTTGCATAATTTCGGATACCAATGGCGGGGCAAAAAGTTTAAGGAGCTTCGGAGAATCTCGGTAGATGCATGTCTCGGTAGTGGATTTTGCAGAGAACTATATATTCAAGGAACAAGAGGAGGTGCAGTCGATGCGCTGGGTCAATAACCAGATTACCATTTTGGTTCAAATAACATATCAGTATGACTCAGTGGCAGATGAGATTATCAAGGAAACACATTACTATGTATCAGATGATAGGGAACACGATACTTTGTTAGATTGCAACACCGCTTCATGAAGCACCACAAATATCTGGGCAGAAAGGAAGGGTTCCAAAGAGACATTATGTGTTTTCAGATGGTGCAGCATCTCAATTCAAGGCTTCTAGACCATTTTACTTTGTGGCTAGGTACACAAACGACACTGATGTCTATATGATGTGGAATTTTTTTGGTTCTAACCACGGGAAAGGTGAACACGATGGCAAAGCTGCTGAGTTGAAGAGATGGTTAAGACAACTGCAATTAAAATACAGCAGCATAAAATTGGGTAATGCTCATGAAGTGGTAGAAGTTGCCGAAGAGATGTTTACTTGTGGAACATCCGAGTGGATGAACACATCTGAAACCAGTAAGAGGAAGAATATAAAAAGGTTCTTTTGGGAAGTCAAGGTGGAGGATATAGATAGAAAGGAAGCATGGGGTGCAGAAAGGATTTTGGACACTAGGCAGATCCATTGTGTACATGCATTCAATCCTGAATCTCCATTGCAGTTGCACACGAGGGAACTTTCATGCTTCTGCAGCTATTGCTTGGATGGCATGTGGGACAGTTGTGTGAACAAGCACTACGTTGATGATTGGAAACTTCAAGTTATTGTACCATCCTCCAATGTGCATGTTGACATTGAGGACCGTAAATCCAGCAGGTCCTTGTTCTCCTCCAATCCCACAATGTTAGCAGAGGCACTTAGAGTTGGTGATAATTTTGCTGTCGTTGCTCCGAAAGGGAATGATGAGGATTCTGAATTTTGGATTCTGATGTGCACAAAACCAAAATGGATAGTGGAGAAAGACTTCCAACTCAATGGAACATGGTACCTCGCCGGTGATAGTGTCATAGAAGGTATGTATTACAAGAAGGGCGCAAGATCAACCGTCAGCTATGATCTTTGCAGTAAAGATGCCTTAGGCATAGTATTCACAACACAGATCTGTGCAATCAGACTTCACATGCCACCAACTAAACGTCAAAACAGGACTGTATATAGGCTGGATCCTTTAGATGAGGAGAAAATTTTCTGCAATTTACCCAAGTTCTTTCTAATGATGATGAAATGTAAAACCATTACGTAGTTTTCTAACTCATGTGAAGTTTTTTGTGCTTCAGCTGTGAAAATGAGTTTGTCTTGATTTCTTTTGAAGATTTGAATTCTTCTGAAACACTTGATTCCTTTGTTTGTGAGATGAATTGAATATGAATTTTCATTGAAATGAATCGAGGTTACAATAACAATTATGTACATAAGAAAGATATACAGTGATTTAAGTAATGAGGTGACTCATGCACCTACATACTTCCCAATACATATGTTCCTCTCAGTTCCAGCTTTTGTTGCTTCTAATCTTAAAACTTCAAGCATGAACACTCTAACATCAACTAGATCCTGGTCTGAAATGTCCACAACCTGCAGTTAACCACACTTTGTCAATAATGAGTTTGGTTTTGTCTCTTTACATTTAAGTTGACTTACTAGATCAGGCAACAATATATTCACTCCTTTCAAGTACCCCCTCACAAATTTGTGCATAAACGAACATACGGCAGGGCCACATGAATGACCATCGGTTTGAAGAGGCGTTTTGGAAATTTTCACAACATCTGAGGTTGTAAAGCTGAAATTATTGTGTCCAAGCAATTCCAGGAACCTGCACTCAAAGTTTGTTGTCATTGTGCCACAACAGCAAAATGCAATGAGCAAGCACTAACCTCTCAATATGTCTACTTCTGTCATGCAAGCCCGAGCTATCAAAGTGATATATCCCTGGTTTATATCTCTGTGCTAGACATGCGTGGCTTACAATCAGAAAACAGGCCCAGTGATGTCCATCACAAGCAGGCAAAAACATGTACTGGCACTTATCCAGATTCACATGTTTCCTTATTGTTTTGTAACTATTTGTGTCCTTGGACAATGTCGAGTGAAAAAGAGGGTCAAAGAAATGAAAGGGATGGCTCATTCCTTGGAGAATCAAGTAGTATTCCATGTATGCGCAAACATATGCATATCATCCGCACAATCCTCGATGATCACAAATCGATGAAAGTATCACCTTTGAGAAGAGGAGGATCAATTGATCATTGAACCCCAAGCGTATCAACTTCCAAAATTTTGATGTCGGTGGAGCTAATCACGACAGTTTCAGTTCCATTCAGCACCACTTCCAGATGTGTATTTGGCTTTAGATAGTCAGGGACTGCCGAAGCTCTATCATCTCTAGTTCTAAACACACACGAGAACATTTGCTCACAATCCATTCAAATATTTTAAATTGAAAAAGTACAACATATATCATAGAAATTTTTTTACTTATATTGACTTTCAAAGAGTTTTACAAGATTCATTTATGAAAATACTTGTCGAGCATTTTCATGCAATTGCGTGACTCCTCAGAATCCCACGTGTTCCACATTTGATGTTCCTTCACATAAGCCGGGCACACTTTCTCGCACCCGAAGTCCCTCCACCATGGTTTGAGTTGCTCCAAAAGGAAATTGGAATCCAACACCGCCGGGAGCAAAACTATTTGGACATATCATTGTGTTCGGCTGGTTGGCAGAACCCTTATATCACTTTGTCATCTATCAACAATGTGTTTGTCACCTGGTATTTCCAAAATTTCTGGTACACTTTGGACAGATCCTTAAGGAAAATTGGCTTATTAACCACTTTTAATTTTGTGTTGGTGCAGTCATCCTGATTCCAAATAAAAAGAAATCTGCCCTTATATTCCTGCAGCAACTTTGCTGGACCACAATGCAATCTCAAATTTTGAAAAACACCATTCTAAGAACTCACGAAATCCGGGCACTGAAACCGCGAACTTTTGATTGTTCAATTTTCTGGATGGTCACTTACGGCTCTACCGATCTTGGGGATCCTCTCTTTCAAGTCATAAAACTTGCCTAAAACCCCATTAAAATCCAGAACAAGGAGAATTTCTTGGTTGAGGTTGTATTGGACTCATTGAGCAGTCTGCATCTTGTCCAGGATCCGGGGTTTCTTTGTCAACTTCATCACCTGCATCCGCATTTGGCTCATATTCGGCACCAAAACTTTTTTCTGGTGAAGGACCCGTCGCATTTAATGAATCTCAAGGGAATTAATTTTCCCCCCTAAATCAGATGCACTAGGAATCTCTTCGTGATGGCTTCGATTCGCGGTAGCATTTATCTCTGCAACATAATTGAAATGAGGAAGACCACAGAAAAATACAAAAATAAATCATGTATGTGGCATTACTTACTTGATACGATCGCATTTGATTGACTATCCAAATTTCGTTTTGGAGTCTCCACGCCCGTCGGCGGATTGGGATTGACTTAGGAGTATCAAATGGGGTGAATTCTAGGTACAACCGGGAGGTATCTTTGGTCTCATAAGCGATCGAGGCGTGGATAAGCGTTGGATATCCTTGGTCTCAAATTTACGCAATTCTGCAAACACTAAGTCAATAGACACTGTGACAACATCGAGTAAACGTTAGTTAAGGCACTTGTTTGCGGCCCGAATCTATATTGTTTGCGCGAACAATATCAAGCTGGTGAGTTGACAACCATTCAAGAGGGTCACGCACCCGGGCTTTTTACTCTCTTTTCGATGTTCTGTTTATATATATCTAAAGTGCCCCTAAAATGAGCGAGCAATCTCATCCCGGGGGCACTTTAGATACAATAAACTGAGGACAAAAAGAGACTAAGCTAGCCGAGGATGGAAGAGACTAAGCCGGGATGAAAGAGACACGAGTACAAGCATCGAGACTTCCCAAACCTTGCTTTCACCCCTCTTTGGACTTACTTGTGTCTATTGGTTCTTGTGGTACCTTTCGAACACCAAAAGCCAAAAGCCATGTCTCGATCATAATGTGGGCACAACTGGGGCAAAGCAGGTTCTAGAGTGTCTGCGAGAACAAATTCAAAATCAATAGAGTCTTTAGGCGAGGGTTAGAGATGATAATATTTACTTCAAATGGTGTGATAGACATGGAATGTGATCTTGGTGGATCGCGATTACGCTATCTGGCGGCAACATTTTACCCTCCCATTTCGGACAACGTCCACAAAATGGACAACCTTCATCACCCTCTTCTTACGCCTCGGGAAGCATTGGAAGTGCGGGATCTAAAGGAGTGTCATGACCACTAATTTCGAGAAAAAAATCTCAAATCTTTGCATTCGAGGTAGCAGCTCCAGCGATAAGTCTTCACATACCTTTAGCTTAATTTAGGTTTACGCTAATTCCTTATTTAATTGTTTCAGCCCGGGCAACTTTGTACCATTTAGCTCTTCATCCTTTAGTTAAACACAACCCGAACACCCTCTGCCGCTTTCGGTTTTTTGTCATGATTGATTGTCATCAGTGCAAATCAGCTCTAATTTCGATGCTTTATGCTCCATCAACTCAATCTTTCTTTTGATATCATTTTTCCTATCCTCGTTTGCTTGCAATCGTTGCTTGCATCTATCAAACCTAGCTGATGTTTGACCAACCATTCCTTCACAAGTCCGCCATAGATGCGCAAAACAAAACACTACGTATATATGTCGACCTCCTAACATAGTATGCCACGTCTTCGCGATGGAAAACCACAATCACACACCACACAACACAAGGTAGTCTCTACACACCACCACATACCACACCACCACACAACATACGCCAGCCAAGTACACACCACACAATTTGTTGTGGTGGTGGTGGTGGTGTGTGTGGTGGGCGATGGGGGGGTGGTGGTGGTGGTGGTGGTGGTGGTGGTGGGGGTGGTGGTGTGTGTGTGTGTGTGTGTGTGGTGGTGGTGGTGTGTGTGGTGGTGGTGAGGTGTGGTGGTGGGGTGTGGTGGTGGTGGTGGAGTGTGGTGTGGGACATGGTGGTGGGTGTGTGGTGTGGGACATGGTGGAGTGTGGTGGTGGGACATGGTGGATGCCAACAACTCACCACCACCACACATACCTCATCTATCATTCTGGCATCCATTGCACGAAATGCCCCACAGATGGCATCATAGAGACACAACATGACAATACAGCCAACATGATGCAAAATGGTAGTAGACATACCTGATTCTTGAAGTGGATTTGATGTTACCTTTTCTGTGTTGATAGAAACAATCTAGATCAAGCTTGAGATTGTAACACAGCTAATAATTGAACATACCTGCAATGGCATGTTTTGGTCTCAGAACATTGCTCTGCTTTTCTGTTTTGATTGTGAGTTCAGATTGAATGTGTGGTCTAGAGGAACCTGATTTGGTTTTTTCCCTATCATCTTCATCATCCCTGTCACTTTTACTATTTTCCTCCTCGTCCGGTTGGATTTGCCTATGCTTTCTCTTGGGTCTAGAAGAACTGGCCTCTGCTTTCTCATCGGGAGTTTTATAATAATCCGAGAAGCTCTTCCAATTAACAGCCTCCCCCTTTATATGCAGATAATAAGCCACTGCCTAGGTTCCAGGAGCCATTCCACCCCATGTATGTGGCTTCCCTGTAATTCTTTTGTAAATTTGCATGAACTCTTTGTATTGTTCATTGCTCAGATTCTTCAACCTGTACAAGAAAACATATGCCTTAATTTTTCAGTTTGAACAAAACATTTGGGGGAAAATACCTGTAGCCAGATTTATTCCAGTGGCGTTCAATTCTGACTCCATTAGGGTTCAATCGGCAAGAAGCGGCAAAAAAACAGAGAAGAGGTGATTATTTCTTAATTCAAAAAGGTGGACAATGACGTGGCATAAAATTCAAAATAACCGACGCTCATTAATTCGCACTCCCACAATCTCCGCTTCGGTATGCACCACCCGATTCTACCACAAAGGTGGTGCCAAAATGTGGCGTCAAAATGCGCATTTTTGATACACCACAGCGTGCTTTTACCCTTTGGCGTTGCGCATCGACATTTCTTACATTTGAGTGAAGCGTCAAGCTCAATTCTTCAGCCGGATTAAAGTATCAAGTTGCATCAAGCATTGGACTTGAATTCTTGAGCCCAATTGAAGCATAAAGCTGCATCAAATTGCCAAATTGAAGCTTTTGCAACTCATATAAATGATTGAGGAGCTTGCAATGAAGATTGATGAAAGAACTTAAGGTTTTTGCAACGAGGAGATTGGCGAAGAAGTCTACAACGAGGATTTTAGGCTTCCTTCAAGATTGCTTTGAATTTTTTTTTTTGATGTGGAAGGTGATTTTTTGGCGCAGGTGTGTCAAGAAATTTCTTACACCTCCATCCCGATCCAGGACACAAAAATAGCATCCTGGACACCCAGAAGTGTGACTTGCATTCAAATCGACAAATTCGAAGAAGAGGCAAAAGTTCCTAGGAAACCTAGGAGTGTGATTTTTATTTAAAATTGACAAATCCGAAGAAAATGCAAAGCCAAGACAACAAATATGGGTGAAAATATTTTTTCCGTATTCAATTTGCCACTTGGGCACGTATATAGGTGGTGCTGGAATATTGGAGGATGGTACAGTATTCATGGCTTATAACCATCTGGGTTATAGAGGATGGTATTATCCCTTGTACATGGTTGATAACCTCTTGCTTTCACATGGGATGATAACTACATATCACGGTGTTGGTCTTACAACATTGGACTGTTGCTAGGTGTCCCCCCATAGACGATATCACCGGTGGTTCGTACAATAATTGCAAACGATAATAGGTGGTGTTATGGTCTAGGTAGTGTAACCCTGGATTGGGTTATCCTGGAGTCCATTCTCCAAGTTCCTTCGCCTTTTGCCTACAAGGTCCATTTTTGGTCCCCAATTTTGCTTTTGTAATATGTCAGGTACCCAATCGATCTCAGCAGGCGCACATGCTAGAGCATTGACCCCATTCAATCAGATACTCCACTTTGGGAGAACCCCAAAAAATACACCTTTATATTGTGAAGTTCTGTAGATTGAGTGAGCAGTATCATAAGTCGACAGTGGAACACATTGACACAAAAGGACCTTGTGACAAAATTGTTGGCATTGTCTCTTCGTTGAGGTAAAAAATGTCTATTTATTTTGAGTTATATATGTTTGTTCTTTAGCCGCATGTCAAATATCATAACATGCTTGTTGTTTCAATATGACAAAGAACACATGATTGTATTTGATGGCTATAGAGCTTGCGATAGCTATACTATAACAGTGATATTGTAGAAGCCTACGTATCTGCAGCTCACACATTTAATGTAGAAAGAACGCATTAAACCAGAACCCTAGCTTGTATTTAGACATAAGAAAGGACAAATAAGCACACAAAGGCATGCTTAGACTCCAACAATTGATTATTCTATGCATCGATGTCAAAACTTTACAAATGTAAGTGCCATATAAATATGAGAATGTGATAATCATTGTGACGCTCCCCGAACCTATATGATGCTCCCGTCGTATAAATACGGGAACCTTCCCTCCCATGGCAACTTGGTCAAGACCCTCCATCTCCCTCGGACCTCGGACCACTTGTGATGGCCAAGTATCTGGGTGAAGGGAACGGAGGTGTCATTCATCCCACGCCTTCTATGGGGTATCCTATATTCTGAAAGCGTATGTACATGTTAGCACTGACAACAATACACATAAATAATATGCCACCTTGAAGGGTGGCCAATCGATCATCAAATTGTGAATATATACCAACTTGTGGCCCAAGTAGGCAAGTGTCTTAATGAAAGACGACCCATTGGATTATATCCTCCAGCAAAACCATAATCGTACTGTATATGCTTATTGATTTGCACCTGTACATTATAATGTCTTATAGTGTCTACATAAGTTAATAGTGTGCAATGCATAACAGGTTGTGGAGAGGAACCCTAGTAGATGGTACCAAAATAATAGATGGCTGATCAAAACCGATAGTGAAGTGGAGAAGAAATTGACTGTCCACCTCACCTATGTGTCCAGGTTAATGGACTCAATTAAGTTCAGAAAGATTCTGGACTTTATCATGATTAAGTTTTTTGGAGAGGAAGGACAGGTAGCTCTAGACAAGACTATTCTTGGTTGGAGATATCTGCCTAAGTTGGTTGATATGGTTTACAAGCCGTTCAAAACCTTTGCTAGGAAGGGCACTCCAAAGTGTCCATGTACAAAGCAGGAGTTCAAAGGATATATTGATCCCATGTACAAACATATTCTCACTACGGACTGTAATATTATCCGAAATAAGAATTTGAGAAATATTCTAAAGAAAGGAATGAATCACATTCCTCATAGAAGGCTAGACAAGAATGAGTGCCTAGTCCAAGTGACAAAGGGACTACGCACCTTCTTTGAGCTACATAAGTTTGTGATCAAACCGGTTGATGCACAAAAATATCTGTGATTGAAGCTTGACGCTAGAGAGATGGCTTATGGAATGATAAAAGACTACTTTGAAAAATGTGATAGTAAGGTTAGGCACTATGTCTTGAAGATGATATGGAAGCAAACAAAGACCACGATTTAAGACTATCGAAAACTTGTATGTAGTGGTATAGATAAAGCATCTAACAATCCAAGTTTCATGTGTCCATACTTAGCCAAGGAGTGGCTCTTAAGGGGCTTAATGACCACGATTTTGTTGCTTCTAGCAAACCCATTGAGCAAATCAGTGAGAATATAGCTTTAGCTACTCTTGATTTGTGGGAGTTTGATATTGATCCGGACAATATCGCAAAGCACTTCCATATCGCTTTGTATCTACAAGGCACATAAGAATAGCTTTCGTTGGATCACAAATGCCCATAGCTCTATATTCTCTCAAACTATGTGTCTAATTGCGAGAGGGCCTAAAAGCATTGTGGAATTATGGCGAGAAATTTCCTTAGATATGTGCTTTCGGGAATTAGTATCTTACGCCCAAAAGGTTTAGGCCCTAAGCGGTTAGTCAACTCGCATTTATGATGTTGCATTAAATCTCGGAAAAAATTCATAGCCTCTATGTTGGTGGACGTGACTAAATGCTACGAGTCTATCCCTCTTGAAGGGAAGAGGGATTGTGTTACTGTTATTGAAAAGATCATTTCCACAAAGATTCCAAAGTACCAAAGAAAAAGCATTGGAAGAATAGATTGTGGATAAAGAAGAAAGGCGGCTATGGTGATAACTTTTGTGCAAAATGGGACACTAAGGATAAACAACGATTGATTTGGATGAGAACTAACATGTCGAATTTCATAAACATGAATGTGTGGCTACTCAAGAACTATTGGCTATGCAATGACAATAGGGCGTGGAGGCAATGTTAAAGGAATACCCATGGATTTGCGTGCTCACCAAGTTGGTGTAATCTATATTTGGCTTGGCATGAAGTCAACTTCTTAATTAAACTAGCAAAGATGGGCGATACAAGGATATCGAAAGGTTTAACACTAGAGTGGTGGGGTGATGGACGGAAATGGTCCATTTGCAAAGTGTTCACTTTAAAATTCATATAAAATCAATGGTACAAAATCTATTCGAACCCTTCTTAGGAGTTCATATATGGCGATCATGGTCCACTAGAAAAATACCTAAAAATATATACACCTCCATTCTTGTAAGTTATGCTCTAGCAAACTTCGGGGGGTCAAGTACCAAAAGCTTCATGTTTACATAAAGTAAAACCTGTCTCGACAAAACGATTTTTTCAAATTTTTTGATTACCATGATATTTTTCTACGAGATAGGAAAAGCGACACAAAAACCATATGTCAATCCAAGTCTGTGAAGAAAAGATAGGGCCATTCAAACATGACAGAAGTCAAAGCGCTTTACGCCTTTTTCGGAACCAATTATGGTTCCCGAGAAAGGCGATTGTAGTTTAAATACAACAACTTTACAAGGAAATGCATTTTGAGCTAATATTTGACATATAAGTAGTTGACAAGTTTCTTCATCCCATAAAAATGTTGGCTGGCCTTGAATTTGACGTTTGGACTTCCACTTTTGAGCTCAATTTTAGGTAACTTGTAATAATGATTAATATTTCCTTATATAGAGCAAAACTTACTCTATGATGTCCTCCAAAAAATCATGGTATGAAAGTTCAAAATGACATGAAACCAATGCAAAAATTTCCCCCACAAATTGGGACTCTATTCTTAAATAACGGCAGCTGAGCGGTGCCATAATTATACTTTCATACCACAAAAGTGGTGGATGCAACGCCACATTTTGGGGGGATAGGGGGAACAGCCGAATTGGAACACCACGGCGTGCTTTTACCCTCGACTCAATACAGGATAATTTATTTATTTTGTCGAATATGATCTTGGGTTTCCGAGTTTTTGAATCCTACTGCGGGACACGTTGGCATGGTGCCGAAAACTTTTAGTCTATTGGGCACCCCTAGTGTGATAAAGGGGATACAAATTCGTGGACACTTAGTTGGCTTTTGATTTTTTAAGCGCTTGGGCGGCCTGTAATGTGATTCATTTAAATGAGGGCGAAATCACATCTGTGGCCGTTCAGGAGCAAAAAATTTATGTCCTGAGTAAGGGATGGAGGTGCCCAGAAAAATCTTATCAAATAGTTGCAAATTAAAAACTTTTGGAGTAATCTTGAAGATCTCTATTAGACCTCTCATGAATTCGTGCCACAAAAATCAATCAAACCTGCAAATGATTTTGCTTCAAATCTAAGGATACTGCTACTCAAGTTTTTTTACTGTTATCAGTTGATTATGATGTTTTTTACTTCTTCGCAAGCAAATTTGCTGCAAAAATGTTAAATCTTCAATCTAATCATCTCTTCATGAAGCAACAACCTAATAATCTCTTCATGAAGCGAAACCTAATCATCTCTTCATGGAGCAACAATGCTACACAGTTTTTAGAACGATGAGTTGCTGACATGGACCTAACAAAAATCTTGGCCAGCCCGACAATGAATTTCACCCTCAGCCAAGAAATTTTGAGTCCTGGGCACCCCCAATGTGATAGGTAGGGTGCCCAAGAATTTAAATTAATGATTTCTGATTGAAGAGTGCATGGTCAGAAGCCCAAAAAGATTACTTTCAGCCCAGTGGACATTTTAAGTTAACTCTACGAAACTTATTTCTGAAACCAGCCATTGTAATAATGAATACTCAATTGTTCCATACTTGTTAATTTTCCACCTCACCAACTGCCATTGTGGCCACTTCAGAGAAGTCTCTTCGTTTGCTTAATTATAAACTGTCACAATGTCAACCACCAAACGGTCACATTTTCTTTTACAAAGATCCCAATGCTTTATAATGAAATTCAAATACATATTACTGGGTATTTTTCTTAATTAACCCAAGTCTATTATACACATACCTGGCTTGTATTTCCTTTGCTGCCTCATGAGAATCCTCTTTGGACAATTTACAGACATTATAACTCGGAGGCACCATGCTTGATACAAGTGCCAGCATCTGAGTACTGAATGCCACTACTTCACACTCACAATGACTCAGATCAAGATGATGAAACTCAAAACAATGAAAGACCAATATAGGTAAACTTCACATTGTAGAATTACTCGAGCTAGACCTGTGCCAGGCCAGCCATTAAAGATCATTACTTCAGAGCTGGGGAAAACACTACTCCCTGGATATTAAAGATACCAGCAAATGCCATGACGAGACTTTGAAGCTAAAACTTACATGCTACTGAGCATGTGTAATCCACGAGAACCAAACCAAGTACCCATATGGAACTTCTCATTTAACACTGGCCGGACATCTGCTACGACTGAAAGCTCCTCTAACAGTGGCAGGAGCACATCAAGCAACTGAATATGTGCCACAACAACCCACCTTTTAAGAATTCATTTTCTCCCAAAGACATTTCTCAAGCACAACATTCTTACTCACCTCATGATCGTGAGCATTTTCGCCGGTAAATGGAATACATGGTATTCCATTCAAAGGTTGCAGCACGAAACTAAATGGATTATTATCAATTATTACAGTCCTCCGAAGATCTCTTCCTAGTTGGGCCAAATCTTTTACATGGTCCCGAAATTGCCTGGAAAAAAAAAACTTTGAAAACAAGTCAGATTAATGCGCAAGAAACGCAAAAATGTTGTGGTTTAAAAGTACGTACCCCTTAGGTCAAGGATAGCAATGATATGACTTATGACAGAAATTTCACTCAAGAGTTTCATAAAAGATGGCAACCCATAACATTTTTTAAACATGAAGTTGGCATCAATGCATTTCTTCGGCAACCTATTGTGTCTGACGGTGAGGTAAACTAGCAAGATATGTTTGAACCTCCTAGTTCATGCTAATATTATATTTCGACCAAAAAGGTTCCATATGTTGTGGTTGGCTTCCAAATTATGTCCCAGCAATTAGACTTTACAATTATCTATATTAATCATTGTAATCTGATGAGTATGACTACTCCTCTACTTGTGCCACCAGAACTTTAATAAAGATCTTATAAAGATCAGAGGGGAACAAGGACTGATATCAGATTTTTCTACATGCACCTACTACACTATTTACATTCTAATCATCTCGATTTAGCAATCCAACTTTAAGCTTAAAGTATATAAGAATTTATCTTCATATAAAACATCATTTTGTCTCTAATCTCTTCAGCTTATCTAACGAGGCAGCTTCATCAGACATGCAACAAAATTTTGAAAGCAAGGAAAAAGTACATACGTAGTCACAGTTGCTGGTCTATATAACCGTGCACTGATTCTATGATCAGGATCAATTTCGTCAACAAGGGGGCTTGCATATCCTGCCAAGTACAAAGCACAAGATCATGGTACACAATGTCCACCCATGATTACTTAAACATTATCTTGAACTCACCTTCAAGCCCAGCCGTAAAAAGAACAAGCTCTGCAAATTTACTTGCTCTTGATAGAAACTCTATTACACCAGGTCGCTCATAGACAGTTACATTTGTTATTCTTGAGCTGTTTGGATCATCCTACGGGGTGACAAATTATGCAGTGCTAATGTTATGATGAATTATAAGCCTCTCGCATCAAACTAAATTACATGCCTTATCTGTGGCAACACACTGCAGCCGGAAACACTTGACACCAGAATTGATCACTTCGCTGTGTAAGCCAGGGGGCAATCCCAAAGAGTCATATGCACATACTAATGTTTCATCAAGGTCCAGTACAACCTGCAATATCCAATCAGTCGACTTCACAACGAATTCTCTGATGCAACTTAACCGCGCAAAAAAAGGACTGAGCTAAAATTAAAACTGCCCTAAGTGGTCCTTGTAGGATCATATCCAAAAAAACAGGCCTTGCAGTTTTTAAATAACTATTTCGGAACTATCTGCATGAAATAGAACATCTATAATGAGGTGCCACTACCTAAAAGAGCCCCTGAAAATACATAAAAGAAGAGTCAGAGCAAATGAAATTTGGAAACTCCTGAGCTCACCGTGAGTTTATTACAGTCTTCAAGACTTCGAGGGGGTAGTAAGACTGTGCCTTGACATGCTGAGATCCTGTTGAAGGTGCTCTTAGACCCCCGAATGCCAAAGTAAACTAGAAACTGCTGAAATGGTTTAGAAGTCTCAATCATGTGTACAAAAATATGAGCCAAAACCATTATCCAATGAAGGCAAGCATCCCAGATGCTGAATAAGAAGCTAACGGCTCTCTGATATTTCTCCATCACAAAAAAAAGGAATTAAAAAGGCAAACAGGAGCCTAGGGGAAAAAAACTTCAGGACGCAAATAGTATTTTCATGTTTCGAAGGAGCAAATGGTGATGGGTCTCACTCCGACAGGAAGCATGGGGCTCTCACCATAGCCAGAGCTTTCTCCGAAAGGCAGACAATCAAAATTCAATCGTCGATCTGGACAGCTACGGCCGATCTGAGCCGTTGGAATACAACAGGGGGTCAGAGCGGTTTCTGTGACGAATGAGATCTAAGCCGTTGAAGGAGCAGAAGCATATCTAGCCGTTGAAAAGGAAGGAATGGCTTCGGGGAGATCTTTATTAGATTATTATAAAAAGTGATATATGAAAAGGCGGGGGTAATTGTTTTTTTATTATCCCTTTGAAATTTGTAACCGCTTTATATGTGCATTACAAAACTACAAGAAACTTATCGCGGCGGCCAAGGCAGGGTTCGAAATTGGGGGGGTTCGACCCTTAAAAATCCGGTCATTCCAAAAAATTTCCGATAGCCAAAAAATATTCCCGGTGTTTTTTCAGGCTAGTTTTTGGGAAGTTCCTAAGGATTTCCGGGAAAGTACACTATAATTTCATGTATTTCCGGCAGCCCTAAATGTAAGCAGGCATTTTGAATGGTTAGGGCAAATTCTAATTTCGAACCCTGGGCCAAGGCCGCCGCGAACGTTTCTTTAGTTCCAACCCGCTGAGGTTTGGCCCATTATTAACGTTCAACCTGTCAACTTGGCCGCCGCGAACGTTTCTTTAGTTCCAACCCGCTGAGGTTTGGCCCATTATTAACGTTCAACCTGTCAACTTGGCGCCGTGAACGTTTTCTCTAGTTCCAACCCGCTGAGGTTTGGCCCATTATTAACGTTCAACTTTGTCAATGCAATGCATGCTTAATAATGGGTTTCTATTCACAAGGGTGCGAGACCACATGTGGTAGCATTTATGAATTGCTTAGAGCAAAGGGATTTGAACCCACATTGTTGCCTTGTGTCCTATTGCCCATACGATAGATAGTTCTTTCGCGAGGCGACCATGAGATTCCCAATCTTTGGTATCCCTTTCTCTCTTTTATCCTCTCCTTTTTATCACCCGATGCTAGTCGGTGGGGTTTGAGCTGGATGGGTCTTTGCCCGGAACCAATGGCGACCACCACTAGGCTAACTTGGTAGCGGTTGCCATTATCTCTTTCTCGCTATCCATTGCTAGTCGGTGGGTTTTGAGCTGGATGGGTGATGCCCGAACCAATGGCGACCACTAGACTCACAGCGATGGACCTTTTTGTTTATTTAGCCGCACCCGATGATGGGCGGTGGGCTTTGAGCACAGACGGGGTCTCCCATAACCATTAAGCTTAACCACTTGCCGTCCAACGGTGAGCATCTTTTATCTCTGCCTCATTTGTTTAATATAATTTATTTGTTTAATGTTTCTAGTTTGATTTGTTGAAGAATAGATGTGGGGAAGCTCATGGTAATCAAACAGCATGCCATCTATCGTATGGGCCAGAAAGGGAATGGGATGAGAGATATAGAGCATGCAAGGGGCAAGCACAGGTGGCGGACGTCGGAATAATGGCAGCAATAAATGCAAAGTGTATTAATGGCCGCAATAAATGCAAAGTGCACCACACATGTCGCATCAAGTTATTAGAGTGTATTAATAGCATAATAAATGCAAAGTGTATTAATGGCCGCAATAAATGCAAAATGTATTAATGGCCGCAATAAATGCAAAGTGCACACATGTCTCATCAAGTTATTAGAGTGTATTAATGGCCGCAATAAATGCAAAGTGCACACATGTCGTGCTTTGATAATTTTTAAGGAATGTGGGTGCAAGGGGAGTCACGTGGCTGTGGCTCCTCCTCAATAAATATTAACTAGGAAAATACAAAAAATGTTCCTCAAAAATATTTTTCGACACTTGGCGTGCATGCACTGGAGCATCAAAGAATCTCGAAGAATAGAATCAAAGTGTATGCATTATATATGGTTTGATGGGAGTGGGGTCTTTTCTGGCTCCCGAAATCGGGGTCTTCGGCGCCCGAAAATTGCTTAAGCGATTTTGGGGATGAAAATCGCTTAAGCGATTTTCCCGCCTGAAAAGGCCCCGCCGGAAACCGGAAATGCCGTGCGCCTCTCGGAAAAAAAAAAAAAAGGGGGCAAAATCACTTAAGCAATTTTCGCGTGGGTCTGGCGCCCCTGGCCGCACGGGCCTCCCGCAGGGGCCTCCCGCACGGCCCTGGCCGCACGGCCTGGCCGCACGGTCAACCGTAGGCCCAAAAAAAATTAAAAAAAAAAACCCAAAATCGCTTCCACTTGCTGTTTTCACCTGCACGAAAAAAAAAATAAAATAAAAAAACCAAAATCGCTTAAGCGATTTTCATTTGATTGTTTCGACTTGTTTCCACTTCTCTTGTTCATTTCAGTTGGCGCTTCGTTTGCTGGTTCTCCCAAAGCTGATTTTGCAAGCGTTTTTAAGTTAATTTTTCAAGGTATTGTCAGTTGCAATTCCTATATTTATGGTTGCAGTAGTGGTAGGAAGTATTAGAATCGATAAAATGAGTATTAGAATCGATTACCTTTGGAAATTAATTTAGAAAACAACGGTCTCCGTGTTTGCTTAGCCAAGAAAAATCTTGCATTCATAGCTGCTTCTTGCATTCATAGCTGCTTCTTGTCAAGCTGTAGAGTTAACCAAGCCATCCTAGATCGACGTTTAGGCAATCACATTTGCATAGTTGTGTGATTTTAGTTTTATTCCCCCAGGCAAGTTTTCTGCCAAATAGGATGCCACATATGGAGAAACAATGCTGCCATATGAACTTGAACGTGTCCATTCATCTGAGATGTGGAGATGTAACAATTATGTTCTACCACAAGATTTTAGAAGCAACATTTATTTGTATTTGTTTGTTTCTTTATTTGCCATATAATATTGTGATTGTTATCTTTATGGTTGCAGTAATCAATTCTAAACTCATTTTATCTATACATTATGGTTACTAGGCATATTCCCCAAGCAGGCATTACAATATGGGCGACGGTGGCCAGATGGGGTGAGAGATCTTCGCAGGAGAGTCGCCCGATAGGGATGGGCGAGAGAGTGGGCTCTCAATTACGTCGACCTTGCGGACGGTAGGGCATGGTTGGGTACATCACTTTTTGGTAAATCAAGTGACCCCCATTAGATAGCTTGCATTTGTGTCTTTAGAGTTTTTTCATTTTGTACTTGTATGGTTGGTAGGCTAGCCTAGGCGCGATTATGGAAGTTTGGCCGAGGGGGAATATCGAGGCATATGGCTGATTGTCAGCGTCTGGGCCCCAAGCGGCGACGTGGCACACATAGTTTGGCCACTTCTTCGGTCTTTGTGGCCTTGCGAGGGTGTCCCCATCTGCCGGACAAGCTCACGGGTGAATGCGATGCGTGGGCAGGTGCGGCGAAGGATGGTGCCATTGGGCACCATAATGCATATCCCTGAGATATGTGGTGGCGGCGAGGGCGTGGTCGTCCGGGGAATGACCCGTTGCGACCATCCCCTCTCCGCAGATGAGGAGAGGGCGCCAATGAGCCGGGCGGCCGCGGCCGAGGGGCAATGGCGGCCGGGCAAGCGAATGCATCTGCGGCGGCGAGGAAGACGGCGTGCTTTGGCGAGGGACGGCTGTCGGTATCGCGTGGCTCCATGCGTACTTGCCGGTCTGGCATTATTCGGAGGCGGTGAGGCGATGGGCGGTTTGTCTCGGCATCGGCGGGAGGCATACGGGGGTGGTGCACCCTCTATACTTGCAGGAGGCCCGGGTGCGCTATGATCATCAGGACGCAGCCACCGAGGAGGATGTCAGGATGAACGTGCAGCTGCATGAGTGGATGAGCCAGTGGATGAGCCAACATGAGTGGATGTCGCAAGGATACGGAGGCCTACCCTCGTTGACGGAAGCAATCATAAGATCATATGTCTCTTTCAAGAACACATACCCATGGACACGAACTCCTCGGGCCCGTTCCTGCCTAAGCCAGTTGCACGGATCGGGATACATCTGAACCACCTCCTGCACGACATTGGAACCACCGGGGCCACGACTAGCACTTGTGGCAACGGATGATGTAGACCTATCGGCATCTGATTGGTCAGATGAATCCCCCGATGGTCGCTATTGCCATCATCGAAAGCTTCGCTTATAGAGCCCTCATCCTCATAATCACGAAATCGACATTCTAACAAACCCTATCAAACAAGCTGCACTATGCCGGGCAAAACTCAGAAACTACGAAGGCCGATCGCTTAGGCGCTCCTTTGACGCATATGGTAGACCCGCAGGCTTTCTTTTATAGAGAATGGAAATTCGCTTAAGCGATTTTTATTTTTATTTTTTATTTTTTTTCCTTTCCGACAAAGCGAAAAATTTTGCTTTTGTCGACGGCCGATGTCGCGAAAATCGCTCAAAGCGATTTTTTTTTCGCCGTGTCGGTCTTCGGCCGTGACGGTAAATCGCTTAAGCGATTTTTTATTTTTTTTTTTTTTTTTCCTTCCGGCGGTAATGCATTATTGATTCTTGACAAAGACAGCGAAAATCGGCAAAAGCGATTTTTTTTTTTTTTTTTAAATCACCTAGCGGTGATCGCATTTTCCGGCGACGGAAAGCGAAAATCGCTTAAGCGATTTTCGCAAATTTGAAAATCGCTTAAGCGATTTTCCCAAATTCGCTTAAGCGATTTTGGTCCGCGCGAGACCCCGATTTCGGGAGCCAAAAAAGGCACCGTATGGGGAGCCATGGTTTTAATGAATTATAGAAGATGAAATATGTCTCTTAGGTTTATTGGTCTTCTCGATGTTAACGATGCTCTTATTTAAACACTCTATGCTGTAAAAATTGCTGCTTCTTCTCCACCAGAGAAATCGCTTCTTCTTCTCTATTAGAAATCTTGACCAGCGTGACCATGTTCTTCGGATATGCCTAATAGGCTCCTTACTTATTTGCAATCATTGGAACACCTGAAGATGAAATATGTCTCTTAGGTTTATTGGTCTTCTCGATGTTAATGATGCTCTTATTCAAACTCTCTCTATGCAATAAAAATTGCTTCTTCTCTATCAGAATTCTTGACCAGCGTGACTATGTTCTTTGGATATGTCTAATAGGCTCCTTATTTGCAATCATTGGAACACCTGAAGCATCGAAGAAAACAAGACCTATATAAGACATGTCTTACTTGTCATTTACCTTATAATCTTGCTCGCTAAAGACATATTCTTCATAAGTAACGAAGATAAATGTTTCTTTTACATCTTTTGATATGTATAACAAGACGGTAGTCGCGATTATCATAATTTTATCTCAGCAATAATGATAAAGGTCTCGTCTCTTAAGATGTAACAAGCCTATAAGATGATAGTAGCTGCAATTATCATGAGATTTATTTTATTTTGACAAAATGACAAAGTCACGAGTGAAGGAAATGAGGAGAGTATCTTTAGGAATTTTATGCCCAAGTTTCTTGAATCATATTCCCCTCCTTAGTTCCCTAACACATGAAACTTTCACCTAGTGGAAACTATTTTGAGCCCTTATTGTTGACCATAATAATCATGTAAATGTTTTGGAGTTGAAATAGTGCAACTTTGTTTTTCTACCGTTTAGAAGGGGAACATTGGCATATGGCTTTGCTAAACATTAACAATTAAACATTTGACAATCGACTTACCTTGTCTTTTTTTCTATTGTCCATTTTTTTTTAACAATTGACTTACCTTGTCATTTTTTATCATCGTCGCAAGGCTAAGAAAATTTGTTGTTTCACCAAAGTTTAATTCCTTTCACTATTTCGATCCAGGAAAAGGCAACTTCCCAACTTCCCACTCGGTAGATGAAAAATAGTAAAAGTTACCAAATTGAAGCAAAGGCAAAGAAATTGGATTTTGCTTGGATTTGTGTCGTTGGATTAGCTTGAAGCACAAATGGGTTTTCAATAATTGTTCGATTTATAGGTCTTGCAAACCTTGAGTCTATACAAAGAGACTCCTTATGTGCCGATTATCACGACAGATGAAAGCACGCTTGATCTCTACGGTTCCATGGCTTGAAGATCTTCATTTAAAAATGCTTTCTAAGTTCTATCTTGTAGAGGAATTGCGACTTGCGATCCACGGGCCCCTCTTATTGTGCCGGAATGGAGGGGATTATCATATGCAATAACAAAAGCAAATACTTTAATGTTAGTAGTATGGTCTTCATGGATGTTAAAAAATTTATTCTATTTTCAAGATGCGGGAGGACCTCTCTCTCTTCAATATCACCGTAGGGAGGAGCTCTGCAAAGTGAGGGGATTCCACTTGCAAAAAAGAAATGGGCAATGTCTTGACCAATGGTCTTCCAATCCTTGGATTGGCTATGTTTAGATAATTTAAGTATGACAAAATTATTAGCATTAGCATCATCTTCTTTTGTACTTTTTGGGCCTCCATGCCCTTTTGGTCCCATGGCCAATTTAGTCTTTGTGTGGACATTAAAAGACCTATCTATCTATCTATCTATCTACCTATCTACTTATCTTTTCTTCTTGTTCAAATCTTTCATGTTCAGTGGTAAATACAATAGGATTTCAAAATTTTCATGTTGGTGGCAATAAGCCACAAATTCCAAGGAACCCCTATAGCCTACTTGTTGAAATCAAAATTTCCGATATAGAAAAAAATTCTCATGAAGTTTTTCGATAAAAAACCATGAAATTCTTCACATTTTCCGACTGAAAACTAGTTTTTCTGCTTAATGCTCCCCTCTTGCTTAAATTACTTAGGAAATTTACCTTTTTCTGTATAGAGTTTGTCGCTCACTGTTTGGTGGTAAATACAATAGGATAGCAATCATTAGACTATATTTAAGGTGCAACTAACACGATAAATAGAATAGAATAGAATAGTTTTTTTAACACAAACCTTAAACACTAACCTTAATGGCAAAAAGTTAACCTTTTATTCTTAAGAAATGAATTTTGTCAAATGACAAAAAAAGAGCAAACTAGATACAAAATACTACAATCACTCTCCCAATCTGTTGGTTGTTTCTAATCTAAACTAATAAATATATGACATGTGTAAATAGTTTTTGTACATTATCCAACATATTACAACATAACAAAGATGCAAATGCAATTGGGTTTTTCCTAAACAATTTATCTTTGAGAAATACAATTAGCCCTCAATTACTGGGCCCTCAGTAGTCATCATGGTCTACTTATAGGTTTTTCCTGCTTGTCTAATATCATCATTACTACAAAGGTGTTTCCCTTGAAAACCTTTCGAGGCAGGGGTTTTTTAATCCTAGTAATAATGGTTGTACTAGGCCATTATATGGGTCCTATGGCCTCTTGGTCTTCGTGGACGTTAAAAAATCTATTCTATTCTATTATATTCTATTCTATTCTTCGTTAAAAATGTATCTACCTACCTACCTACCTACCTACCTATCTATCTATCTATCTCACACAACTCCACAATATCTGAACAATAGAATATCTAGTAAAATGTGTAAAATTGTGAACAATACTATAGCACATATGTATAAGTTGATTTTTCATTTTCCGATTGATAATAGATCATATTTATATTTGAGGAATAGTTACATGTTCATATGGAAAATAGGCACCCTCCTGCACAAGTTTGAAGAGGGTGTAGCTACAAAGACAACTTACAACCTTACATTGTGTTATGGACCTCCAGCCACTATAGCTTGATGAGACCTCCTCTTTCAAGATAACCTCACACTCAAGTATGGAGTTTGTATTTATCTAAACACTTGACAAGTGCATTTGCCAATTGTATGTTTGAGGAATATTTTCTATGCATCCTATTGAGTACTATCTCAAGCATGGTAGTATGTCTACTTGTCCAGCAGCAATAAGTGCAAGCATGACCTAAGCTGTTTGTACAACATGTGCTCGATCATTATCTAGACTTGAGATACAAGACATTTATACAATTGAGATATTTCTTGTTACAAGTTGGTAAATGAATTGTGACCTTGTTCACAGAGCTTAAATAATTTTCTTCGCAACCTCCAGATGAAAGTTGCTTTGAGAGAAAAAATTGACAAGCTTTTTAGACAGCATTAAATTGTTGTAGGCTTTCCTGACTTGACCAAGCCCAATATGCCAAACCATGTTCCATATATAAAACACACGCTCCAAGAACCATACCTACAAATCTTGACCGGTGCCTTCTTTGGCTCCCGAAATCGGGGTCTCGCGCGGACGAAAATCGCTTAAGCGATTTAGGGAAAATCGCAAAGCGATTTTTCGGAGCCTCGCGAAAATAAAAAGCGATTTTCAAAGGGAAAGGTGAAAATCGCTTAGCGATTTTTCGTTTCCCGATCTGGAACTTCGGCTCACCTCCAGGTGGTTTTAAATAAAAATCGAAAATCGCTTAAGCGATTTTCGGCTGTCAGCGTCCGTCAGCGATCGATCCGTCAGCTCAGCGATCGAAAATCGCTTAAGCGATTTTCGGCTGTCAGCGTCCGTCAGCGATCGGTCCGTCAGCCCAGATGAAAAAAAATCGAAATCGCTTAGCGATTTTCGGCCTTGTCACAAAGCAGAAAGTAAAGCAAGAGGAAAGCAATTTGAAAATCGCTTAAGCGATTTTTCGGCGATGTCGATGTCGGCAGGGAAAATAAAATAAAAAAAAAATTGAAAATCGATTTTCAAATTTTTTATAAAAAACAGCTTGCCATATGCGTCAAAGCGCGCCTCTAATCCGAGTTCTAATCTCCCTGCCTATCTTGTTGAAATGGTCCGACAGGTTAAAGGCCGTGTGTAGCCGCGATATGTCCCTTCTACCGGTAATCCGCCTCCTCCTCCTCCTCAGGGGACATCATCGGCGGTCCCCCCTGCTCCTCCTCCAAGGGGCAGCAACCCCACAGCGCGCTCCTTTCACCATCGCCGCAAGAATGAGTGAAAGGGAGCTTGCCCGCTTTAACGCGTCGGGCGTTCCGTGCGTGAGCGAGCAGGGTAGAATGGCTCAACGAGCCAAACAAAGATGAAACGATGTTAAATGTGGGATAATAATGATGCAAATGGTTGCGTTAAATTGTCACGTCACGGGGATGGACAAAGACAATGTGTAATTTGCTTTTTATGAATGGGAAAAAAACGAAAAAAAAAAAAAATTGAAAATCGCTTAAGCGATTTTCAAGTGTCATGTCAACAATCACCTTCAAAAAAAAATTGAAAATCGCTCAGCGATTTTCAATTCAATATAAAATAAGCATCGTGTTCAGGTGAAAGGAGTGCTTAAGCGATTCGCGATAGGGTAAGAATATAGGGTTTTGCTCCTCGTTTTTGCGGCTTGTTTGATAGGGTAAGATTATAGGGTTTTGCTCCTCGTGCTCTCTTACATTCTTTTGAACACTCAAAATGGCGAAACAAGGCGCTAGACGGGGACACACCATCACCAAAATGCAGATCTCATATTAGTGGGCCAATCTTAGCCCATGCGAATCGATTTGCATTTGGAGGTACAAAACGAGATGAGCGAGATCCGAGAAACAGAGAAGTTAGCGCCCAATTCACGGCTCCTCCAAAGGAATGGCGGCGAGGAACAACTCAAGAGGGGGGAGGAGGAGTGCCTCATATCTTTTAAACGCCTTATTCTGGGGCAAAAGGCACCGAAAAAGGCTCTTGAAGATGGAGGAGATTTGGATGCACAATACGTTCCGACCTGTGTTTAGAAGCTTTACAAGAAGCAAAAAAAGACTATCTTGAGGGGGCTATGGTAAACAAGCTCATCGTCAGCAGTGGTCATTCTATCAAGAAGCTGGATGATTGGGCGGATCTGTACAGTCGAAGACATATTGATGAGTTCGATATGGAGGATCTCATCGAGGCTGAAGTGGGCATAGAGTGAAGCTTTGGTGTTTTCTATTATACGTTGTGTATTATGTAGTATGTTTGTTTGAATTAGCCATGTCTTGTGAGACCTATGTATTTTCTTCATGTGAAAGAATACGAAACATTTGAGAGTAGCACCAAAAATTTTTGACATCTATGTAATTTCGTGGTCAGTGCACATAAGTGTTTTCACTCAATTTCATTATAAAAGCATATGCAGTGCCGAAAGCAAGAGAAAAAAAAAAAAAAAATTGAAAATCGCTTATGCGATTTTCGCGTGTCAGCCTGTCAGCAATCACCTGCCCAAAAAAAATACGAAATCGCTTAAGCGATTTTCGAAGATAAGGTCCTGTCACCAAAAGTAGGAGGAAAAAAAATAAAAATTTGAAAATCGCTTAGCGATTTTGCATTCAATATAAAACAAGCCTTCGGGGCTACCATATGCGTGAAAGGGCGGCTTAAGCGATCCGCCCCGTAGTTCGAAGTTCTCCCAAGCATAGTGCGGCTTGTTTGATAGGCTTTGTTAGAATGTAGGATTTGATTATGAGGATGAGGGTTCCTTGAGCGAGCTTTGGATGATGGCAATAGCGACTATTGGGAGGATTCATCGACCATTGGATGCCGATTACTCTACCGTCCGTTGCCACAAGTGCACCTCGTGGCCCCGGTGGTTCCAATGTTGTCGCGGGAGGTGGTTGGATGTATCCCGATCCGTGCGGGGCTTAGGCAAAGAACGGGCCCGAGGAGTTCACGTGCATGGGTATGTGTTCTTGAAAGCAACATATGATCTTATGATTGCTTCCGTCAACGAAGGTAGACCCCGTGTCCGTCGCGACATCGGGATCCTTGACCCCATTTTCCTCCCCTTCCACGAGACCCATTGAGGCATGTTCTTTCCGAAAGTGGCATAGATATGAGGGCGGTGGGAACAATACCGCGTGGGGCTATCGTGGGAGTCGTCGGTCATGTTTCCTATTTGCATAGGGTGGGATCGCATCGAGAAAAGTGTGTGCCTTGGGTAGAGGATTGGAACAATCTAGTGGCTTGATGCCACATTGCCAATGGCGAGACTTGTCGAAGACGCGGAACCCTAGAAGAAATAAGATCCTGATGGGAGGCGAGGGGCATAGCGAGGCATGGGATCCATTTGGAATACATTGACCCGTGTCTGCGTGTGTGCAGTTGCAAGGTTCGCATGTACATGAAGGATAATGACTTCCCTCAACATGACTAGCACATTGGGCCCGACATCGAGTGGGAGAGGTGAAAGAGAGACGTGTCCGTCTTGTGCACATCCACACGCGCGCATCGGGACCGGGGTGGCGGTGGCCGGATGAGGGTGGATGATTTTGCACGCCACGGTGGAAGAATCCCAGCGCAGGCCCACAACCTGGCGGCAGGTCCGGAGGAGTCACGGGGCGTGGGTCAGACGTATAGGCTTCGCGCGATGCGATTTTACCGAATGGTCATGCGAGGAGGGCGATGGCGGACACGGATATTTGCGCGGCGGTGCATTACAGGGCACGATCCATACTGGCTTGGAAGGTATGGTCTCTACCCGTTCACCCTAATCGATAGAAAGAACATGCGATTAATGAGAAACGTGAACAGCACAAAGAATTTTAATAATGGGACATGGCGAAGCGGTGGGTCCCATGCCGGGGAGGAGACCACGGCGGTCGGCCAGCGTCACATATATCGGTTTGACATGAGCGGGAGGATGTGTGGCGTCGCGCAACAAGTATCGAATGTTTGGTGGCGAATGTCATGTCTAATTAGGCTTGTAATTGTATGCGCGCACTCACTTGCCTTGGCACCGAGCGTGACTATGTTTGAGGCGGTGGCGCAATGGCGGCTGGGGCAGCCTTGAGAAGAGAACATAGAGGGCTGGGCACATGCGGGGGAAAGGTCCTCTACCACCAGCCATTCATGTCACTCCATGCGGATCCGAACGCCGCCCATGGATCCTAGTTACGCAAGATGACACTATCGTAGAGGGCGGCGTCTGATGCACAAAACTTCGGGGGTGGGCCCTCGACTTCGACATTCGGCACCAACATGTGGCGGATACCGCTCTCTACGGCCGTGGTTCGGTTGCATGTGGGGTTGGATATCCGGTCTTCTACATCTTTGTGTACACATAAGAAGGGTCGCAGCAGACAAAGAATGCATTACTTAAAAGCGCTTACATCGGTGTTTGAACGGATGGGGCATGTAAGGCCAAGGTCCATCACCATTGACATGGACGGAGAGGAGAGAGTGGCCATAGAAGAGGCAAGGTTGCCAACGACCCATCTTGTTTCAACGAGCACGGCGAAAGCGGTGTAAAGAACTTTGCTTGTCACTATTTGCGTTTTCCTAGATGTAATGCCCGCGCGCATCGCAGGCAGTCGTGGTCATATCTTGTTGGTTCCATTGCAAGCGAGCATGGCGTGACAACCTCATGCCGAGGATACAAGACCCGCTCATACGCCAAGATGTCTGGCAAAGGCTATCTAATCTCATGTTGGAGCCCGACCTGGAGCGGTATGAGCACTTGGAAAATCACTTCTACAATGCCTATGGTAATAAAGGTCGCGAGATCTTGAGTAAAGTGTCTTTGTCGAGCTATTGATTAGAAATATCGTTTCGTAGTTGACGTCGGCAAACAATACACACGGCATCCCGGCTATCTTGCCCACAACCCGGTTGTGGGGGCTGCGGTGGGAAGGGAAATGGCGGCGACACCAGGTTGTGGCCCCATGGATACATGGACACTACCAACTACGTGGAGGCCCATTGGAGGGTGTTGAAGGTGCAAACTTTGGGTTGCAAGGTTAACATCTGCGGATGTACACTCTAATTTGTTCGCTAGTAGGATATCCAAATGGTGATGATCCCCCAGGAGGCACAATTTTGACGCGGTGCAGGGAGCGTTGGAGCCTAGGTATGTCTCTAGCAAAGCACATAGTTAAGAATGCTCCTCCATTCTAATCACGTTCCCTTCCCTTTGCTTCACCGACTTGGCCGAGTCTGATTTCGCGATCCTATCATAAACGGCGGGCAGTGCACAAGATCTGGCACAGAAGCGGTTTGAGGGAGATGCAAACACAATCACGATAGTGGACGGCGAGACCGTTGAACTGGCCCATCGCGATCGGGGCAGATGATGGGGTCCGCTACACGGTTTTGATGATGCAGCACTATTGCACCTGTCCCGCTGATGTCCCAGTGTGCAAGCACCTCATAGCAGGAGATATGTTTCTCTCTAGGTACCGTCCCCAACTCTTCGAAGTGCTATATCCCGGGCGGGAAGCGGAGCTCCAAAGACATCGGCGACCCATAGGCTTTTGTAGTGGGACGAAGACACGTTGAGAGTGGTGGTTAGTGAGTGGTTGCGAGGCAATGGGCGAGGAAATGCAACATGCGAGGCCGGAGGTAATGAACCAAGAACACATAGACGAGGAAGACCTGGCTCCATTGCTTGCGGAGGTGCGGCGTCGCTAAGGGCGTGCCGTGCGGCGGCAAGACCGAGAAAATGTCCTAATGCGAGGGGCTATGCAACTCAAAGAAAGGGAGCACCGGTGCGTAACTTTTCAACGCCACGCCGTAGCCTGCGGTAACGCGAAACGCCCGCCAAGGCTAATGGGAGGAGAGGGTCGACTGGCGTCGCATCTTCAGATTTGGTGATCACTTTCGGTGATGATGTGGATGGTACATGGCATTTAAATCAATGACAATGTTTCTATTGCATAGTAAAAAGTACACTGGTAGGGCGCACGCCTCATTATTTGGTAGTTGAACCAATATGCCTTCGTCTGCAAGCAATGAGTGTAAAGAAGTTTCGCTGGAAAGCCGTGCCCACATCCTCGTCGGTATGCATGTTCGGGCGTACCTGCAAGGTGAAAGGCTTCGGATGTCATGCGGGGCATATATAACTGATTAATGAGGTGGTGGGGAGGGATAGAGTCCAACCTGCAAGTCTATGTCTGTCTCTGGCCATAGGAAAGCCTTCATGACATGCCGGATGTTTAGACAGACATGGGCACCACAAGACCAATGCTGGTTCTGTGCTGGGACTGGCGCCCGCCGCAGCTCCAACCGATTTCTGAAACGCTCGCGCCAGTGGTCCGGGGCATGAGTGTGGATGCGACCCACCGGCCGCAATACCCCGGTCCCAACACGGTAAGGACTTGTTGCACGCATTGAAGACAACTAAAATTAAGGAAGTCAGCAGGCAAAGAACTCACCGTTGTACGTCCGCGGGTTGCACTCGTATTTGAGTCCCGGTATGGCCCACCCTGCCAGGCAGGGAATCCATGCACCAAAAGCCCTCGAAACGCCTGGGCCACCCGAGTCTCTCCCGTACTACAGGGTCTGCAATATGCACCAGAACGTACCAGTGTCCCCTGCAACCAGCTCACACTGCATGAGTACCTATGGAGACAAGAGAGGGGATAGGGACTATGCCACGTACCCATGCGCGGATGGGCCAAATGATAGCTCGCAAGCTCTCCCATCGATCCGGTAATCGTGGGAGCGTGTCCAGGCCATGATCTCGTGATCTTCGAACCAGCGAGGGTCCACCATTGCAAATGTGGATCTATCATCTGGTTGGAACTGATGCATGCAGGCACTGCACATGCGTCGTGCTATGGTGGTCGTGAAAAGGTTGACAACACATGAATGAAATCGTGCTAGGACACGTGCACGATAATTACCGACATGATCGCCTCCCACTCTTCAAGCGATTACATAGCGATTGCCTCCTCATGCGCTCTCGCATCCAGCGCCGCAAGGGAAGCTGGCCCCAACAATGACATTACAGCGTTTACCGAGTCGACCAAGATCTCTATGGAGTGCGTGGGGGTGGTGTGCTATCAACCGCTTCGCCATACCTCGCGGCATATCTCGTGCGTATGCGAGTCCCCAAAATATAAACCTCCTCGAGAAATAGAGAGGCAACATCAAACCCGGATGTAGCACAATGTTTAAGTGCATGCATTGCCTCTCGCCACCTCAGGCCCACCCCTTAGCGACTGCGGCAAATAGTAGGCATAAAGGCATTGCCCCGCCCCAAACTCCATCCCAAGATGAGAAAGAACCCTCTAGCCTTTGTCCCTATGCCACCGGTATCGGTCATGTGCATCTGCGGCGGGAGGAAAAGGTGAAACCAATGATGCCAAGCTAGGGGAACGAACCATCTCCTCTGTATAATGGCGTGTAATGTCTGCGGCCGCTCTCCAATAGCTCATCAAAGATGAGGCTCTCGAAACCGAGGCTCTATCACATCTCGGTGGAGGTGGCGTGTGAATGAGCAATGCGTCTGGTATGTCCTCAATAGCTGCGGGACACATGCATGCAGCGTGGCGTAGAATGGCCTGTCGATCCGGTCGTGCTATGCGTGAGGGCGACATGCCTTTGAAATGCAAATCACGTGTGCGAAAGCTATAAGCCGTTCACGCTCTCCATAGTGTGGGTTGAGCGCTGCCGTCGGGCACGATGGATGCTCTACGCATGGTGGCTGCTCTGCCACGGTGGCTGCTCTCGCTACGATAATGCCCCCCCTTCTTTTGCTCCTCTTCACGCTTGACCTTGTTGCATACTCCATGATCTCCTCGGGTGTAGGGGCGGGAGGGCTCTGCGACATCCGTGGCTCATCCACTCATGCGGTTTACCCGTTCATCTGAGATCCTCCTCGGTGCATTGCGTCACGATGATCATAAGCGTACCAGCGCCTCCTGCGGGTATAGAGGTGCACCACCTCCGTATGCCCTGGCGTCTTTGAGGCGACTGTCAATGCCTCATCCTACCCGGCCGGGGTAATCGCGGAACTAACGAAATCTGGGCATGGAGCCACGCATACGGACGGTCGTCCTCGTCAAAGCTTCACGCTTTGTCTCACTTTGTCACCTTGATTACATTCGCTCTTACCCGCTGCTCCGTGTCCCTGTCGTGCGGTTCATTGGCTCCCTCTCCTCATGCACAGCGAGGGATAGGCTGCGGGTCATTCACAGGGCGACCACGTTCCTCGATAAGCCACCACATATCTACGTGATATGCATTATGGTGCCCAATGCTTACCAGATCCCTCGTCGGACACGCCTGGGCGATTCACGGTACCTTGTCCATTTTGTATGGGGACACCGGTGCGTCCTTGATACCGATAAGTGCCCAAACTATGTGTGCCACCCCGGGCTGTTCGAGAGCCCCGGGCGCTGACGGTCGACCATATGCCTCGATATTCCTCGTCAAACATACAAGTACAAATGAAAAAACTCTAGAGACATAAATACAACCGCAAGTACAAATGAAAAAACTCTAGAGACACAACTATGCAAGCTATCTAATGGGGGTCCGCGGTACTTACCAAAAAAGTGATGTACCCAAACCTCGCCTACCGTCCGTGGTTGGCGTAATCCGGGAGCCCACTCTAAATCCATCCCTATCGGCGGCTCTCCTGGCGTAAGATCTACGCCCCCCATCGGTCACTGTTGCCATTTTGTAATGCCTGCTTGGGGAATATGCCGAATGTGTTGTTAGTAAAGTAAATCTAATTATCATAAACAACATATGAAGGTAGGGTGTATAAAGAAGGAAGTCAGAATATGTTCAACTTACTCAAGACCATGGTTATAATGGCAATGGTTCAAAAGGCCCATGGTTTTAGAATACAACAAAGGCATATCAAGACAAATCTAGGCATATCAAGACAAAATCTGGAATACAAAATTTAGAATACAAAATCTAGAATACAAAATGCAGGCACATATTAAAGAATACAAAATCTAGGCACAAAATCTACAATACAAATACAAATGGGCACATATTAAATACCTTATGGAAACGTGAAAATCGCTTAAGCCTGGAAACTGGAAAACCTCAAATATGAGCGATTCTGAAACCTGAAAATCGCTTCAACCTGAAACCTCAAATATGAGCGATTCTAAAACCTGAAAATCGCTTAAGCGATTTTGAAAATCGCTTAAGCGATTTTTTCTCTATTGCCATGCTGGCCATTGCGGCCGGTCAGATGCGGAGTTGAAAATCGCAAAGCGATTTTTACCGGCCTTCGCTCGTCGCGGCCGTGGTCGCGGCGGCCCGGACGGGCGCCTCGGGCCTCGCCGGGGCAGGTTGCTGGGTCACAGACAACGCCAAATTTAAAAATCGCTTAAGCGATTTCCTGTTTTTTTTTTTTTTTTTCCCTTATGATGATTTTCCGGCGCGCCCTTTTCAGGCCGGAAAATCGCTTAAGCGATTTTCCAGCCCAAAATCGCTTAAGCGATTTCTGTCCGCGGGGGACCCCGATTTCGGGAGCCAAAAAAGACCCCGAATCTCGACCCTTTGTAGAAAACATATTATAGTAAAAATTTCATTTTCGTGCTTTCCTTGCAACAATTATTTCAAACGAAATATGCATACAAGCTTCTTGCATATGCAACTACATAGTGTGTGGTGGGATAAAAATTCTTCTTAGGATGTTAAAGATCATTTTATTGTGCTTTCAAACATTTGTCAATAGAAAATAAGCAATTACCAAGACCCATCAGTCCCGTGTTTGCTTTTGATAAAGTATTGAGCTTCTGTAATAAATATATAGCAATTTCTTTTCTCTTGTGATTTGGATATGCCTTCCGTGTTTGCTTTTGATAAAGTATTGAGCTTCTGTAATAAATATATAGCAATTTCTTTTCTCTTGTGATTTGGATATGCCTTCCTGAATGTGGACATGTATACAAGATGATGTGTATTCAACATAGCTACAAGAATATCTCATTTTTACTAGCTCGTTGGTTTTTTTTTTTCAATTAATATAAACGAATTTTAGATAGATTACAAATAATCAATCATAAATTTATCATAAGAAGTTTCAGCAGGGTTGAATGTGTGGACATAAAGGCATTTAAAATCGTGCGTATATGATTTCATTACCTATCATAGTGTCAATCATGTATAGGATAGACATATCCACACAGACTTCGATTGAGGAATTGCTGCACACTGGACATGCAGAGATTCCCGTTTGTAAGACATATAGATCACTAGAGGTTGATTAGCACATACCAGCTCTGAACATCGGTATTGAGGACACGAGTGGTTATCTTGCTACAAATGGGATGGTGGTTATCGAGGTAGTGCATCTACAGGTGGATGGCATCATCTCGGCACATCGGGTTGTAGCAGGATGGCTCGATCGCCCTCGTCACCTCCTAGCCCATTTCGGAGATGTCATCTCTCTGCTACCTATATTAAAGCATAACAATCATCTGGAAAAGGACCATCCTCTTTATCTAAGAGGATCTAACCCAGGCATTTCTGCAAATGAAAAGAGAAATTATGTCGGGACACACGAAGCTCGTGATGCAAGAGAAGTGAGTAGTGTACAGAGGAGGTCAGGCTACCATTAGGGATTAGTGACCCTCTGATCTATGGGCAGTCTCTGTCTAGCTTTGTTCTACTTTATGTTGTGTTGTTTTTTTTCTGTTTTGTGTGTGTGTAGGGAGTTTTATTTCCCCTAGTCTGTTCTTGGCTAAATGCCCTTGTTCATGCACCCTTCCCATGGCCCACTAGGGTCCCTGGGGATGTGAAAAACTCTATTCATCCATCTATCTATCAATCAATCATAATAACACTCTGAAATACCTGAAGCCAAGAAAATGAGTGTGTAAACTCATTCAATGAAACCCCTCCATTTGAGTTATATAGATTAGGAGAAGCCACATGAGAAGTTGAAAATTGAAACTGGAAGGGGGAGAGGTAAGAATCAGAAATGGAGTAAGTGATGAAATCAATCCGTAACTCTTGTAGATGGAAAAATATTCCTATTGTAGCGTGAGAAGTTATCATTATGGATTAAAGTTGTTATTTATGTTTATATATACTATAGGAGATTTGAGTCTATGTCATGGAATCATGAGGGCAGCCACATAAACAGATGATGTCACACTTCTACATTGTCCAGAATATGCCGCCATGGCATTGTATGGCAATTGCCCGCATCAAACAAACCAACAAACCAATAATGATCTATTGAAATTGTCGCATCTCTGCATAACAAATCTAATATGAGTCGTTCGTATGGTCCTACGGGAAGAATCGTACACCATTTCCAAGATAATCCTCCCACCCAATCGGACAAAATATTCACGGTGGTGGTTTCTTGCATGCATTGAACTAGCTAGAAAGGAATACATAATTAATAAACGTTCTAAAACGAAATTTTTTATACACAGCAAAATCAACGGTTCAAAGTGCGTGATATAAAAGAGGGATGTTAATAATATTTGTCGTGTACAAATCTCTACCCCGATGAGCATTCTTGCTCATTCCATAAGCCATTCAAATTCTGTTTTGTATCTTCCTTTCAACAAATGCTTTTTTAAAGATATATGGGCTTTGTACACGGCATGGCAAGGGTTCTTCTTCATCCTAACTCTATTCTATTTTCACTCTGCGCACACTGATTGAGGATAGCAGGAATCACCGACAAAACCTGTATTGTTGTTTCGTGGATTTCGCAAAAGCTTTTGACACTGTGCCCCGGGACAAGTTATAGGACGCATCGCGCTTGCGGCGGTGGGGACCCCCCTTGACTTGCAGAATGCAATATATAGACTATACGAGGCATGCTTAGGCCGTATGACATCGTCAGGACAGCCGGTAATCAGTAGTATTGGAGTGTGTCAGGGTTGCCCCCTCTCCCCGCACTCTTTGGCCTATACATTGACCAGCTGGAAGATTGGCTCTCTGAGCACGGAGGTGCGGGCGCCCATCTCATGCATCACACAATCCGGCAACTCATGTATGCTGACGATGTCAACCTCCTGGCCTATACTCCAGAGGACATGCAACGTCACCTGGATGCTCTTGACACTTTTTGCCGATTCACTTGGCATGCGAGTTAACTTGGCCAAAACTAGGGTGCTGCTGGTTTCATCATCTTGTCAGCCAAGGCTTCCCTCATTCACTTACCAGGGACAAGATGTAGAGGTGGCATCGACCTACAAGTACTTGGGGATCGAGTTCTCTGCTACCACCCATTGGGATCTTCGCCATCAAAGTTTGGGGTGGCCGGGTTGGAAAGCACTATATGTCATGCGTGAGAAAAGCGACCACAAGGCGAGTTGTATGCTTGGGGCCACTAGTCGGGGCCTCCAGATTAGATTTTTCTCAAACCGAAAAATGCCATGCTTTATTGCTACTTTACCGGATTTTTTGAGAAAATATCCTCTAATTTGTCGGATTTAACAAGCATTTTACAAAAATTTTGACCAGGAAATTTTCATGCATCTACTAAAGAAACCGGATTTTAACAACTTCAACCGGAAATTTTGGGGAGGAACCCCCCCAATCTGGAGCCCTACCACCAGTCACACTTGTTTAGGGCCTTGGTCGAGCCGGTCCTCTAGTTGTATGGGGCATAAGTGTGGGGTCCTGTGATATCCCTCAACACCTGGAATGACCTCGAGCAAGTGCAGAAAGCCTTCTTGGCACAAGCCCTTGGGGTAAAGTCCACAATTCCATACGGATCCTACTCCGTGAGACAGGTTTTCTACCCCTTCAATGTATTTTGCATTGGAACGCCATATCATTTACTTCCAGAAGGTGGTCGCTATGGGCGATACACGTTTGCCCAATGTTAGGGCTTTTCCACCCTTTGAATGCATTAGCACTATGGCTATTAAATGTGAAGACACTATCATTATTGGCATGGGCCCACATCATCAAATGTTATTCATATTCCTATTGGTCCATGTCAGTGATCCTCCCACATCATTGCCATGTCATCGATCCATGGGAAAAGGCACAAAGAAGAAACACAAAAACTACCCTTGGTCCATGTCATGTGCCACATCACTGCCATGTCATTGCCACCTAGGCTATTCTTGTTTATAAATAGCATTTTACATGACTAAAGGGGGATCATGTATGAAGTGAGAGAGAGATCATAAGTTAAAGACCATGATCATGTGGGTGTTCTTGTTGTATCTTGTCAATTTCAATAAAGAAGTGCAGTTTGAGTATCTTTTGTGATGTTCTTGTAATGTAAGTGTGGATGTGAGTGTGCTTTTGATTATCTTAATTCTGGGTGAGAGGCAGAGTTAAGTGTCTTAGTTTGTGTGCTGATGAAGGCCTTCGGCCAAGTCCAAGGTCCTTAAGTTGGGTGTGATTTTCCTGTTAACATTTTGGTTCCGTTGCCGGGACCTTGGATGTTTCAGCATAAAGTGCAATGTGCACTGCAGGGACAATTAAATTTAGCACCACACAGAGAAATTAAATTTAAGCTTTATTCAAAGCCTATATTGTTTTAAGAAGCCTGAATAAGAGACAATAACACGAGAGATTTGAAGAAAGTTTAAAGCATAATCTTATGGACAGGAAAAAAAGAACTACAAGATTTGAAATGTTCAAAGCATATTCGTATGCATAGGTTAAAAATAACTAACAGATTGCACAAAAGATCTCAGATCTGCAAAATAAAATTCTGGTTTTCAATTCAGGAAAAAAAGTTATTACCAAGTATTACAATGAACTAGCCACCCAGCATCGCTGCTAAGTCTCATATTACAAGAAATAAAACAAACAGATGAAAGAAGCAATGTAAATAAATAAATACTCAACCTTGAAACTTGTGATGCCTTCGAAAAATTCTAGAAAAGTTTAGAGCACATTCTTGTGCACAGGTTCTGAAAGAATGCAAAAACATATCTTGAATCTGTTTGCATTCTGGCTTTGATTAGTACATTTTCGAGAAAAACATAATACAATGAAACAAGGTTCTTCCAGAGGCCAGTACTTGTTAGTCTCATGCTAAAGATGGAAGGCAAACAAAAGATAGAAGATAAAGGATATGGGAAAACAATTACCCGTCCGTCCACTGGTGTTAAATTATCAAAGAGCTCAGTAACAAATACGGATATTCCGCTCTTCAACAAATGGCTAGAAAGTACATATCTCATATTCAAGAAATAATCTGCAAGTGCAAAAAAAAAAAAAAAACTTCCCGTGTAGATGCAATACTGTTTTAACAAAGAATCAAGATAAACTCTAAAGGCAAATCTTCTGAAACTCGAAAATATCATGTCAGTTCTAAAATCGAATGATCGTAGGGTTTGCAAAATACTATGTTTCTCTGCCATGGTCGTTCCTGAAGCCGCTAGTGCCACAGAGCAAGAGCATCATCCAGAATCGTTAGGTTAACTGAAGAGAGGCTAAGGAAAGCACAAGCGGTTGCCAATTCCGGAAGAATATATTTTCGTCGTAGCCTCAGACCTAATAAATTTGTTAGGGTTCGAAAAGGTATTAAAGTATTATTTCTCATAAAAATAAATGATTAAATGACAGAAAAAGCTTAATACATTTAGCTAGCAGGGTTGGTAAAATTGTTGTCTAATAACCTTGAGTGTTAGGGTTCAAAAACCCAAGCATCACATATACTTTTTTTCCTCCAAACATTCTAGTTCAAAAAAAAAAAAAAAAAAAAAAAAACGCATTTAGAGCTATACACAAGTCGTCTATGGCTTTGGAATATTCCATCTACAATCATGATGACCCTAACAAGGTCAGAGCAAAGACTCATGTAAAGCAATTTGAAGCTCTAAGCAAAATCAATGGTCATGATGAAGACGCCATAAGGGTATTGGTCTTTCCAATAACTTTACGTGGTGTAGCAGCCAACCTGCTATACTCAAATTTTGACTCCATGTCTACATGGAATGAAATGAAAAGTTATTTTATTTCTATGTTCCAAGAAGGATTGTCTTAGACAAAGATAAATGGCTTGAGGCTATGGAAGATGAGCTAAACTCATTTCATAACACTCAGACCTATGAAACTGTAGAAATTTCAAAAAATCCGAATATCATAGGAAGCAAATGACTATTCAAAATCAAAACAAATGCATATGGTAGTAGGAGACATAGAGCTAGACTTGTTGCTCAAGGATACACTAAAAAAAAAAAAAAGGGAAATGACTAAAGTGAAACCTATTCCCCAATTGTAAAGCTAACAAGCTTGAGATTACTACTCATCTTGGCGAATGCAATGGACTTGGAATTACATCACGTGGATGTAAAAACAGCATTTTTAAATGCAAAGCTAGAGGAAAAAGTGTTTATGAGACCATCGCCAGGATTTGAAATAGAAAAGGGCAAGGTAAGGAAATTGAATCGGGCAGTTTATGGATTAAAGCAATCTCCAAGAGAATGGTACATGTGCATGGATAACTTCCTCAGGGAACAAGGATTTGAAAAATTAAAATATGATGGCAATTTATACAGGTTTTAAATAGGGGAAGAGTTCTGCATAATAGCACTCTATGTAAACGAGTGCATTATGGCATCAAACAGTCCTACTTGTATGAAAAAATGCAAAGAAATACTAAATGGAAGATTCCAAATGTCAGACATGGGAGAACTTAAGCATTTCCTAGGAATTGAAGTCGTAAGAAATAGGCCACAGAAGATTCTAAAATTAAAACAAAGCAAGCGTATTCAGAATATGCTCAAAAGGTTTAATCTGGAGGATGCAAATCTAGTAAGAATCCTAGCTGTATCTGGACATAGGTTAACTGCAGATGTCCCATTGGCAAAAGCTGAATCATTGGAAATAGAAAACGTTCCTTATATGGCTTTAGTTGGCTGCCTGCTATACCTTGCAAACAACACCCATTCCGACATTGGAAATATCTTAAGCAGGAGGTGCCATAACCCAAGTAGATATCACTGGTTAGCAAAGAAGAGGGTATTAAAGTACTTGAATGGAGCATCTAAATATGGAATAACATTCAGCAGTGATGACCTGAAACTAATTGCATACAGTGATGCCGACTGGGGTGGAGACATAAGCACATGTAAATCCATTTCAGGGTATGCAATCTTCTTAGGTGGAGGTCTTGTAACATGGAGAAGCAAAAAACAAAAGGCTATTGCCATGTCATCTGCTGAGGCAGAGTATGCAGCATCCTCATTAGTAGCTAAAGAAGTGACTTGGTTAAGAAGACTATTGGGCGAATTAAATTGCTTCGAGAATGAGCCTACAAAGATTCTAACAGATAGTTTAAGTTGCATAGCGATTGTTATAAATCAAGTGGACCATGAAAGAACCAAGCACATAGAGCTAAACATACACTTCATCGGGGATTTAGTAGGAAAAGGTTATATTCAAATGGCATACATAAATACTGCAGAACAGATAGACATATTTACTAAAGCTCTAGCTGAAAGCAAGTTTGTACAGTTTAGAAAAGGACTGAATGTCACTGAGACATGTGATGAAGGAGGAATGTTGAGAATTGAAAAATAAGGCTTACATGAAAAACTTTATGGACTTTGAGATGTGCGGGCAAATTCAACTTATAAGCTTGAGGACCTATTCGTTGAATTATCTTGAAGGGTCCCACCCACCGTGGTGCCAGTTTCTTGCAATTTCCAATCTTAAGCTTGGCCTGCTTAACCTTGATCTTCAGCCATACCGAATCACCAACTTGAAACTCGCGTGGCATTCGATGCTTGTCTGCAATACTCTTTTGTCGACTTCGCACTGCCAACAGATACCGAAGGACTTCCTCTACCAAAGCTTGCATCTCCGTAATCAGTTGCTGTGAGACTTCCACCTTGGAAACCTGATTATGCCATGTGTCTGGAGTGAGGCATTGGTAACCATATAGTTAATCATAAATGGAGACATCCTTGAAGACTCATGTTTGGTACTGTTATAAGTAAATTCCACCAAATGAATATAGTCTGCCCAATGTAATTGTTTATTCTAGACATAATTTTGGCGTATCCTCAATAATGCAGTTGGTACGCTCTGTCTGACCATCTATCTGAGGGTGATACGTGGTACTCATGATGAGCTTGGTTTGTATAGTGCTATAGAAATCCTTCCAAAAGGCACCAACAAACTTAGGAGCACGGTCTAAAATAATAGTACGTGGCATACCATAGAGTCGAAAAATCTCTTTGGAGAATAAGAATCACGATATCAAAGCAAATTAATGCGTGGTGTGACATGGCAAGAATCATGCCATTTTAGAAAGCTTGACGACTACCACCATCAAGGCATCAAACCCCCCCCAAGGGTCCATGGAAGGCCCACAATAAAATCCATAGTAATGATTTCCCATTTAGCAGGGAACCTCCAAAGGTTCTAACTTCGCTGGAGTCTGTAACTGCTCTGCTTTTGTTTGTTGACAAAGCTGGCATTGCTTAATGTAGCTGGCAATATGCTTCTTCATCCCATGCCAAAGTTCGCTGGATCTTATTTTGAAATATGTCTTCATGAACCCTAAACTAGATTGCACTAGCACCATCTCCCCACCATGTGTTGAAACCCTAACCAGGTGAATTTCTTGCCTTAATCATCAGAATGTTAAGCCCTCCCCGACATGTATCACCAATGCGCCACGTCAGAAAATAGGTGCACCATAGGTGGATGCAACGGCCTTTATTGCCATTTCATGTGCATTGGCTGATAACGGGCGGCCTTCCACGTTACTACAGGTCTTGGAGGACATTCTGATATGGGTTCCATGTCATATCCTTGCATATGCCCACGCCGAATCCGTGTTCGTGGTATGTGTAATCATTGTTTTTTGAAGTGATTCATACCCAGCTCTCATCTATAACCCCTTTGTTTTATCTGTGCTATAGATGGTATGATACATATAAGGATAATGGTGGTAAAGTGGAGGTGGGACCTTGCCTAACATGGCTACAAGGCTCCCTATAGTGGCTGGATGTATAGTCGGTCATAACGTATGGGTCGGTATAGATCGACACCTCATGGGTCGCAGGATATGTACCCCTCTGGGGATGTCTTGGGCTCGATGGTTGCACGGGGTGGCTTATGGATTTTGGGGGGTTCAAAGTCTTCCACATGACCTTGGTGGGGCTTCAAGGTATCTTCCTGAGATGGGGTTCCAGGTTCTTCCCATCTTTGTGAGTAATGTGTCTAGTTGGCCATCTTAGCTAAGCTTGAGGCTTAAGCAGCCCGGAGCATACAATGCAATCACTGGAGGTTCCATGGGACATGATGGTATCAACTCCGATAAGTACCTTCCAATGCCAATACCTAGATGGTCATCTCCAAGCCTTTGATCATTGTCATTACCAGATGGATCCACTGTGGTTATGATACCCTCTGCAAAGACTGTTCGGATGCACGAGTGCACCATATATCACCCCTTCCTCCATTGGAGCCTAGGGCATTGTTTCATAATTGCCTTGCTTCTCTCAATTTCGGTTGGAGTTGTTCCCTATATGCAAACAAATTCCTAGTACATATTAGGGGAATGCACTCCTAAATTAAAAAACAATCAACATTTCAACAAAAGAATTGCACTAACATTTAAGAATTACCGAAATTCATTGCATGAACATCTAACTTAGAACTTAAAAGCATTGCACCATAAAACTCAACATTATTTCAAAAAATAAACATCGCCTTATAACTTAACATTATTTCCTAGTTAACATGATAAATTAACAATAATATTACTTATAATAACACATAACATAACTTAAAATAAAAACATTGTTTTCCTAAGTTATAATTTTGCATCTTAGGTACACATGGCATTTGTTGAGTGCATAATGTTGATGTGGCGTCTGGTCGGGCCACGGTACACCCGCCCGGATTAGTCACATCGCTTTATCTCCGGTTCGAGAAAGCCTCCCAAAATAACTGCCTTTTTTTTGGGACACTACTCTATTCTTCGACTCCAACCCTAACCTTGTTCTTTGACTTACATCTTCTTCTGTTCTTATATTCTAGAAAGACTGATCAAGGCGACAAGCTCCTTCTTAGGTATATGACAATGGCATGGTTTCTTGATCATGACGCATCAGTGTCGAAGTCCTCGTTGAATCCTTCTCCTCAAAAGGCCGTTACACTTGAGAAGAAAGTGAGGGCTCTTTAGTAAGTCCTTTGCAACTCGAGACTAGATTCTATGCCTCAAATTATACTAACCCCTCTAGCAACCTATACTTGCTAGTCGAGACTACCTACTTTTCTCACGGGTCAAAGGTGCCACTATCGGCCCGGATTCCTCCCTTGAATTCTCGGCGGGGAGGGGTCTAGTGCAGTGGAGGCATCCTCGATTTGTGATTGAGGCTGGATTCTCGACTAGAAGTCGAGATATGTCATAATCCACACTAACCCCTCTAGCAACCCATACTTGCTAGTCGAGACTATCTATTCTCGACTTCGCGAGTGAAAGGTGCCTCTACCTAGGACTGGATCCCTCTCCCTCGAATCCTCAAAGGGGAGGGGCCTAGTTTGAGTGGAGGCATCATCGATTTGGGACTCAAGGCTGGATTCTCGACTCATGAGTCAAGATATGCTGCAATCTACACTAACCCCTCTAGCAACCCATACTTGCTAGTCGAGATTGCCTATTCTCGACTCACGAGTTGGATGAAGATATCTCAAGACCAGGCTAATTTAATAGCGACAACGAAAAACGAACCCAAGATATCCTAAAAGTCTACATAAAACTCTAGTGGGAACCCATCTGATCTTGGGGATTTTCCAGAGGCTAGAGAGTATAGCACCTTATAGATTTCTACATTTCTTGATTTTTGAAGCAATAGTCTATTCTCGTCATCATTTATTGAAAGAACTTGATGGATAGAAGGTAACCACTTATAACATTGGGAGGAATAATCATTTGGAAGACGTTCTTCCTTGAAAAGCCCCTCGTAGCTATTTCTAAAGAATGATTTCATTTCGGCCTCCCCCTTTATGGCTTGATGATGGTCATCAATTACGGAAGCAATACTATTCTCAGCCAACCTGGCTCCTGCCAATCTAAAGAAACACTTGGAATTTTCATGATCCACTTCAGCATACCTCTTAGCCTTTAGATCTCATTGTTGTGCCACATGCTTCTTCTTCCTCTACTGCTTTACTCTAATAGTTAATCGCATCGATCCGAGCCATCGGATCGCCATTCTGGGGATGGACGAGCCATTATATAAGGCTCTTTCCCCTTCAGGACCGGTTATCGGCGTCTTCTCACAGCAGCTTTCTTCCTTCTCGTAGCTTTTTTCCTATCAGTCTTATCTTCCTTCTCGTAGCTTTTTTCCTATCAGTCTTATCTCACAGATCAGCCTCATATTCGCAGGTCCCTTGTTTTCCTTCTAACCTCATATTGCAGCTGCTATCATATACCAGGACCTCCTTCCCGCATGATCTTCCTCCTGATGTTTCTTATCAAGTCATATTGCATGCAAATCGTCATGTTACATAGAGGGAGATCTGGTAACATCCCGATTGTCTTTTGTCGAGTTTCTGGTAAAATCCTGATTGTCTTTTGTCGAGTTGCATGATATCATATGGATTTTGACTTCAACGCTATTTGAGAACTTCTTTTTCGATCTTTGTTTTGTGTATTTGGAATTGCAATTTCTTGTCCACGGGATCTGGGGAGGATCGGTTTTACTTTCGGGGAGTGCATGCATTATTGCAATCTTTACATGATTACGCTGAAGCAAGCTTGTCCTAGCATTGTTATCTTGCTCCAGTATGCAACAGCTTTGCCCTGATCGGTTCTTTTCCTTTTTATCTAAAGCTTTTTAGAAAAGGTGGATCTCTGGTTACCATCAGACTTGGTACATTGCTTTTTGGGCAGTCTTCTCAAATGCACTAAGTAATTCGTACTCGTTATTGCTGCTCCATGTTCTATCTATTCCTCCAATCTCTTAGTGCGGCTTATTCACGGATCCAATGCGGCTCTATAAGTGGCCTTGTTCACTCGCTTATTTTACGCCTCTCGATTACGAACCTTCCGGCTACTCTGCGATTGCCAGCGAATTGCTCTTCCAATAATTCAATCGGTGGAGGTCTTCGGGCAATAGCGGGATGTTTGCATGTTTCGGTATGTTGCCCATCGAGCTTCTACGGGCGTGCCGAATCCTTCATGGCCGAATTTTGGAGATCGGATTGGTCGTTAGTATTTCACCATAGCATCCATGCTAGTTACAAGCGCCATTCGGGGCTCCAATTTACATGTTCCTACAACCCAGACTCTTCTTTCTTTTTCCAATCCGGTATGCTACACCTATCGATTTCTTGCCTCACAGTTGTTTTTTCTTGCTCTTGTTTCAGCACACAGACTCTAGCCTTTTCCAACGATCTGCCCGTGTTGTTCGGCATTGGTTCAAGTTTGGTTCTATTCTGGCCCCTTTTCCTTGACACACTCTATCCTTTCCGTCCAACTCTCTAAGTCCCTCCTTCCTGACCAGCAGACCCAGTGCCTTGTTGCCCTTCGCAGTCTCCCTTTCCTGCCTATTCATAATCCTACTGTTTCCATAGGCTACTTCTCTACACGGTTCTTCCCAGCAGCAGGGATTCACATGCATTCTTTTTGCCACGAATGATGGCTGCTTTCCGGGGGTCGTTTTGCCATGCAACTGCCTTTATGTATCACTAACAATGCACTACCAATCCTTTCTTAAACAAATTTGTAATTCTGGTGTTCTTATGGTATTTTCCCTAATAGGCATCTTTATTTTTTGTAATGTAGAGCTTGTGTTGCCCTATCCTCACCTTAACTACTCCAAACATTTGGTTTTGAAAAAGTTGAACATTTCTAACTTTTGTGGTGCTCCATTATTTTTTCGATTCATCTATGCCTCTATAGTTGAACTCATATTACTATGCAGTCGTTCATATTGGGATTTTCTTTTAGTAATTTGAGATAAGCCTTTGGTTGCTCCAAGCTTAGCTATAGTATCCCACCTCAAGCATAGTAGCTGGAGGTTTCACCATTTATATTGTTCACTATTTTATGACCAATCCTTTGATTCCTTCATGCTTTTAAAGTTGTTAATCCCCCCCACAATGGCTCTGCTAATGTTTACTTGAAGGTTGATGCAGGTTCTTTAATAGCATCATATTTGTTCGAATGGCTTAATTGTGTGGTGCCTTCAACCTAACATGGTTTAACATGCATTGTTTTTGTGACAATTGATGCGCATGCGTGCACTGCGGCATAATGTTTATATGGCACCTTGGTGGGGTTCTAAATTCATAGTTAGCCTCTCTTTGATAAGTTGGATTGGAATCTATTTAGGATGATGGGGATGCCTTTATTCCTATGAAGTGCCTTCGGATGGTTCTAGCTTTCTTCTTGTTTTTTCCATGAGGTGCCAATTTTCCTTATTCCATTTGTCTCGGGAACCAGAACACTTCATATGTGGGGATTTTTTACGTTCTTAGGGAACCTTGAAGGTGCGCGTAAGGTAATTTTATTGTTTGTTGACTTCATTTGGGACATGGATTTTTTTAGCTTCTTTTTGCTAAAGTTGTTTGGGATACATTCGGTAGCCGTTACAATACGTTGTGGGTTCATTATGTCATTTGGGTGATTTCTCCGTAATGTTCTTCCGTAGCTACGATTTTTTGATGCTATTGACATGGGTTGTATGTTGCAACTTTGAGCTATATCTTTGTGGACATGTATGGTGGACCTTATGGACATTGAGCTTTGAGTATCAGGGGGGAGCATGTCTTCTTTTTCTTTGATGAGCTTCATCGAATATTTTCTTCGTTCTTTGCTCGCCTAGTTCTTGTTTCCTCTATTCTGGGTCTCATAGTGCTTCTCTTCGGGATATATATTTGGCTTTTTCACATGCTGCATTGCATACTTCTTTTACATATTTTCTATTGGTTTACGATCATTGGCTCTATCTCAAATTTGTTTCTACACCACTTTTCCATATGTGCATGTATTGGGTTGTCATTTTTTGCATTGAGATTTGCAAGTGGATTTGTCTAGTATCTGTTTACATTTTGGTGCGAGTTCTTGTTCTGTTTTGCTACCCTTTGGTGGGATATTTTGCTTCATACTTGGTTCTAAAGCATTTTTGTTGTCCTGGTACTCTTGACCTCTTGATATGTTATGTTAGGGATTTGTCATCTCTATATACATTTTCCACATGACAATATGTAGTTGTTGTGTTCCCATTACCCATTTCATCACTTGGTTATTGGACTCACCTCGTTACTCCTCCCTGAACCTTGGCACTCTCAACCTCCATCTCCTCGATATCCTTGGCCGTAACTTTTACCTTTGACTTGGTTTTCACAATTTGACCTCCTCCCTTCAAGCATCAACATCTTACCATTCTATCGACTTTGGTCTCTTTTACCTAGATCGCGATGTCTTAGGCTAGGAGCAGCGGCCGCAGCGATCTGCATGATGATGCTTTCGTGCCCGTGGTTGTTTGATTGCCCTTACGTCCTCTTGTTTGGTGCTTGCCTCTTGCCATTAAACTGCTAGACTTGGACATTGGTATACTTTGTTTTTATTCTCCGACCTAGGGCACATTTTTTAGTCGGTATCTTATGCATTTGACATCTTGCGAATGGAATTAAAGGTTACATTGGCATTGTTTTTCCTGGTGAAAATTGCATTTAGGATATTGTTGGTCTCTTATCTATGCACTTATTCACCTAGTATGTAGTTTCTTATTGGGATTTTATATTTTTGCTATGTTCCTTCATGTACCCTATTTTGCTAGACGTCTCGTCATTCATGGGGCGATCGTCTTTAAGGTTGAGTGGTCTTTACTTGTCTTTATGGGCCATCCTCCAACCCTTCTGCTAACGTTCGCATATTGTTTCGTTAGAATTATATCCTTCCCTTAACCATAACTTCGGTCAATATTGCCTTTGCTTTCCACGTAAATTTTCTTTGATATAGCACCTCTCTTCCTTCATTCATGATATTGTTTTTTCGATAGGGGTTGTCCTCTATTAGCCCTGCCATTACCTGTGTTTTTCTATGATCTTAATCTTGCCCTTTTTGCTTTTGACTTGGCCCATTGCTTGCTTTCTATCCATCCATATCCTTTTACCAAAGTTCGATCTCCGTTAGTTTGAGTTCGTTTTCCACTCTGTTGCCCCTAGCCTCAACCTTGCTTTCTATCGTTTTGTTCGCCTGTCTATTTCCACATAGGCCTCTTAACCATGCATTTGATTCGACCTCATTCACGAGACATCGTGCCATTGACAGACTGGGTCCACTCCATCTCACCCCTCAGTTTTTTCGTAGCTCACATGGCTAGCTTTACTACTAATAGATGTCACTTCACGTCATCATTGTGTTTTTGGTCCATTTATCATTACTTCCTTTCTCATGGCAAACCATATGTATGGCACTCGCTTTCTTAATAATTTGTGACTTTACTTAGCCATTATATTTCATTTGTCTTTTTTACCATATGGCTGACCTCCTTCCCTTCCCATCCCACCTTGGCATTTTGACCTCAATCTCTTCCTTTTCCTTCGCCATAACCTCGCCTTTGACTACTTACGCCTCCTTTTCGGTTTTCGTTGGGATCCGAATTAATTTTCGTCTCAATTTCCTTCTTGACCTTCCTTTGACTGGTACTAACATGCCTCCATCCTCTTCCTCCATCTCGTCCCTCGTTTGCCAGAGTATGTTTCCTATTGGGGCCCTTATTTATGGCTTTATGCATATGGTATTATTTGTCTTCTGACATCACCACACTTGGATCATCTTCCTTTTTATGCTTCTCTTTGTCTTGATAGGGAGTATCTTACGTGGAACATTGTATACAAGGTGTTATATTGCGCACATTCTCATTTTGTGCATGGTGCTGGTTCTGCGTGATTCTAGTTCTCTCGAGCAATCCATTTCTAGCTGTCTATTGAGGGTTTTTGCACTTGTAGTGGATCTTTTTCTATTTGGTATGATCATTATTGGCATATTTGCTATTTGGCTTTATCTCGATAGGATGCATATTACGTTTGGCACTGCATTGAGATTTTCCCACATGGGTTTTTATTGGATTATCTTTCATTTTTATGCTTCCCTTTATCTAGATGTGGGGTGTCCTACGTTGTGGTCCACAAGGTGTTCTATTGGGCACATTCTCATTTTGTGCATGGTGTTGCTATTTAACTTTATCTGGATATGATGCATATTGCGTTTGGCACCATATTGAGATTTTGCGACCTGGGTTTCTATTGGATCATTTTCTCCTTTTTATGCTTCTCTTTATCTAGATGTGGCGTTACGTTGTTGTACACAAGGTATTATATTGGGCGCATTCTAATGACCACTTTTAGTTGGTTTCGTGTTCTTGGCGTTCTTTTTTATGGCTTTACATTGATGCTTATCTTTCTCTAGATGTCGCGTTTTTTTATGGACCGTTTTTTTGTTGGGTGGTGCTGTTTATTTCTACCGTGATGGTGACGCTCATTTCTATTTATCGTGTTTAATGATGTTGTAAATAACATTGTCTAGCGTTATTTTGCAATGCATATTTCTTTTTACATGATTGTTATCCACCAGGTGGGGTGGCGCTTTTTCCACCATAGGGGGTGATGCTATCTCCACTGCGGGTGATCTTTGTTTATTTCCACCTCGAGGGTGGCGCATATCTCTTTTCGTAATTGTTTTCCACCGTTGGGTGATCTTTATTCTCCACCCTATTGGGTGATGCTCTCTTTTTCTGCTACATATTGGATTTTCTCTAACCATTCACGAGTGTTTTTTCGAGTTCTTTGTGTTGCTTGCAGGTTTTACGCCATCGGCTTTTAGTTAGGAAGTTCTCACGGTAGTCGGCGGTTTTGTGTCTCTTTGCGAGTCCCTTCCCGAATCGCATCGATCCGAACCATCGGATCGCCATTACGGGAGGGGCGAGCCATTCTATAAGGCTCTTTCCCCTTCCGGGACCGGTTATCGGCGTCTTCTCCCGGCGACTTTCTTCCTTTCGTAGCTTCCCTCCCTTCATACCTTTCGGTCTGCTTGTTTTGTTTCATTTGTGTTTTTGGGCCATGCACTTTTGTTGTTGTTCACTTTGCATTTGCTATAATAATGTTTTTTGCATCAATATCATGTCATATTTTTCATATGTTATTTTTCCACCCGTTGGGTGATGCTTTCTCCACCTTTTAGGTGATGCTATCTCCACCTGTGGGTGACGCTATTTATTTCCACCTTGAGGGTGATGCTATTTATTTCCACCTTGAGGGTGACGCTATTTATTTCCACCTTGAGGGTGATGCTATTTATTTCCACCTTGAGGGTGATGCTATTTATTTCCACCTTGAGGGTGACGCATAGTTGTTTTCCACCCGCTGGGTGATGCTTCTCCACCTTCTGGGTGATGCTCTTTCTGTTTCTAATATGCTCTTCTTTGCAGTTTTTGATTGTGCGGCTTGCCTTGTCCCTGCCATGCATGTTAGTTTTTCTAACCATTCACGGGTATTTCTAGGGTTCCTTTGTGTTGCTGCAGGTTTTATGCCGTCTTCTGGGGTCCTGCTTTCTTGGCTTCGCCATCGACCCGTCGCCTTCGTATCTCCAGGCAACACATTCAAGGTTCTTGGCAACCATTTCTCATTAGGGTTTTCCTCGAAAACCCGAAAGGGCGGGGTTTTTTATCCCGATGAGAAGCGGTCGCCATTACCCTTCTATACTGCCTGCGCATATTGTTTTTTCCGGGGTAGCCCGATATTGTTCCTATGGTCGGCTACCCCTCTCTATTCTTCAAACATTGTATACTGCTGCTGTGATGAATGACAAGCCTATCTACCGGTTTTGTGTCTCTTGCGAGTCCCTTCCCAGAATACCTCCTTAGGATTCTGAAATATAGAATTAAATGTATCTGAAACTAAATCTTGTTTGACTCGTCGAATTTGATTGTAAAGATCACTCCTGAGCCCACTCTCTATCCCATTTCTTTATCCAATCTTTCATTGGAACATTTTTTTTGTATTTAAGCTTTCATGCTAGGGAGCCCTTCCTCCCTTGATTGTGTCATAACAAAATCCCAAAAAGGATTACAAAATGCTCCCTTTCCTAGGGAGCCCTTCCTCCCTTGATTGTGTCATAACAAAATCCCAAAAAGGATTACAAAATGCTCCCTTTCCTAGGAGCCCAGTGTTGAATTTAAAAGCAACATTGCCCCTCCATCTAGCATAGGGAAGGTCCGCAAATACTAGTTTTTGTGGCACATGATCAGACTGCAAGAATGCAAGGTTCCCCTCCACAAAACACTTATCCATAAATGGGGCCAATTTATTGCTAAATAGAACCTGTCCAAAAGACAATAAACTTTGTCCATATCCTTTTGCTTATTTGACAAGAGTATGGGGCATTTGATGGTGGGAGGAGAACAAATCCGTTATTATTGAGGAGAGAGTCCCACACTGCCCTCTCCTCCCCTAAAAGTTTTCTGAGTAGCCCAAGCTTTTGGTTCCATACATCTGTCATATTAAGATCACCATCTAGAATCCAATTTTCCCCTGATTGGTTGACCCGTCACATATTTATTTCTCTCTATAGCACAACTCTTTCTGCAGGCTTGTTGGTACCATATATATTAATCAGTCTCCATTGAACTCCATCTGTGTCAAACTGTCCTGCTCGGTTGTTCATATTAGATGGAATGTATGTAATGAGGATGTTACCATTGTGACGGCACGACCACCGTGGTCTCTTCATCCACTGTAATATACTTTGTAACCATCTCATTTATGAATAAAAAATTCTTTCAAATACTATCATTATGTTTTGAATGTGTAAGCAGTTTCCTTGTTTTTTATTGTGCATTGAGTATTCTCGACTCACCATCCGAGAAAAGTCATCGAAATATATCATAGGTGGACAGAACCTCACACGAAAAACTAATCTGCACATAAATAGGCCAAAAATTGCATATACTTTTCGTGTAAAATAAGAAGGTACAAAAAAATGGGACTCATATGAGACCCACTTTAATTAAATGCGACTTAATGGTTCTCCCTTTCTAGATAACAAGGTGTTATAGTAATTTTAAAGAGGCATGTTTATACATGCGTCATCAATTATCAAGCTTTGGTTTTTGGAATCTGGCAGGACACTCATTAATATTGTAGCTGCAGGAACGGAAGGGCCGCTTGGGAAACAACTTAATAACAATATAACTAGTGTCGAACTTTGTTGGGAACTACAGTACAAGAGTTTTTCTCACTGCCTTGGCATTACTTTCAAGGACCGTAGCCAAAATGTTTTCAATGAATGATTACGACCAGTTCAAATTATTTACTACCACTCAAAGAGGTGAATAAATATAATTATCTTAGAAATATGCTTACGATCAATGATTACAGCAACTAAATAAAATGATCTAATGGTGCAACTAATTCAATCTACATGCTTTATACATTATATCTACCGGAATAAGTCTAACTATATTAGTCTTGCTTTATATGTTTGAATTTGTGGGATAGATTGAGACAGCTAGGGACCCCCGTCGACTTGCAGAATGCTATATACAAACTATACGAGGCTTGCTCCGGTCGTCTCACACTGTCGGGGGAGCCCGTTGTTAGTAGCATTGGGGTGCGCCAGGGCTGCCCTCTATCTCCGACGCTCTTCGGCTTGTACATTGACCAGCTAGAAGAATGGCTAGGCTTGAGCCTAGAAGAATGGCTGGGCAATTTCGGTTGATGCACCACATAATCCCGGCAACTCATATATGCCGATGATGTTGACTGCTTTCGCATATACCCGGAGGACATGCAACGCGCCACTGGATGCTTTAGACACTTTACGCCAATTCAGCGACATGAGAGTTAACTTGGCCAAGACAAGGTGCTTCTGCTGGTCCCATCATCCGACACCACACCTTCCCTCATTCACTTACCGGGGCGGTGTAGTGGAGGTGGCTCGATCTTATAAGTATTTGGGCATTGAGTTTTCTACTACCACATAACGGGATGCATCCATCGGGTTCTGCAGTCACTGCGGTCGGAAAGCCCCGTATGCAATGCAAAACAACAAATCACAAAGGCGAGTCAGTATGCATGGGGTCACAGGCACACTTGTTCGAGGGCCTTGGTTGAACCGGTCCTCCTCTATGGGGCAGAAGTGTGGGGGCCGGTGATATCCCTCACCACTTGGAGCGATCTAGAGCGGTCTGAAGGCCTTCTTGGCCCTAATCGGGAGTGAAATCCATGGTCCCATATCAGATCTTGCTCCAGAGGCGGGCTTCCTTCCATTCTGAGAGGGCTGCATTTGGAGCGTCACATTATTTACTTCGGAAGGTGGTGGCTATGGATGAAGCCGGCTGCCCAACCTTGCTTTGGCAGTGGCGATGGGCCCTTGGCGACTCAAAGCCTTTGGAAAGACAAGCAAGCCCGGTGGTTTCGCTATGGAATGTGCGGGCATCTGAGATGTGGACCGGTGCATACACCGGAAGGAAACTGCCTTGAAGCGGTGCTTAGATGCTTGCTTCATGGCCAAGCTTTGGGATCTGAGGCCCCTGTCACATGTCAAGGTGGCAAATTATCGACAAAGCCGAGTTAATCCCATGCTCACGGGGCCCACACCACTACATGCACCCATCTACCCATGAAAAAGCGCGCTGAGGGTGATTGCTTCCCATTCGCGACGGTGCACACCACCTCCGCATTGAGGCGGGGAGATGGATTCGAGGAGCAGCGTGAGGACGAGTCATCCAATCTTTGTCAACAGCGCCATTGAGGATGAAAGTCATGCCCTCCGAGGCTGTCGGCGTATGAGCATATCCGGGCTCGGTATGCTCGGTTAGTTAATGCCCCATCGGGCCTTGCATGACTCGCGAGCACGGCCTCTATAGGCTTGTTGGGATCGTACCTCCGGGGAGGTAATGGATCATACGCGGACTTCGGTTATGCCCCCCGTCAGACATTAACCTCAATTTGTACTTGTGATTATGTATATAATCAGGTGCGGTATGTCGGCATCCTTATTGCTACTAAGTTTTTCCCGAAAACCCTTGGCGGGGGTTTTTTAATCCTGGTAGTAATACACCTGCTGCTCTCTCTTTGTACTTGGGTCCCATAGGCCAGTTGGTCTCCATGGACGATAAAATCATATTCTATTCTGTTCTATTCTTTTGCTTTTGCTATTTGTCTACTCACACTCATTTGCATTACGATGTTCTCTGACTTAAATTTGTAATATCATAATACTTACCAGAATGAGGAATGGGTGGGCCACCTTTTTTATTTCTTTAGAGGGAAACACCTTGGTAATGTTCGAGAAGTTATCAATTTTGTTGCCTGTAATAGATGTATGATGAGCAAATTGATAGTTCTTCCTCTAAAGAATAGAAGCACACTCAGTCACATTGATGACAATAATGAAACATTGGTTCTTTTTTCAATTAAACAAGTCAACATTCTGACTCCATTAATAAGTGTTTAGTTGTCCTTGATATGTTTATATCATTATTTTTTTTAATTGAGTTTTTTTTTTTTGAAGAACTGTGTCAGCAATATATTAAAAGAATGGTAATGTTACAAAGCAAGTGAGGAGGAAGGAGAACTGCCCCAAAGAGACAGTGATACCTCGACACTCCACAACAACTACAACTCTCTTCTTTGCATAAACCCGACCATCACCATCTATCACACCCAAGAAGTCCCGCCAAATGGAAAACTTCCGCTCTACTAATCCGGGAACACCAAAAGCTTTGAAATAGCTTGTACCGAAGTCGAGGAATCGAGGGAGAGGTGCAGTCTGAATCCCCGAAAGATCCACAACCGCCGCCCTTCCAAATCAACCACACCAACCAAGCCACACCACGGGATGCAAGGCTTGCTGCCGCGACTGGCCAAGCACCGGGATATACATGAAGCAGCAATTGTTGGCTATTCAATCTCACCGAAGCAGTCCCCGACCCAATCCGGGCAACCTGCAAGTGAGGGCATAAAACCGGACAATGCTCCACAGCCTCCACGATGAAGGCCACAACAAGGGCAAAAGAGGGCTCACACCCGGCCTAAACCGACTCACAAGGACATTCACTCGATACGGTGCACCACCGCCACGAAGCACCGAACCTTTGGTGGGGAAGAGAGCTCCATGTCCACGTCCAAACCGAAGCCATCGAGAACCCGGAAGCTGCAGAGACCACTTGCACGAAGAGGCGGTGTCATGAATAGCCAACACTCGGTAACAAGACCGCGCACAAAACAAGAAGATACAACATCGGATGAACCTTCCAAACCTGCACCACCACATCACCCACGAGGGACTATAGGTATGTGTAGCGGAATACTCCCCGCCACTTGTTCCCGTGATAGGCTGTCCAACGCCCCGCCAAAAGCGAGCTCGAAAGAACTCCCCACGAAGCTAGTGACCATCCCAATACCAATCCTCCAAGGTGAGCCAAAATCAGCGGCTTCGCCTCCAACGGCCGAACTGCGTCCGAGAGCATGCGGCGGGCGACCAAGGGCAAGTAATGCAGAGGGTAGAGGAACCCACAAGAAAGGAGAAGAGTGGTGATAAACCGAGGCATAATCTGGCTGGAAGAGCACACGACGTGATCCCAAGCCACTTAACACCCCCGCGTGAGAAAAGGGGATGCATGTGGGAAAGGGGGAGACCATACAACAAAGGTGCCGGGGCAACTCTACATGCAGACGACTTTCCAAATGCCACACAATGGCGAAGAGATTGCCACAATAGTGCCGCACCAGGAGAAGATGCTCCATCCTGCAGAACGCTCCAAATAAACTTAGAGACCAACACCTTACTATGCAGTGCCAAATCCAGAATGGCCAAGCCCCCATCCTCCCGGGGGCGGAGACACTTCCACCAAGCCACTTTAACAACCGCTAGTACCAACTCCACGTGGGCAACCCTTTATGTGATAGCACCTTGTTATGTATGATTTACCACTGCAATTTCATTTTTACAGTGATCAGGTATATGCTAGAAGGTTGGATTTGGTCTTCTAATATTTCTGTCATACCAAGATATCCAAGCGGGCTCCATATTCAACACATTCCAGATTACTAGCTTACAGAAGATCTTCTTACTTCCATCATGCTGGATCAGTCCAGCCCCTGCACTGTCGTAAGGGTCTTAAATTTTGATCTTGCAGATATATCTTTTGTGCTATTGAGCTACAATAAGTATTCTAAAATACAAATCCAGCGAAGGCACAAATGTTCAGTTACAAGCAGAACTAATTTTATTTTTATTTTATTTTTATTTTTTTTTCTGCACGATGCTTGAAAATATTCTGGTGGCCAGGATCATTTGTACAATATATTTGTACATAAATACAAGGAGATACATGCTTGGCATGTATGCAACATGGAGTGCACATAAGCAAGGGTATTTCCTCTTTGAAAAAAGATTTTTGCAAGAGATTTGGGGAAGCTAAGGAGGCCAGAGATGAATTTCATGGCAAAAGGCAAGAGCTTGGAGATTGCATTAAGAATCAATAGTACGCATGTCTATGTGGTTTCAGCATTGCTAGCTCCTCCTCAAAAATTTAAGGAGATCATCGCACTAGTTCGGAGCTTTGTGTGGGGTGGCAATGAGACAGACGCAGTTGTTAAGATCACATGAAGCAAATGCATCCCCCAGGGGATGCACTTAGTAATAAACGAGTATGGACATCTGTGTTCAAAGGGTGGCCAAAAACATCCCTAGTATATTGATCTTTGGAAGCTAATTTAACGCCTGCAAAAAATTTATCGCGGCGGCCAAGGCCGCCACAAACATTTCTTTGGTTCGACTTAGTGAAAAATCCACCATATGTATAAGATAGTCAGTGCAAAAGTTTCGGTTTAGTGTAAAAAAGACACTTTATCAAGGTGTTTCCAAGTTAAGCCCTTTCCAAACAATATGGTCCTTGTTCTTGACTTGGTGAAAAAGACACCCTATGTATCTATGTATAGTGCAAAAATTTCAGAATTAGTGCAAAGAAGAAAATTATATTATCAAGATGTTTCCAACCCTTACAACGTCATGGCTTAAGTATAACAATATTGTCTTCTTGAGGGACAATGGTTGAGCATGCCAATATATCAACATTTGAGAAAAAATACTTATGTGGCAGGCACCTAAACAGACTTAATGATGGTAGGAAGAAATCTCTATAGTATTCCAAGCCAACTGCATGCCACGAAAGAAAAGAGACACACTCTTGCAACTCAAAGTCAACTATAGTATAACTGGCAGGAATATTAACTAAGCTCAATTGTAGTATAACTAGCACCGAAAAGCTCCTTAAAAATGGTCGGTCCAACAGAAGCATCAATTCCTTGGAAAGCATGCTAAAGAGAGGGGATAATGCATATCTTACATTCCATGACACAGTGTCCTGATCTATAAGTGAACCACATTTTATGAACATGGAAACTAATGAGTTGGATCCATTTTGTAGAACCTCTGCATGTACTTCCCAGCTCTTAACTAAGGCTCCTTATGCTACCACAAGCCTTCAAGATGCAGACAAAATAATTGCATTTGGATAGTAAACGTCCCCTTGCATGTGTTCAAAAGAAGTCAGGCCATACCCGACATTTGCATATACAACAATTAGTGTACTCTAGCATGTGACATCTTGCATGGGCAGCTTCTTGGAGATGTCTTGTGCTTCTTGGAGACGTCTGCACAGCCGAACTATAGTAATCTGCTTCTCATAAAATTCCACAAGCTTTAAGATTAAAAGAATGAGAAGCGCCTATTTTCTTGATTTTTCGGTTATGTTAGTTATTTTCCACTTCTTGGTAAAAAAACAGGAGGGAACGAGCTCAGCTTCCCTGATCTGAGTAGCTTCCGAGGCAATTTCAGCTAGCCTTGTAGAAGGCTAGCCATAATTTGCAAATAACTGCATCAAATTTGAATGGAGTGCAAGATTTTTGCAATTATTCAGGATAATTCTCGGCTAACTTGTGGATTTCTGAAGGGAGAAAGTTCGGATCTTTGGAAAAAACTTATAATTGAGCAGATCTTTCTTGAATATCTCTTTCAAAAGGAATATAGCTTTGTCCCCAGCTGTGAAGAGTTTGAAGTTGAGATCACTCAAGCCTGGCTAGAAGAATTCCTTGGTAAGAAAAATACGGCTGCTACAGGAATCTTTCAAGTCTACAACAGAGAATACTCCAGCAAAATTATTGTCAAGGTCTTCAGTGATCCAATATCAGATGAATTAGAAGAGGCAGATCTTCAAATTGATCCTTAATAGATCGATCTTTGTCTCAAATACTTGAATTTCATGGTTTTAATATAGTTTCTGACCTTCTTAGTAGTAATTTAATTGGATTGCCATTAATTCTTTCCTTTCATTCTCTTTTGTCCATGTTTAAACCTCGCTCTGTTTTTTTCCCCTGATCTTGTTCAACTTTTTTTGTTCCAAAATGTTACCAAATTCTAAAACCCTAAACAAAGATTTCTTAATCTTTTTGCACAACTTCCTGCGTCTCCCTCCTTCCAGCCAAGGCGATCTTCTTCTCTAGTTAAGTCTCATTCATAAAAATCCCTCAGCTTTCATTAAGTTTGGTGATTTTGCTGACCCAAACTTGTTTCATAAAGAAATGCATCATATGACCAGAGATGTGCCGGAATGGGACAATCTGTCCAAAGATCCTGGGCTTCATGGTGATCCGATCCTCAATGCCAATGGAGTGCCCCTGCCCTATGGAAATATCCGCCCAATTCAAGAAAGACTCTCTGATCAGCAGCTGGCAGCAAATTTCGATCATCTGCAATATCAAACCCGGCCAGATTTACAGCTCTACAAAGGTATTCATCTAAATCATGCCTCTATAGCAGAAAAAATAAAAACTCTATCTGCTTCTGCTGTCATTGTCTCAGTTGATAGAGTTGGAGCCAAAATTGATAAGCTTTGGGACCACATGTTGAGACTTAATAAATCCATCACTATCAACTCAGTTTACTGGCTGAGATACCCTTACATCATGGTTGAATGTGGAAATTCTAGGTCTGCCAACTTCCTGCTCAAGCTTGGCAGATCGACCTTTGATACCTTTCAATTTTCTTTTCTAAAATGGTATCCCAAACTTCCTATTGATGAATATGATAAATTCTTTATAGCCTCAGTCTCCATGACAGATCTCAGTCCAATCTATTGGGATGAAGAGTGCTTCTCAGCAATTTTTAATTCCTTTGGAAAATATATTTGCACTGAATATTGTCCCTATAAACCTCCTAAGTGCTATGTCCAGCTAAATATCTCCAAGCCTGTTCCTACATCTGTGCCTATCTATGATTTTTATGGCAATCCAATTAAAGTTCAACTAAGTTGGGTAGGTTTACCTATTTATTGCCATGAATGCAAATGTAGACATTTTTCTGGTTTTATCTGTCAGAAAAACTCCAAATCTGGTCAGCAGAATGATTATGATGGTGAATGTCTAGCAATGGACTCTAGGCTACCTCCTAAAGGGGGTTTTAATCAGCATTCCAACTATCAAGTGAATAATATAAATTAGGTTCAGCAAAGATATGATGAGGAACATAACATTCCCAGGGAGCAAACCTATAATGCAGAAAATGGTCCCAATATGCAAGCAGCTCCTCTGTGGGAAAGAGTAAATGGAAGTAAAAAAAGGATACAGAAAAAAAAGGAAGCCAAACAAGCTCAACTCAATCTGCAAGTTAACAAATTTGGCAACTCATTTCTTCGAAAGGATAATCTCACTGGCAGAGATAACTCAGTTAAGGTCATAAACAAAGGTTTGGAATTTGTTAACTTTAAGAATGATTCTTATGTGACAAGCAAGCAGATGCACACTCAGGGTAAGAATTTACCAAACAATGATATCGATAGTCAACTGAGGAAAAAGTTGAAGGGTAAAGAACTTATGTATGAAAATTAGCATCATCAAGAACAGGGTCAAATCAATCTTGCAAACACATTGCAAGATATAATGGATAATTCTAAAAGAACTATATCTTTTAGAAAAGTTGCTACCCAGCAACTAAAGATTAATATTCAATCACAGTTGGCTAATCTAAGGGACAAGCAGACAGAACCTTTGAAAATAAGTCCAAAAGCCAGAATCTTCATCGACAATTCAAAGGATATTCCTGAATCTGATAATAACAGGAATATTGAAGTCAACAAAAATAGAGTTGACAATAAGTCAGGGAATGAGGAATTATTACTTATGGAGAATAAGAAAAACTTTGCTGCCTCAAAAAACACAACTTCAGCAAACAAGACTGGTGGGCAACATCAACATCATGACATAGGAGAATCCTTTCACTCTATGGAGAATAAGGATCCTCAAGATTCTTTACATCAACTCGATCATGATGAAATTGATGGAATAGACAACAATGCAACAAATTCTGGAATTATCTGTCAAAATAAATTTCAGGTACTTGCTGATCTTGCTAATGAATTTTCTGCAGATTCTCTTAAGCCATCAATTGTGCCTGACTCCATTACTTCACAATCCACTCCATTATGCTGTCCTGTTGTTTCCTCCCAATGCCTATTATCTGGGAATCCTATTGCCAGTCCTCAAAATCCTGATCTCAACACCTACAAATATGACTACCATACACATCATGTGGACCTCATTGATTTATTTGAACCAATGGACCATCAAATTAGCCATCCCCCTCTGGCTCCAAATCAATTAACTAAAATTGATCAGACTGTTGCCAAGCAATTGCAGGAGTTACATGTGGAATTAAATGTGGAACAGAATGCACAGATAGATAGACAAGATAATAGAGCATGTCAGAATTTGGAGATGGTACTGCCAGCACATCCAGTGGGGGAAAACATAGCAAGTTTGGAGATCTTAGGGGATGCAGTTGCAGAAGAAACAGCAGTGCAAAATAAGCTCACACAATTATGTGGATCTCCCCCTACCAGGCAAGTTCTTTCCATTGTTGCTGATAGTAATCTTAATAAACTAAATATCTCTGATTTAATTACTTTGACTCCTAATCCTAAGAATAATGTTACCTTGGTTGAGTCAAATTTAGACTGCTGTACCTATAAATTTTGGGCCTGCTCCCATGACATTGATCTAGATCCTGAATCCCAAGATAAGGAAAATAACTCTTCAGATTATCTTTGGGAGGATGATAAATTCCTCTCAAATTCTCCCCCAGCTGATGAGTTAAAAAAGACCTCTGCTATCATTGGCAAGTCTATCAAGAAAATTTCAAGGACTTATGCCTCTCCTGCCTTAAACACCAGGCTCCAATCAAAGAAAAACACAAGGAGCAGAAAAAAGAGCTCCCATTAACTTTTCTTCCCTGCTCTCCCTACTCTTTTCAATGAAAATTCTTTCATGGAATTTAAGGGGAATAAAAGGACCCTTAAAAAGAAGAAGAGTGATTGCTCAGTTGAGAGAATATAATGCTGACATTATCCTGCTTTAAGAATTGAGGCTTCCAAACTTTGAGTGCTCTAATTTGGCCAATTGGATTTCACCTGAGTATTCTTCCTGCTGGATTGAAGCTACTGGTACAGCTGGTGGTATATGCATCATCTGGAAAAATATCTCACATTCTCTAATGTATAATAGTCCTGAGAAGAACTGGCAGGCAGTGATTTTCAAAAAAAATGACCTCACCTTTGGAGTCATTAATGTTTATGCTTCGACCTCCTCTAAGGAAAGAGAACTCTTTTGGCCTAAAATTGGTAATTGGCTTGAAAGCCAAAACTATATTTCATGGATTATTCGTGGAGACTTTAATAATACTCCTACCCCTGACCTCAAGCTTGGAAATGATATAAATATGACGAGAGCTGAGAGAATCAATTGGGATTATTTCATTGATAACTTTCTCTTCACCTATATCCCCTCTGCCACTGCCAAATACACATGGTCAAATAAACAAGAAGGTGCCAAACGTGTCTTCTGTGCTCTTGACAGATTTTACATTAATAATTCTGATAATCCTTTCTGGGATAGCTGTGTAGTCTATAGTGATGAGGCCACTTCTATATCAGACCATCAGCCTCAATTTCTTGAGACCAAACACTTGCTTAGCATCAAAAAGGGATCCAACTATCCTTATAAGTTCAATTGTAGTCTGCTAAGCAATGAAAAGTTCTGTGCGGAATTTATGAGGGATTTCTATGCTAATGTAAAGGCCTCTAAAATCTGGATTAAAAAGTGGTCTAAAGATAATTATGAAAAAAGAAAAGAGGAAAAGAAAAGATGTCTGCTGAGCATGAGAAACATAAGGCTACAGATTCAAAATGATCCCTTTAACAGGGATCTTCATCTGCAAGAATCTAATATTGAGCAAGCAATAAAGGCTATAGAAGAATATGAGGCAAAAGGTGCAGCTGTCAAATGTAAATTGAAATATCTTTCCAATATGGATAGCAATAACTCCAAATTCTTCTTTAGAGTGGCCAAAAATAGGGTTTATAAAAATCAAATTCTTGCAGTCAAAGATGATAATGATGTCCCTATGAAGGATGCTAAAGAAATCAGTGAGTTCTTCTACTCTAAATATGCTGCAATCTTCTCTAATGATGGTAACATCTCCTGGCAGACCCCTCAAGCCAAAAATTTTATTGATCTTTTAAATGATCTCCCTGGCTATGACATTAATCCAATCTCAGATAATATTATTGATCTTCCTAATGAAAATGAGATTAAATCTACCCTGTTGCATCTTGCTAAAGGGAAAAGTCCTGGTCCTGATGGCTTGTCCCCTGAGTTCTATATCCATTTTTGGGAGGTCATTAAACAAGACTTCATTCAAATGATCCATGGATTTTGGTTCATTAATCATCTGCATCCTGCAATAGCTTCTGGTTTGGTTACCCTTGTGCCAAAGATAGATAATCCTGAAAAATTCAGTGACTGGAGACCTATCGCCCTCACTAATACATCATATAAGGTCTGTGCAAAAATTATTGCCAATCGAATTAATGGCTATCTCCAGAGTGCTATCTCCTTGAATCAGTCTGCCTTCTTGCCAAATAGATATATTCTAGACAATTACATTGCAGCAATGGAAGGTTTGCATTGGGCCAAACACTCTAATCAGAATTGCATTCTCTTGAAGTTAGATTTTTCCAAAGCCTTTGACTCCATTAGATGGGATTTCTTAGAGCTGGCCTTGAGAAAAATTGGTTTACCTGATAAGCTGATTCATCTTATTATAGGGTTGAACTCTCGAGCACAATCTTCAATCTTAATCAATGGTTCACCTAGTAAATTTTTCCCCCTCCAAAAGGGTGTCAGGCAAGGCTGCCCTTTAGCACCTTATCTCTTTATTGGGGCAGCAGATCAATTAACAAGGGCTATTCTGCATCATCAAAATTTGGGAAACATAAAGGGTTTAATCATGCCAAACTCTCAAAATCAACTGACTCTGTTGCAATATGCAGATGACTCCTTCTCATTTTTGCAGAATGATTATAGAAATATTGAGTTTTTCTTGAGTATCATCCAAAATTTTAGTCATGCCTCTGGAATTCATTTGAACACTCATAAATCTGTTATTATTGGTGCCCCTAACCACTCATATATTTCTGGGATTAAATGTATCTCTGCAAATCAAGTTACTAAGTTGCTAGGTATGCCCTTAGGCCTGGATATCAACATTAAAACTCTCTGGAGCCCAATTGTTGACAAGATCAGAAAAAAGCTTAATAATTATGGCAGTTGCCTTTCTCTTGCTGGCAGATCCATCATTGCCTCTACTGTTATTGCCAGTTCACATGTATATTTCTCTTCTGCCCTCATTGCTCCTAAATGCATATATCAACAGCTTGAGAGAATCATTAGAAACTTTATCTGGGGCAAGAAGCATCTCGTTAACTGGGATTATGTTACAAGGAAAAAATCTGCAGGTGGTCTCGGGTGTAAAAATCTTAGACTTCAAGCTTATGCTCTAGGTGGTAAGTATATATGGAAAGCTCTATTCCAAAGGAAAAATGCTGCTACTGATTTCATTAATTACTGGCTTTCCAAAAGTCTTATCAAGGGTCACCCTACAATTGATCATCATCTCCCTCACTCAGCCTTCTCTGATGTCAAACCTGCACCAAATACTTCTCCTTTGATGAGAAACCTTTTGATGGCTTGGAATTATGTATCCAAAGCATTCTCATATTCTAGTATAGATCAGGCTCATCAGAGAATGAATATCTTCTGGAATCCAAGTTTATTGAAAAGAGATGGCATCCCTTTGGCTATTATTCATCCTCGGATTTATAAGAAATGGATGCTCAATAACATTTGTTATCTAGGAGACCTCTGGTCAAATGGCAGATGGATCTCTTGGACCAGACTCAAAGCTCAGATCAGAGGTACAAGTACTGATAGATTGCTTTACAGACATATTGTTAGTAAATTAGTCAATAGAGATATTGATGCTAATCCTATTCCAGAAAATGATTGGTTTTTGAACAACAAAAATATGTACAAAGTGTCCAGAATTTATACCTTTTTATCCAAATCCAATCAACCTTCCAAAGCAGTTAAATATTGGCACATCAATGAGCAGATGGAAAAAAATCTTTTTATGAATGTCTGGAACTTTTATTGTGCTCCAAAAATATCTTACTTTTTTTTTTTTTTTTTTTGAGAGAATGGGGTTTTTTTCATTAATTATAGAAAAAGGTACATTGATGTGAGTGAGCCATGTAATTGACTACTCAACATTAAGCATATAAACAAAATAGACAAAATAGCCATAGATAGTTGCTGTACTAAACAAATAGCACAAGTGTTTGAAAATATGAAGTCCTTGACTTCCTTGTGGGAGTTATGAAACCTGCAGTGCTGCTACTGAATTAAACCAATGGAGAACCAAAATTTAGCCACAATGATGTGGATTTGAGGCGTGAGTAGATATGAACAAAACACCTGTAACTCCTGAAAGTGCCCATTTTTGGATTCAGAGTGAGAGGATGAAGTGTTGTACATAGGATCATGAGGATTGGATGGCAAGATTGAAGTTCAGGAATTGGGATTTGGTAGGATATTGGATATAAACTGGTATGAATGAAGATAGTCAAGTTTTGGCTGGAAATCTGGATGCAGAATGAGAGTGTTACCATTTCCCCAGTTTAGCTCTTGAATAAGTCTCTCAGCATTGGTTGTGGACATCAGAATGATGAGTGTACCATAAGCATCTGCCAGACATCTGTGATGGTAATATCTTTGTCTGTAGTATTCAAATTGCTGGTCTGTCATCCTTCTGCTATTGATTTCTAGGAACCACCATAGTTGCACCATTAAGCACGTGCCTCGCAAAACTCTATTGCCCAATCAATTTCCTGATCGGGGATGTCGGGGAATGTCAATGTTTTGTGAAGCCCTCGACTAGGCCTGTCCATAAACCATCATCTAGATCTTGAATATCATGTAATAACCTACCTTACGGGAAAAGTGAATGCTCGGTGGCTCAACCGATGTATTAAAATCTACGCTAAGGTTCATCATATAATCTTGCAGGAAGACAATCATTGTCAGTAAGAGTAGCATTGCAGTTTAATTTAAACAAATTATGAATGCCTATGTAATGACCAATACTATGCCACTTGTTATCCACGTAATCTCTATCTACATGCATTTGATTAGTTGCAGACCATTTCAATGTCGTATATAACTTGCATTTTTATCCAATTGAATAGATATTCTTTTTCCCCATAATGACATCTATTTCTATGTTTCCATACATTCCATAAAGCAATGAAGCATAAAGAGTTTATGAAAGCATCATCATTCATCATGAAATCCAATAGAGTAGCGAGGGCATAAAATTTTGAAGGTATCTTCAAACCATAACCGAGAAGGAGGTGAGCTTGACACATCCAAAGATATGCTCAAAGGTTTCCTCATTACCACAATCAAGAGGACAATTTGAATCAATAGGATGAGTAAGATGACTTGAGTGCCTAGAAATCATTTCCAAATTAGATAGACTCTTGTTTGCAATAAGCCAAACAAAATAGGAGATCTTTTAGGGCAGATAAGAATTCCAAATGTTTGTGAATAGTCTAGTTTTAGGTTTCATCCGAGATCCCCACATACATTTTTGCCTTTGAGGGCACACCTCGTGATTTGTTTAAACATCGTAGACTTTTGAAACACTATAGTTTGGTTTGTCAAATAGGGTCCAAATCAATAATAACGGATTATCCGAAGGTTGAGTGCCTGTACCTTGTGCATAATATATCTAAATAGAGTTACATCCGGAGGAACTACCTCTAATTTTGTGCTTCAAAGTGGTCCAAGTAATCCATCCGCCTTGCTCCCGAGAGATCGCGCCTAGGGTGAGAATGTTATAGTCTTTCCATTTCTTGTAGAGTTTTTTTATGTCGATGGCAAGAGGAGTAGAGTGATCTCTAGAGAAATTGGGATTCAGAAGATATTAGTGCTGATATGACTGCTTTCCAAGTTGGAATGGTGAAAAGTCCGATATACCTTGTTCCGGCGGTAATCATGTTTCTCATGAGTGGAGAGATATGGGGGCGGGGTGCGAGTTGTGAAAATTTGAATGAGGCAAATTATGAGAGATAGATGTATGATTCTTAGGATTGCTACTGAGGAAAGCCAGTAGTTGATGAAGATTGAGGCGGGATTATTATTTAAGAATAATGACTTCGGATGTACTTACGCTAAGGCATAACTTTGCAAAACAATATTTTTGCATCCCAACCCCCATGAATTTTGCTTACGGTAAGAGAAGACCGATTAACCATATGATGCTTGCCCCATATGAAATTTCTCACTATTCTCTCAATCTGTAAATATATGCATTTGGGAGCTAGAAGTGCAGATGAGAAATAAATGTGGGAGGCTGCAATTACAGAGTTTGCAATTATGGTTCTCCCTGCCAAGGAAAGACAATTGCCATAATTACCAAGTTTCTTTCTAATCCTTTCTACAATGGGATTCCAAAGACCTTTGAGGCTAGGATTGAGGGAAAGGGGCATGCCAAGAAGTTGAGTCGTCTTAGTTATACATTTAATGCCAGCAATGTTATCAGTGTTGAAATCCCCAATGATAGTACACTTGTTTCTATTCAGGTGAATACCAGAGGCAGAACCAAAATTATGAATGGTCTGCAAGAAAGTTTGAATAATGCTCAAATCATTTTTAAGAAAGCTGAAAGAATCATCAGATATATTGAAGGATTGATAGATTTGTGATGTTGTCTGGTAAATTTAGACCAACAATTTGTCCAGTCGATTGAAGATGAATGATAACTCTAGTTAACATTTCTGCAACAGCAAGAAATAAGTATGGTGCTAAGGGGCACCCTTGTCTGACTCCTCTAGCAAGGGGGAAGAAATGTCCAGGAGATCCATTAATGAGCACAGTGGATTGGGATCTAGAATTAAGCCCTAGAAGCAGCTGGATGATCTTGTGACTGAAGCCAAGTTTCTCGAGAGAAAATTTTAAGAAATCCCACCTAACTGTATCAAAAGCCTTTGAAAAATCTAGCTTTAAGAGAATGCAGTCCTGATTTGTCAGCTTGTTCCAATGCAAACCTTCCATGGCAGCAATGTAATTATCCAGGATGAATCTATTTGGGAGGAATGCAGATTGATTGGAGCTAATGACATCCTGAAGGTGAGTTTTGACCCTGTTTGCAATAATTTTTGCACAAACCTTATAGGTTGAATTTGTCAAGGATATTGGCCTCCAATCAGAGAAGGATTGGGGATTGTCTATTTTTGGAATCAAAGTGATTAATCCAAAGAAAAAGAGCGAGGGTGCGGTGATTTGAATTCCAAAAGCCTTTAATCATATACATGAAGTCATCCTTGATTATATCCCAAAATTTAAGATAAAATTCGGGTGGAAGGCCATCGGGCGGGACTTTTGCCTTTGGCAAGACTTTTGAGAGTAGTAAAATTTCCTCAATGGAAGGGGAGCTTCGAGCATTAGTCATTACTGATCTCCTTTGTGAAGACCATTATTAATAATCATATCTGAAAAAAATGTTTTGGCTTCAACGGTTTGAGTAGGGGTATCAATAGGTTGGGGAAAATTAAAGCATACTTGGAGCAAAAAGTAGGTAGATATATCTTTCTGGTCTTCCAAGGTGACATCATTGTCATCTTTAATGGAAGAAGTTGGCTTTTAAGTAGCCTGGATTTAGCCACCCTATAAAAAAATTTGGAGTTTCCATGATCCATCTTGGAAAAGTATTTAAGTTTGCATCTGATTGAAGAACCTTTGGCTTCTAATTCTTCAATGGTCTTTATGGCCATTTCTAAATTCCCCTCTTGCCAATGGAGCTCAATATTTAGGGGATCATCCTGAAGCTTCATTCTGACATTTTTCATATCTTGAAGATAAGTTCTCTTTTCAGCAATCTTACTCTCGTGAAGGTGTTTGGACCAGTTCTTAATCCAGGATTTGGAATCTTTGATATTGGAATAAAAAGCCCTCATTGAGTTTGTAGATCTAACTCTGGGCAGAGAATTGTAAAAGGCTTTAAAGTCCTCACAGAATGCAGCAGAGTCAAGGAGGGAACAGTTTAGCTTGAAGGGGGTGTTTCCACATCTCTTTATAGATAGCACATGCTTGGTGATTAGGAATTGAGGCTGATGGTCAGAGATGGAGGTACTCTCATCACTATGGACAAAGCAGTTATCCCAAAATTCCTGATGTCTGTTATTAATATAAAATCTGTCGAGTGCACAATAAACCCTTTTATTACCTTCTTGTTTGTTTGACCAGGTATAAGCTGATGTGGAGGATGGAATATGTTGCAAGAAGTGCATGTCAAGCAATAAATCCCATTGAGTTCTCTCATCAGTACACATGTTTAAATCCCTGCCAATTTTCATGTCCCAGGTTGGAGTGTTGTTGAAATCACCTGCCATAATCCATGTTTCACAGGTCTGTGTTGAGAGCCAGTTGCTAATTGAAAGCCATGTTGTGGCCCTGAGTCTAGAATCAGTTGGAGCATAAATGTTGATGATCCCAAAAGAGATGTCATTATTTTTGAGAACTACTGACTGCCAGGTCTTGCATGGGCTATTGTAAATCAAACTTTGATATAGGTGCTTCCAGATGATACACAACCCACCAGAAGTACCTGTGGCTTCAATCCAAATTGAGGAAAAACCAGGCCCTATCCAGTCTGCAAGGTTTGAGCATTCAAAGTTAGGCAGTCTCAGTTCCTGCAACAGGATAATATCACTGTCATAATTTTTTATCTGAGATAATACCCTCCTCCTCTTAAGAGGGCCTTTTATTCCTCTCAAATTCCAACTAAGAATCTTCATGGAGAGCAACTGGATGGAAGGAAGCAGAATAGAAGGGTGCCTAAGTTTCCTTTCTGGATCTTAGCCTTGTGTTAGCAGCAGGAGTGTTGGAGGAAGTAGGTGCTATTTGAGTTTTCTTCTTCTTGGCCTTTTTGCTATTAGATTTAGCTATGCTGGCACATTTGTTATTGGATGTGAGATAGACATCATCATCCCAAATGTTGCAGTTGGCATTAATATTATCTAAGGCATTCTCCTTGTCAGATTCAGTGTCAACAGAACCCATATCTTCAGGATTTTCTGCATGATAGGGGCAGCTCCAAAACTTTAGCTTGCAGCAATCTCCATTAACAGACTTTGGATCAATGGGGTTGAAGTTTATAGGAGCATCACTTAGGATGTTTAAATTATTATTATTATTGCTAGAATCAAATGCAAGGGTTGTTAAGGAAAGATCTTGCCTGGAAATGTTTTGGTCTTGCTGTGAGAAGTCTGCAGGTCCAGTCATTTGTTGAGCTTCTGTTGTAGTTGATTCATGTGTGACTTGCTGCATTTGATCATCATGTAGCAAACCCTTTTCCCAAGAGGTCGATATTTCCCTGATACTACCTGCATCTGTTCTATCCCTGACACTACCTACCACTGTTATCTGTGCAGAGGCAACTGACACACTTTCTGGCACAATCAATTGCTGTAATTGCCGAGCTATCTCTGGGGAGATGGAGGCATTTGAATTAGGGGAGACAGTTTGAGTAAGGTCAAGCAGGTCAACATGAGGTAGTTGAATTTCATTTGTTGAAGGTGGTGATGATGGAGATGGAAATGTGAGAGGCATGGGAGATTCAGCAGGGAAAATGGGATGAGTGGTGGTTTGAGGCAAAACTTCTGGAGAGATGTTTAAGGGTGACTCAGGTCCATTTTCCTGATCATCAGTAGTATCATCTTCAGAGATTTGTGATAGTACTGCATAAGTGTTTGAGCATTTCAGGATTTCTGTGTCAATATCACATTCAGAATCTTCAGGTTTACTTTCCTTAACATTCACTGTTGAGAGAGTAGCAGAAGAACCTATGTTAAGGTCTGCAGGAGTCTGGACTAGCAAATCCTTGTGCTTGGTAGTACCTTTTTCATTAATTAATGAAACCACATTCAAACAATCTGACTCAGATATTTGTTTTTTTAAGTCAAGTGTCCTTTGGGCATGCAAATCCTGAGAGCCTTTAGAAGACTGGACACTTGTAGATTTCCTGGATTCCTGTATAATACTTGAGAGGGTTTTGTGCAGATCAATCATTTTTGGCAATTCAGGAGCTTTGCTTTTCCTGTTTAGCAAGTTTAAATTATGATCAATGTTTGCCTTACTAATTACAGGAAAATGAGAAGGCTCAGTAACTTTGCTATGAACTCGATCATTTTGCACAATCACTTTTTCCAATCCAACTGATGGAGGGTTTTCTTTGATGAATAAACCTTTGTTCAAAACCTTAATTCCAGCTGGTTTGATAGGGAGAGATGTGTTGTTGATGGGTTGAGACCTGGAGGAACTTGCAGAGATTTGTGGCACTTGTTTCCTTGCTTCCCTCTGCTTTTGAATTCTTCTTGTACTGCCATTGATTCTTTTCCACTCATTTTGAGGTTTGGAATCATAAGAACCCATGGTTTCTATCAGATCCTTGTGATAGCTATTTGAATTATCACTGTATGATAAGACTGCAATTCCATGATTGATAGGCATGGTAGTCTCTCCATCTGATTTTTTAATTGCAGTTGAATCCCTGTTACCTTCATGATAAGTACAATCACTGTCTTTTGGATGTCTCAGGTTGCAATTTTGGCAAAAGTTTGGTAAACCTGCCCATCTGAGTTGCAAGATAGATTTCTTCCCAAAGTAGTCCATGAAAGGAAGTTCAGAGGGGATGTTCTTGGTGGTGTCAAGTTGGACAAAGCACTTGGGAGGTTTATAAGGGTAGTACTCAGTAGTCAGGTAAGTACCAATTGAGTTGAAGGTTGTAGAAAAACAGTCTTCATTCCAAAAATAGGACCTGAGCTCACTCATGGTAATAGAAGCAACATGAAATTTATTGAATTCATTGAGAGGCAATGTGGCATTCCATTTGAGAAAAGATATTTGAAATGTTTCAATAGTAGAGAAGCCAAGTTTGAGCAAGAAGTTTGAAGACCTTGTGCAACCACATTCAACCAGGATGTAGGGATAATTTAGCCAGTAGATCGAGTTGATTACAATGCCTTTGTGGAGTCTGAGAAGATGATCCCAAAGTTTTTCAATTTTTAAGCCAATCGAGTCTACTTTGACTATAACAGCAATTTTAGACAATGATTCAATCCTAGAGGCAACCACAGGTGAGTTAAGTTGAATACCTCTGAAGAGCTGGATATTGGTAGGTGCCCTGGATTGTTGGTACTCGAAGTCAAAGGCCAGTTGCTCATCAGAGATAACTGGGGATGTCGGTCTCGGGAACAGGGGAATAGGCACACCATTGGCATCCAAATTTGGCAAAGTTTGGGATCCTCTTGGGTCAAGAGATAGAGTATCCCAATTTGGAGCAAGATGACTGTAGTGATTCATTTCTGTTACCTTAGGAGCAGAGTTAGAGAAGTCTCCAAATTTAATGAATTTAGAAGGATCACGGTGGAGAGTACTTAACTGAGCAAGAAGTTCGTCTCTGGCAGCAGGAGGGAGGAGCATGAAGTTATGAGTGAAAAAGAGGGAAGATGGATTTAGGGCAGACGTGTTAATGAAGGGTTTTTTTTTTTTTGAAGAAACCGCCATTAATGCACAGAAAGGAATTCAAATGTAGGTGGTTAAAAGCAGGGGAGGTGAGGAAAAGATCAGGGGGAATCAGAGAATACAAGACAAGGGAATAATCTATCTAAGAACTAAGAAGGAAAGGAGAACCATAGATCTGCCAAAATACCTTGAGAACATCCATTAATCAATCTGAGAAAATCTTCACTTGAATTTTTTTATCTGTCCATTCACAGTAGACTTGAAAGATTGCTGTTGCTGAAATATTTCTTTTGCCTGTGAATTCCAGTACCCAAGATTCAATGATCACAGACTCTAATTCTTCTGTGTGTGTTGTAGTAGTGTATTCCGGAGCAAATAGAGAATCAGGAAAGAATTGATGAAGAACTAGCGATTCCCAGAGAGTAGAATGAGCTCCAGAAAGAAAACCACACGAAATTCTGTCTTCCTGCTTCAAGATTGTGAAAAATTTGGTATCCATACATAGGAAATCTGAAGATGAAGAGGATAATTGCTGGGCCTCTACAGGGCCAGCAAGTTGAGAAGAGCAAATTCGGATCAAAAGGAAAATTCTCGGGTGGGTGAGATCAAGAAACTGTTTGAATCATAAATCAAGAAAATTGGCGCTGGTGCTGGCGCTGATGCTGACGTGTCCATCCTCCCTCAGAATTATCTACCAAAATATCTTACTTCAATTGGTTGATTGCTAATAAAAGTGTCCCTAATCTCCAGGCCATTTACAGTCATCAGAACCATCAAACTACTCAGAATATTCAGCCAAATCTGCAGCAACTGAGTTCTCCTTTGTGCCCTCTGGGTTGTGGCTCTATTGAAACTATGGATCATATCTTCCTTTGCCATAAATTGAATAGCTTCTGGACCTGGTTCGAGATCTATTTCAACATTCATAGACCTGCTTCTATTCTAGAGTTCATGATGAACAATAATGCTTTTAGAAATACCATTTGCTTCATCTCTCTATTCTATGGAATATATGGAAGCATAGGAATAGATGCTTGTATGGAGGTTACAATTTGTCTACTTTTTGGATTAAATTACAGGTGATTTATGATTTAGAGCTAACAGCAACAGCAACAGCACAAAGAAATAAATATGTTGATGTTCAATTTGATCAGCTGTGGAATTATATTGGACATTTTGATGGATGCTTTAACTTATTTAAGTTAAATTGTCATGTTGATAACACTAATTCTGATTCTATTTTTCCTAGAGTATCTCTGGAACTGCAAGTACAAACTTGACATGCAATTTGATGAAGCTGAGGCTTCCAAATACATTGGTCTTCCTCTGTCAGATAGGCACGGGATTCAGAGTCAAGTGCAGAACCAAATGGATTACAGTTTTTGAACAGGTCATGTCAAGGGAAAGCTATATGAGAGCATAGAGGAAATTCCAGGGAAAGAGGTTGAGTGGGTCAAGGAATTCTGCAGAGAGACTCACTTAATGTATGTGCTATGGTGGTTTATGCATGCTAACAGTATGGACATGACAGATAGGCAGTTCGAGTTCTATAGAGAATGCTACTACTACCATAGGGGGAAGAGATTGATTGTTATGGCACTCTTATCCACCTTTATTCCACATGTAACTCAAACAGGCTGATCGAGGTTGTTGATTGGGGAAAGAACTTTATTCCTATACTTTATCCTCAGTTTAGGGACCACTTCCACTTTCTGGACACCTACAACTTCTGATCCCTGCTCCATCTGTCCATAACATGGTTTTTTGTGCAGATTTTTGGCTCAAGGAATCTACAGGAAATAGCAAAAAGTTACAACACCTTGCTCCTTCTGAAAGTGCTACTGTCTTCAACATCTACATCCTTATTATGTTGCAACACTTTATGTTCTTGTCTATTTAAAGTACTCTACATATTGCTGCTACTATTTACATGGGCTTCACCAAGTCCAAAAAAAATATTTCCTTATGTTAATGCAATTCTCTATTTTTGTACTTATTCTCCATAATTAATGATTAAAAAGCTTCATTCCTTCAAAAAAAAAAAAAAAAAAAAAAAAAAAAAAAAGCTTTAAGATTAGATGCCAGTGTAATGTCATCTGGAAATACTTCCTTCACCTGCATCTCTTCAACATACATTACAGGACACATCATTCTCTAAACTTCTATGTCACGGTACTCAAGATAAAAGAAAATCATCTTTATCTAAGTTTGTTGTGTTTGGGCTCATGTTTACGCATTGATCTACTGGAATATTTTCATGGAGACAATGTTATTTCTAGCTCTGTTTCTTGAAGAACATGCATTACCCTAAGCCAAATACGGCAATATCAATTGCAAAATTGTTCATGGAGTTTCAACTCTAGAGGATTTGAGATTGAATTCATCATGATAGAGATGTCAGAAATGTCCCTTTTTTTCTAACGGATCGATGGATACATCCAACGTGGATTGCGATGACCTCTCTAGCATTGAAATACAAACAATCTTCTAACACGGGATAGTAAGATCTCTTATTCAAACAACATTGACTTTCTTAGAAAGGCTTTGTGCTGAAGTCTTATTTGTGATGCAGTGGCAGAGAAGGTAGTGGGTTGGGGATTAAGCCACCATCTACAGAGCAACCCTGAGCCTGTTTTGCGGAATGGGAAACTGATTACTGGATTTGAATGGTAATTGTTTAGTCTTCTGTCATTGTAATATATCTGTGAAAATGTGTTGCATGTTTACATTCTGTGGTATCTCTGTTATGCCCAGTCTTTGGCACAGCTTGTCAGAGCTACAATCTATTCAGCGGGAAAGTTCAGCTCGCAAGAAAAGCCTGAAGGTATGTTCATGGTTTGAGATTTTTCTGATGGACGAGTATTAAGATGGGTTCTCCTGTTCCAGTGTATGGCACACACTTATTAGAAAAAAAATGGAAAATACCTCTGCAGAAAGATAACAGCTGGTCCAAGTTGGTTGCAGAGTGCTTGTCTGATCTTGCATTTCGGCAAGATGGAGCACGCCAAACCGCCAGGCTTTAAAATGCATTCTACTTCTGATCCATGGAAGCGACAATGAAAGATTCCCTTTGGAGGCAAACGCTGCAAAATGCTCATTCCTCAAAAGCTGGGTCTGATTTGGATAACTCGAAATTGCCTTGCTAGCAATTGAATCGATTCAGAGCCGCAAATGTAAAATTGAAAAATAAAAGGGTCTGAATTATACAGATGCAGGGGTCATGTCTACAAACTCAAATCTATCTTGGCTATGGCAGCCGAGCATGAGATCATAGCGAGGTTGCAAGGAATGCCGGATTTGGATATGATTTATCTAGCTATTAGAAATTTTCTTGACAAAAGCCATGAGATCTTGTAGCACTATCCAAGATTCGAGCTCGCAGCTTGGAAGCAAACTAATTCGTTGCTTACCAAATTTCAGAGTTTGCATTCGAATGTTGCATTCGAAATCTCTGTCATTGATGGTTCTCTCTGCCATTGAGGCTTCCCCAAATCCGGCGATAGAACGATGTAGGTTCTTCCACTGCCACTGTCGGACTATAAAAAATGGCGAAGCAATAAAATGTGGCACCAAAAGGGCGATTTGGAGGGCATCTTAAATAATTGTAATATTGGCTCTTGGAGATGAGGTCTAGTCTAGGGATCACATGGCAAGTGTTACAATTAGTTACGGTCATGAATTCTTAGGAATTTTAAGACGAAAGTGCTAGATTTTGGGATTCTACATTAGTTGTATGTTTAAATCCCATAGCTATGGAAAGTGGGCTTTCATAATGAATAAATTAAAGCCATATCTAAGTGTTCTTAATATGAATATTATTAATGTTGTAACTTAGCCACATTGGATGTAGAGCTAGTCCTAAGCTTTTGCTTATAGACAAGCTACTGTAACAATGGCCAGATTGTCATTAAGATCATGGGCATCATCGAGACTTGATCTTCTAGACACATGTATATAATGAACATCACATGTTATGGTTCGTGCCATTGCACCAATGTTGTCTTATATTATTTCTTGGATCCTTCGGGGTTGGGCTTCCAGGTTCGGTGGCCTAGATTGCTCCGGCATGCTCATGTTCATCTGTGTTTCCATGTTATACTCTTGTGCTCTGCGACACCGGGCGTAGTTCTCCTGGCAAGGGTGCTACGTCAACTCTTGGACTCCTTGGTAAGAGGTCCTCTAGTGCTAGAAGTGAGCTGGGAATGGTATGCACATATGAGGTTCACCCCGCCACTCTCGTTACAGGGCTTAGAATGTTAGTTGGCTGGGCATATTTCTGCTATCAGTGCCTGCATGTAGGCTCGCTGAGCTTCTCATTGTCCGAGAGTTGTGTCTCATGATGGTTTGGTATTTTGGCTATGTTGTTTGCTTCTGATGCTCACGTGTTGTATTTCATTGGATTACGTTGTCATTGTCTAGCACTTTACTTACATAAGAGCATTGTCTTTGCTTGTGCTTATGTTCTTGTTATCCAAGATTTCCAAGATGTTTATGCATGTGGAGGCAGCTTTGGGATCCCCACTTAGTCACGAGGGCTAACCCCATTACTCATGAGTGCATATGCAGTAAAAGAGCAAGGCGATGGCAGCAATGTAGTTGAGGACCGTAGTTAAGTTAGAAGCTTCTAGATTATTTGCTGAGTTAAATATTGTGAATGTATTGAGGATAGTGTTTCTTCTGGATATTATTGTTTATGGTAAGGGATATATTGCCATGAACTATTATTGTTGATATCTGGTTATTAAAAGTAAGATTTAATTTCTCACCAACCTAGAATTAGTGCAAGTTTGACAAGATCCCGAGTTGCCACGAGAGTCAACTCGGCAGGCTCATCAACAGCAAACATGGATGCCTAGTGGCGTGACGTTAAAACAACTATCTAACTATCTATCTATTATTTGTTCCACTATATGTTCTATGTTAAATCTTGACCAGAATATCATAGCTTTTGGCATTTGCAAACCTGGCGTGTCATTATTTTCCCATTTTTTGTTCTATGTTAATTCGTGCCGCCAACGGATTTGGGAGCAGTTGGTAATTATATTTTATGATGCCAGGCGTATTTTCATTGCTTATTTTAGAATTAACTTTGACTTAATAAGAATATTCTCTATAATATTCTTTTAACCCCCTCCCCCAAAAGGGAAATCAACCATCAACAGTACTGATTGCATGGCAAGAACGTGGGTCAATCATGTTCAGGCTCTTCTTAAGAAATTTCATAAGAAACTACGGGCCTGATTGCATCAACACGTTGTCAATATTTAAATCCCAGTTCTTCAGGTACTCTCTTTCAAAACTGATCCGATTTTGCCATTGGCCATTTTGCACTGCAGTGCATTAAAAAAGAGTCGGTCAATCATGTTTAGGCTCTTCTTAAGAAATTCCATCCGGCATGATTTTGTCACTATGTTGTCTGCAATATTCAGATCCCAGCTTTTTTGAGTCCTCTCCAAAACTGATCGGGTTTTGCAATTGGCCTGTATCTAATAAGGAACTGTCAAAATGGAACTTGGTCCTTCCAGGGCACCAGAACTAGAGACAATTCACAGTAGGAGGTCCATGAGTTGGGAAGAAAACATATTTCCAAGCAGTGCCAATGGTGGGGAGGAAGATGATGAGGAGGCTCTTAAGTGGGCTGCAATTGAGAAATTACCCAGCTTCAGTTACCTGCGCAAAGCTCTTATCAGTAATTTGGATGAAGATGGCGGACTAATCCATGAGGAAGTTGATGTCACAAAGCTTGGACGTGCAGCTAGACAGCAACTATTGAGAAAATTGCTGCCTCCTGAAGAAGAAGGAAACAAACGTCTGCTGCGCAAGCTTCGTGACAGATTGGACGCGTAAGCTCACTCAACTCCATTTATAGGATTTCAAAACGCATACTACTTCAAGTCAATGTTTGATACTACAGAAGTAAAATTATCGCATTAATTCTTGTAGAAACGAAGATGGCATAATTTATTCTAGTTAGCCAATTTCAGATGTAAGTAACTTGTGCATGTAATTGTATAGAGTTGGCATTGAGCTTCCAAAAATTGAAGTCAGATTTGAGCACTTGAATGTGCAGACTGAGGTTCACGTGGGTAGCAGGGCTGTTCCCACACTTTTCAACTTTACTATCAACATACTCGAGGTACTCCTTCTGAATATATCTTTCTTGCAAGACATTGCATTTCCCTGATCATAATATAACAGACCTTAATATGCTGATAGAACATTTTGGAAGCATTCCATTTATCTCGCACAAAGAAAAAGGTTCTCAACATTCTTCAAAATGCTAGTGGCATTGTAAAACCCCGCAGGTATGAACTTCTGTTAATCAATCTATTGCTGCCAGTTCCAATTAAATTGTTGAAAGTCTAATTGTTATTTCTCAACAGGTTGACGTTACTTCTTGGTCCACCAAATTCAGGAAAAACAACTTTGCTCTTGGCCTTGGCAGGGAAGCTTTCTAAGGATTTAAAAGTAAGCTAAATTGGATTTATAGGTTGCATGAAACCATCAGGTCTATCAGACCATGAGAGAGAGAGAGAGAGAGAGAGAGAGAGAGAGTATGTACTTGGATATGTGAATGGCATAGTGTTCTATTTTAGACTGGGTAACATATTCACTTTAATATGACTATGGACAATAGCAGTGTACACCTAAAGAGAAGTCAAAGACTGGAGTGAGGGAAGGAATGAATAATATTGAGACGTCCACTGATCCATCCCATTTATTGTGTCACCGAGAACCCACAGAGTTCGTTTCCTATTGATCAGCAGCATATATTTGTGGACAACATTTTGATATCTCAGAATTAATAAAAAGAAACAGATGTTTAATGACCTTAGTCTATGTAGGTATCAGGGAAGATTGTCTATAATGGCCATGGACTCACAGAATTCATTCCCCAACGAACATCAGCATATATTAGCCAACATGACCTGCATCTTGGAGAATTAACAGTCCGAGAAACTATCGACTTTTCTGGGCGCTGTCAAGGTGTTGGAGAAAGATATGGTGAGATAAACTCTTGTGATGCTCGTTATTGTAACTTTTAGGCTAGCTTTTCTAAGATGACAAGCTTTGCAGCACAACTAGTTGAGATCTTCAGAAAGGAAAAAGCAGCAGGCATTAAACCAGACCCTGATATCGATGCCTTTCTTAAGGTTGCATATTATCCTTGTTATCTTCTCTCTCTTAGTGTGCATTATAACTTCAAGCGCTATTGCTGATTTGTAGGCATCAACTGTGGAAGGCCAGAAAACCAATATTATGACAGATTACATCCTCAAGGTCAAGATGAGAAAGTCTTCCCAGTGTGTGTATATATATATTGACAAATCCACAATTCTTGTTCACAGATCCTGGGTCTAGACATATGTTCAGACACATTAGTTGGAGATCAAATGCGCAGGGGAATATCTGGTGGCCAAAAAAAGCGACTGACCACTGGTGAATAATCTCCCATTGTGCTTTTAAATTATGACGGCGCGCCTCATAAAAGTGTGCACCTAACAGGAGAAATGCTGGTGGGACCTGCCAAAGCTCTTTTCATGGATAACATTTCCACGGGTTTAGATAGTTCAACTACATATCAGATAGTCACGTGCATGATGAACTATGTCCATCTTATGGATGCAACAGTCTTAATGTCATTGTTACAACCAGATCCAGAGACATATAACCTCTTTGATGACCTCATTTTACTAACCGAAGGGCATATTGTATACCAGGGACCTCGCCAGAATGTTTTGGAATTCTTTGAGTCAGTTGGATTCAGATGTCCAGAGAGGAAAAATGTCGCTGATTTTCTTCAAGAAGTAAGTTTAGCTGTATTTTTTTCATTTTGTTGATGACGTGGGACCTCGTCCCGAGGGATCCTTGAATTTCTTTGTCAGATAACTTCAAGAAAGGACCAAGAACAATACTGGGTCAGCAAGATTCAACCCTATAAGTACGTCTCTGTCAAAGAATTTGCAAATAAATTTGTAAAGTTTCATGTTGGAGAAAGTGTTGCTGCTGAACTAGCAGTACCATTTGACAAATCCAAGAGCCACCCAGAAGCACTAGTTACAAAAAGATACGCACTGAGTAATTGGAATATTTTAAAAGCATGTATAGCAAGAGAGTGGATACTTATGAAGAGAAATTCATTTGTATACGTTTTTAAGACAATACAGGTAAAAATGCTAAATCCCTCCCATTTGTTTGCTTTGTCTCAACCGCGATTTCCTGTTTCAGATGTCTGTGATGTCTACCATTGCCATGACAATATTTATTCGCACGCAACGCCGTATTACAGTGGCAGATGGGAATGTGCTAATGGGTGCCCTCTTCTATGCCCTGATTGTTGTGATGTTTAATGGAATGTCAGAAATGCCATTCACGGTTGCCCGTCTCCCTGTATTTTATAAGCAAAGAGATTACCTGTTTTACCCTGCATGGGCTTTTGCAGTCCCAACATCACTTATGAAAATCCCTTTCTCTCTTCTGGAATCATCAATTTGGGCCCTCCTTACATATTATGTCATAGGCTTCGCACCTGAAGCAGAGAGGTATATGCTGTACTGTACTTCTATAATCCTAGCAGTAACAGATAAGTGATAGGTTATAATCAAGCAACTGCTGCAGGTTCTTCAGACAATATTTTTTGCTCTTCTGCACACATATCATGGGCATGTCACTCTTTCGTACAATTGCTTCCTTGGGTCGTGATCCAGTTGTTGCTAACACATTTGGCTCCTTCGCATTGTTATCTCTTTTTCTTCTTGGCGGCTTTGTTGTATCAAGAGGTAACTATCCTATGGATAAAGAACCCCGAAGGTTATCACCACATTGTCAGAAACTGCTTAAAAGTAGAGTAGCGAATGAAAGGTGAATTTCTTGATGCAGATAGTATCCATCCTTGGTGGATATGGGGTTACTGGATATCACCACTAATGTATGGACAAAATGCAATTGCTGTCAATGAATTTTTGGCACCACGTTGGAACAAGGTATGTAACCGCACTCTTGCATAAGTATGCCTATGTCCCAACAAGCTCAGAGAAGAACTTATTTGCAGCCAGAAAATGGATCTTCCAACACCATTGGTGTTATTGTGTTAAAATCTCGTGGAATGTTCATTCATGCGTATTGGTACTGGATCAGTATTGGAGCAGTGATTGGTTTTGCTATCTTTTTCAATATCATATTCACCTTGGCCTTGCATTACTTGAGCTGTAAGTTAGGACCTATGATGAAGATTACAGTAATTTAATTGATAACTTAACTCGAATACAGTTCCAGAGAAACCTCAAGCCACTATGGGAGAGGAGATGTTTTATGAGAAAGACGTCGAAGTTGGTGAAAATTCTGCTTCGTCAAGGGGTAACTATGTTACTACTATGGTTTAGGTGGCATTTTCCTGATTGCTTGTCTCTTGTAGTGTTTCTGAGCAGAACCTTTGTATAAACTACAGGCATACAAAAACAAGTAGGACCCGCAGAATTCCTGAACATGTTAAGCCAGGAATCTAATAATACAACTGGAAAAAGAGGAATGGTCTTACCTTTTCAGCCACTCTCTATGGCTTTCCATCACATAAATTATTTTGTGGATATGCCTGCAGTAAGAGCACCCTCCATGTGTATAAACACAATGACTCTCATGAATTATGTGCTAATCTATTTGCACTGTTATTAGGAGATGAAAGAGGGAGGCAATAATGAGCAGCGCCTGCAATTGTTAAAAGATGTTAGTGCTGCATTTAGGCCAGGGGTTCTCACAGCCCTTATTGGTGTTAGTGGTGCCGGTAAGACAACTCTAATGGATGTCCTAGCTGGAAGAAAAACTGGAGGCTACATTGATGGTAACATTAGCGTCTCTGGTTTTCCCAAAAAGCAAGAGACATTTGCGCGTATCTCAGGGTACTGTGAACAAAATGATGTCCATTCCCCACATGTCACTGTCTATGAATCGCTCATCTATTCTGCTTGGCTGCGCCTTTCAAGCAACATTGACAAGAAAACTAGGCTGGTAAAACTACTTTTTTTATTCATCTTTTCTTCTTTAGGTCACTACTTAACTTCTATGACTGTAGGCATTTGTTGAAGAGATCATGGAACTTGTTGAGCTCACACCCTTGCGTGAAGCCATAGTTGGACTACCAGGCTTAACTGGGTTGTCAACAGAACAAAGAAAACGGTTGACAATTGCTGTAGAACTGGTTGCAAATCCTTCTATCATATTTATGGATGAACCTACAACAGGATTGGATGCTCGTGCTGCAGCCATCGTAATGCGAACTGTTCGAAACACAGTTGATACAGGAAGAACAGTTGTGTGTACAATACATCAACCTAGCATAGAGATTTTTGAGGCCTTCGATGAGGTATGATAACTTTTCATTGCATGTATCTAATACACATACACATTTTCACACTTTTCTGCAATTCACAGCTGCTTTTGATGCAACGTGGTGGGCAACTAATCTATGCAGGCCCCCTCGGTCGACATTCCTGCGATCTTATCAACTATTTTCAGGTTAGACGCACATAAGTCTCTGTTGCAATAAGTCAGACATCAGGTAACTTGAAAGTGCATTTTAATTTCCCGCACAGTGAATTGCAAAATGCAACATATAACCTATTTCTTTTTAAAGCCCAGATTATTCTCCATGTTTGTTCTATGTCATGCAAAGCTAATTTTTTGAAGTATTTTGGCTAGAGGATGTAAAAAGCAGATAGATCTTTTCCAACAAATGTCATTTAATAGCACAGGAATTGGAAGGTGTACAAAGAATAGAAGATGGTAAAAACCCAGCCACTTGGATGCTAGAGGTAACTTCTGAATCAGTGGAGAGTAAACTGAAAATTAATTTCGTTGAAGTATACCACAACTCATCCCTGTACAAGTAAGCATTGATCAATATCAAACTTGTAGGACTAAAATACAGACTTTTTCATAGGAATTTATTTCACGTTGGCTCTCTTGACTTGCAGACGTAATGAGATGCTCATTGAGGAGTTAAGCAAACCACCTCCAGGTTCCAACGACCTTTCTTTCTCAACAAAATATGCTCAGCCTTTCATAGTTCAATATGTGGCCTGTCTTTGGAAGCAATGCATGTCATATTGGCGCAATCCACTTTATTGTGTTGTTCGGTTGTTCTTCACAACAGTTTGTGCTGTCTTGTTTGGCACCATATTCTGGGGAATTGGGAAAAGAACGTAAGTTTCTAGACTTAGAACATCCCCTTCTATCTCTTTGGAAATAGTACAAGCATTTGTCGTATATTGAATCAGGAGCACACAACAGGAGCTATTTAACACAATGGGGTCGATGTATGCTGCTACAATGTTCATAGGTCTCAATAACGCATCAACTGTCCAACCACATGTTGGAGTGGAGCGTACTGTTTTCTATCGTGAACGGGCTGCTGGGATGTATTCTGCATTATCTTATGCCATAGCTCAGGCAAGTCCCAATTTGTTTTCTACAAAATGTAAACAAATTGCACCCTAAGCTTCAAACAAACGTTTTCAGGTTCTTATTGAGATTCCCTACATATTAGCCCAAGTTCTTGTGTATGCAATCATTGTATATTCAATGATCTCATTTGAGTGGACAGCAGCGAAGTTTTTTTGGTACATTTTCTTTGCATATTTCTCTCTCCTATACTGCACATTCTACGGGATGATGGCAGTTGCTCTGACACCAAACCCAGGTTTATCTATGATACTTTCGTCTGCTTTTTATGGTTTGTGGAACCTCTTTTCTGGTTTCCTCATTCCATACCCAGTAAGTCATTCTTGCTATTCTTATCTTAAGATCTTGTTTATCCTTTTCTCACAGTGGCCTTTCTACCAGAAAATGCCAGTATGGTGGAGATGGTACTACTGGGCAGATCCCATTGCATGGACATTAAATGGCTTAATTACATCACAACTGGGTGACAAGGAGACATCCGTCCGCATACCTGGCCAGGCTTCGACAACAGTTAAACAGTATCTAAAAGATTACTTTGGATTCCACCACGATTTTCTGGGTGTTATTGCTGCCATGCATGTGATTTTTGTTATCCTCTTTTCTTTCATCTTTGCCATTGCCATTAAGTTCATCAATTTCCAGAGGCGCTAGCTCTGTTTACTCTTTAGCCTATCTGGAATAGAAAATGAGTTTAACATCCTTCTTTATAAATTCGAACATATACATTTCATGTTGGCATTTCTAATGGCCTATGTGCTTTGCTCCTCCCTCAACAAATTAGCAACACGGCCAACCTTGTCAGTCTAGAAGGATATGCAATTAGCGCCTACCTTGATGTCTTTGACATTACTGATTGATACGGCATTCCAATATACTTAATGTTTATAGCTTCATTGGCTCTAGTTGTTATTTCAGTTTCATGTTCTTATAAGCCTCCTTCAAAAGCAAGCCAAAAAGGAGGTCCTAGCTCATCACAAAATAACTAACGAATGGAGATGCCAATCTTACGCCTCAGCTTCTTCTTTGTTTATAAGCAGGGTTTCAATTAGCGTAAGACTGAAAAAATGTAAACCGTACCTTGTCCTCCAATTGGAAACATCATGCACAATGAATGTATTAGACCTGTATGTCAAATATCAGGGTTCACGATCTCGATCCTCGATGTACTCGGGTGAAGACAGTTGTATCCTAGTTTCAGGGATCTCGGAGGTGAAAATTCCATCTTCTGGACCCGATCATTTCCCAACGAATTCATTTAATCCCAAAATTCGACAACGCCGGTTGTTTGCCATGCTGACATACGCCAGTGGACTCCAGCGGTGCATTTATTGGCTCCCGATTTTGACTTAGGCTGAGATTCCACTGGCACAGTTATAGGCGTGTCAATTTGGCATGATGGCACACCAATCCTTTATGGCATGATGGCGCTCGAAATATTTTTACCCCTATTGTGATTCCATCGCAAGATATTCCTTGCCGCAGAATCACGACCTCGGGGAAACGGGGTCCGTTCTGGCGACCCCACGTGCAGCCTCTGACGCATCCCAGCCGTCGGTCAGCCGGGTCTATCCTGGCCGTCGGTTTCGAAACCTTCCGGCGGAATCACCACGGGTAGAAACCGTCGGATAGAATCACAACTGTTGTATTCCACTAGAAGGAATCACGACCTCGGGATACCACGCCGCGGAATCACTAAATCCTGATTCCACCAGAAGGAATCACCATGCCGCGATTCTGCCAGATGGAATCACATTCTGTGTTATCCAACGTGGCGGAATCACCACATAGAGATTCCCGGGGATGGAATCACAGTTTTTTGATTCCCCATTCGACAGAATCACAACCGTAGATACCGTACCGCGAAATCACCAAATTCTGATTCCAACAGAGGGAATCACGTCAACGCGATTCTGCAAGATGGAATCACATTCTGTGATATTCAACTCCGTGGAATCACGACATGAAGATTCCACCAGAAGGAATCACAGTTTTTTGATTTTCCGTTCGAGGGAATCACTGCAAATGGGCGACGCATCCTGGCCGCTCGATTTGTCGTGACGCATCCTGACCGCTCGATTTGTCGTGGATATTTTGGCTATTTTAATTATGTCCTAGGGATATTTTGAATTCTGGCGACTCATAATTATCACCGTACACGGTACCCTGACAATGTCATGATTGAAGCCGGCTCCGCGTATCATCGTCCTCCACGTCAAGCCCTTGCATGAACTGCGCCCATCCGAAGGAATCACACCGAAATTTCCCTTTCTCTATTTCGAAACATTCGTTTTCTCGCAGGGTTCGATTCGTGGCGCCTCTTTTCGCTAGCGCCCAACATACGATTTCTCACGACTCGGTTCTTCCGGCTCGTTCCGCTAGCATCCGTTCTTGTGTTTTTGTCGCTCAATCCGCTTTCCGGATGGCGCAGAAGTCTTGAAAACCTCGCAGGCGAGAACTTCCGTGTTGAACTGATGCAAATTCGCTTTTGTGTTCCCCTCGTGAACAATCCCTTGCAAGAAGAGGCTCTTGATTCGAGGTGGACTCCCCTCCCCGTAAAGGCTTTTGCGATTCGTGGTTTTGGGATACCGCAGCGCTTGGTGTGGAGCCGCAACCGGATTCTCCGGATTCTGTTCGTGCTAAGCTCATTGCTCAAGCTTCTCGTGTTTTCCCAAATATTTGGGGGGTTGCAGATGCCCGCGAAATGTCTGTTCCAGTGCCTCAAGAGGATGTTGATTGCAAAGATGCGAAGCGATAGAGTGCTTAATTGGATTTATGCAAACGATGCCATGGAAAACGCCCCCCGAGAATCCCTAAAACATGGCGTAAATTCCCAACCGAAATTGATCGCGAGGTGATGGTCTGTGGCACCGCCAATTCGGACAACCGCGGATCGGTTACTCCAAGAAGTGGGATTTGGAAATCCACTGTGTTGACTGTGCACAACATGACCGGGATTACAAGTGCCGCCAAAAGAATTCGGGAAGGAAACCCAATGCCCCCGAAAGTTAGCGAAGAAGAAGAGGGATTTTCAATTTGGTACCGTTCTGCGGAGTGTAGATGAGGATCACCCGTGGCAACACTGTCGAGAGACGGATTTTGGCAAGGGCCAGGCAGCAGGCCGGGCCATGGCAGAGGAGCAAATAGAGCATGGGATTCTCAAACCGCAAAACAAGGCCGCTTGGGTCTTTCGCCAGTGGGAGATAAGGCGGATGGTGGAGGAGAGTTTGAGGATCGAAGAGGGCAAGCAATAAGAAATAACATTGCTAGAAGGTTCGATGTTATCGTTGAAGAGTTGAGGGCCGACATGTCTTTGGCTAGAGAGCAGGAACAGTCGATCGAGATGATTTCGAAGATGGAAGTCAAGACAAGGTAGGGGAATTTCCAACCCCTCCCAAAAGAGCATGCAAGCTCCCCGGTCCCGGCCAATTCTCTTAAAAACACCGTGAAAAAAGGGGTGCAAATAAAACGTAAGATTGCATAGCTCCTAATCACATTGTTTTGAGACGCCCGCCTACATTCGTGGTCTGCTGATGCTATTCAAACAAAGAGGGTCTTCCCGAGCCCCTCTACTTGGCCGGAAGAGGAGGGGACAATTATTGAGATTCCCATGATGCATAGACCTGGAGGCCACATTTTTGATTCTGCTTTTTGCTTACTAAATGTGTCTTGTTTCCGTGAATTGGACCCGTAATTTTACATTCAAGTATCCACTAACAACTGGCAAAGACAACAATTCGAGTAGGGAAAAAATCGGCAAAGATCCGAATTTCGGATCTATGCCAATTTTGCCCGTGTTTTCATGACGATTGCCCGGTGTAGAAGACGATGTGGACTGCAGAATCAACGAGGGAATGCGTTGGTGCCTATCTTCTCGTAAGTTCAAAGCTGATTTTTTCGTTTGGTTTGACAATATCATTCATCGATCTGTAGAATGCCCTTCACAGAGCCTTAATTCATGCCATCCCCGTAATAAGAGGTGCCAAGATGTTTTCATCCATCTCATGCCTCGGGCCTCTTCTTGCAAAACTCTTTGGAGGGTCAGTCAGGTGCCTATGAAATTTTCAGTAATCTAATCCCACCCAAACCTTTTAGCAGGCAGAATTGGCGGATGCAAAATGTCGGTTTCTACTTCCCAGTTATGAGCAGGTATACAATTCGATTTCGAGTTACCAGGTAGGCAATTCGATTTCATAAAACTTGTTTTGCGGAACCATCGGAGCCCTGTTTATATTGGTATCCAACGAAGAGGCAAGCCGGAGGCTTCAAACCCCGTGCCCTGTGGTGCTCCATCTGGATTAATTGGCGCCCATGCACTCCAACTTAAGATCTTTCGCGACCATGTAAGATGAATTTTACAGCTTTCCTATCGAATTTGCCTTCCCTGATTGCTATGTTTGCGCTCAGTTTCATAGCAGACATTATGAAGAGATGGAATTTTGAATCCTCAAGCCTTCACAATGCCCCCTGTGTCCCCTTGAATGTGCCCCCAGCAGGAGAGAACACCTGTGATTGTGGGATATACACAATTTGTTTTGTGAAGAGGTTCTTCTTTGGACATTTGCAACTCAAAGATCATTCTGCGGAGTGTTATGTATGCAATTTTTACTTAATTTCGTGATGTTTCATTCTAAACTTCCTCGGGCGCTTTTGTGTCATTGACACATCCAAATGGTTTGGGGGAGGGAAATCGACATGACAAGGTCGACATTTCTTTGTCATGCTCTGAAGTTATTTATTTGACTGGCCCAAAGAAAGGAAAAGCACATTTCATCTACCCCAGGGAGATTGGACCGAGGATGGTGGCTTGGTTACCCGTCTGAGGAAAAATGGCCCATGATTTCAACCTTGCTATTGAACAGAGAACGAAAATTCCCAGATTTGCTGGTTTTAATTCCCACACCACTGTATATGATCTGATGAAGTTTTTTGAATTTGAATTTGAAAGATTTCGGAGCGGGAACTTTTTTGAATTTGAATTTGAGTTGCATGCTCGATTCCTCTCCGCGGAATCACATCACGGTGATTCCATTCCTTGGAATCACACCACGGTGATTCCAAACCGTGGAATCACACCACCATGGTGCGTCCATTCCGTAGAATCACACTTTCCTGATTCAATTCCGTGGAATCACTCGTCTGTTATTCCATACCGTGGAATCACATTTACGTTATTCTTTTCCGTAGAATCACAAGTCCGTGGTTCTATTCCGACGAATCATCGGTCTTGAAGTCGGTGGCGTGGAGCGGCGTCGTAATAAATAAATGCCGCCGCCATCTATTGCCCTCACTACCGGGATTTGTGCGATCGGCCGACGCGGCGTTCATTTAATGCCGGTGCCACGTTGGCCCCTACACTGACAGCGAATTTAGTCCTTCACTGCATGGATTCGTGCCAAACTGAAGTGACGCGACGTCGACGAATGTCAAGGTGCCACGTTGGCCCTAGACTGACAGCGAATTTAGCCCTAGTCGGTGATTCCGTCGGGCGGAATTTCTCAGAGGTCCGACGGACAAGCTTCTGGCGCTTCCAATTCAATCATATGTTTTGGTTTTGGTGCTTAGCTCCCCACTCCGATCCGATCCGATTGTTAGGCGCCATATCCTTGCAATAGTTCCTGTGGTTTCCTGTGGTTCGGTAAGGAATTTCTGCTTCTTTCCTGTGGTTCGGTAAGGAGTTTCTTTGTCTGCTCTTCGCCTGCTCTAACATCAGTTGCCGGCTTCTAGGAATGGCGGACTGTCCACCAATTGTTATAGAGGACGGGTTTCTCATGATTGATCTTCGTTTCTTGGATAATTTCCACAGCTGCAGGCCTGCAGGATCGTCTTCGAAGTCGGTCGCTGCAAGAGGTCCCGCCGGTTTCCGTCGCCATACCGAGGCAAGAGGGCTGCGATTGCGTGAGGGTGCCTTTGAGGAAATCCAATGGCTCGAAAATTCGAGTTAAAGTATCTAGGGGTTCCAGAATTCCTGGTCACGAAGAATGTGACGGTGATTGGGCCAAGAATTTGTTTGCATTTCTTCATTCAACTGGTAAGCCTACTGCATGCGGATGTCCAGGTCCATCGAAGGCTTCCAAGGACGCGTTTGAGTTCGATGAACCAGAAGATGACGACTTCGTGTTTCCCGTTGCCTGCTGCAAAGACCCATCAACCGGTCGAACTAACTGGACCAGCGTCAAGGTTAGCCATCTGCGCCTCTTGCTTCACGATTTTTCTTTTTTGCTGGATGTAACTAATTGCATGTTTGTTCCAGAGGAAGCGTTCCCACACCTCCACTGGCTAGCTGCTGATAACGAATGAAACAGAGACTGTCTTCTTTTTGGCAGTTTCCTTTTGAGCATCCATACATGTCTGAGAATCACTGTCTGTTAAACCCTGGTGTTTCTTTTTTTGGTTGAACCCTGCCGTTAAACCCTGTCCGTTAAACACTGCTGGTTTTTTTTGGTGCGACGCTTATTTATAAATATGAATCGAGATTATGGCTGTTCAATGTGCAAGTGTTAGTACCTCCAGTATCATGCATTAAAGCATCTCATGGAATGCATGCATCTCAACTGTATTTGCTTCCATGTTGCTGGTTGTGATTCCATAATGCCAGATTAAACGTGATTCCTACACGCAAATTATAAACGTGATATACATGGGAGTATTTGTACTTCAAGTATTATACATAGTGTTGTCTACATGCTTCGAGTGCTTCTACACAGAGTATTAATATATTATGTTTTTGTACACAGAGTATTTATACTTGTGGTATTTTCTACACATGGTATTTATACGTTTAGTATTTTATACAGATAGTATTCAAACGTATAGTATTTTGTAGATTGTGTGTTTGTACTCATAGTATTTATACGTATAGTATTTATACGTATAGTATTTTGCAGAATGTGTGTTTGTACTCATAGTATTTATACGTATAGTATTTATACGCATAGTATTTGCAGATTTTGTGTTTGTACTCAAAGTATTTATACGTATAGTATTTATACGTATAGTATTTTGCAGAATGTGTGTTTGTGCTCATAGTATTTATACGCATAGTATTTGCAGATTTTGTGTTTGTACTCATAGTAGTTATACGTATAGTATTTATACGTACCGTATTTATACGTACAGTATTTTGCACATATATCAGAAACTCATATTGTGCAAAACTCATCAAAAATTACAATATGTAGATTCACAATATGCATAGAATCTGAAGCCAACTGAAGAGATTGCACATCAATTAACTTAAATCTGTATTCTCATAAGAAGGCGTGCAGCAAGGTAGCTAACAGGAAATCTAAAATCAACGTAACTATGTGCGAGCGTAAACCAAAAAGGACGGTCCTCCATCATTGATAGTCGCGAGCTATGCACCAGGGATAGGTTCTATACGTACAAAATTAAAATTCCTGACGTATAAAGTCAAAAAATACGTATTTTTTAATAAAATACGTATTTAACGATTAAAACCTCGGCCGTAGGAAAAAAATTTCGGCGACGCGAAAGCTTCGCGGAAAGCGTGACGTGAAAATTTTTCGGCGTCGACGCCGAAACTTGAAAAGCGTCTGTGACAAAAAAAAAAAAAAAATTGCGTCGCGAAACCTTAGATCTGCGACGCGAAAAAATTTTCGCAGACGCTTTCATCGCTATTTTCGCGACGCAAAATTCAAAAAAAAAAAAAAAATTTTTTTTTTTTAAATCCGTAAAAAAAAAAAAATTTTTTTTTTGAATTACAGACGCTGAATTTTTCAGATCGCGTCACGCGAAAATACTTTCGCACGCAGATCTGAAGGTTTCACAAAAAAAAAAAAATTTGCGTTGGCGTCTGCAGTTTTCATCTTTCGGCGACGCGAAAAATTTTCGCGTGCGCTTTCACGTTGTTTTAAAGCAGACGAAAATCTTCCGAAACGGAATTTTTTTGCCGTATTTTTTACGTTTTATACGGCAAATATGTGCCGTATCATACAATTCATACGTATTCCGTATAAAACGCATAAACGATTGAACCTATCCCGCTATGCCTTTATGAATCGGGCGGGCTCGCTTTTTTCGCGTAATTTATGCAAAAAGAATAAAGAACATTAGTTGCGGCGACAATACGTAACATCAAATGAGCGGCCGATTGTATGAACTCACACCTTGTTGGTAGACCGGTCAACCCTCCCAAAACTTGTGTCCTTGCAAAGCAGGGAACAGGAAAGCAAATTCACCGATCATCGGCTCATCCTTGCAGACTCCACCTTCAGCGGCTTTGAGCCCCAGTAATTTTTGGGGCCACATTTAGCTTGATTCTTCCTTCGCACTTCCGCCTCTCTTAACGTAGGCAAACGATTCTTTGTCCACTCTTCATCTAGCGCCTCGCGCTCCGGGGATGTGTGAAACGTTGGAAACCTTCACAGGAATCCTGATGCATTCACAACCCTGTCCCGAAGGTATGGCGACAGGAATGGGCGGGACGTCTACCAATGCTCGACTCCGGAGGCGCTCCTGCAGATTCTCGAGCCTGCAATCTTTGAGCGCCTCCAGAAAACCGAGGTCCACCACGAGGACCCCGTCGAGTATGGCTACGGGGGGGCAGTCGGCCATGGCTGGAACAGACGAAGATCGAAGCGCCTCAAAGGATCGTCTTCCAGAGAATTATGAGTGAATACTAAGAGGATGGTGTTGGTCCGATGCCCAAGGTTGATTCTGTGAGGTGGAATCACCACCTGTGATTCTGTGTAGTGGAATCACCACACATTGCGTGCGTCAGTTGGCCGTCCTTCAGAATGGCAGACATCTGACTTGACATCTGACTTGAAGGAGCATCATTGCCTGCGGCATGCAATGATGGCGGAGGGGATTCCATGGCATGGAATCACGAATTGGTGATTCCACCGGACAGTTGACGACTTTAGGGATTTCTTTCGACCATTGGACAGACAAATAGTTTTCTATTTTCCAATGGAATTTTGCATTTACACATGTGAATTTTGAATTTGTCCATGGAGTATAAACGTGATATACATGGGATTATTGGTACTTATACATAGAGTATCAGTACATTGTGTATTTGTACACATAGTATTTATACTTATAGTCTTTCGTACACATGGTATTTATATGTGTAGTTTTAAAAATAGAGTACTTATACATAGAGTATTAATACATTGTGTATTTGTACACATGGTATTTATACGTATAGTATTTTGTACACATGGTATTTATACGTGTAGTTTTACAAAATAGAGTACTTATACATAGAGTATTAATACATTGTGTATTTGTACACATGGTATTTATGCGTATAGTATTTTGTAGACATGGTATTTATACGTGTAGTTTTACAAAATAGAGTACTTATACATAAAGTATTAATACATTGTGTATTTGTACACATGGTATTTATGCGTATAGTATTTTGTACACATGGTATTTATACGTGTAGTTTTACAAAATAGAGTACTTATACATAGAGTATTAATACATTGTGTATTTGTACACATGGTATTTATACGTATAGTATTTTGTACACATGGTATTTATACGTGTAGTTTTACAAAATAGAGTACTTATACATAGAGTATTAATACATTGTGTATTTGTACACATGGTATTTATACGTATAGTATTTTGTACACATGGTATTTATAAGTGTAGTTTTACAAAATAGAGTATTTATACATAGAGTATTAATACATTGTGTATTTGTACACATGGTATTTATACGTATAGTATTTTGTACACATGGTATTTATACGTGTAGTTTTACAAAATAGAGTACTTATACATAGAGTATTAATACATTGTGTATTTGTACACATGGTATTTATACGTATAGTATTTTGTACATACATCGAGGATTTCAACATTGCACACTAAGTATTTAAACAAATGGTATTTATACACAGAGTATTTCTACATAGAGTACTTGTGCTAAACTCATCAAAGCAAGGCTCTCCATCTAAGCAAGGCTCTCCATCTCAACTTCCTTCCAACTCCGTTTCTTGTCCTTTGGCCCCCTCTTCCCTATTTCCAAGAGTGGCTTCATCCTTGCAAGGCTCGTTCCATATGCCTCCTCTTCCTCCAGCACTGACAAAGACGATATAGTTGTGTCTGGTCCATCCTCTTCGGCCCATCCTCTCAAGCCCGGGTGTCGACTTGTCTCATCATCACCTCTCGGGCTATGAGGAGGCCGGGATCTTGGAGGCCCGGCCCCATAACCCTTGCAACACATGATTCTAGTGAGGCCCTAGCTTCCCCACGCTCAACCCAACTTTCTTCATAGGGAGAATGTCATCCTCTAGACTAACTATCTCTTTGGTGAATCTCCGGGGGACCCTGTGTGTACAAGGGGCAAGTGCTCCATGCCACCACTTGCATTTCTATAATAGGAACCTAGAACCTTCAAGATGTCCCGCTCTCAGAATCTGTCCATTAGTTGGATAACCTTAACTTGGTGTTTGCAAAGGTTACCTTTGGCACCCCATGGGCAATCACAACTCGCCCAATTCCTATGTGTCCCACTCACAAAGTACGGTTGGCGGTTGAGATCAAGAGTCCGGACATATGCCTCCCCTCCTTCGAGGTCTACAAAAAGGTGATCATCGGAATCATCCTGAATGCCCCTCGAATAGCCGATTCTATAATTTTTCTCTTGTGATGTGTTTATGACAAAACCAGCCTCTTTCATCCCCGTGGTGCTTGTAAATGAAACAACGTGGTGTGTTAGTGCACACGTAAGTATACAAAACACGCTAACTTTTGCAAATTACCTTGAGTATGTTGTATGTGCCTCAACTTCATTGACAAGCATATGTAGTAGCCACCCATCCTCCCCGCCCTTCAGATAGGATTTGGAGATGCCCGTGACGCATCTTTAGTATCTTGTGCCAACCCTCTATTGCAAAAGATTGGTTTCTTGGTTTGAATGGAGGAACATTCTTGTGGCCAACACCCATTCACATATATTGCGAGTCCACTCCACGACTCATGTAGGAGGCCAACTGGGATACCGAGGATACTTTCCTTCGGGGTTTCCAACTTTCTCAAAGCTTCTACTTTAATGACCTCATTGTAATCCTCTCCATAGTCATTGTTACGGGGGGACACTTGATTCCATACATGATCTCACCCAATTCCTTAAACATTTGGTTCCTTATCTCCTTGTTCTTCACGTTCTTGACTAGCCACTTCAACCAAATCTCTTCTCACATGCGGATGCAAAGGTTCAGCGACGCTAGGGTAAACCTGAAGTGTAGAGAGATGCCACATGCTCATAGAGTGTGCAAAATGAACCACTTAAAATTGCTCATAGTGGAAACATTGTTACCTTTTTAATTGCATGTATTTCGGCATCGCAAGAATCGGTGATAAAGCATGAGGGCTTCCAGGTTGAGTCATGGCGTTCAACCCACACTTTCATGGCTTCTAGCCATCTTGCAATTGCATCTTTCTTCTGGGAGTTCGTGATAATCCAAGCCAAAGGCATCCCATTGAAGTACTCATCGAATCCAATGATAGTGAAGAGGTAGTACCTTTAATGTAAAGTAGCAACACAACTTAAGAATGTTAGCAAGGAAGCTAAAGTCTTATATGAGCATTGAAATGCAAGAGGTGCAACTCTACCTCATCCTGTTCGTCTTGTAGGTGGAGTCAAGACACAATGCCCTATCCTTTCCAAATCTCAACAAGGCTCCTCTTTGGGTGGGAGTCATAACCCCCAATTGGAAGATGTCACCTTGCTCATAATGGAATACACTGTCAAGGTGTTGTTGCACCCACATATGAGTGCTTGTAGCTTCATCTTCATGCAACTTCCAAACATTTCGGGTCACTTCCTTTTCAATGTTGTAGATTTCATGCATCTTTAACATGTCATCTCTCGAAAGCCCCTCCAAACCAAGTAGTTCCTTCTTCAAGCTCACTCTTTCTTGGTGGATATTCATCACCATTCTAGGTGCAATGTAATGCAATAGCTTTTGTTTGATCCATTCTCTCTTTTCATCCGTGGAGCCACTTGAGCCGTGCCCTATACCTCAACCCTTTTCGCCAGCCTAAAGCTTTACCTGGTGGCAAATTTGACCTTGCCGGGTTCACATGATCCCATTTGTGGTAGGTAATTTGAGTGGTTTCCGGAAGAAGGTAGAGCTGTCTCAAAGTGAAATGACATTGGCATCCCCTTCTAACACTCTCCCCCCTTTGAACCCTCCTCCTCCTTTGCCCTGGAGGAGGAGGTCGATCTTCCACAACTTGTCTTGGGGCCCAAAACTACACCAGTACCTGCTTTCCACCATTGAGGATGAATCAGCCATGCTTTAATTTCCATGTGTAATCTACAAAACTAAACAACCTGCATACCTTTTCGAGAAAGATATGTCCAGGATGCCCGGGTTTTGATAGCCCCTTATTCATTTGAGAGCTTCTTATATAGAAGTTGTGGGGTGCATCCCCATTTTTTGCTCCCCAAATGAGGTGGGAATATAGGAAACCCACACCAATTGAGTGCCTCCTCCATCCGGATCGGGACCCCGGTGCTCTAGAACCGCCCAGTGGCGCCGACCGTGGGTCAAAATGCCCTTCTGCGCAGGTTTGTTTGCCAAATCTCTCGCTTGCACCGCCACAAGAAGCGTAATTAGAGCTTAGCCACAATAAAGAGATGGAACGGAAAGTGTTCGGGCACTTGCCTCCTCAATCTTCTCTTCAAGGTCCATGACAAGCTCCGCCGAGGACTCTCGCGGCCGCGGATCGAGGAGTTCCGATTGCCAAACATACGCAGTGATTCCGCTCGGTGGAATCGACACACTTACGCCCGCAGTAGGACGTAACTCACAACGCCACAATGTCCGGCCAACCGGTTTCCGCTAACGGACCGGATGCATCCACTGCCGCCCCGTAAGAATCACCGCGGAATGAATCACCGTGACGGAATCACCGGGAGTGATTCTATCCGCGATCACGGAATAGCTAAACCGCGGATTCCGCCTCCGAAATAGTGTCTTTGTTGTGATACCCGTCGGGCGGAATGAAGTCGCCGCGGATTCCATCTCAAGAATCGCGCGGTTGTGATTCCACGGGGCTGAATCCATGGTCGTGATTCTATCCGGCGGAATAGCCATGACACTACAAGAGGATGAGGGTTTGGCGTCAGAAAAATCGTCAGGTAAATTGAATGGTTATGTCCTGACGAATATCCTGACGATTAAATTCCTGACGATATATCGTCAGGTCAAAACGTCAGACAAATCGTCAGAAATTAAACGTCAGAAGTATCATCAGAAGAATCGTCAAAAAAATCGTCAGAATCTTGCGTCAGGCGTAACGTCAGAATTTTCGTCAGAAAAAACGTCAGATGTTGCGTCAGAAGAAACGTCAGAGAAAACGTCAGGAAAACGCGTTTTTTTTTTTAATAAATCATAACAATTGATCCAAAAGCCTGTTTTGAATGAAATTTGTTGCATTGGAAAGCTCTCTTATAGATCTCTTCCATGGTGCATAATTGACTCAAGTTTGATTAAGTTATATGGTTGAAAAACATAACCTTTTGGCTAACTTTAGTTATGGTTTGTTCGGTGTAACCCCCATTTGAAAACCTCTCTGCATTAGTTACTTGGTAATTAACCTTTTGGTTTTGTGAACCCTATGGATAAATGTAGGTTCTATAAAAGGTAATAATTATGATGGTTGAATCAATAGAAGAGTTGACCACTAGCATTCTAAACCTTCCTCCCATTTAATTGCTTTGTAGAAGCTTTGTTTGGAAGTCACTATGTTGAAGTTTGGAAGACCCCTTGTCCTGGTATCTCAAATTTTAGTATCACTTTGCTCCTTTTATTTCCATTTCCTATTCATTCTTGAACTTGCCCCTACATGCCATAATCCCCTAGCCATTATTTCCATCCCTACACCCATACCATATTTTTATCCCATGTTCACCATTTTGCCATGAATCCACTCCTTGAACACTTTTGCCAAACCATTTTCTTAATTTCCTAGGCATAACCCTTAGAATTATTCCCCTTGCCATATTATTTTTTTTATCTCCATGCTTTCATTACCATTTTATACCCTTGTGCCATGCCCCCTACTTTAAATATTTTTGCATGGTCGCACGTTGCATTTGTGGCTCAAGGGCTTCCCTAGAAAAATCTATAAGTTCATTTTTCGTGGTTAAAAACCTTGGCTAGGTGACTTCACTCGAATTTGCCTTGCACCAAATTGTTTCCCATGGTCGTATTGGGTTATTTTAACTCCTCCAGACCATGGTCGAAGATGTCTAAATATCTTAACAAGCGAATATGGCAAAAATACAAAGACAAATAGTCTTGAATACATGCCTTCAATAATAATTAACTTTTAATCCCTTTAACCACTGGGGGAAGGGGCGAGATTCGAAACCAAATTACCCCCTTCCTTTTCCCCGGTTGTTTGACTATGGCGCCAACGGAGATTTGTCTTTGAAGCTTTGGAGAATTCTGCGAACAAACGTGAAGTTGGAGAATTTCTTTGCGAACAAACGAGAATCTCACACTTTGGCATGTTTTTGGACTTGTTTGCTTTTAAATAGCAAAAGGTATCTAGGTCAATAAACTTGTTATTGCACAAGGTGGTCTCTATTGAGCTCTTAAATGCTGGCTCTTATATGTGCTCAATTGACTAAGGCATCTATGCAAAAGCAAGTAAAGAAAAAAAAAATAAAAAATTAGATGTAAAAGCAATAAGGTGTTTATGGCAAATACCCTCGTTATTTGTACAAGTTGCAAGAGACATGAACTTGCTTAAAGTTCTTCTTTGGTGGTAAACTGTGGCATTAAAAAATATGATTGCTTGGGTCACTTGGGAAAATGATTCTTCGAAAATTTATTATAGTGGAATCGCTTGTTCTCAAACGAGCTCCTCCAAAAGTTATTTTAGTGGATATGCCTTGGTTTTGGATGTGCACAAAGAGAATTCGTGGTTCGAATATTGCTTTGAAACCCTAATTCGTTTTTGCTTCTAATTTGTTTTTGCTTCTAGGGTTTTTGCGGAAGCACAGAAATAGAGCGTATGTTGCCGGCATGGCCTAAGTAGCCGACCTGATTCATTTTCCGCTCTTATACTGGTTTGGCGGAGTCTGCTAACAGGTTTGGGCTCTGGCCGAAATGATGCTGCCGCCCATGTATTGGATCACCCTGGTAACAAGCTAGGTTTTGGCAAGATCTATTTAAAGAAAAATGTTTTCTGTAAGCGACCTTGTTCTCTTAGCTTCTGTGCTTGTGCTCATTTAAATTTTCAGGGCATGATCTGATCTGCTTATAGGCAGGACAGAGGCATTCTGTATGAAGCAAAATTTATGTATTCTTAGCCACAAAAGGATCAACTCACCGGCGCAACTCACAGATGTGGAAGGAGCGTCCATAATCAGGTTCTTTATGGCGTTTCAAAATTTCTCATTCAAAAGTTTATCACAATTATTTTTAAAATGTTACAAGATACGCGGATGCAACAGCAAATGGCATGTAACTTGAGTTTGGCTAGAATTATTTCTCTGTTGCTATGTTCTATCCTGCTTTTAGGGCAAATGTGTTTTTGTGGGTCATTTGATACATAGTGCCATATATTCTAATTCCGAACTTTAGGAATATGGCCTCCTTATAGACACAATGACCCCCAAGAAACACTGACAGATTTTTTAATCCCATGGCAACTTTAACTTGCTGTTCCTGTAGCTTAGGCTGACCTTATAGCCTATGCTGGTACAACTAATTCGAGTTTATGACTTAAATTGTTTATGTATAAGGCCAAATATTTTTAAACTTTGTTTGCTGAAGCAGTATAAGGACTGTTAGCTGACCTTAAATTAAATTAAATTAAGCAATAACAAAATGGTATTAAAAGCCTTTAATAGCCTGTGCAGGCACCAATATCTGCTGCTGAAGCGTGATTTACAGTTTGATGTGTCAGCATTGATCTTCCAAATCTCCACTAATATCTGCATATGCTCTCCTGTTTAATGCTTATTAGGTTTATTTGAGATGGTGATTTGAGTGTTATAGATCTCAAGTATTTAGGCATAAATCACTTTTGTCCTGCCCTGCACTGCAGATCTGATGTACATATTTTTTCTTCATGGGTCTGCAAGATGTACATGTCTATATCAAAGTTTAAAAGGTAATGGATTGATTTTGTGTTATGGTTGTTTTTTGCTAGTACTGACTGCACTATAGAATCAGGCAAATTACAGGAGGTGTAAAGACAAGTTATTAGAGGAGGTGCAATTTATGATAGAGTTCAGAAAGTGAGTGAAGGCCAAAGATTGTAATGTTGGAAGCAGAGGAAGCGCATTGTTGGCATGGCATTGTAAAGATCGTTATTACATGTAACTGTAACTTGTGACTGGATTTAAATAAAGGAGTTTTTGTTTTACTTATGCTTTTATTTCTTTATAACTTGTAGCCTAAATTCATCTTAGACTTCATCAGCATTGTAATTGAAAATGCAGGCATAGTGCATATCAATAAAATTTTCAATTTGCAAACAAAATGTAAATCCAAACAAAATGTAAATAGTTGGTAAAAAAAAATTTGACGAATTTTTTGACTATTTTTTTGACATTTTTTTTGACGATTTTTTTGACGTTTTTTCTGACGTTTTGTTTGACGATTTTTCTGACGTTAACTGTGACGAACCTTGACGATTTTTCTGATGCTTAATCGTCAGAAAGTTGACGATTTTTCAGACGATTTTTCTGACGCTAAATCGTCAGGTAAAAATCGTCAGATAAATCGTCAGCCAGTAGGGTCCAGGCAGTTGTCTGTTTTGTGAAGATTATCTGACGATTTTTCTGACGCAGAACATGCATTCTCTTGTAGTGTGATGTTGTGATTCTATCAGGCGGAATATATTCGTGGTGATTCCGTCTCGAAGAATCGGACATTTGTGATTCCACAGGAGTGAATCGCGTGGTCGTTATTCCATCCGGTGGAATGGTCACGTTGTGATTCCACCTGGCGGGATACGTAGGTTGTGATTCCATCTCACGGACTCAGACACTCGAGATTCCATCTGGCGGAATAGCATGGTTGTGATTCCGTCTGGCGGAATAATCACGTCCTTCGTGATACCTTCCGGAGGAATACATTTGTTGTGATTCTATCGCGGAATATATTCGTGGTGATTCCGCCTCAAGAAATCGGACATTTGTGATTCCACAGAATGAATCGCGGTCGTTATTCCATCCGGTGGAATGGTCATGCCAGGATTCCACCGGGCGGGATACGCAGTTGTGATTCCATCTCACCTAATCGCACACTCGAGATTCCATCCGCGTAATAGCATGGTTGTGATTCCGTACGGCGGAATAATCACGCCCTTCGCGGATACCTTCCCGAGGAATACACGGCGCGAGTGATTCCGCCTCGTGGAATAACTCGGGGAGATTCCGTCATAAAGGGAGAATACCGCGGATACCACCGAAGGTATATATCCCCCGAAAAGTTTACTCGCCACAAAATGAAAAATGGGGCTTCGGCACGGATAACGGGTTGCGGCCCGATGATTTCAAGGCCAAGGAATATTTTATGGCGAATCACAATAACCGGTAAAAATATTTTGTTCCGCATGATGGCATCTCGCATTTGAAGCTTGATGATATTCCACTACCGCAGCTTAGCGCTTAGCAAAACGCCGCCCTAAAACCAAAAAACTCACATCTAATTGCAAAACACCGGTTAACTATCATCGGGGAGCACCGCTACTTTGAGATTATGATAATTGCCGTATCGGATTTTCGCCAAGTAGAGAGCCGATGCCGTGAGATTTTGCCAAGTTTGATTTTTTTAAATTTTTGAACGAATTGTCACGCCATCGCCTATCTTAGGTTGATCTTAGGTCACGTAAGGAAGCCGCAGATTAAGATTTTGCTCCCAAGTGCCGCTGATTCGATAGGGCTTAAATCACACTAGGGCACACCGCCCACTCGGAATTCGACTACATGTGATGAAATGGGCAAGTGCCTGGACACACCCGAGCTTTGTATCACATTAGGGCACCTAAATACCGCTTTGTCTTTTAAAATCCCCCAAAGCATCATACACATCCGCATCAAGCCAATCCCAATACTCCCGAAAAACTCCAATGGAATACCATCAAGACTTAACACTTGCCCCTCTTGAGAGAAAATGTGGCCTCAAATTTAAATCATTCGGGCTGATCTCGGCCTCTAAAGTGGCCCTTGCTCATTGGTGACTATAGGATGAACCTTAGCAAGCAAGGCCGCTTTGAAAAATCTGATTGAAAAGGAAGACGCCGAAAGCGTTGAAGAAAGCTAAAAAGTGATTATGCAAAAAGCCTCTAAGCTCACCGATCTCAAACAACACGCCCATCCCGGACTGGCAGAGATCAAGAGATGCAGCTAGCTTTCTTTGTTTTGGCAGCTCAAGAAAAAAAACTGCGGTAACCGGGTTTCCCTCCTTGAACCATTGCAACCCAGCCTTTAATGCGAAAGCAAAGTGCACCTGTTTCAGATTCCATCCAATGCTACACAAAATTTGCTTCTCCACATGACCATCCGATGGGGCAATAGAGGAAGAGAGGCAGAAGTAGAAGTACATGGCAAAGAGAGGGGAGGGAATTGCAAATCCATAGAGGCAGGGGGCATATGCAAGTGGATTGAGACGAGAATTAGAAGGTAGCACTGGAGAGGCCAAAGAGGCAGAAAATTGCGAGCAAGAATGCATACCGGCGGAGGCGACCATGGAGGCCGAAATGGAGGATCCCAATTCCGGGACTGAGGCAGCACGAAAACCACCTGATGCCATACGCCATACATGCAGCTATTGTGGACCTAGTTTAGGAGACTCTGATGGCTTGACATTGTCTCTGGCCCATTGTTCTTCTATGAAATGCATGCAGCTATTGTTGACCTGGCTTAGGAGATTCTTCTTATCATAACGTTCTTCTAGATTGTAATTTGTTATCATAGTTAACATGATTCTCGAGTCCCCATGTTCTTCTATGCTTCAGATGTTTTCGTTGCAGACATGCCATCATTTATTTTATGTTCATCTCTTCTGCTAGCATATTTCTCTAGTGGTTTTGGGATGCTTAGTTTAAACATTACTATATCTTTTACTACTTATAGTTCATATTATACTTTCTATTTATCCTCGTTGCCTTACACCTCTTTACTCTCATTTTTATGACTTCTAATCATGTTTCTTGACTATGTCCATCAACCTTACCTCAAAACCTCAGCCTTATTCTCTATTGCGACCTTATCCCCTTATCCTCATTTCCTTATCATTCTACTTCCCATTTCCTTTTTTCATTGACCATGTATGTCGCTCTTTGCCCTATGGATCATGTCCTTTCCTCCAGTTGCCCTCATCTAGTTCATCACTATCTTGCTGCCATTAAGCCATTCAACGCGATCTTCAACTCGTCAATTAGGATTGTGAGTAGATTCCTCTTTTATTCGGGCAGTATTTTGGTTTTTGGTGTGTGTATGTCGTAAGTCGTCCTCACAAGAATGCTATCGATCCATACTGTAGGATCGGCATTCTCAAAAGAGGATGAGCAATATATATACGACTTTTTAGGTGGTTTTCCATATTCGACGTTCTTCTCATAGCAGTATAGAGTCATTGTGAAAACCCTCTGTCCCTGTCCCATCTTTTTTTTATGTTGTTCGCTGGGCAGGCAGGACTAGCTCCATTGAGAATTTTTATTTATCATTAATGTTGTTGTTGCTATTGGCCCCATATTTTATAGAGGTTTTTTTGTTCGCGTGGCATGCGCAACAGCCCCTCTGGAGGTGTAGGGTTCTCATTGATATTTTATTTTTTATGTTCATGTTTTTTGTCTATATTCATTCATGTGGCACGACGACCCTCTATGTTTAGAGGCTTTTTGTTTGCGTGACACATGCGACCAACCCTCCATCAAGATAGTTTTTTTTTTTAAGCATTTTTTTTTTTGAAGGCAAGATTTTTATATTTTATTGATAAAGAAATGGTGCAAGACCTTATTACACGCAAGACATAGTGAGCGCGAACTGTGAGCGCGAACTGTGAGCAGGTCACCGTGATATTTCGTAGGGAATGCCTCCGAAAAAGAAAGGATCACTTGATCCATGTGAATATGAGGGAGACTCAGCCAATATCATAGCAATGATGCAAGAACTAAAGGCGGAAATACTGGGCCTAAAATCAGAAGTTGAAGGGATGCATGGGATCTTGGACAGACTAGTCACTCAGAACACTAGTTTGAAGGCACCGAACGAAGAAATTTCAGTAAACATGCATAAACCATCAACGGATTTTCAGGCACAGATTGAAGCCCTTGAAAGTAAACTAGCCTCTTTGGTTGCTGATACCACCAAGGAGCAAATGAAGATACATCATGCTGAAATTTCCTCTGAGCAACGGGATCAAGAGATCAGAGCAAAGAATCTGAAAATTTCTGGTCTACATGAGACTGAAGGAGAAGATATAACGGAAATGGTAAGACGGTTTTTCTCAGAAACTATGCACCTGAATGATCCTCTTTATGTATCTGCTAGACGATTGGGAAAATTAGGATACCATACCCGTCCTATCTTGGTAAAATTTCAATCCAGGGAAGCAAGAGATCGAGTACTTCATAACAGAAGTGCACTTAAGGGTGAGAAGATATGGCTGGATGTGGATCTAACACCAAGCCAACTGGAATTTAGAAAAAAGGAATGGGCCAAAGTGAAGGAGGCAAGAGAATCAGGTTTGATAGCTTACTTGGATCAGGGAGGCAAAGCCATTGTTACCAACAGACATAAATAGGAAGCAGGGGCTTTGAGAGTCAGTCTATGGAACGCACATGGACTAACTCAAGCGAAGATAGATGCTACTTTTCAGATATGGGAACACCAGGATTTCCTCTGTTTTACAGAAACATGGACACATCAATTACGTCTATCACCTGACATACCTGGTTTTGTGCTGATTGGTCAAATTTGGAATGAGAAAATAAGAGGGATAGCAGTATATAAGAGGCTTTGGAGGGATAGCAGTATATAAGAGAGCAGATTCAATATATGAAATGCAACTTTTGAAAAATGATACAAATAACCAATACATGTGGTTGGAATTAAAAGGGAATAGGCAACAATTGATTTTGGCTGTTTGTTACTTTGCTCCAGAAAACTCCAACATCTACAACAGATCTGGGTTTGATAAGGAAAATCCATTTGGTAACCTTTGCTCTGATATTCTAGAATTCTCTTCTCGAGGAGAAATAGTCATAGTAGGCGATTTCAATGGACGTACTGGCTGCAAACAAGCCAAAGTATTTGACGATCTGGCAAACATCTATTTAGATGAAACTGATGATCCCACATATCATAGAATTTCAGAGGACAATATGTCAAATGGAATGGGTGAGAAGCTGCTAGATCTTTGCACAATATGTCAACTGAGAATAATAAATGGCATAAGAGCTTTCCCAGCATCAGGAAAACTTACTTACCAAAATCATGCAGGTGCCAGTGCAATCGACTATGTCATGGCAAAGAGAAGGGATCTTATATCAGATTTCTGTGTGGGTACCAAACTACCTGAGTCAGATCATGCACCCTTGCATATAGTATTCAAAATCCAAGTAAGCTCAGAAAAATTATCTCCGCATTTTTGTCCTAAGCTGAAAGTGAACTATGAACATCACGAAAAATATGAAAAACACATTGAAAGTTTGTTGACAGCCGCCACATGGTCTGGAAACCTTGAAGAGGACGCAGTGCAATTCCAAAGAATAACATTTTCTGCAGCCAAAGACATTTTTGGGCTTTCTAAGAAACATATGCCAGGGAGGCCTTGCAACTCATGGTGGGATGAAGACCCGATGAAGAATGCCGTGAAGCTAGAAGAAAACTGCCACAGAACTGCATTTATAAACCAAAATGGTACAAACAAATTATCAGAGAAAAAAAGCGTGCTTATGGTGCACAAAGGCAAGCACAGTTGTCTGAGCAGTTCTCAAAACACCCAAAAACGATTTTGGGACATGCTGCAATGTAGATCTGAACAGGCTATATTGGATGTAGATGCTTTGTCTAAATTTCAAAGCCCTGTATGAAAAGAATGGCGCCAGTTGCATGCCATTAATAGCTCCACAAACAGAACTTTTCGAAATATCAGAGGTCCGAGACTGTTTATCTAAGATCTCTAATAATAAAGCACATGATCTGGAGAGAAAACAATAGCTATTTTGACAGATTTGTTAAACAAAAGTCTCATGCTTGGGTTGCCATACAATTGGAAAACAAATCGTGTTCATCCTATACATAAGGGCGGAGACAAAAAGAAAGCAGCTAATTATAGGACTATTCTGATAAGCAGTGTGTTTGCCAAAATCTTAGGAAGTCTCCTGGAAAAAAAGCTGAGCTCACGGGCAGAACAGGCAGAAGTACGCTCTCCATGCCAGGCTGGGTTCAGAGAAGATCATAATACACTTGATCATGTGCTAATCCTTAGGACTCTTATTGAGAATGCAAAAGCTCCAAATGCAGCGTTATACATAGCCTACATTGATTTTACTAAAGCATTTGACACAGTTCCACAAAGAGAGCTCAGTGACAGGATGATACAACTAGGAGTTCCCAAAGACATTAGAGCAGCAGTATCACAATTATATGCCGAAGTATTAATCAAAGTTTCAGTAGAATGTGATACGCAAATCCAAATACGAACACGATTGAGGGTGCGCTTGGGGTTGCCCCTTGTCTCGACCTGTTTTGGGCTCTTCATAGACGAATTGGATGAATGGCTTAAAGCGGATCATTAGCGTGTACATGCTTAGGGGCATATGTCATTCAACACGCTATATCAGACGATGTGGTTTTTCTTGGCAAGCAAAACCGAAAACGATTGAGAATCACCTTAACGACTTGGAGGCCTTTTGTGAAACTAAGAAGATGGCGTGAATCTAGCTAAATCAAAGATCATGATCTTTGGCAAAACAGACCAGAATTCATATACAAAGGGCAGATCATGGAAATTGTTGAGAGCTACAAATATCTCGGAGTAGATATTGCTTCCAACTATAGCTGGAAAAATTGCGTAAGTAGAAGAGCATCCGGAGGGAAAGCTGCGCTCTACAGCATGTTGGCAAGATGCAACCGTGCTTCACTCACACAATGGGGCTTGAAGAAGATCTTATTCAAGACGTTGGTTCAAACAGTAGCTTTGTATGGTGTCCCTATTTGGGGGCCTGGAATCTCACAACACATGTGGAAGCAGATTGAGGGGGTTCAGAAAATGTTCTTGAGAGAAGAATTGGGAATCCGATCCCAAATTCCATATGCTATCATGCTAGCTGAAGTGGGCATGTTCCCACTTGAATTGGAAGGCCTATACCAAGCAATTAACTTCTTTAACAGAGTCAAAGGGCAGCACACAGACCGATTATCTCACCAAGCCATGATAAATTCGCACACAGGATGGAGAACAAATCTGCTGGCATGGGCAGCAAAGTGGGGCGTGGATGAATCGAATTGGCCACAGGACAAAAAAGAGACAAGAGATTTGCTGGAAAAATTGGCAATAATTCATCTCTGGGCTGATCCGGGTAAACGCATGGTACTGTACAGAAATAATATTAATCACATGGAACCATATGAGTGCCAAAAGTATCTCCAAGCGGGCATACCAAAAGTACAAAGCCGGGTATTGGCAAAATACAGAACAGGATCGCATAAATTGGAGATCGAAACTGGACGATGGTTAAAGACGCCAGTTGAATCCCGTTTATGTAAGATATGCAAGACAGGGGCAATTGAAGATGAACACCATGTTTTCATGCACTGTCCAGAATACGCCCACATCAGGTCTAATTTTGGGATATATGTAACAGATTTACACTCATTGTTCTCTTTACCAACATTGACATTAGGACCTTATATAAAAGCGGTGGACGCACACCGCTCATTATTGCAAAAGTTGTAAAAAGAAAGTTCATGTGCTCCATGGCCCTCGAGGCCCAAGAGAGCATTAGATATATAATAATAATAATAATAATAATAATAATAATAGGCTAGATTGGAAGTATTTGTACCACACCCAAGAAGAAGGGTGGATGAGGTGCTCAAACTTAGTACTCGGGCAAGGTAGCTCTACTGCTTCTCTGTCATTCCTCATACTATAGGAGGCCCATCCCTTTTTCCTCAAAGACGAGTACTCTGACACGAACCTGCACCTCTTCTAAGCAATAACAGATACTAAAGGAACAAACCTTGGATCTTTCCACCTGTTTGGGACCCCTCATTCATCCCTCAAAATAGGTGTCGATGATGACATGTCAAGAAGATATTCTATCACATGAAAAAGGTTATATCAGATCAAAGTAGAGATAGAGAGCACATTACTTGCTGAAGCTGCAGCCACTTGAAGCTCGTTTCCTTGATGATGCTAAACGCTTGAGCGTTCAGGAGAGCTAGCTTCATCCCGCTCGTTAACTAGGCTTTATCTAATCCACAACATAGCAGTACTACAAGAGGAACTCCATCTTCCCACTACGGTGACATCCTCAAGCCTGCTCCGAAGAGTGGTCTGCCATCTCCCCTTACACATCCTAGACGCTAGCATAGGCCGCGACTTCCCATGCTCCTTCGGTTTGCAAAACAACCCCGGTCTCCATACAGGTCTATTTCTTTGCTCTATGTCCTATTTCATCGTATAAAATTTGAACCAATTAATAGAAAACCCTCTTCCCCTAAAATTTGGGATGGGGCGGGAGACGACTTAAGTGTTCCAAGAAAAGACCAAATAAAACTGTCACATGGGTTGTAGAGGAATCGGTAAGCAACCACGAAGCTCGATCACGATATTCTAAGGAACAGAATCTTTCGAGGCCCGAAAAATCATACTAGAATCTCTACGAATCCTTGGCTGCCTAACAAGATCAAAGGCGAAGCGAAACACCATACCTTATCCCGCCATAGATTCAACGACCCGGAGAAAGCGAGAGGTAACAGAGCTGCGGCTATGCTCCATTGGGCACTGCTGGCCGCCAAGATCCGGGGACAGACGGGGAGGATGGGCGAGCGGCTCCCACACGATCGTACTTTTAGCGGCGGCGGCGTTTTTATTTGCTCCTCCGGCCGACATACCCTTGATGAAGCTTCGAGGGCATCGGCGGCCGGCCCCGCCGCCGCTAACTGGAACCCTAAGCGCCATCTCGAATTTTGGATTCTTGGCGCATTTGACCCGATCCCTTTGGAGGTTTTCATATCTTTATATTTTTTGTTATTACTAATGCTTTTTAAAGGTGCTTGGTTTTTAGAATCAACAAACACCTTTGGGTTCTTTCTTCAATTGATTCCAGTTGTCTACATTCTTGTTCGGGCACCATAAGCATTCCCTGAGAGCGTTTCTCATTAGGATTTTCCTAGAAAACCTAAAAGGGCGGGGTTTCTTTATCCCGATGAGAAGCTCCACCACTTTTCTCACCTTTGCACCTTCTCCATCTTTATCTGGGTAGTCAGATATTGTGCCTATGGTCAGCTACCGCACTCACTGCCAAATTATAAACCCAATGTATGTTGCTGTTGTGATGAATGAAAAGCCTATCTATCAAGGCGGTGTTTTGGTGTGCATATATCGCGAGTCCTCCTCACGAGAATGCTCAATTTGTGTTAATTCTTCCTATTTGATGACTAAGCATTGAGTACTTTAATTCTAGGATCTAACCCGCCACACTCGAGGTCATGGGTGCAAGTATGACCAACATCAGTCCAAATCCGTCAATGGTGGAGACTTTAAATCTATTGTCTTGAAATCACAAGTTCGAGATTGACCATATGTATTTATCATCAGCACTAGATTGGCTTCTTTTGATACATGTATTATACGATGTTGTGTGATGAATCAAATGACTCAAGGCATTCAAAGATTATTTTTTTTGTTTCTTTTTTCCCATTTGGCCTATCGTGGAGCTTAAATTAAGGTCATGTAGCGATCTTCCACATCACACCATGGTCCCTCCACTAAATGGTTACCAAACATGGGGAAAACAAGAATCCTTCATACGCGAGGCCTAGGATTCTAGTGTATAGATGGATAAGAAATTGTGTAATACAAGACAATGCATGGGCCAGAGGATTATCATGTTGAACTCTAATTTGTATAGTAACATGGAATGCATTAATGAAGAGCTTAAAAAACTCCAAAGATAACTTAAGTTCATTCGCGCACGATCAATTGCCACCTTCCTACCAACCAACAATAACTAGAATCAAAGGGGGAAATAGACGGACGGGATACGCTCCTGGAAAGGGGGAGGCCATGGGGGGCGTCGATTCCGCGGAGAGCGATTTTTCCTCTTCCCTGTTCTCCCGGTGGAGCGGGGCTGACGGAGATGAACAGAGACCTTACCATGATCCAATGTGAAGAATTTTTCCGCTGTTTTTGCGGTTTCTTCCTTCTCCATAGCCATGTCCGACGTTTTTCTTCATGTCTACGATGTTACCAATAATGTTTCGGTTAGGGCTAACACTGCTGTTGTCCATCTCAATCGCATCATGCGCGGCCTTGGTGGCATCTTTCATGGCGGTATCCAGGTTTTTCTCACTTCCTTTCCGTGTCTTGTCTTGCCCAATTTTTATTTTGTTTGTTTATGTCCTTGTATGATGTTATGGAAGTATGATGTTTGTTGTTATGGTATTGTAAATTTCACTACATTGGCAGATTGTGCTTTCTCCTCTTTTTTGCACACCAACTTATATTTCTATCTATTTTCATATATTCTGGATTTCAGAAACCTAATTATGATAATGATCATACAAAAATAATTAATTATAGAGTGCAGATTTCGGTTCTATAGAGATCGAGAATACATAAAGGCCAATATTAGTGTAAACTGCTTCAGAAAGAATCTTAATGTATGCTAAGATTTAAGTAAATGCTCCTGAATGTTAGCTTTTGATAAAACACATGTATCAAACCTGCCTCTCTCACGCATAAAGTGTTTTATAGTCTTGTCATTTTGAAGTAATACATGGCTGATAAGGAAGCATCTATTCAAACAGAAATCTACATCTTTTTCCATTCAGAAACCTTGATATTCCTTTAAGTTACAAATAGTATGCATACAGTTAACAGGGAGTATTTTAAATCTGCCATTTCTTTAAGTTGTTGGACTTTACAGTGTCCCCCAAACAGAATTCTAATTCCTTTTTCGAAATGCCAGGTTTATGAGGAGGAGTGGTCTTTTGGTTACTGCCTGACTGGCTCAGGGGTCTACAGCTGTGTACCTAGAGAAAATTCTCTGTACACTTATAGGCAGACACTGTTTCTTGGGCATACGAACCTTTCCGAAATAAGGGTGAATCAGATACTGATGGAACTTAGTAGAGAATGGCAAGGATATTCATATGATCTTCTGTCTCAGAATTGCAATCACTTTTGTAACAAGTTTTGTGAAAGCTTAGGCGTGCAAAAACCCCCAGGTTCCTATTTCAAAATGTCCTTCAATGAAGAAAACCATATAATCATGATGACTTGATGCTCATGGGATCCAAGTATATTTATGTTTTTATAAAAACATGAGTATGTGTTTTGCTTAAAATAACATGCATTTTATGACAGCTTGGGTAAATCGTTTTGCCAATGCTGGAGATGCTGCAGTTGAAGTTGCAGGAAGCACTATGGAACGGGTGAGCTTCAATTTTTTCAGTTTTATATATTGTATTGAACCTGTTGGAAAGTGCATGTGCCTAATATGGATTTTCTTGGACAGCTTAAGCAAGCCAAGTCAGAGATAGTGTCTGTTGGAAAGGTGGTTTTTCGGTTTTTTTTCCGAAGCAGCTCATCTGCATCAGTCAGTCCAGAGCCAGAAGTACTTGTTTCAGATGCTGCAAGCACCTCATGTCTCTATTTTCCAATCCGCAGGGTTCATTCAAGAAGTCGCCCTTCATCTTCTAGCTCTAGTTCTGAAGGAAGCTCTCCCGAGATTATTGTTCCATCTAAAAGAGGAATTAAGTAATATCTGTCTTGCTTGGAGAAGCTTAATTGTATTTTTTTGACACTTCAGAAATTTGAATTGTCTTCTTAGCCAGAACTGGCAACCCCTTTGTATACCATCCAATTGGCATGAAAGTTATTTTTGTTGGCCCAGTAATTTACCACTTTCAATGTTTGTTTTTTATAGTATGGCATAAACTGAGAGGATGTTTTAGTTTTTTTTTATGGCAATTTTTTCCACTTCTGGGTCATGCAAACAGAAGTTCCACTGAAAGAAGTTTCAATGGTTCTTCTAATGCATTTTTTCTCAAGGTAAACACATTTAGGCTTAACATCTTGATATATGAAAGATGGTTATAAAGCATTTCGAATGAGGTCTTATGGTTAGAAAGAACTTTGAATTCTTTGTCCTTGTGGCATTTTTCATCTTTTACTTCTGCAAAAGAAGATCGACAATTGAAAGAATTGGAGAAGTTAATGAGAAAAAAAAACATCAGCAGCAACTAGGTTCAGCAGCTGCAGACAAAAAGGAACTAGATTTCAGTGAGAAAACAATGCAAAATTGTTTTGTTCAAAGGGACCGCGCGAACGTGAGCATTGACGACTTTAGGGTTCTGTCTGCATAGAGCTAAAGAAGGCCGTGGCAAAATTCTGGAGCATTCGGCGCTTGCACGAGCGATATCCTCGAAGATCAGAGTGCAACTTTGTGCGCAGATCTACATCTGCTGGAGTAAATGTTAAAAACACTTGGTTTCGTCTAATAGGCCCCCAAAAAAAGTGGTCCACTACTACCAAGACCTAGTAAGAATCCGGTCACAATGAATAGCCATCATTCCCCGTCAATGGTAAAATTGAGAGGGGTCACATCCACGCTTTTGACCCGAACCGAGCCACCTTGATAGCGATCCTTTTTCTTTTCTTTTTTTAAGGATGACAGATATATTCATCATCAGAATCAGATCATGAAAAATAAATACATCAATCTGAGTTACAAGTTTAAAATTCAGAGGAAGAAATGACCTAAGAGCCTCAGATCATCTTTGTGCAAAGCTTATAACCTCAGACTTTAAGCCACCAATATCAACTGTTGGATCTCCTTCTTGAGTGAAACGCATGTCCAACCATCATTATGCCCCTTACCTTATCTAATGCATCGGGCAGATCTAATTGCATTGAAGGCAAAAAGAACCAATGCAGAAGAAGTTAGTGGACCTTCCGTCTGCGCAAAATGAGATTCCTCCATAGCACACGATGCCTGAACCACCATACGAGGTGCTACACTATCTTGTACACACGATGTGGTCATAGATGGAACAATCCCAAGTGTTACATCAGTAGACGACAAATGCGTTGATGACGCCTCAGGTAAAGAGGACACAAGAGGAGGTACCAAGGTCGGCAGAAGAAGATGTAGATAAGGGAGAAGTTGTGACAAAGGTTGAAATTATATGTAGTAACAGAATATGTGAAGATGAATAAATAAATGAAATGATAATAGTGGAAGATGCAATAGATGGAGTCTTTAGGGACTGAATAATAGAAACTGGAGACATAGAGGATGTAGTATAGGATGGAGGACTAGCAGGTGAAGAAGTACAATTATTTGTGAACAAGATGCAAGTTCCGGACCATTAACCAAAGTCAAAGTTAACTTCTTGTAGTAATTGCCCGCTTTTGACCACCACACTGCATGGGATAGGGTGGCCAACAGGAATAGAGATAAAAATGCGAGTCCCATTAACAATAGAGTGGAAAATGTGCATGCCCATTCCATTTGCAACAGAGACTAAGAACTCATGGACCAATATATCCACTAGTAAATTAGGGAATCAAGCATGATTATTTACATCACTTTCCCACTCGTAAGGAACTTGAATATCTAGCATAATAAGGGGATTTCCTTTATACTTTTTATATGCTTTAATATAGTTTTGCTATGATTTGGTCATTATATTCATGTTGATGTACTAAACAGTATTTCTGGAGCGCATCATTTATTCGCCATTGGATTTTAGGGCAGTGGACAAACCATGCAATCATCTAGAATGTGCACTTTGCTTAATAATTAAAATCAATATTCCTCAATAATCTTAGCCCCTATATTCCTCTTTTTAATTTTTAGCAGGCTTGCCTAAACCCCTAGAACAATCCATAGAATTTCAGCTTGTCCACGTGAACTGCTACGGAGACTAAAATTAAATGACCGTTAGATGCTCTAACTTTTGAACCAACGGCTAAGGAAATTAAAAACCTATGGAAATTACAGGCTATGGCAAAGGCTACGCTTCGAGCTCTTGCAACTCTGTTTCACGAGCAGGGTTGGATTTCGTAACGTAAGGGTTTCAAGGGGTTAGGAAATGATGCAATCCGGATGCAATTGGAGCAAGGAACCCTAAATAAGATGTCGAACTGTCGTAAATCTACACCATGAGAATGCCAACTATTTCATGAACAGGGTCGGATTTGATCAGAAGATAAGATAGGAAATGGTGCAATTGGGACAAGGAGGTGTCATCGTTGGACTGGATCACATGCCTATCCGCAGAGCAAAGGAAAAGGTTCATTCTTGTGAGGTTGAAGCAAAGGATTTGTTAGTAGGTAAGTGCCACAACATTCTTTTCTAATTGTAGGTAGCACGCTAGGTATGACTAATCGTTGGTTGGGATGAATGCTTCTGTAGGAAATGCGATTTATGTAATAACTACTTTATACTTCAACATGGGGCTATATAGGACAATGATTTCCAACTGGTTCTTGTTTCTTTTCAAAAACATTATTCCAGTCTTGGCATAGGAGCGTGAGGAATCATTCTTAGTTTCTTTTCTCAGAACTAAGAGCAGAAAAGAGGTATGTATGCTTTGGCCGGGTTAGTAAAATTCCCGACTTATATTTACTCTATGCCGCATAAAACTTTAAATTCATCACTGGATCACCATGGCTTGCATTGGGTTTAGACATTACCAAAGAGGGAAATTTCTAACCTTTGAGTCCGAAAGTGCCACGGATATGTGCTCCTATCAAATATGTATGCCTCATTTGATGATAAAACAAATGCTACTCATCATGAGTATCAATAGAGAAGGGGCGGCGCGTAGAAATGAGATTCTTCATCAAATCCACACATTCTTTTATCTGGCAAAAAATATAGAAGAAAAGAACGCCTTATTTGTAATGTAGAAAATTACTTCTAAGAAGTTACATAGGCTTCGTGACTGTTTATAAGAAATTCACTTTTATTACATCGTGCATAATGCATATTTCCTGCTTCAGAGGGTAAACATTGCTTCATAATGTCCAATGAAAAATACCATCTCTTTGAAGACAGCAGATGGTGCTTGAATAAAATATATGGCATGTGTATCGATTTACTGCAAATACAAGCTCCGCCCCTCTCTCATTTTATGCATTCTACATGCTTCCAGGTATGTTTGCATCAAATTTTTCTCCCTCCATATGAATGTGTGCATTCTATGTCCAACTAGTTGTATTCCTCATTTGCACAATAAAGATATTATTTTACCTGCCAACATTCAAACACTCATGATCTTCATATTATATGACTGCCTATTATCCCGGGGGGTTCACTTATAGTAAGGGGGATATGCCATGTGCGTGCATAGGGTGATCAAAAACACCCCCGTATACGATTTCTTGAAAGGCAAATTCGACCCCTTCCGTACAAAGTTTACCCCAAGTAGTGGCAAAAACCCCCCCTACCTCTTACGTATACGTATGGAAATGGGTCGAAAAAACCCCTACAAGTCACTCAGGCACATTGTATGGCACTTACAGTGAATCCCCCTTGCCTATTATTGATCTATGTCACATCTTTAGTGTGACAATCCTCCAAGCATGTAACTGGTCTTTTAGTCCTCCAATTCCACATAGTAAACTGCATTTGTTATAATAGTTAGATTGTGAAACAAAAGTCGCCCCATTACAAAACACGATCACATATATACCTGAGCTTTTGAACCAGCAACAAACAGGTTCCCAATATAACCTCCAATATTCAAGCTCCAAAATTCTTGGGATTTAGATGATTCTTGAAGGACAACTACCTGGCAAAACAATGCAATATAAGAATACTTGCAAAAATCTAAGGAAAAAGAAATTATACTACAGACGCCTCGTCCTTTAGGTTCGTTTTCATCCAGATAACAGAGAAAAGGTGTCCTCATCTAGATAACAGAGAAAAGGTGTTTTCCACATTTGTGGATGAGCTTATCTGTGTTCTGAACACACTAAATGGTACTGATGATGATGATATCTTAGAATCAGTGAAAAACTGCATCTTCTTGAAGTGTCTAGCATCAACACAATTGTAGTATTTTTGTCGGCAGTGGCATATCACATATTATAATTGTTGGCATTTCTGTGGCGAAAGTTGGGTTTTTTTATGCATCATTTTCAAAACTATGGTGCTTGATTCATGTAGAGGTGATGTTTTATAAATTAAAGTCTCTTTCTCAACTTGCATTCACTTATCAATTAAAAAATGTTTATATGCCGTATTTGGGATATTGAGGAGAAAAAATTGGTTGCAGATTTGAGAGATACATAGCAAAGAGCATCTATGAATTGGCCTCCTTCACCTGTAAGTGTTCTTAACTGAGCTGAGCTTTATATTCATCTATAAATGGTCAGGTTATAGTTAAGAAATATGTAGCGCTTATATATCTTGGAGTTCAACAGTGTCCCCAAGCCATGACCTTGACTCATGTAAAGTTCACATGAATGTGCTAGTATAGATTCATCAAACGTTTTGGCGCCATAGATAGAGCGACGACCTGTAACTAGGGCTCTTCTACAAAAATGGGTCAGAGGAGGAAGGCCGCTTCCTCCTCCCATGAAGAAGCAAGGGATCCGATGATGTTGTTACTGTTGGAACTGAAAGACAAAATACAGAAACTTCGCAAGGATGTCAGTAATCTGAGCATACAAAACAAAGAGCTGCAATCCTAGAATCTTGAACTTAAGGCCATGCTCTTGAAACCTCCTCCCTTAGAACAAAACTCTTAAACTGCAGGATACAATTGAAGAGTTGCAGACTAAACTGGCCGATTTGGTGGCTGAAACTACCAAAGAACGGATGACATTGCATCAGGATAGAATATATTCTGAAAAATTGGAACAAAAGGCCAGGGCTCGGAATCTAAAGATCTCAGGCTTAGAGGAAATTGAAGGAGAGGAAACTTCCGAAATTGTTGAGCAGTTTTTCAAAGATACCATGCATTTGCATGAACCACAAGTTGTGCATTGTAGACGGATTGGTAAAGGCCTCCAGAGACCAATCTTGAAAAAATTCAGGACAGAAGAAGCAAAAACTAGAGTACTGCAAAACCGTAGCACACTAAAAGGCTACAAAATTTGGTTGGACCTAGACCTAACTCCATCACAGCAAGAAATCAGAAAACTAGAATGGAGTAAGGTAAAAGAAGCAAGGGCAAATGGGGTAATAACATTTCTAGATAGCACAGGAAAAGTGGTCATCACTAAACGGAGAAAAGAATAGCAGCTTCGGGCCTTGAAGGTGCTTGCACGGAATGTTCACGGTTTATTGCAAGAAAAAATGGAAGCTTCAATATAGATATGGCAAGATATGGACTTACTATTGCTATCTAAGACCTGGGAACTCCAAGCACAGTCTCTTCCAGATCTGCCAGGATTTCTTAAAATAAGAAGTGTTTAGAATGAGAAAGACCCTGATGTGGGAAGAGCATATAGTGGTGTTGCCGCATATGCTAGATCAGAGATTGCCCACAAGATCAGCATGTATTCTAAGCATACATGTAATCAGTATATGTGGATCTGCATAGAACAGTCTGGCCAAAATACATATATTGCTTTATGCTACAAAAATGTTGCCCCATATCAACGTCTATAACGATGTCCAGACGTCATTTAGGCGTCGATAAACGTCGACAAAACGTCGATAAATGACGCCTATAACGACGTTAGCACGTCGTTTTACGTCCAGTCGTCGTCGTTTTGCACGTCGCAACTGCGGCATCGTTAAGCGACGATGAGTCGTCATTGAACAACAGCTAGAACACATGGTTGCTGCCACACGGCCGTGTGGCCAGCGCGGCATCGCCAGCGTGGCGGCCCGATGTGGCGACGAAAGGCGGTAACGTCGTTTCGCCGACGCCGGCGATACGTTGATCGCCAGCGTAACGCGTTCAGTAAGACGACGTCCAAAAACACGGTGGCGACGCGTGGCGACGTCGTTCAACGACGTCAAACGAATTATGAAAAAAAAATACTGATTAAATATTAGTATTCAGTATAATAGTAAATAAGCATTATTATTTAATATTATTTAATATGTAATATTAAATAAATATTAAATATTAAATAAATATTAACAAAATAAATCAAAGAATAAATCGAGCATAAAATTTAAAAATTAGAAAAATAAAAGAAAAATACTGATTAAATATTAGTATTCAGTATCATAGTAGATAAGCATTATTATTTAATATTTAATATGTAATTAAATATTTAATAAATCAAAGAATCAAAAAATAGAATCGAGCATAAAAAAATTTAAAATGTGTAATCATAAGAAGATCAATTAATATTAAAAAAATCCCAAATAATAAAAACAAAGCATAAAAAAATTACATTGAATTCAATTAATATATTTCACAATGTAATTTGCACATTACAAAATACACTGAGTCAATTCACCACAAACTAAAAGAATAAAATCGTTAACAAAGCCGGCCGGATTTTTTTTCGGGTTAACCTTTTCTTTTCTCCTCTTCTTCTATGAGCACAATTGAGGCGGCAAGGCTATGGAAATCAGGTACTTTCTGTCGAAATTTAAAACCCTTTCCATCCAATTAGACAGCTGGGTCGGATTTGGATGAAACGAAGTCGGATATGGCATGGCCTTGGATGAAACGAGGTCGGATATGGCACGGCCAGTTCGTTGGGTTTCCATGGATTTTTCTCAAAAAACAGAGAAGTCATGTTTCCTATTTCCGGCGACCAATCTGTCTGCGAGGGCGGGCTAAAGTCCCAGGATGTTCTTCCCATTATCAAAAAAATGATCTTTTCCACCATATCTGTCTAATTGATCTGTTGCATTTTCTTTTAACCAATTTAAAAGCTCCGCACCATGTTTTGGGCTCTATTTTGGAACAGTTTTATATAAATACCTTAGAACATCATATCCGGTGTAATAAGGAACAAAAAATGCAACTGCGGCTGTCAGATCTACGATTAAGCACTGATATTTAAACTTAGATGCTTCGAATCGGTTCAAACACTGGATATTTGACACAAGATTTGGGCTTTATGCTGCCTTTGCTCAAATGTGGTTGCCTTTGCTCAGAATCAAATGTATTTATTGCAAAAATAAAAACAAGGGTTTTTCTAAAATATAAGAACATAAAAAACATGGACATGGCTGATTCCTTAACATAGCACAAACTTCGCAGTGCAGGATGTGCTGCTTCAACCAAAGGAACCGAAATGCTGATGCTGCCCCTGTTCGTTTGTTTGTTGTCAACGACGCCCTGTTCGTTTGTTGTCGCAGAAACGAAGAGAAGGACAAAACTTTTACGGGCTCCAAAATCAAAGCCAAAAACTTTTACGACAGAGCCAAAACTAACATGTCATGTATGGAAATGCCTCTAACAGTTAGGGGCAAATCGTCTCTCAAGGGGAGAGTCCAAAATTTATCTCTCCCCCCATCTCTCATCAGCTGCCATCTCTCATTATCTCTCATTTTATCTCTTGTCATGCATGTGGCCAACACTTCTATCTCTTATCGATCCTTCATTCTAACACCCCTAATATCAGCCACTCTGTTATGATCCCGGAGGTTGGACCCCGAAAACGGACGTCTCTAAAACGGGGAATTTAGGTGGTCATGAAGATGTGGATCTTGCACAGATGGCTAGGATATGGCAGGGATATTGACGGCTTAGATCCTCTGGAGTCCCGAAGGAAATATTGGCTCCGGAATTGCATTTGGATTCCAAAAAACCGTAAGCCGAATACCTTCGCGTGGCATTCAGCCCGCATGTTACTGTTTTTTTTTCTGATAAAAAAAATCCGGCAAGGGGGTATTTGACCCGCCAATTCAACTTCTGAAATCTATGAATCGAATACACCTCTGTTTTGATTTGAAACTGCAGGTCGATTATGCCAGTGTGTGGAATTGCAAGTCGAATATGCCCTGCTCCAAAATAAGCCGAATACCTCTTGCATGCGATCATCTGGGCCGAATACCCCCAAAATCAAGCCATAACTCTATCGCACGGCTCAGTTTCCCGCCGGCAACAGCGGGCAAGCTCAACAACGTTATTGACTTCCTATTCCAATCAGAAATAGTAAACCGGCATCATCCATGTTTTGGCCCCCAAGAAAAAAGAACTAGGTTCGAGAAGGAAGGCCAGTGCCATACAAAACCAAAATATGGAGCAAAGGTACAAACAGAAGCACAGGTCATGCAATTTGGTGCTTCGACATTATTGCCACAGGGTCAGCTCTACTGGAAAGCGAAGAAAAACAAGTCAAAACTATGGAGATTTTAATCTGAAGAAGACCCAACAGAGGTATTCTTTGTCTAAACACAACCATTGACCCAATACGCCATCACGGATCTGTGGCTGGTCGAATTGCAATGGGACCCAGATGCTAAAAGGGGCTTGCAAAGTCTCACACCAAGGACCAGGGAAAGGGGATTGTCGGATTAAATAACCCACAAAAGAAAAAGCTGAGGAACTTTGCAACAAACAAGCCCTTGCACCGAAGTCCAAATCCGTAGATCGTGCCCTGGTATTCGACTTGTGGTATAAGCAAAGGGGTATTCGACTTGCACAATACATGCTTTAGTTTAGACGAGCCTAGGGTATTCGACTTGTGTAATGCAGGTGTGAGTTTAGATGAGTCTAATACCCCTTTTTTAATAATAGGAGGGCCGACGAAGGAGAAATGGGAGGTATTTGACTTGCCTAATATCAACATGAAATTGATGATATTCAACTTGTGGAATAAGTGTGCACGCCGAAACCACGAGTCTAATGGCATATTCACATGAGCTCCTAAAATAGCAGCAGCAAGGGAGATGGGCGTGACCGACGGTGCAGCAGAAACGATTTCCCTTCCAGCTATCGCAGTTTTGCTGATGGGTATACGCGGGACTGCTAAAAAATTTGCATTGCTGCTATGACATTCGCAACGCTGCCCAGAATGTCACGCTCTGTTGCAGCCGGCGTTTTTTGCTTTTTATGCATGGGAATAGAGCATAATACCCCCTATTCCACGAGTCTAATACCCCCTGAAATCTAAGGGCGACATCACACCAGGTGCCCGGCCATAAATAAAAACTTCCCTCTCTTATTAAAATTGTACACGTGGACACGTTGGGCACATGCATCTATCACACCAACATGCCCAAAACGGGGCTTCGACTTGGGCACACGGACGATTTTCGGTCGCATCAAAGCGGGTGCCCAAAGCTTGGGCACCATGCCATATCATCAAGAGAGTGCTGATGTGGAACACTCCTTGGGTGGTGGCCTTGGCGGGAGCTGTTTCAGGCAACAATCTTTCACCGCTCCAATTCGTGCTTCTCTTCATCATCAGCGTCTGTGATTTCAGCATCTACATTTCTTTCACAGGTATGATTGTCAGATTTTTGCATGGTCAATGATAGTCACGAATCATCAAGTCATTGTCTTGCATTCGCTTGTGTTCATTGTCCAGATGGATTTTAGTCAGTATGAGATTGTTCCTAGCACTCAGGATGATCAGTTCTCGCAAATACAAGCCACCCAGTACCCTGCATTCAGTGCCACTTCCCAGCCTAGCCAGCCATCATTTGCAAATTCCATGCATCAATTCATTGCCAGATGGACTCTCATCCCTTGTTTCAATCCTCATCAAAACACTTCCAATAATGCTGAGGCCACAGCTACTAGAACAGGTGTTGCCATGCATCCTGCTCCTGTAATGCACTCTACTGCTACTGCAGGCTACTTTTCCCTCTTACCTCCTGGATCTGCAGCCCACTCAGGTTTTTCTCAGCCTCCTAATATTACACATTCATCCGCACCTCCACCTTCTACAGATTTTACTCCTGCAGCAGCTAAAGGTAGAAAGACTAGAAATAGTGAGCCAAAGAAAGATGCTGCGAAGAAGAAAAACAAGAGGCCCGCTGTCCCTAAAACCTCTATTGTGGAAATAGAATCGAGTGAAGACGATGACGATGCAGGTAAACCATGGCAAGAGAAGCATGTTGTTGCTCTATTACATGCCCGTTGTGAAATGAATAAACAATTCTTTGAGAGACCAAAGCAGGAAATGATAGAAGAGAAAGTTGTCCATATTACAGTTTAATGGATAGCTATTTTGGTGAGAGAGCCAATGTCAGGAAACACGTTCGTGCTGGTGCAATCGAGGAAGACAATGAATCAGAGATAGGAGATATTGCACAAGAAACTGTTCAAGATGTTGCATGAGAAAACGTGCAAGTGAAAAAGGGAACTCCAAATTCCTCTTCTTCTAAAAGGAGCAAAAAACAAGCTGCGCTTCAGGTAATGGAAGACTTGTTGGAGCAGGGAAAACAATTGAATGAGACTTTGAAGCAAGCAGAAGCAGAAAAGTTGTTGGTTCTGAAAGGCATTGGTGCCTCCATTGACCGTCTCATTGACAAAATTTGATGTCATGGAACTTGATTAATTCATTGTTTCGTTTTCATTGTAATCTGCAGTTTTCATTGATTAATATTAATCTGCACCTTTCATTAGTAAAGACTGCAGATTTACTGCGTTGTGCTTGAAATTTTGAATAAGAATGTTACTTTGATAAGATGACGATTTTTTGAGTGCTGCTATTTTGATGCAGCCAGTTGGATCCTGGCGTAGCAATAGGCACTTCAGGGTTTTCTTAGAATTTGAAAAGGCTACTTATCCACAAAGTGGACTGTTTTGTATCTGGCACAATGGTCCATTCTGGCAGGCCACAGCATGAAGAATGCAAGCATACCACAATTCTCAGCATGAACATCTTCGCCAAAGTACTCTAGTATACATTTCCCTCTACAAGTTGTTATACTACAATACTTCTGGGCAGCAAGATATGCCTCCATAACAGCTTTTCTCCATAACTGATATGGTTTAAGGAATCTTAAGAAGTAATCCAAGTTGTTCCACAGTTAGATAGATAAGAAGCAACAGAAATAGTTCTTAGAGTCCATTAACAACTTTGATTGATAACAAAAGTACTTGGTTTCCACAACCAAGAATGGAACATCCAGTCTCCACCCAACCGGATCCAGAAAACTAAGGCAGTTCCAAGGGGTTTAAGGCAAGAGGAAATGATCAAGGCTTAATCTACTATAGCACAAGATCATTCCTTTTACAATGGCTTATGACTATGATACGCTTAGACAAGAAGACCTGTCAAGGAATAAGCCTGATCCAATCTTCTGCAGCATGAGAAAGGCCAGAACCTTAAGGATTGAATCCCAAGCCGAATTTAGAGTTCCTGCAGGTTGAATTCAGTAGACAGCGGCCAGAAACTGGTTGATGGTGTCGGAATGGATGGCGTGGGTCTGCTCTGCCCGGATCTGCTCCGGAACTGCACCAGCGGCCTCCCGTTTACAGTCCGACCTCCTTCTCTTGTTAAAAAGACATGCTCACCTTCTATTTCGGTAACCGCCCCTTCTGAAAGTACACCTGGTCGCCTCCTTGATTTAGCCTGCTCATAATATCTGCCAATTCGTCCCCCTTTTTCCCAATAATAGTTGCGTGATGATCTTCGTTACTTTTCTGTTAAAATATCATCCCCTTTATAAAATATCTTCCTTGCTTAAAGGGTCTATAGTTGCACAAATCCCTTGTTTAAACTTGTAAACTATTAAAAATCATTTGCCCCATTACCATGCCCCATTGCCTTCATTTTCTGGACCACTCCCCCTAGCATGTTCCATATCGTAACATGAAAGCTTGCAGGTATATAGATAAAGATATTGGTGTAAATAAGCATTAAATATATAACAAAAATATATAACAAGGAACACTTATTGATTTTAGAAGTGATACACATTACTTTAAATGCTCTCAGAGCTGGATGTCTCCACACCAAATTGTTTTGCTACACGCTTAGTGGCATCATTAGCGTTAGTTTGTTGCCTGACTAGTTCCTGGGTCCTGTTTTGGAACAATGAGCATGCAATAGCATTCCTCCTAGCAGCATTACCCGTTGCAACATTTACGTCCTCAGCAATATGAAGCTGCTCATTTTGTCCATCCAAAGTCCTGGACATGGCCTCTTCCACTGTCAGACATGTTCCATGAAGCTTGTACAAACCATACTGGCAATAGTTTACACTTGCAGATTAGAAAGAAAGCCCGTAACAATGATGGAAGCATAAGCAATTTGCGTGCTCCAAAAGGAAAAAATACTTGTACAATGAAAAGGGAGATGAATACTTCAACTAAACAAAAATAATCTACCCATAAAGGAACCTTGGTCTTTCAATATTAGGAAAACTCTTCAAGCATGTCTTTATTGCAGGAATATATCATTCACTGATCCAGGCTTCAAGCAAATCAAATAGGCATCAAGTTTAAACCAAAATAAAAAATATATTTGGCAAGCAGACACTGTAAAATCTGGAATCTTGCCTTCAAATGACCAAACGCCTGTTCAACAGGCATTCTCGTGCTAGATTGCACGTAGTTCCAATAGTATTCTTCTCTTGACAATCCATCCTTGTGGCCTTTAAATGGGCTAAGCATGTAGCTGCGTGGTGGATAAGCTGCATCCCCCACAAGACAATAAGGCTTGATATCCTCATGTATTATTTTCTTTCCTCCTGCTGACATTTGAAACATCGTCCAATCATGTATACTTCCTGGCCAAGCTAAATCAAAATCCCAAATCAAGCAATTTTTCGATACTATTAACTGCAATAGAATGGAATGAAAGCCTTTACGGTTGTAATATTCCTGGGGGTAGGACTTTGGTGCAATGATGGGTATGTGACTTCCGTCAATTGCACCAATAACAAAAGGTATCCCGTGTACACTCTCAAATTCAGCTGCCAACTTCTTCATACGTTCAAAAGATGGCCAGCAAATCTATAGGTTCTTTAATCTGGCATTCACAGAATGAACAAAGTCCATCACTGCCATTTGCACTGTTGCATATCCAACACGATATGAATCAGCTATACCTATCAAAGTGTCTCCAGTGGCTAGTCTTGTCAAAGCAATCTCCCTTATTCCAAAATGTAAGGATCCCTCTTCCATTTCAGATTGGCGCCCCATTACTTTGTTGTCCCCGGTGTACAAGATCTTTGCTAAAGCTTTTGCTCAGAAGCTTTGTGGCGTGCTTACTGAGTCCATCTCTTCCACACAGTCAGGTTTCTTGCCTCACTGGTGTATCTTGAATAATGTGGCAGCAGCATATGAGGGTCTCTATTGGGCTAGAATGCATGGTTACCCCATTGTATACTTGAAGCTGGATTTTGCAAAAGAATATGACAGTGTTGACTGGAGTTTCTTGGAGCAGTGCCTTTTACGGCTTGGTTTTGGTGCCCATTTTGCAACATATATTATGAAACTTCATTATTCTGCTCGTTCTTTAGTTCTTTTTTAAGGAGAACCATCAACATTTTTTCAGGTGGGACGTGGCATTCGCCCTTTGGCACCGCTGCTTTTTACAATTGTGGCGGAGATTCTTTCTCAGGTATTCTCTCTTGTAGTGCAGGAAGGCATCCTGCATGGTCTTCCCATGAATAATGGTTCACAAGAGATCTGTAATCAGTATGCAGATGACACTTTCTTGTTCTTAATGGCTGATGAGCAGAATTTGCAGAATGCCATTTCCTTGTTCGACAGTTTCTCTTTGGCTTCTGGTATTTTTGTGGGGTGGCAAAAGTGTCTTGCCACAGGCCCCTAGACTCTCGGTGCCGTCTTACGTGGTTGCATTTCCATGGAAGGTTCTTCCTCATGGGAAGGCAACTAAGCTTCTAGGCATTCGGTTGGTATACACCTCTCATCCGGAGATCGTGGGATGTCATTATTAAGGGGTTGGAAAGGCATTTGTTCCGGTGGTCCACGGCTAAGTTATCCATGGCTGGTCGTAAGCGTGGCAAAGTCGGTTACGAGTGGTACACATGTCTACATGGCATCCATCTTCTGGCACCGCATGGACAAAGATGCGACTCATTGTTCGTCTTGCCGGGAACTTCATCGGGGTGGTGGCGAAGAAGGGCTGATGTTAAAGTTAGTTGGGCGAAGTGCATTATGCCTAAACTTTGTGGAAGGCTGGGGATGATTCACTTTCTTCTCCAGAGCAAGGTGATGATTTCTAAGTTCATATGGCGGATTCTCAATAATGCTGATAATTCTCCAGATCTGCGTCTCATTCACCAGTCTTTACAGATGTGCATTTCCTTTGGCTCTCCATCCATTAAGCCTCTCCTCCCATGGGCATTATTCTATCCACTTTCTCCATATCCTAATGCATCTCCTTTCCTCAAGGGGTTGCTAGCTGCTTGGGAGACTGTGCGCACTTTGTTTCAGTTCCATCCAATGGCCCACACAGCTCCTACAGCCAGTAGTTGGTGGATCCCTTTGGGTGATGGCCAGGCAGATTGTCCCCTAGTCTCTTCTGTCCATCCATTAACGCAACGTCGGTGGCGAGCAACAGGTGTGCTCATGGTATCTGCATGGTATAATGAGACAAGATTGTTGACGTGGAATGAGTTCAAATTGAAGTTCCTTCTCCTTCGTTGGGACCGGGGCATTTGGGAAAAAGTAGCTGCTACACTTCCTCCACACCCACAAGACGTGGCTCCCCAGCTCTGGGTGGTTCATGACAGTGTTAAGGAGGAGCACCTGGTGCACTCGATGTATGTGGTCCTGCTTCATCCTGAGGTGTTACCTCAATCGCCAAAGTGGCCTTTAGTTATCCCCGAGCCTCATCCTAAAGTAGTCTGGCGATGGGTATGGGATAAATTGCTTCATCCTAAGCTATCCATTTTATGGTGGCAGATCACTCATAGATGCATGCGGATAAACACTGTTGTTCATCGATTTCGTCCAGAAGTCTATGCGATCTGCCCTCTTTGCACGCAGAGGGATGAGACAATTGAGCACTGCGTTTTCTTGTGTCACCATGTTCGACTTGCTTGGCTGTGGCTTCTGAGTCTTTTCCATTGTGACTTGAATAGTCAACAGGTCCTATTGTCAGTCTATTCTAGTTCTTGGGACAAGTTGGCAAAGAGGGCTTTCCACTTAGCATCTGCTTGGATCATCTGGTCCATCTGGAAGAGACGAAATCTCCTCATCTTCAAGGGATAGCTCTTTTCAAATACGCAAGTGCTTAGCGATGCCCGTAGTCGCATTGTGAAGGCGTACAAGTGTTCTACCTTAAAGGATGACATCAAAAGTGTCATATGGGAGCAATATCTTCAGATTCACACCTACTCATAGCAAACAGTTGTGCTCATGGTGATCTAAGTTCTCTGCTTTTCTATGTTATGTATGTGGTGGGTAGTGTTGCTCTAGTGGATATCTTCTCCACTGGGTTTTGAGTCCCCCATGTACTCTTTGTATTTTTTTGAGTAATAAAGATCCACGTTCATAAAAAAAAAAGAAATATGAATAACCACTGTTGTACAATTTCCAAGTCTTAGAAGAACAGCGAGGTAATATGAAGTCAAACCACGAGAACATTTGGACATAAGATTGTTTAAAAATAAACTCGAACAATAGAATACCATCGCGGCGACAAGAACACTTTTATGAACGATACAAAAAATAATGACTAACAGGCAAGGTAGAGAAGAAGAACATGATGTCAAAAATCAAAACAAATATATAATACACCAAAACAAATATCTTCCATAAGACACCAAAACAAACATTTTCATAAAAGAAAAAGAAAAAATCAATACAAAAGCGCGATCAATAAAGCGGGGCCACCATAACATCATTTCCCAAAGTAAGGAATGTAAGAGGCCCAAAAATGGCTTGTTGCCTAACTAAGCTTTGTCTTAATTTCAATATCTTCATAAAAGCTGAATCCAAAGCGATTAAACCGACATGCATACATGATCTTTTGCATATAGTTTGCAAGGTGGTGAACCATTTTGTGGGATAAACAAAAAGTTCTTAAAAGTCTTCGGCTTGTTGTCATGGCTAAGCTTTGGAAGTAAACAAGCCTCTCCCGTTCGTCTTCTCTTTCCAGTTATGTTGTATGAATCCAAAGTGACCCTAAATTCTGACATGCATACACCTGGAAAGTCAGATAAAATCAATCTATATCCAATTCAACATAATTTAATGGTGAACCATCAAAATTTGTGTTTCAGAACCTTAAAAAGATAAACAAAAAAAGTAAGTCAAGTTAAAACAAGATAGGGGAACTAAAAGAGGAGCTGCTGGAGAATGGAAGGGTCAAGATAGTCCTACCTCAACGAAATCAACCAAGAACTTTTAAATGTAAAGAAGTTATTGGGAATAGGGTGGCGATACTAGAACAAGAATGGAGAGAGCTTGCATCGAGAAAGAGGTGCCGAGGGTGAAGTTATGATCTAGGTTAGTACAGAAATCAAGGTTAGTGGAGGGGTAAAAAAGGCCATGTGAAAGAAACAAAACAGAAATAAAAACATGTAAATGCCATAAGAAAATATTTGTGTGACGCTCCCAGAATCTATACGATGCTCCCATCGTATAAATACGGGAATTTCCCTCCCGTGGCAACTACATCACCATGGAAGAGCCCTTCGTCTAACTCAGACCACTTGGGATGGCCAAGTGTCCGGGTGAGGAACACGGAGGTGTCACTCGTCCCACGTCCTCTATGGGAATCCTATACAGCGGAAGCCTACATACATGTTAGCACACAACAATCATGCTCAAAATAATATACCACCACGAAGGGTGGCCCATCCATCATCATCAACTACAAGATAACATAGGAAATATACCATAAATAAGGCTCTACCTTGGGTTCAGACTCCATGGGGTCGATTGACGGTCAAGGCCTCAAGATATCAGCAGACAAAGGTATAACATGGCATTGGCTGGCATAGGACAATGGCTAGGGTAGTCCATTCCATCCGTCCCTCTTGTGCACACTTTGCAGATAGGATGAAACATGCTATGGCGTGATTGTAGCCTTCCAGAGATGCAATCCCATGGAATCATCCTATGAGACTACTCCAGGTTACATCTTCCCGATCCGATGAGGCTGGTCAAGAGGCGTCCCCTAGGCATGACAGATTCCTGGGTGTGCTAGAGAACACGTGCCACATCAATGACTCCTGCATCCGTACCCGACTTACTCCCCTAAATCTAAAGGCCGGCTCACCATGCCGTTTTGAGTCCAAAACGTCCATATAGGCACGTCGCCTGTGACCTCGAGAGTGTCAGACCCATACCCGGCCCACACTCAGTGACCGGCTATAAGCCTAGCACACTATAGGAGTCCTGTAGCCAAGCTAGGCAAGATCGTCCCATCCCCAATTCACCATCATACCCCTTATCTATAGTGCTGAATCACATCATAGCATCCACAGCTAGGTGAGCTCTTGTGCACAGGCCGCATTTACTGGGTCTTAAGGGTTCTAGCTAGAGACATCTCTACTTCTAGGAAGCTTTCAGGTCTTTACCCTCCCTTAACCCCAGACACACAGGAGAAACAGAAAGAGAGAACACAATCATAATCAAAGTATCCATCACCATCTTAATAACACATAAAAGAGAAATTAACCATTCCATCTAATCAGAGAAGGGTTAGCTGAAGCACAGACTATCTAGGGACTAACCGATCTCTTGGCTGGAGCCATTGTCACGAAAGGCTTCTATTCTTCAAGTTTGATTACAGCAGCTGGTAGCTCCTCCTTCTCCCAACTCTCCCCAAATCAATTTGGGGCAAAATTGGGGGTAGGACCCCAATTTGCCCTTCAAACTTAGCAAGTTCTCCCTGGCCAATCGAGTTGGGCCAGGTGGCACTGCTTAGTTGGCTGACTTTTTCTAATCAATAACCTTATTAGCCCAATTAGGTTATTTACTCAATACTCACTAATATTTTAGCATAGCTAATAAAAACCCTTTTAGGTATGGGAATTCAATTCTTTTCTCCATATTAGGGTCTAGTTCTTCATGACACTTATGAGATTTTAAATATGAACACCTGAATTGTAAGATAAACTCGAAGTTGTACCACCATATTCAATGGCAAAATAAAATTCTTCACAAGTTTGGCACAATTGCACCTTGAAATACACTCAATTCAATGGTTTCGATGATATGATATAATCTCATGACACTCAACATGGAATACAAATTTTAAGATAACATTATGTTTCTGTGAACATAGTCGACAAATGCTACTCATTTTTCAAATTTCATGTGATTTCTAAAATTTGATGTATGAATGAGCAAATCATAATTTCAATCCTTGAGAGACCCAATCAGGTCTGTAAGGATTTTTTGAAAAACAGACATCCAGGAACCATTTCATATCCATAATATTTGAAATAGAATAAGAATGTGAAGGTACTATTATTTTTCAGTGGAAATAGATACTAAGTACTACACGTCTTGCTAAATGGATTTCATTGGAGGCTATGTGTTGTATCAAGTGTTTATCCGGTGGATCCGGTTAGATGAAGTGTCGGCAGCACAAGCTTGGCTGTTTTCTGGGAGGTCGTTCTCAGGTATATGAGGTTTGGTTGGGCGCCCAGGGTGGAGCGATCTGCACATACCATACCAGAGGTTAGCATCTGTTCTTCAATAGGAAGTCATCTTTCTTATTTTGCCAGATTTTGCTCTGTGATAATCCCTGGCCTTAATTAGCTCCGTGAACAACTGGCTTCTTGGTTGGGTAGATGATCCGTTGTTTGCAAGGCCTGGTTGGGTTGCTTATTCCTGATCACTCTGAGGCAGGAAGAATGAGGATCCATCGCCTAGAGTCAATTGGTTGGTTCAGCCTGTAGCATGCTATGAATAATCGATTGAGTCCTTCAAATCCAGTTCCTTACAGTAGAATTTGGCCATCAATCCCTGTGAAATAAAAAAGCTTGTTCAAATTTGTGAATAACCTTCTCTCTGCCGGTCCACCCATCTTGCTAGGAAATCCTTTGTTTTCATCCTTTGTTCGGCCTGCTTTCATCATCTGTTCATCATGTCTTCTATGAAGAGGGCTGCCAGAAAGCCCAAAGCCAGTGGGCGTCTGCCTGCTTATATGCCTATTGAATCTGAGTCTGGTGCAGACCCAGAATTTGGCCCACAATTCTGCCATGCCCTCTGGTGCCATTCCAGACTCAACACAGGCCTGGGATGCTTTAGATGCCTCTGTCACCTTGGCCTTGTCTGGCCAGGACGTGCCCCGAAGCTTTTTCGATGCCATGTCTTCGTTTTGCAGCAAGAGGTGTATTGCTAGCGCTGTTGCCTTGGAGAGGGGATCCTCTGCTGATCACCTCCATGTCCAGGCTGTCCTTAGAGCCCGTTACAAGAATCCTAAGGCATTGAATGATGCAATCAAGAGGGAGTTTAATTGGCCCTCTAAGCCTGCAGGTGTTATCTTAGTATGCAAGGCCCTGAAGAACAACAGGCTGCATTGTTTCGAGGGTATGTTAGGGTACTGCATGAAGGATATAGGGAAAGTACATTACTCCTGTCACTTGCACAATATATCTGAGAGTATGATTGAGAAAGGAAAAGATTTGTACGTGAGATGGGGAGCTGGGGACACGAAGATCTTTGTGTATTGGATAATAGAAACCTTTTGAACAAGGCTGCGCCCACTTTGTGCTCTACCATAGTGGGCGCAGATTGACCCCTAGTTTGACGTTCACAATCTGCAGGATGCTGAGAAGCGAGAAATATACTAGAGCAACAGTTGGATAATCCCATCTAACACTGCCCATGTGAACGAACACAGGGTCCGGGCCGCTTGGAGGGTCTTGTTGAATCCCTGTCGTTGTATGCTGTCTGATGTGAGAACAATTCTATTGGGTCTCCCTGCAGGTTATGTGCCCGTTGAACGAAATGGGCCAGGCCGCCGCCAATATTAGAATGACTCAGTCCCCTCCGATGAGATGGACTGCAATTTCCAGGATATCCATGATCCATCGTTCAGCCCTGATATTGAAATCCCTGACCATGGTGTTGATTATATCCCCATCCACACCGGGGATCATACGATGGCAGTTGGCTAACCTGTTGTGTTTGTTGTTGCATATACAGATTTATTTGTGTCCGTGTTTTGGTTTATTTCAGCGTGTCTTTGTATTGGTGACGAGTTGTTGTAGGATAGGGATGGAGACCGATGGCAATCCTCCTGGGGAGACCAGTCATCCTAATGTGACCATAGGTCCATCTTTCATAAGCACTGTGATTCAGGATTCCCATCCAAATCTTGAGGTTTATGCTCCTGAGGGGGAGCAGATGCTTAATGCAGAGAAATTTTTGACCAGTATCATCCAGGTTGGAACGAAGGCTCATCGAATAGCTGCCTCCCTCAGGATCCTAACGAGGCAGCTGACTAGCTTTTACGTGGCGATAGATTCCGCGATGTCCAGTGTGGCCTGGGAACAGCTTGGTGCCCCGTTATCTGAATTGCAGGCTTTGAGGTCTCACATGAGCTTGGCCAGGTGCTTGTTGTCGCAGGAAATCCGGCAGCTTGATGCTGTGATCAGGGGGGCTACATCTGAACAGCCCAGGAACTAGGCGCTCTTCTTTCTGTTGTGTTTCGAGTGTTCTTGTTTATGCAGTTTGATAGGTGTTGTTCTTTCTGTTGTGTTTGCAGTGTTTTTGTTTATGCAGTTTAATATGCGTGGCCCCAGGCCACATGTACATTATCTGAGCCTGTGAATATGTGAACTGCTGTTGCTTCATCCTATGCCTTGTACATGCTTTGCGTTTTCCATTTGCTTACTAACAGCTGTAGGGTTGAAGAAGGCTTTGGCCCCTGAGCATAAGGAAGACCCCCTGCACCGGGATGTCCCTTATGCTCGAATGAGCATTGGCATTGCGTTGGGGTTCAATTCCCCAAGCTCACTAACAAATCGTGTTTGTTTTTTTCCAGGAAACGAATAAAGAGCAATGTATAGGATCATCGAATGCATGCCATTGACAACTGGATCTTGGAGTCATAGTCAATGGCATGTGTTCGATGGCTCCTATGCATGGGCCGAACGTGGAACACCGGTAAGGCATGGGCATTGGATATCTGGGGTTCGATCCCCCAGGCTCTACTTATTCTTTTCCTACTATACTGTATCTCATTGTTGTTTTCCTACTGTATCTCATTTATGCAATGGTCTTTGGCTGAATAATGTCCCTCTCATGGCCGGGTCAACAGGGGCAGGTTTGACTTGGAAAAGACTCACTTTGTGCGTTCTAGATTTAAGGGGAATATGCTCCCACATGAGCTGCAATCTAATGGTCAAAAAGCATTCCATCTAGATGCCTAGTTTGAAGATTGCTTTATACTTTGTCTCGTAAATATTTTCTTTAACAATTTAACATAATCAGTAAATGGCCCTTTATCTAGAAGGCTAGCCTATCCACGTGTCCAAAAATTCTGAGTGGTTATGGCTTAAGCGGTCCTTCGAAATTCGATGGCCGTTCTGGACCGTCGCCTAGGTTAGAGCAGAAGATGCTCCACAAAGGTATGGATCGACGCCTTATGATGCTGCACAAAAATAAATCAGGGTTTTGTTAGCTCTATTTATCGTAACTCTATTTCACCCTTAATTAGATCATAGTTCCCGGCATCACAGGATAATTTGAGTTGGATGTGGCTTTAGCCATTTGACCATGATCTAGAATAGACTGTTTTCAAAATTCGATGGCCTTAGATCCGAAGATGCTCCACAAAGGTATGGATCGTCGTCTATGGTTAGGCCAGAAGATGCTTCACAAAGGTAAATTAGGGTTTTATAGCTTCTATTTATCGTATCTTTACTCTGCCATGTTTGGTAGCAAGTTGTTTAGATGTGTTGGGGTCAGTTCCTGCTGCAAAGGCATGTGCAATGCATTCTTTAGTAAAAACCTGTACATACATGATTAAAAGTTTTATCTGATGAACAGGGCCTGAGTGATAATCTCTTTGGTGCTAGCCTTTATATGGCAATTATGCAGTCTATGGCTTTTAATTCGTCAACACAAAGGTATGCCAGTCTGTATGTCTCTTAAGTTGCCGGCTGCCTTCAATGCGTCAAATAAGAAGGGGCGATTTGAACTCAATGCATCAGCATATGGCTATGACTCTTTTACATTAATTATTGGAATTTGAAAGACCAAAACTTCCCCCTTTGCTATGATGGAGGACAATAATGGTAGTCAATCCACATTTTGATCTACGTACCTTGCTGCTGATGTGTTGCAGAACCAAAAATTCTATATGAAAATGCAGCATTCTGTGTCTCTAATGTTGCCACTCATCGCTCCTTCAGCCTGCCATTTCCTTCCTAGGTTTATCTTAATCAATTATTAGCAGCACATAATGTTGCAAACTGGTAAAGAACGTATATGTGATGGCAGAAGGTCAATTCTTGGTTCGTTTTTGAGGTTATGACTCTGCATATTTCTTTGTAAGCCTCCTATCTTCTCTTGGATTATAGGGTCTGTGATTATACTCAGTATAATAGGGTACCTCTGCGTAGGCATCCTATAGGCATCCTCTAAACTAGTGGCTAGATGGAGTATTATAGTTTGGCAGCTTCCCAGTTCCAGGCAATTACATCAGAATATATTTGTTATGTTTAGGGTTGTGCATATGCTCAGTATAATAGGATACCTCTGCATAGGGATCCTCTAAACTGTTGACTAACTTCCCAAGGAGTACAGATGCAATAGTATTGACAATTCCTCTTTGGAACAGTTAACACTATCCATTTGGTGTTATTTAATTTGTTTGTTTGAAATTATTTTCTCTGTTTAGGCTTAGCGTTATTTAGCTGAATTATGTTGAAAATTAGTTGCTTGTGTCCTTTCATGAAAGTCTTGTCGCTAGTGGACCCTCAGCCTGCCGTAACTTGCTGCAGTCTTGTCCGCTAACTTCGTATTTTGTTTGGTGGGTAATGTCTAACTATCTAGTTCTTTCTTATTGTAACTTCTATTTTTAAGATACTTGTTTGAGGATTTCTTATTACGGTTATAGACGATATCGTGTTATGCAACCAATACATGACTTAAATTGAAATTCTAGTAAGAAAAGAAACCACATTTACTAGCAGTTTTTAAAAATTCCTGCTTTTGGATAACCATGATATATGATGAAAACAACAAAAGTTGAGGGCCCAGTACAAGTGCATAGTACAACTACATACAGTCCCAGATATGGTGATATGCTTGCACACACTGTTTACTACGAGCAATGGTACAGATTTATGTAGACGAGACTGAGATGCTGGTTTCTGGTGGGCAGAGAGGATAAGCTGCTACTCAATATTACAGAAACGGTCGAGAGAAATGGCCTCTCAGCCATACAGTCCAACAATGCAATGAGAACATCAATGCTTTGTGACGGAGATGTCTAAAGATTATTTACATTAAACTTTAGCTTGTCTCGTTGGGAGTTATGACGATGCATATTGCTTTTTTGCAGAACTTGAGCATGGAGCAACTTGTTATTGCTAAAAGTTTACGAAAACTTAAAGAGTAAGAAGTAAGAATTCATTGGTGTAGGGGTTTAATTGATGAAGGTTATCATTGTTTTCATTCTATGTTACAAGATTATCTCTTTAGACCACTAGCAGATCATTGCAGATGCATGCTTTCGCTTTTAAACAGAGCATGGCAAATAGATGAAGTCGAGGACTTTTTAATAAAATATCAATAGAGCCTGATTTGGTGAGTTGGACTGAATTCTTGGGGTGTTCTGAGTGTCACGAGAAAAACGCACCTTAGATCATACGTTTGATGAATTCTGGGCAGATAAGAAACAATTCTTATGAATTAGTTGGGAGTTCTATGATAAACAAATAAAAAAAGGATTCAGTCAATTAACGATCATCTTCAGGAAGGCAAGTTGCTTGCTGCTTATGGAAGTCAGGCTTATTTCAATAAATTAAGATCATAAATGATATTAGGCTGCACTATTGGTTTAGTGGCTGTGTTTCCAGCTCAAGGATTATCCAGAAATAAGATTGCATACTCTCTGTGTCTCTAACTGCCAACTGTGGCAAATAAGAACCTCCTTCCTTTCTAGAATTCTTTGTCAAGTATTCTGTTTGATCTCCCATAACCTGGGCATTACAGTTTGATATTTAAATTTTGGGCGTGGAATCATTTCATGTTTGGGGTGTCAAATCATTTCATAAAATCATATAAGAGTCTTGTTGGAGACTTTAATGCTTGTATAGGTCGATCTAGAACTTGAAAGTTCTATGTTAAACAAGCCACTTTTTGAAGGGAAATTTATTGACTTCCTAGACTGAGGAAAAAATATGTCTTACGGGGTGTGGGGTTCAATTCTCCAATCTCTTTTTTAGGTGCCTTACTGCAGCTGTTTAATCTAATTTTCACGAACAGCATACATAATGAATCTTTGTCACTTCTTCATAGTAAATTTTATGTTTATGGAATCAGAGTTTTCCTAATATGCACTTTCAAATGCCAAGTATAATGATTCAGACCTCAGCTTTTCATATTTGCTGTCGTAGAACTCTTGTATGTCACCAGGTAACAAATTAAGAAAATCAAGGAACTGTGTACCTCCTATGTGGTGTAATAGAATCATTTTCTCCACATGATGGTTTAAGAGAATCATCTTCTCCACATGATGGTCTGATGGCACTTTGGTTACAAATGGGATGCAAAGACATCACATATTTTGATATGCCACCACATTATAACATATTCTACTTGTCAGCGATTCGTACATGGTTCTCCATGCTCGATCTCGTAACTTATATCCTAAGATACCATATCGAACTACAGAAGAGAATAAAAAAATATTGAGTCTTGTCAATAGAACTTGACTTAAAAGCTTAGTATTGCACTTGACTTGAAAGCTCTAGTATTGTAGCATTCTTAACAATCAACTCACAAAAATGAAAATGTGACTGAATACAGTTGTTGCAAACAATGCTTTGTCGTGGATCATAACATAAGCGCACACTTGTACCATGATGTGGCTTCTGAGATAATAGGTTTGAAACACGAGAGTTGTTTTAATGCTAAAATTTTCATATCATTTGACATTATTGTCTAGTTGACATTATTGTTTGTTGCTCAATGCTAATTGGCTTCTAAGATAATAGGTTTGAAACACTAGAGTTGTTTTAATGCTAAAATTTCCATGTCATTTGACATTATTGTCTAGTTGACATTGTTTGTTGCTCAATGCTAATTTGAAGTTAGTTTGCATGTTAATTGATATCATTTGTAGGTTGTAGTGGATATAAGTTGTCATTTTCTGTTATCTTGCAATATTGGCCTTCTTTGGTTATCTTGCAATATTGGCCTTAGTTGGACTTGTTCAACAAGATATGCTTATGTGTTTTATCTTGAGCAAATGCAACATGTATCCTTGACCCCAAAAAAAAGAGACTAGCAAAAATGTGTAGCAGAAGGCTTGGGCAATTTTAAGCTTGAATTCACTATGTAAAATGGAAAAGGTAGTCACATCCATTAGATATAGTTTTATTATGCTTTTGGAATGGAATTGAATTAATAACAAAAAGTATTGAGGTCATGAAAGTGTGAGATATGAATGAATTGAAGGGAAATTTGGTGTAAACAAATCTAATGAGAAAATAAATATAGCGGAGCATATATTAGTGACAACGAGGTGAGTTAAATGTTCAAAATAAACAAAAGCATAAGGATTCGAACCTGTGCGTGTAACTATTAAGCCTAATATGCGGCCACTAGGTTGCTGCAGTTCATGATGATTTTGAAGTTAAGTATATAATACAATGTTCAACAGTTGCCTAGAAACCACATATTCTAAGTGTTCATTTGTTGCGAACTGGCCACTCGACAGAAGGCGCTCTAGTGATTTGTAAGGCACGCATCTTTGTTAAAATGTAGGCAAAAAGGCCTATTCGGGTTATGAGGATGGATTAAAAAAGTTGGTTGGCTTTTGTTAATAGAGTAATATCCTTAGCATTCTGTTAATAGAGCATTATCCTTAGCATTCGAAAGTTACAACTTCTTCCTTCTTTAATGAGACCGAAATTCTTCGCAACATATGCCTTCAATACCAATTTGTGGCCATCAGCAGCAAAAGCAGATTGGGCTTGGTGAGAAGACGGAAGCGAAGGTTGCCACTTAAAAATCTCTATAGGAGGACAAAAAACTGCATTTTTGGGTAGTAGTCAGTATTTGGCCATTCCTCATGTGGAATCAAAAACTATTATGGATTACAGTATATATAAGTACACATAACTACTAGAGAGGATTTTCATCAAATGTTTGCAGGTTCCAAATTCACTTCCTCTGCTCCAGAGTTTCCATGAAAGGAGTTTTAAGAAATTTGTTACAATGCTAGATTATAACTACAAGAAACTAGTAAAATTGAAAGGGAAAGCTAGGCAGAGACTCGGGAAATACTTTTATCAGGTAAATTTATCAACTCAATCTTGTAGGTGCAACACCTTTTTCAATCTTTGGTGAGAGTGACCAGGATAAAAATGTGAATATTGACAGATGTGAGGAGGCTAACAAAAGACAGATAAGAGAGGTGGCAACACTTGGTTTGTTCTCTATCAAACTTAAAGGCAAGGGACAAGTTCTTCCTTCCCAAATATGACCCAATGGAATTAATATTTAGTTAAGTTTAGGGCTCAATTGCAAAAGACAGTATTTGCTAAATAAAACTATAGCTGGTTAGAGGAAGAAAATGGGAGCAATATGCCAGCATATGAAATCTATGGAATTTCCTTGCCAATACAAAGAACACACTGTACAGGCTTCAACACGACACTCTCATTGCCATGGCCTAATCTTAGCCTTGACCGCTACTATGGTTAACACTACCAGAAAATTTCTGCCTACAAAAAATTACAGATTGGAATACGGAAAATAGTAGGTGTTAAGAATTCTTCCTCTGAGACAAATAAAATGGAAAATAAAGCACATCCAGAATAGGACCATCCAACGCAGGTTTCTTCTCTCTTGCTTTGAATAGTTCATAGCCAAACTCAAGAATCACGTCTTAAAAAATGGTGTAACTTGATGCCTTTAAAAGCTTGTAGAGATATCTCTATAAGTGCATGAGGTACTGCTAGCTATCCCGATGTGTAAAAGCCATGCCGAATTTGAAAAGAAAAGGGACTGGCAGGAAAACATAATATTAAGAGCATCATAACACATTTGTCTCTATCCAAGGACTACGGCAACGATTGGAAGGCCATAAATTTTCAAAAGGAAACATAAAAATACAGAAATACTCATAATAATGAGATCCAAAAGGATCATAGATTACCATAATAAATGAGGTACTATAAGCTGATCTATCATCATATGTATTGTTACAAGGGCTATAACTTGTTATCTTCAGCAAAAGATGACAAATTTCATACTTTAAATGGAATGCAAAATGCTCAAACTCAAACATGTTCCAAGCCAGGCCTACGAATTTAATGTAGTAAGTTAGAACATGTGTCGCTCATGATTGCTAGCTTTTGCAGAGAGTAAAGAAGCAAAATGAGTTGGTGGTTCTAAAGCAACAAAGATAAAAGAGCTCACTTGATGCTGAAAGGCTCTATGAATGAGCATAAAATGCCTTAAGGGCCTCTATGGAAACACATTCCTATCCATGATCAAAGGATTCTTGCACCACTTTGCCTTGGAAAAAAAATGTTGCTCTAAGAATCAGGCTGCCTGTTATTTGGAGTGTTTCTAACGTGCACCATGCATTTGTCAATTTAATTCCGCCAAAAATGTATTAACTCCTTCCCACTATTGAAAGACTGTCAAAGGTGGACTTGCAAGCTATCTCGCCGCGATGTATACGTGGCAATACATTGGCACATCCACATTAACATTTTTTAACACAAAAAGCCCAAACGTTCCCGTTCTAGGAGGAAGTTCGTCGATCATCCTCCGCTGCTTCGAATTGCAAACGGTGAAGATAATGTTTCTGGAGGTTAGGGTTTTTTGTGTTATCTCATGTCCTTGATGTGTTAATCCATTATTATCTGTCGATCTCTATCATGCATGAGTTTTCCACAAACACGCTTAGATGAAAATCGGCCAAAATCCATCTTTTGGAGCTTACAAGTTGCCGATCCAAGAGCAGCTTTGATTTGCTTCTCGGGAATCCGTGGCTATTTTGAAGACTAGGACAACGCATTTTTTTGCAAGCATTATATTTTATTGGGATCATTGTTCAGTGACAATTAAATGCAACGTATGAATGTTTGTGATGCGAATTGGATTGTATTACCATATAAAGTGGTTGTCTAATTGTTTGCGCTACGAAAACTGCTCATCAAAAGCTTGGTCATAAGCTTATTGAGGTAGGGACTTGTGTTTTCAATCCGTGTATTGTAAATACCAGTGCAGGTGAATTGGCCCCTAAATCCTTATAAGAACGGAATCATAAATAAGTTTATGACATCAGTTAGAAAATGTGTTCATAGACTTGCTCTTCATGTTGTATACTAATTTGTAGTGTATCCTGGCTTTCAGTTCATCTTCATCAGTGTTCGAGCACTATACCGCTCTTGTTGATGGAGGGATGATGCATGAAATAAGGATTTCGAGAAATGTACATTTGACATCCTTTTCACTGGTTTTCGAAATTTCCTAATTGACTGGCATAACATACTTATTAGTTGATTTAATGTGGCAGTTCCTTTTGGGTTGAAGCCTCTTAAAGGAGGATTTTTATTTTTCTCAAAAATTAGCTTGGTGAATTTCAAGCATAGCGAAGGAAAAGGTGATGATCCCTTATTTTTTGGCGGGATCAGCATGTAGAGTTTCTTTGCTTCACTTGAATCAAGAAATTATACGTAGAGAAACATAATACCAAATATAGTGCCGATTGCCCAATATCTGCCAAACCCCATACTTTGATCCAAGTGTTTAAAATAAGGCAAGGAAAAGATATCAGATTTTGATGTCGAGATCTTTTGATTCTACATAGCAGCCAAAGTCTTCCATATTCAAGACTTCTGCAATTGCTATATCATTGGACACAGAGGAATTGCTACTGATGTGATTATTCAAAAATATTTGCAGAATGTTGAAAAGAAAGAGAAAGGGATGCAGAATTGTTGCTTCACATTTAACGGAGAACCAGACATGCATGTTGACATAGAGTAGTTGTTTACAGTTGCATAGTGAAATCGTTCTTCATATATGCTCTGTTGGAATGCAGTTGGTGCTGCTAGAAGTCAGTGTCCAGTTTGGGTTGGTTTCTTTGGTGGTGATTATGTAAACGTTGTTTTTCTCTATAAATGCATATTTATTGGGGTAGGAAGGGGGTCTATGCCCATCATTATGAACAAGAATACGGCAGCTGTACACATTTTCTAGCCCCGCTTTTATGAGGAACTCTACATTGGTTTCCACTTGAAGTATTCTGATTGTACCAATGTAGTCTGTTTGTTCTCATTGAATAGAAATTCACGACCTGCAATGTAGGTTTCCTTACATCCATATGGAGGAATGGAGGAGGATAGCATCTATATTTTCGGAGTTCGTGGATGCCATGTTCTGGTTCATTCAGATTATGGAAACGATTATGGTTTTCTTGGCCTTTATTCTTGGCTATGTTATACTGAGGCTTTTGGTACAGTTTTCTTCTTTGTTGCAATCAACGTGTTTGACATGAATTCCTGGATGGTATTGTACAGGTTTGACATGAATTCCTGGATGGTATTGTACAGGTTTGACATGAATTTCTGGATGGTATTATACAGATTTTGTTTTAGACCTTTCTCTACTTCTGCATATGTTGGCGGCCCCAAGTAACTACATACTTTAAACCTAAAAATACTTTGCCCTTGCTGAGGAAGTTCATTTGGAACTTGCTAAGCAGAGACCTTGATAATGTCATAAGCATTGGCAAGTACAACACCTTTTCTAGATTACTAGGACAAACGCTGTTTATGCCAAGGTCTGTCTTCTTGAATTGATGGCTTCCAAGAAGTGGAGGTTTATTGTGCCTAGGGAGAGTGGATAAATGATACAGAAAACAAAACTTGGCATAGTACTTTTAATATTTTCATTTGTTCTGGCTATGAACTTATATTCTTTATTGTTTTGAAAACTTAGAAGTCTCTTTTCTATAGCCTGGAGAATAAGGAACCAATTGCAATGTTTTCGACGTGACATTTTTTAATTATATTAAGGGATGGGTAGCTACAGGTCTGTTTGTGTTTGACTTTACTGAATTGTACCATTCGTTCTTTTTATGAAGGTTGTACAGGTGTGTTAGTTTTGTCCAGATTTTTGGGTCGACATCCCAATATGTTCAAAAATGCTTTTCAGTCCGGATTTCTTTCTATTCTTTACAGTATCGGGTAGGCTAAATCTTTGTGAACTTTTCCTTTTTAAATTGAACGAGTCTGTATATGCTTATTTTGTTATTATTGTTTCGGACTGGTTGCAGGAGCAAGCCACTACATATATGGGACCAGACAGGTATAAGCATCCATTCTATGCCTCAAGGCTTTCTGTCTAAACTGAACATTTTAAGTTGAAACATGGTTATAATCTGATGTTGTCTCCCTTGCATTGATGGTATTATAACCTGTATATAACATGTAGAGTAATATTTCTTAGTGGTAAATGGTCACATCAAGAGACTTACCGATGAAGATATACAATCCACTGTCTTGGAACTCATGGGAACGAATGTGAGTACCAATTTTATCAGCTGCCCACTAGGCCATACGAACACACTGGGCATTAAGTTGCCCTTTCTAGTGATGATTATAAAGAACATGAAGAAGTACTTCACATTTGAAGTTCAAGTGTTGGATGATAAAAATGTTCGTCGCCGTTTCAAAGCTTCAAATTTTGAGGTAAAGTCTGCAGTCTCATGATTGATAATGATAAGCAAATATTGTAGCTTATACCAAATATTGTAGCTTATACAGTAGTCCCATGCTTGGATGTGTAAGGAAGGGTCTATTCATGGGTGAAGAAGCTATGAAAAATATGCTACATTTTATGTTGGCCATTTATAGTTTTGATTCCTGAGTTTGTTGCATCTAAAAAAGGTGATAGAATTATGGAATTGGTAGATTTGATAAAAGGGAGTCATAACTGCTTAATACTGCTAATTGAACAGAGACACCTGAAAACTTCCTTAGAATATAAATGTTGATTTTTGGATTGTGGTTTCCAGTCTGGTACCCGTGTTAAGCCTTTCATTTGCACTATGCCAATGAGATTAGATGACGGTTGGAACCAAATCCAGTTCAATCTATCTGATTTTACTAGACGTGCATATGGGACAAATTATGTTGAAACTCAACGAATTCAAGTTCATGCAAATTGTCGTATTCGTCGAATATATTTTTCTGACAGGCTTTATTCAGAAGAGGAACTTCCAGCAGAATTTAAGCTGTTTTTACCCATCCAGGTAAACTTGACCATTTAAGATTGGACTGTCTAGTTAAGATCCATTGCAAGGAAATAACGTCAGGTGAATTGGAACTAACCAGTGGAACTTAACCAGGTTTAAGTAAAATTCAATTATAGAATGCAGCAAAATTCATATTAACGAAAAGCTTTAACATGTTTCTGCAGAAATCCACTTGATGTCAGGTGGCAAATGTGTTACTGTTTGATATCCCCAACATTGGGATTTGTTCATTTGGAGATGACCCTAGAGCTGTTTTCATGTTTGTAATGAGTTTCCATTTTTGAGTAGTGTTTTGTATATTCTGGTCTCTGCATATATTGAATAAAAGTCACATGAGGTTTCATTAGCTCTTTATACGTTAATATTTCATTTGTCAGTCAGCTAGGTTACATGATGACATTTCATTATATCAATCAGCTGATATAACTTGAGAGCTTTTTTCGGGGAGGGTTATTCAATGCTAGAACGAGTGTGGGCTGAGATGTACATTACTACGGATCAACATGATTGATTTAAACTATACTTTTCAGGTTGGCGAGATACCCACCAAATTTATCCACTGCTTTGAGCTTGTACGTAAACAATAACTAACTAAGATAGCTTGTTATTAACATTTGCAATGGCTGTAATTTCATTGCTTGCAACCACTCCTTGAACCGTAATGTACGTTGATAGTAACTGCATGCTTTACATGGTTCGAAGATTTTAAATAAATGGGTTAGTTTGGTTAAGAATTGAATCGATAATACCAATCCATTGAAAGGGCACTCTTTGGTCTCGAGCATATTGTTCAGATTTGTCAGAGATGTACTAATATATCGAATGTTCCATTTCCATTGTAGGCCTTAGTCGATGATATGCTCGTTCTATAATAGTTACTGACGAACAAAAATCTAAATTTACGAATCTGTCGCTTACTCCACTGAAGTAGAATAGTTTACTTACTTTTCTCGCTAGTTCAGCAAACTCTTGTATGTTATACATGTATAGTGCCATTAGCAAGGGGGTAAAGGTGACAACAACCATTTCCCTTTGTTGCAACATAATCCATCTTGTTTGACATTTAGGGAATCTGATAATATGTGCACCTCTTATTCCATGTGCACGTGACGTAACTTTGGCGTATGGCCAAGTTCATGTGTTGTGCACGAGCTTGTCAATGTGCGGACGTTCTTGGTGCTACTTCTGTACCATTTGCTTGAATCTATGTTTGGCTGAATCTATGTTTGGCTTGACGATGTTGATATAATATCCATAGTTTCAAAGGTTGCATCTCTTTGTGGTACATGTATAAAGTGGGATCGCCCTGAGCGCTCTTTAGCCCTGTCTCCCATTTTAGATTTAACATGCTCAATTGTACTTGCTTAGCATTCTACCTTTCTTCGTCGTATGCTCTCTGTATCATCCTCCGATAGTGCTGCATAGCATTCTACGCTTCCACATCGTATTCGATCCATGTCCAATAGGTTTGCGTAACATTCTCTTTCTCTCTGACATATGTCCCTATCCTTTTTTGATAAGTTGGTATACCCTTCTCGTATACCGTCTTCGTTCTGTACCTTCTTCAACTACATTTATTTTATTTAATTATTTATTTATCTAGCTCTCTTTGGGCCCTGAGAGGCCATGGAGCCTGTATACATTGTCATTTACATTTCAGTATAAGGGAACGTTGTGAGTCAACCGCCCTTATGTATTGCCCCACAACCATGTGTGGTAGCGTAAACAAAGAACGAAAATCTGTGTTGAATCTGTTTCTAATGTCTGTGTAAGCTGTACATGATGTGAATACATGATTCTCATATTCTATTTTGTGCATACTACATAGCTTGCATATTTCCAATTCCAACCTATGTGAGTTTGTTCTGTAGCGGGCCATCAACTGCTTTAAGGATATGGGGATGTTTGCATTCAAGTATTCCTGGCTCTTGTATTCACCCAGTTGGTTAACCTGTTCTTTATAATGGATCATCCTGCTACCTGGATTTGCCCATAAATGCTCAATGGCAAGCTTCTCTAATAAGGAGCGCGCCTCATCCTTGTTATGCGGCCAGTTTAGCTCATTGATGCCCCATCTTTTCAAGTCATTTAACCAACCTGGATCTGAGCCAAATGCGCCAGCCTATGCTCTGGTTGTTCTGTTAGCCTATTCATATAGTTTATGGATTGAAACAATGCTTTTAATTCCAGAGGGAACATACCTAATTCAGCCAGTATGATTACATATGGAATTTGGTTTTTAATACCCATCTCATATCTCAGGAAAGTCCGCTGGATCTGCTCAACTTGGTTCCATAGCTTTGTCGAGATACTCGGTCCCCAAATTGGCATGCCATATAAGACCACCGACTGTACCAATGTTTTGAACAGGATTTTCTTGAGCCCCCAATGAGCACTTGGCCAGCATGCTATAGAGCGCCTGTTTGCCCCCTGCCACCCGCCTGCTGACACATGCTTTCCAGTTATAATCGGAACTAAAGTCAATTCCCAAATATTTGTAACTGTCAACACTCTTCAGTCGAGCTAATCAAATTTGCAGTACTATTTTGCTGAGCCACAACTATAGTTGTGTGTTCTGCATTTCTTTCTTCTGCTCTCTAGCTCGCCGTTGTCTTGCACTTTCCCTAGCTCTTTCTCGTATTCTCTCTCTATCCTCATTCAAATTTTCATAGCGCTCTCTTTCTCTCTGTCATGCTCTCTCTCTATATCTCTCAGCTAGATCCCCTTGTGCGATCCTATCAGTATCTCCATGGTCTTTTACTTTAGGGAAATCCTAATTGACATGTGGAAATATTGAAGCCTCGACTTTCAATCAAAAGAACAATGTGGGATAGTAACTTACTTGGTACCATTGTGCTCTTCCATACCCGCCAACCAGTAGCAAAGGTATTTTCTTCAAACTAGAACCCAGTTGTGCACATGGAATATACACTAAGGTTCATTCTTCTTAGCATTAATGCACCCAGTTGTGCATTATCTACAATCGAAGTAAGTAGTTTTAGCTAGCAATAATCTACAATTCGAAACATAGCTACTAGAATTTGAGATATTTATAACCACCCTTCTAACATCTCGTCCCTCTACTTATTTGTCAACCAAAGGAGCCTAGCATCTTTGTGGAATAAATGCACTTAGATAATTTGAGGTTGAAAAGTAGACTTGATTTTATATCACGTGGTATGTCAAAATGGGGTTGTATACTGAACAGATTTCTATAGGCTTACGATGCCAAAGAAACATGGTATCTGCGTAAAGGCAAGGTAAAGCTCTAACCACGAGCATCTCCGTGATGTTTCCATAAGGTCATGTTAACAATCTTGCAATTTTAGCTAGAGGAAGGCAAAGGTGCATGCCATCAGGGTTCCTCCATTGCTAGAAAATTCCTTGGCAAGGGGTCCTTGCCATGTCATGGCATTGAGACCCCTATACATAGGCCCATTGGTGCAAGGGGCAAAATTCAATGAATAAAAACATTTTGAAAGTTGTTTTTTTAAAAGCCATTAAATTTTTCTAGTCATGATCAAACACCCAAATGAGATGCTTGATATACCTACTGTAGCTAAATAAAGAAAGGGAATTATCTATCGAGTTTGTGGTAGGCCACAGACCATGGTTTGGCAATTTCGTAAGGCGTTACTAGTAATTTGACATTGGCAAGACAAGGTACTTAAACAACATGGTTTGAGGCATGCCCTTTATCCTAACATCTTTATGAAACACCCAAATGAGATATCTACCTACCATAGCTAAAAAAGAAACGGAATTATCAATCGAGTTTGTGGTAGGCCACGAACCATGGTCTGGAACTTAGTGAGGTGCTCACCATATCGGTGATCTAATATTTGTGACAATCCCCGCAAGTATATGACGCCCCGCCGTATACTCCACGAAAAATCCCCCATCTAGCATCGACTACTACATGGGTCCTCTGTCAACAATAGAGAAAGTCAAAGCCAAATATTTCATAGTGTTGATAGATACAAGGAGTACCCATAATTTTGCTTCCCCAAGAATGGTAGAAATGTTGAAGCTGAAACCCTTGAAATCCAAACCGAGGCCAGTAGTGTTGGCAAGTGGGACAATCCGATACACAACAAAAAAATGATCAATTTCAATATAGACTTGCCTGGCATCAACATTGGAATGGGAGCAGAGGTCATGAACATTGGCAAAAATGACCTGATCATAGGAATGGAATACCTTGGTCCGGCCGGTGCTATAATTGATTGCGAGAAGCAGAAAGTAGCCTTAATGGCACCAAATGGAAAAATCATTGAGATAACAGGTAAAGAAGTTACCCGAATCATGCAATGCATGTCTAGTAAGAAGTTACTTAAATGCATAAAGAGAAAGCAAGTGGCCTACGTTTTCAAGCTCGAAGTTGAAAACAGAGGAAGACAATACTATAACCCCAAATTTGGCTCTATGTGTAGTTTTGTGCTGTTTTTTTTTGCCAAAAAACAACACCTGAAGACCATCCATAGTATTATCCGAAAATGCTAGAAACAACTTGTAGTTTTTATCTAAAAGTCTATGCGTAGAAAATTGACAGTCTTTTAATAAAATTCAATCCGCGTGTGGTTTATAAAAATATCCACATGTAGTATCTTAAAGTAGTAGTAGTTTTTACGTGTTGTTTATATCGACAAAACAACATGTGGTTTCACAGAATATTCACGTGGATAGTAGTTGTTTTTAAGTGTTGTTTCTATCAAATAATAACATGTGGTTTAACAAAATATCCACATGTGGTTTTTTAAAATAATTTTTAAATGTGGTGCATCCAAAAAAAAGACACATGGTTCTAAAGAATATCTACATGTGTTTTTCGTGCATATTCCAAAATAAAAAAGCATTATCAATTAAATATCGACACGTGGCATTATCTTATCTTATCTTATCTTTTAAATAACAAAGGCATATTTTTCTTGTTCTTGTTTTCTTTTAAGATAGCCTTTTGGGAATCGAACCCAAATAGGTCCATAAGGCATAATATTATTAAATTGCAATCCACATTCTAACATTAGATTAAAACATAACGTTCAAAATATTACCTAGGTTTTACTTAAGGTTCAAAACATCAAATTAATTTTATTTCAGTGCCTAAAATATTTAAGGTTCAAACATTAAGGTTTAAAATATTTTTCTTAACGTTCAAAACATTAGACATTCATGGTATCTGTCTGAACAGTTATGCTCACAAGTTCCAGCCTGATTATTTAAAAAGTCGAGAAGGGGAGTACCGTGGCATTATCTTTACATGCTTGATTAGCAGCTTCACCTCAAATTCTGCTCAAAACAAGGGAAATGGTCAGTTTCACATTCAAAGTTCAGCTTGCAAGAAATAAAGGGGAGAAATTACCTTTATATTATTTATAGATGGCGACCGGTTCCTCTGATGTTGGAACCGGGCAGAAGCATCTGTTGCTCTGTTTAGTCTTTGTGCCTTTCACCAAAACCAAAGTTGCAAGTTTACTTAAACAAATCGAAATGCCTGGCCATTTTTTCAACTGCATCGACCTCTTGCATCGAAGTACCCCAGAGAAGTGGATGTTGAATATCGGAAGCAAACAAGCATTACAACCAAGATCCAGAACTTAATCCATAGAGGAACTTTGCCATGCTATAGGGCACGACATAATTGCATGCATACTTATTCTTTATAAAAATTCTCAAAATATGCTCTCTTACTACTACACTTTATAATGGTTTCTCAACCTAATTCCATTTTTATTGCTCCATAGATATTCCTCGTTATGTTTAAAAATGCTTGAAATGTCCATGTATGGGTTATGAGCTTGTCGCATTATTTGACCACATTCCTTTAATTGCTCCAATCTGGTTTATTTTAATCTGTGCTTAACCTGACATTAGTTCGTGCCCTATATTTCTTACCATGCAAAAGCGACGTCAATATAGGTAATACTATGAGTGCTCAAGGACGACCCACTTCTTAAATACCTCATGGGCATCCCTCCATTCAGCATGTCAAGAGTTGCAAAGAGTATACATGGACCAGGAATATCAATTTGAGACATATCAAATGATGATAAATAGTTGGGGTTGTGACGTGTATGTGGACCATCTGTTAGAATTCAATTATTCGTTAACAAAGAACTTGTGTTTTGGGCCATGTTCTAAGATTGAGAAGGCATAGAAGAAAACATGTTGGTATAATTCCAATTTATTTACGTGTGTGGTCAAAGAAATATATCATTCCATCTATGTAACGTTCCTAACCGACATGCCCTTAACCAACTGGGCAAAATCGTCTAGACGTTTATGAGTAATCGCTTCTACCTATTTATGCCGGTGTCTCGGGAACGCGACACCCAGATCTACTCGAGCGGTCTCCATGGGTCCGTTACAATGAGATGGAACTTTTAAAGGTAAGACATGGCCAAGAGAGTCATCGAAAGCTTAAGAGGGCTTTTGAGTATGGCTATGTCATGGAGCAGTGTTGGCATAACAGATGAAGTACATAGGTGTTGGATCTACATCAATATGACATCCAAGCACTGATTTCCTCGACATGTGGGATTGTGATTGCTACCTCGACATGGTATTGGATGTGTGAGTCACTACAAAACCAAAGCCCTGTTACGACGTCTATTACGACGTCCAGACGTCGTTTGCACGTCGATGATCGACGTCGAGACGTCGATAAACGACGTCTATTTCGACGTCGGATCGTCGATGTACGGCGTTTATCGCGTCGCTATACGCGCCGCAAGCTGCGGCGTCTTTAGCGGCGACATGGCGTCGTTCAACGTCGTTCGCATTGCGTGGGTCGACCACGGCACCGCTGCCAGAGTGACCGCGCCCGGTAGCGGCGGCCGGGCGTGGCGGATGACCCCGCAACGTCGTTCAACGGCGAAAAGTACACGTCATCATGTCCAGTCCGGGTGGCGTTGCCCGGTAGCGTAAGCGGCCGACGCGGGCTGCGGCGTGTGGAACGTCGTTCAACGGCGTTGTCGGCGTGCGACACTGCCCGGCCGCGTGGGTCGGACTTCTGGCGGCACGGCGCCGCGCGACGGCGTCGTTCAACGGCGCCTGGCGGCGTGGCGACCCGCTTGCACAACGTCGTTCAACGACGATTAAAGAATTTTGATAAAAAAAAATATTTATTTAATATTATTCAATATGATTTAACGGACAGTTAATATTCATATGCAAAATTAACAAATATTTAATATAAATAAATATTTAGTAATATTTATTAATATTAATATTATCAATAATATTAATAGTATTAATAAATATTAAATATGAACAAAATAAATCGAGAATAAATATTTAAAAATTTAAAAATTCGAAAAATAGAAACAAATATTGATTAAATTATATTAATGGTAGATAAGCATTATTGTTTAATATGTAATTAAATGTTTAATAAATCTAAGAATAAAAAAATAGAATCGAGCATAAAATTAACATAACAAAAAAATCACAAATAATAAGAACAAAGCATAAAAAATTTAAATTGAATTCAATTAATATATTTCACAATGTAATTTGCACATTACAAAATATATTAAGTCTTTAGTTGTTGCTCTCTTCTTCTTCTTCTTCATTGGCTTCGTCTTCATTTACCTGCATTATATTGTATCGCAACAATTAGTTCATTGTAGTCACAAATAATTATCTAATGAATGATACACACTTCATCCCCCCTTTCACGCGCAGTGGCGTACGCGATGGCCGCATGACTGCCTTGTTTGAAGGCCCTTTCGCGTTCATCTTTAGCAGCCGGGCGACCAGCAAATGACGCCTAGTGAGAATGAGCACCAAAACTAATGTTAGTGTTCAACTCGAGAACCTACATTATAAACCAAATTTATACTTACAAATAGCTTATCCGGAAAGCCATAACCGCCCGGACCGGTCTTATTGGCACTATGGTGCCGCCACTTGCTTCGTCGTACCGCGTCGGTATTTGCCTTTGTTCTAGCTTCCCCTTTCTTTGATAATATGTTGGCCTTCAAACACTACAATGCAATACAAGGACTTAGTCCACATGGCATCATCTAATTATCACGACTCATGGGAGAGATGATGTACTTGAAATGCCTCATTAGTCAACCCGGATAAACGTGCCACTTCCTCTATCGGGACTCTGTAGCTTTGGCAAGATCTTTTTTTGCTTCTTACGATTACCTCGCAAAATATAAATAAAATATGAGTACAATGAGGTTATAATGAAGAGCGAAAAGAGCCTAATACACAGTGGATTTAACATGTTTACCACTGCTTTGAACAAAGCTCCCTCCATGAGATCTCTCGACTTGAGCTCGGGATATTACGCTTCTAAAATCTCCTTGATCCTCTCTTTTTCCTCATCATAGGCTCAGAGTTCAGTCACCCTTGTGGACGTTATGGCAAACGCTATTTGTGACATTATTAGCCATCTTCCAAAAATTGTCGCCATCTGCGGTCTTTGTGGCGCGGCAACTCTTGCTACTACACTCAACATACGACTAACATATGAATATGTGTTAGTGAACAAAAAGGGCATAATTCAAGATGAACTCACTCATATTGAAAGAGATGCCTTCGTGGAGGTGGTGCGGTGGTGCACGATCTTTAATGAGCTTGAAGAGGAATTGCGTCCACTCGGCGTGGGCGGCGGTCGGCGCTCGCCGTGGGGGTTCATTCTCCTCGTGCTCGGGAGCGGCCCCAAGATTGAATTACGAAGGAGTGTATGAGCTATGGCGTGGAGGGTCATGGGGGGCGGACCTCCGCCTACTTTGTTCAACGACTGGCGCAATCTCCATTTGCGGGCGACATCCCGAATTGCAAGGCATTCCACCTATCTTGAGGGTTATCGCCTCGTTGATATCTCGGAGTTCCCGCTCTTCGTCTTCCCTTTGGATGCGAGGTCCTTTTTCCGTCTCTTGGTGGTGGTGATGAGAAGAAGATCCGCCCATAACCACGACGGCGAACATTATGCATAGGAAAAGAAGGGCCTTAACCGCATTTACGCTACATTTAAAACATTAGAGCGTTAAAAATAAATGGTTAACTTACATTTTATCCTAGAAAAAATCCATACCAAATCCACACAATGGTGGAGGTGGCGGTGGTGTGAGCTAAACCGAGCGACCAACTTTAGCCTCTTAAAGGCCTTTGCGAGGTTTAGGGCTGTCAATAAGGCTACCAAGCCACTTGAGAAGTAAAGTTGTGAACAATAGATATGCCATCGTGCCAAATCCCATGGTTCTTTGGACATGTGCAAAAACTTGCAAGTTATTTATATGGAGGCGATGAATAACATAGTAGGAAAGCAACAAATGTTAGCAACATGGGAAGTTCATTACAAAACATTGGGATTTGAATAATTAAAAGTGTCTTTATATATTTGGTTATTAGACAATTTAAAAAATTTAATACTCTTAAACATGGCAAGATATACAATATTGTATTCATTATTTGAGTTGTGACAACAACAATTTTGACATCTCAAGGCATCCATGCACTTCATGTGTCGTCTTTGTCTCACAACCATGGTAGAAGATATTCCAACACTTTGTAAGGCTTCAACAACTTGAAGCTTTGGGTCGTGATGAGAATCGTCTTCACGTAGGCACATCATTCTTGTTTTTTGCTCCTCCAACTTGTCAAGGCGTCGTTGGTACATATGGGTTGGATTAATCCATTGGGCATTGTTGTTATTATTAAACCACTCCATTCGTCGCGCATAGCTTGCACGAAATCGAAGCATCTCATAAATATATCCCAATGCATAGACATCATGAATTTCGTGTCCCCATACGATCATCATCCTTTGATTTCTCAAACCACGGTTTCCTCTAACCATGGATATTTTGCTTGTCCATCCAGAAAGTAAGTCCGACACTTCAACAAGGGACGGCGCTCTTTGGCGTAAAATGAATTGCATTGTCCCAATCACCAATGGCCACCCACACATTTTGGTACTCATCATCAAAATGTAATTTGACTCTCTTGCAATTAAGCTTTGTGTGAGTGAAGTGGCCTTTGTGGATCTCAACGACACCTTACGCTGGGGCAAGAGCTATCTACGGAACATCTTGATATACAACTCGCATTTTGCTCCTAAGTTCAAGCGCCTATGTGTTTGTCGGTTCTTCTTGGCGCTCTAGCAATTGCATTTGACCATCTTCTAAAAGCGTGACAAGTTATTAGGTAAATAGTCAAACAAGTGTGCAAGTGTCTCTCCATTCATGAAAGGTAGAATCACCATTGGCCCTATGGTATCCCCACTAGAGCTAGCAACTTCATATGCAAGTCCAATGGATGTAGCCAAAGCGGGATGCGGGCTCTTGAAGCGTATGTATCTTTGAGCCATCTCATGCGTCTACGCCCTATCTTTGCCCTTGAAAACCCATCCCTTTGTATAGCTCATCATCTTGGAAGTGTTGTGTTCCGTTGATTTTGATTTGATACGTGCGATGTGTTGGTTTCTCCTCAATAAGGTGTATCACATCCACGGCCTCACGGGCATGGGATCAACAAAGATTGATGTGTTCATGTGATTCTCCAAAGAAAAGTGGGGCTTGCTAGGCCTGCTCCACTAGAGCTTCCCCACGATGCAAAGCATTTTTAATTACCTCAAGCGGCGTGCATTGAGATCCATAATGATGTTCTTGTGATCAAAGCGTCGCTTCTTTGAGAATTCCATGAAGCTACCCATTCCTTGACCACGAGCCACCGGCATTGGGACTTTTAAAAGTGCACCTTTGAATGCTTCAAACATGTCTTGAGTTCATCCATGGGGTTTCCAATCATTGGCTTTACATGTGTGTGTCAGGAGAGAAGTCAACATTTCTTCTTGACACGGCCATTTTTGTGCTAACTCAAATTGGCACTTCCTTTTCACATGTCGACAAAATGGTGCGACCCGTTGACCGATTTGCATCTCCGGTCGGGACTTTCGTTAGCACATATCTCATTTATGACCATCGTCTAATCTCACTAATCATTAGTGTCTTCACGGTCGGGCCATACCTACAAACCAATTTAGATTCATTAATCTTGCTTTGTGACTTTTTCAAACCTTCATTATGAATCTTTACCTACTTTCTTAAGAGTTAGTTTCCCTTTTAATTTTTTTTTTTTAAAACCAACTATTTAAATTTTTTCTTGCTCTTAACCACTCCACATCGGTGTTTCTTTGACATCCCTAACATCTTTAAAAACAACATTCTTAACTAGAAACCGAAAATCAATAATGCAATTTTTTCAAAACCCGCCCTTGTCCAATCCAGTAAAGATTTCTATTTATTGATATATTAATAAAAAATAAACAAAAGAGTAGGCGGTGAGCTTGGACCGGAACACCTAGTCTTCTCCACTCAAAGCGGCCGACCATGCCCCTTGTCCAAGTCTCCCCAAATTTTTCTAAACTAAATACATTAATCAATAAAATTTCAAAGAGTAAGCGGTGAGCTTGGACCGGAACACCTAGTCTTCTCCACTCAAGGCGGAGCCGACCATGCCCTTGTCCAAGTCTCCCCAATTTTTTCTAAACTAAATAAATTAATCAATAAAATTACAAGAGTAAACGGTGAGCTTGGACCGGAACACCTAGTCTTCTCCACTCAAAGGCGGGCCGACCATGCCCTTGTCCAAGTCTCCCCAAGTTTTTTTTTAACCTAAATAAAACATTAAAATTTTATTCTCCTACTCAAACTCAAATTCTTACCTAGAATGTCTTCGAGCTGCGAAAATCGATTTCCAAGAGCGACGCATTTTGTTATTAGTGTACATGCAAAAAAATAAAGGCATTCAATAATTAGAAAACTTACATAAATAAAGAAAAAAAAAAAAAAAAAAACAAAAAGACGATTCACATTGAAAAGATCATTGACATTAAAACTATTTACATTGTTAATTAAAAAGAACTATATATTGACATGTAAAAAATGAAAAAAAAAAAAAAAAAGAAGAACATAAAAAGAAGGGGCCTCGTCTTTCAACGACGTCCCCTTCTTGTAATAAAAAATAGAGGAAGAATGGGCCTCGTCTTTCAACGACGTCCTTCTTCCATGGAAAAAAAATAGAAAAGGAAGAAGAGGAAGAAGAAGAAGAAAGAAGAAGAAGAAGAAGAAGAAGAAGAAGAAGAAGAAGAAGAAGAAGAAGAAGAAGAAGAAGAAGAAGAAGAAGAAGAAGAAGAAGAAGAAGAAGAAGGAAAGAAAGATTGAATAGAATGAGAAAGTGGTGAAGAAGAAGAAGAAGAAAATGAATAGAAGATTGGAAGAACGGAAGATTAGAAGGAAGAAACCAATGATTGGAAGATCATTGGAAGAAGAAAGGAGGAGGATTGATTCATACTAATAAAGAGGCGAAATGGATTGAAGAAAAACAAGGATGGAAAGAAGAGGAGGATAGAAATGGGATGGATTGAAAACAAATAAGAAAAAACAAGAAGCCCTAAATCTATCAAACAACAAGCCTAATTCAAAAATAGAGTTGATTGATCCATTGAAATACCTTTGGATGCTTGCTTGAAGCTTGGAAAGGACCGCCCAAGGATGATCAGCGCCAAAAATCGCCCGCAAAAGCTCCTCCGGCCGCTTAGAACCAAAAAAACTAGGCGGAAAAGCGGCTCTGTTTACGATAAAAGTTTCTGGGCGTCGTTGAGCGGCGTCGCGAGGTCGTTAACGGCGTCTGCAATAGTCGTTAAGCGGCGTCTATAGCGGCGTCTTTGTGTTAAGCGGCGTGCCTTTTTTTTATTAAGTTATAATTATAAGTTATTATTATAATTATAATAATATGATTAAGTCAAGTGCACACACAGTTCAATCCTTACAATTGCAATTGATGGTGAATTTGGCGAGAATGGGGCTCCATGTGACACATCCATTCCAAAGATTATAGTTGGCTCCACGGAGACCTTTGGAAGACCACGGACGAAATTCCATCGATAACATCGTATTATATCCTCCACACTCTGGTTTTGAAAGTAAGTCTTGAGTTCAATGAGCGGGAGCCATTATGGGGTACCAAGTGAGTTACCTTGGCATTAATTTTCAAAGCCACATTAGGTCAAGTCTTGATCATTTATATTACGGGGAGGAACTATACAGCGATTAACAACTCCAGCGTCGGCGAAGCGGTTTGTTAAGCGGTACGCAAAACATCTCTGCATAAGTATGCATTGCATCTTCCTTCGTAAACTACATATAAAAGGAATCAAACCATTACCGGCATAGAGATCAGTCTTTTTACGGTAGAATGCATATAGAATAAACTCACGGTGGCTCTTTTTTTTGAGATTTTTAAAGCATTGAACATCATTGAAACTCTGTGAATATCGATGGGGAGGAAATCAACATGATGCTATTGGTAACAATGATCTGAGATAACAAGGAATCGGTGAGAATGATAGTTGGGGAATTGCATCAAATGGAAATGACCGGATGGGGGGAGGAGGCAACTTCGGATGCCAATGATTCTTGGGGTATTGCTTCCAATGAAACTCACACATCTGGGGCGGATAATAATGGAGCACTAGTTGGCAATGATTACTTATGTATTTTATCTATCCTTCTTTATCTATCCACTTAGATTTCTCTCCATCCTTGTTTATCTATCCACTTTAATAAACCGGACTTGTGCACCATTGAGCTTCACTTGCATACTTTCATACTAAATCAAGCTTGCCAATCACTTGATCATGGTATGTAGCGATTGCAAACATATGGCTCACCCGGGTTGCTCTTACGCATACAATCTACACAAGGCATGCCCGGACTACGGTCCATGCAAAATTTTGCAAGAAGAGCTTCTTTGATTTGCCATATTCTCGTGCATGATCACATACAACTTCATATATGGTTGCGGCCTCTTCATAGATTCTTGCTAAGGGTTTTGGACCGCGACCGAGGGGTTCAACGGCGTCTCACCTTGAATTTCGAGTTCCCCGGGGCCTTGGGGGAGGAAATTTGGGGCAAAAGCGACCTCAGGAGGATTTAGGGGTCAGCGCTCGGCGTCAACACCCCAACCCCACTTCAAGACCGCGCGCAAAGGTCAGGCCGAATCGACAAGGAGAGGGCCTCGAAGCGTAAACCACGTGGGTTGCGGGGCTCTAGAAAGGGTTTACGTTTTGGGGGCGAGTCTGGTCTGTTGCACTTGGGACTGGCGGCGGCTGTAGCAGAGAATCACGGAACAAGGGCCCGGCGGGGCGGAGTTTGGGCCTTTCCTCCTCCCGATGTGGCAAGTAGAAGTCGGGGAGCTTTTTGCGATGGCAAGACATTAGTAAATTCGCAATTAATGCATTGCGAAAATAAATTCGGTTTTGCCGGCGGGATCCCTAATTCATCTCGGCCTGCGGCCCAATTTTTGAATTTTAGGAGAAGGTCTAGGTCAAAGGGTTAGCATTAGAGCGGTCGGGGCAGCCCGTTGCGGGGAACAACAGCGGCACCCTCCCCCCCAAGTCAAAGCGAGGGCGGGGACCTTGCGGGGATCCCTCACAAGAGGGAGAGTCAGGACCCGAGGGAGGCGGGATCAAAAAAAGTTCGAGGCAGCCCTTCTGGCGGCGCTCCCGGGGCTGCGCTAATGACCACCCTCGGGCCGGTTCCCCTATCCGCCCGTTGGATCCTCGGTTCGGGGGCCCCTCTTGGGGAAGGTCAAAAGATTCAGATCGGTCGGAGAACTTGTCAAACCGCGGAGCGTCGATGTCGACCTTGTAGAAACCGCCTTTGTTTTTGTCGTTGAGACGCAGGGATGCTCGGGAATGGCAAATAGACCACCAAAATCGTCAGGAATGGCGAAATTACCCTAGGGAGCAAGTTACCGCGGTCGGTTTTGCGAAAGAAGAAACACTCCGCCCTCCACGGCCGGTATCGCATGCACATCCTAGGCCAATTGACTACGAGTGTGATGGAAGTGAGCTACTTTGGCGCTTCTTGGAGTTCGGGTGGTCTTAAGGCCCGCGGAACTTGGTCCCCAGGGCAATGTCGGCGTTCGAGTCCATTGGCGGTCAGATCAGCGATTAGGGAGGCGGAGGTGCCCGTCCGTCCCGGGGGCCTTGGGGAGAGGAAATTTGGGGCAAGCGACCTCAGGAGGATTTTTAAGTCAGCGCTGGCGTCAACACCCCAACCCCACTTCAAGACGGCGGCGCCAAGGTCGGCCGAATCGACAGGAGAGGGCCTCGAAGCGTAAACCACGTGGGTTGCGGGCTCTAGAAAGGGTTTACGTTTTGGGGGCGTCTGATCTGTTGCACGCAGGACTGGCGAGAAGCGGCAGCCGAGAATCACGGAGCAAAGAGGCCCGGCGGGGCGGAGTTTGGGCCTTTCCTCCTCCCGATGTGGCAAGTAGAAGTCGACTAGCTTTTGCGATGGCAAGACATTAAGTAAATTCGCAATTAATGCATTGCGAAAATAAATTCGGTTTTGCCCGGTGGGATCCCTAATTCATCTCCGGCCTACGGCCCAATTTTTGAATTTTTGGAGAAGGTCTAGGTCAAAGGGTTAGCATTAGAGCGGTCGGGGCAGCCGGATTTGCGGGGACAGCCGAGGCGGCACCCTTCCCCAAGTCAAGCGAGGCGGGGACCTTGCGGGGATCCCTCACAAGAGGGAGAGTCAGGACGAGGAGGCGGGATCAAAAAGTTCGAGGCAGCCCTTCTGGCGGCGCTCCCCGGGGCTGCACCGCGCTAATGACCACCCTCCGGGCCGGTTCCCCTATCCGCCGTTGGATCCTCCGTTCGGGGGCCCCTCTTGGGGAAGGTCAAAAGATTCAGATCGGTCAGGGAGAACTTGTCAAACAGCGAGGCGTCGATGTCGACCTTGTAGAAACCGCCTTTGTTTTGTCGTTCGACGCAGGGATGCTCGGAATGGCAAATAGACTGCCAAATCGTCGGAATGGCGAAATTACCCTAGGGGAGCAAGTTACCGGTTTTTGAAAGAAGGAAACACTCCGCCCTCCCGGCGGTATCCGCATGCACATCCTAGGCCAATTGACTACGAGTGTGATGGAAGTGAAGCTACTTTTGGCTTCTTGGAGTTGGGTGGTCTTCGGCCCACGGAACTTGGTCCCAGGGCAATGTCGGCGTTCTGAGTCCATTGGCGAGAGGGATCAGCGATTAGGAGGCGGGAGGTTGCCCGTCCGTCCCGGGGCCTTGGGGAGAGGAAATTTGGGGCAAGCGACCTCAGGAGGGATTTTAGATCAGCGCTGCGGCGTCAACACCCCAACCCACTTCAAGACCGCGGCGCAAGGTCCCGGCGAATCGACAAGGAGAGGGCCTCCAGCGTAAACCACGTGGGTTGCCGGGGCTCTAGAAGGGTTTACGTTTTGGGGGCAGGAGTCACAGTGCATTGCACTGGGACTGGCAGAAGCGGCAGAGAATCTGGGCAAGGGGCCCGGCGGGCGGAGTTTGGGCCTTTCCTCCTCCGATGTGGCAAGTAGAAGTCGAGCTTTTCTTGATGGCAAGACATTAAGTAAATTCGCAATTAATGCATTTGCGAAAATAAATTCGGTTTTTTGCCGGTAGGATCCCTAATTCATCTCCGGCACTGCGGCCCAATTTTGAATTTTTAGGAGAAGGTCTAGGTCAAAGGGTTAGCATTAGAGCGGTCGGGGCAGGCGATTTGCGGGAGCAACGGAGGCTGGCACCCTTCCCAAGTCAAAGCGAGGCGGGACCTTGCGGGGATCCCTCACAAGAGGGGAGTCAGGACCCGAGGGAGGCCGGGATCAAAAAGTTCCGAGGCAGCCCTTCTGGCGGCGCTCCCGAGAGCTGCGCTAATGACCACCCTCCCGGGCCGGTTCCCCTATCCGGCCGTTGGATCCTCCGTTCGGGGGCCCCTCTTGGGGAAGGTCAAAAGATTCGGTCGGTCAGGAGAACTTGTCAAGCCGGCGGGGCGTCGATGTCGGCCTTGTAGAAAACGCCTTTGTTTTGTCGTTAGGACGCAGGGATGCTCGGAATGGCAAATAGACGCCAAATCGTGGGAATGGCGAAATTACCCTAGGGAGCAAGTTACGGTCGGTTTTGCGAAAAAGGAAACACTCACGCCCTCCCGCCGGTATCCCGCATGCACATCCTAGGCCAATTGACTACGAGTGTGATGGAAGTGAGCTACTTTGGCGCTTCTTGGAGTTCGGGTGGTCTTCGGCCCGCGGAACTTGGTCCCGGGGCAATGTCGGCGTTACGAGTCCATTGGCGGTCGGTCAGCGATCCAGGAGGCGGAGGTCGCCCGTCCGTCCCGGGGCCTTGGGGAGAGGAAATTTGGAGCAAGCGACCTGGGAGGATTTTTAGGGTCCAGCCTTCTGGCGTCAACACCCAACCCACTTCAAGACCGGCGCCAAGGTCGGCGAATCGACAAGGAGAGGGCCTCGGCGTAAACCCGTGGGTTGCCGGGCTCTAGAAGGGTTTACGTTTTGGGGGCGAGTCATCTGTCATGTGCACGCAGGACTGCGGAAGCGGCCGAGAAATACGGAGCAAGGGGCCCGGCGGGCGGAGTTTGGGCCTTTCCTCCTCCCGATGTGGCAAGTAGAAGTCGGGAAGGCTTTTGCGATGGCAAGACATTACGTAAATTCGCAATTAATGCATTGCCGCGAAAATAAATTCGGTTTTGCCGGCCGGGATCCCTAATTCATCTCGGCCTACGGCCCAATTTTGAATTTTTGAGGAGAAGGTCTAGGTCAAAAGGGTTAGCATTAGAGCGGTCGGGGCAGCCCGTTGCGGGAACAGCAGAGGCTGGCACCCTTCCCCAAGTCAAAGCGAGGCGGGGACCTTGCGGGGATCCCTCACAAGAGGGGAGAGTCAGGACCCGAGGGAGGCGGGATCAAAAAAAAAGTTCCGGCAGCCCTTCTGGCGGCGCTCCCGGGGCTGCGCTAATGACCACCCTCCGGGCCGGTTCCCCTATCCGGCCAGTTGGATCCTGGATTCGGGGGCCCCTCTTGGGAAGGTCAAAAGATTCCAGATCGGTCGGGAGAACTTGTCAAACCGTGGGCGTCACGATGTCGACCTTGTAGAAACGCCTTTGTTTTGTCGTTGGGACGCAGGGATGCTCGGAATGGCAAATAGACCACTTAAATCGTCAGGAATGGCGAAATTACCCTAGGGAGCAAGTTACCGGTCGGTTTTGCGAAAGAAGGAAACACTCCGCCCTCCGCGGCGGTATCGCATGCACATCCTAGGCCAATTGACTACGAGTGTGATGGAAGTGAGCTACTTTGGCGCTTCTTGGGTTCGGGGTGGTCTTCTGCCCGCGGAACTTGGTCCCCGAGGGCAATGTCGGCGTTACGAGTCCATTGGCGGTCAGATCAGCGATTCCGAGGAGGGAAGCCCGTCCGTCCCGGGGGGCCTTGGGGAGAGAAATTTGGGGCAAGCGACCTCGGGAGGATTTTAGGGTCAGCTCTGGCGTCAACACTAACCCACTTCAAGACACGGCGCAAGGTCCCGAATCGACAAGGAGAGGGCCTCCAAAAGCGTAAACCACGTGGGTTGCAGGGCTCTAGAAGGGTTTACGTTTTGGGGGCGAGTCACAGTACATTGCACGGAGGACTGGCCGGCGGCGGCCAGAGAATACGGAACAAGGGGAGGCGGCGGGGCGGAGTTTGGGCCTTTCCTCCTCCCGATGTGGCAAGTAGAAGTCGGTAGCTTTTGCGATGGCAAGACATTAAGTAAATTCGCAATTAATGCATTACCGCGAAAATAAATTCGGTTTTGCCGGCGGGGATCCTAATTCATCTCGGCCACGGCCCAATTTTCGGATTTTTTAGGAGAAGGTCTAGGTCAAAGGGTTAGCATTAGAGCGGTCGGGGCAGCCCGTTGCGGGGCAACGAGGCTGGCACCCTTCCCCAAGTCAAAGCGAGGCCCGGGACCTTGCGGGGATCCCTCACAAGAGGGAGAGTGGGACCCAGGGAGGCGGGGATCAAAAAAGTTCGAGGCGACCCTTCTGGCGGCGCTCCCGGGGCTGCGCTAATGACCACCCTCCGGGCCGGTTCCCCTATCCGGCCCGTTGGATCCTCCGTTCAGGGGGCCCCTCTTCGGGAAGGTCAAAAGATTCCAGATCGGTCAGGAGAACTTGTCAAACCCGGCGTCGATGTCGACCTTGTAGAAACCGCCTTTGTTTTTGTCGTTCGGACGCAGGGATGCTCAGGAATGGCAAATAGACCTGCCAAATCGTCGGGAATGGCGAAATTACCCTAGGGAGCAAGTTACCGCGGTCGGTTTTGCGAAAGAAGGAAACACTCCGCCCTCCCGCGGCGGTATCGCATGCACATCTAGGCCAATTGACTACGAGTGTGATGGAAGTGAGCTACTTTGGGCTTCTTGGAGTTCGGGTGGTCTTACGGCCCGCGGAACTTGGTCCCCGGGGCAATGTCGGCGTTCACGAGTCCATTGGCGAGTCGGTCGCGATTCGGAGGAGAGCGGAGGTGCCCGTCGTCCCAGGGCCTTGGGGAGAGAAATTTGGGGCAAGCGACCTCGGAGGATTTTAGGGTCGGCGCTCTGGCGTCAACACCTAACTCCACTTCAAGACCACGGCGCAAGGTCGGCCGAATCGACAAGGAGAGGGCCTCGGCGTAAACCACGTGGGTTGCCGGGCTCTAGAAGGGTTTTACGTTTTGGGGGGCGAGAAGTCTGTCTGTTACGCAGGACTGGGACTGGCGGCGGCCAGAATCACGAACAAAGGGGCCCGGCGGGCGGAGTTTGGGCCTTTCCTCCTCCCGATGTGGCAAGTAGAAGTCGAGCTTTGCTGATGGCAAGACATTAAGTAAATTCGCAATTAATGCATTGCGAAAATAAATTCGGTTTTGCCGGCCGGGATCCCTAATTCATCTCGGCCCGCGGCCCAATTTTTTGAATTTTAGGAGAAGGTCTAGGTCAAAGGGTTAGCATTAGAGCGGTCGGGGCAGCGTTCGGGGAACAGCAGAGCTGGCACCCTTCCCAAGTCAAAGCGAGGCGGGGACCTTGCGGGGATCCCTCACACAAGAGGGAGAGTGGGGACCCGGGGCCGGGGATCAAAAAAGTTCGAGGCAGCCCTTCTGGCGGGCTCCCGGGGCTGCGCTAATGACCACCCTCCGGGGCCGGTTCCCCTATCCGGCCGTTGGATCCTCCGTTCGGGGGCCCCTCTTGGGGAAGGTCAAAAGATTCAGATCGGTCGGGAGAACTTGTCAAACCGCGGGGTCGTCGATGTCGGCCTTGTAGAAACCCGCCTTGTTTTGTCGTTCGGACGCAGGGATGCTCGGGAATGGCAAATAGACCTGCCAAATCGTCAGGAATGGCGAAATTACCCTAGGGAGCAAGTTACCGCGGTCGGTTTTGCGAAAGAAGAGGAAACACTCCGCCCTCCGCGGCAGCGGTATCGCATGCACATCCTAGGCCAATTGACTACGAGTGTGATGGAAGTGAGCTACTTTGCGCTTCTTGGAGTTCGGGTGGTCTTCGGCCCGCGGAACTTGGTCCCGGGGCAATGTCGGCGTTACGAGTCCATTGGCGAGTCGAATCGCGATTCGGGGAGGGAGGAGGTCGCCCGTCCGTCCCCAGGGCCTTGGGGAGAGAAATTTGGGGCAGCGACCTCAGGAGGGATTTTAGGGTCAGCGCTCTGGCGTCAACACCCCAACCCCACTTCAAGACCACGGCGCAAGGTCCGGCCGAATCGACAAGGAGAGGGCCTCGAAGCGTAAACCACGTGGGTTGCCGGGCTCTAGAAGGGTTTCGTTTTGGGGGCGAGTCTGGTCTGTTGCACTGGGACTGGCGGCGGCAGCCCAGAATCACGAACAAGAGGCGGCGGGGCGGAGTTTGGGCCTTTCCTCCTCCCGATGTGGCAAGTAGAAGTCGGGGGAGGCTGCGGTGGCAAGACATTCGTAAATTCGCAATTAATGCATTGCGAAAATAAATTCGGTTTTGCGGTGAGGATCCCTAATTCATCTCGGCCTACGGCCCAATTTTTGAATTTCGGAGAGAAGGTCTAGGTCAAAGGGTTAGCATTAGAGCGGTCGGGGCAGCGGTTTCGGGAACAGCAGAGGCGGCACCCTTCCCCAAGTCAAGCGAGGCGAGGGACCTTGCGGGGATCCCTCACAAGAGGGGAGAGTCAGGACCCGGGGCCGGGATCAAAAAGTTCGAGGCAGCCCTTCTGGCGGCGCTCCCGGGGGCTGCTGCGCTAATGACCACCCTCCCGGGCCGGTTCCCCTATCCGGCCGTTGGATCCCTCCGTTCGGGGGGCCCCTCTTGGGGAAGGTCCAAAAGATTCAGATCGGTCGGGAGAACTTGTCAAAACCCGGCGGCGTCTCGATGTCGACCTTGTAGAAACCCCGCCTTGTTTTTGTCGTTGGACGCAGGGATGCTCGGAATGGCAAATAGACCCTGCCAAATCGTCAGGAATGGGCGAAATTACCCTAGGGAGCAAGTTACGGTGGTTTTTGCGAAAGAAGGAAACACTCCGCCCTCCACGGCGGTATCCCATGCACATCCTAGGCCAATTGACTACGAGTGTGATGGAAGTGAGCTACTTTGGCTTCTTGGAGTTGGGTGGTCTTACGGCCCGCGGAACTTGGTCCCCGGGGCAATGTCGGCGTTAGGAGTCCATTGGCGGTCGGATCAGCGATTAGGGCGGAGGTCGCCCGTCCGAGTCCCGGGGGCCTTGGGGAGAGGAAATTTGGGGCAAGCGACCTCGGGAGGATTTTAGGGTCCAGCTCTGGCGTCAACACCCCAACCCCACTTCAAGACCGCGCGCAAGGTCCGGCCGAATCGACAAGGAGAGGGCCTCGAAGCGTAAACCACAGTGGGTTGCCGGGCTCTAGAAGGGTTTACGTTTTGGGGGCGAGTCCTGGTCTGTTGCACTGGGACTGGCGGCGGCGGCCGAGAATCTGGAACAAGAGGCCCGGCGGGGGCGGAGTTTGGGCCTTTTCCTCCTCCCGATGTGGCAAGTAGAAGTCGAGAGCTTTTGCGGTGGCAAGACATTAAGTAAATTCGCAATTAATGCATTGCCGCGAAAATAAATTCGGTTTTTGCCGGCGGGATCCCTAATTCATCTCCGGCCTACGGCCCAATTTTGAATTTTTCGGAGAAGGTCTAGGTCAAAGGGTTAGCATTAGAGCGGTCGGGGCAGCCCGTTGCGGGGCAAGCAGAGGCGGCACCCTTCCCAAGTCAAGCGAGGCCAGGACCTTGCGGGGATCCCCTCACAGAGGGGAGAGTCCAGGACCCGAAGGAGGCGGGATCCAAAAAGTTCGAGGCAGCCCTTCTGGCGGGCTCCCGGGGCTGCGCTAATGACCACCCCCCGGGCCGGTTCCCCTATCCGGCCGTTGGATCCTCCGTTCGGGGGCCCCTCTTGGGAAGGTCAAAAGATTCAGATCGGTCAGGAGAACTTGTCAAACCCGTGAGTCGTCGATGTCGACCTTGTAGAAACCGCCTTTATTTTTGTCGTTAGAGACGCAGGGATGCTCGAGGAATGGCAAATAGACCACCAAATCGTCAGGAATGGCGAAATTACCCTAGGGAGCAAGTTACGGTGGGTTTTGCGAAGAAGGAAACACTCCGCCCTCCCGGCGGTATCGCATGCACATCCTAGGCCAATTGACTACGAGTGTGATGGAAGTGAGCTACTTTGGGCTTCTTGGAGTTCGGGTGGTCTTACAGCCCGCGGAACTTAGTCCCAGGGCAATGTCGGCGTTCACGAGTCCATTGGCGAGTGGTCGCGATTCAGGGAGGGGAGGTGGCCACGTCGGAGTCCCGGGGCCTTGGGGAGAGAATTTGGAAACAAAAGCGACCTCAGGAGGGGATTTTAGGGTCAGCGCTCTGGCGTCAACACTAACCCCACTTCAAGACCACGGCGCAAAGGTCGGCCCGAATCGACAAGGGAGGGCCTCCGGCGTAAACCACGTGGGTTGCGAGGCTCTAGAAGGGTTTACGTTTTGGGGGCCGGAATCTGATACATTGCACTTGGGACTGGCCGAAGCGGCGGCCGAGAATCTCGAACAGGGGAGGCCCGGCGGGCGGAGTTTGGGCCCTTTCCTCCTCCCGATGTGGCAAGTAGAAGTCGAGGAAGCTTTTTTGATGGCAAGACATTAAAGTAAATTCGCAATTAATGCATTGCACGAAAATAAATTCGGTTTTTGCCCGGTGGATCCCTAATTCATCTCCGGCCTACGGCCCAATTTTTTGAATTTTAGGAGAAGGTCTAGGTCAAGGGGTTAGCATTAGAGCGGTCGGGGCAGCGGGTTGCGGGGACAGCAGAGCTGGCACCCTTCCCCAAGTCAAGCGAGGCCGGGACCTTGCGGGGATCCCTCACAAGAGGGGAGAGTCCAGGACCCAGGGAGGCCGGGATCCAAAAAAGTTCGAGGCAGCCCTTCTGGCGGCGCTCCCGAGGGCTGCGCTAATGACCACCCTCCGGGGCCGGTTCCCCTATCCGGTAGTTGGATCCTCGTTCGGGGGCCCCTCTTGAGGGGAAGGTCAAAAGATTCAGTCGGTCAGGAGAACTTGTCAAGCCGTGAGGCGTCGATGTCGGCCTTGTAGAAACCGCCTTTGTTTTGTCGTTAAGACGCAGGGATGCTCGGAATGGCAAATAGACCACTGCCAAATCGTCAGGAATGGCGAAATTACCCTAGGGAGCAAGTTACCGCGGTCGGTTTTGCGAAAGAAGGAAACACTCCGCCCTCCCGCGACGGTATCCGCATGCACATCTAGGCCAATTGACTACGAGTGTGATGGAAGTGAGCTACTTTGCGCTTCTTGGAGTTGAGGGTGGTCTTACGGCCACGGAACTTGGTCCCCAGAGGGGCAATGTCGGCGTTACGAGTCCATTGGCGGTCGAATCCTTGATTCAGGAGGCGGAGCAAAGCGTCCAGATCCCGAGGGCCTTGGGGAGAGGAAATTTGGGGCAAAGCGACCTCGGGAGGATTTTAGGGTCAGCTCTGGCGTCAACACCCCAACCCCACTTCAAGACGCGGCGCCAAAGGTCGGCCGAATCGACAAGGAGAGGGCCTCGGCGTAAACCACAGTGGGTTGCCGGGGCTCTAGAAGGGTTTACGTTTTGGGGGGGCGAGTCTGATCATTGCACTTGGGACTGGCGGAAGCGGGCCAGAATCTGAACAAAGAGGCCCGGCGGGGCGGAGTTTGGGCCTTTCCTCCTCCCGATGTGGCAAGTAGAAGTCGGGCTTTCTTGATGGCAAGACATTAAATAAATTCATAATTAATGCATTTGCGAAAAATAAATTCGGTTTTTGCCGGTAGGGATCCCTAATTCATCTCGCCTACGGCCCAATTTTGAATTTTAGGAGAAGGTCTAGGTCAAAGGGTTAGCATTAGAGCGGTCGGGGCAGCCGGGTTGCGGGAACAGCAGAGCTGGCACCCTTCCCCAAGTCAAAGCGAGGCCAGGACCTTGCGGGGATCCCTCACAAGAGGGGAGAGTCCAGGACCCGGGAGGCGGGATCAAAAAAGTTCGAGGCAGCCCTTCTGGCGGCGCTCCCGGGGGGCTGCGCTAATGACCACCCCTCGGGCCGGTTCCCCTATCCGGCCGTTGGATCCTCCGTTCGGGGGCCCCTCTTGGGGAAGGTCAAAAGATTCAGATCGGTCAGGAGAACTTGTCAAACCCAGCGGGCGTCGATGTCGGCCTTGTAGAAACCGCACTTGTTTTGTCGTTCGAGACGCAGGGATGCTCGGAATGGCAAATAGACCACCGCCAAATCGTCAGGAATGGCGAAATTACCCTAGGGAGCAAGTTACGGTCGGTTTTGCGAAAAAAGAAGGAAACACTCCGCCCTCCACGGCGGTATCGCATGCACATCTAGGCCAATTGACTACGAGTGTGATGGAAGTGAGCTACTTTGGCTTCTTGGAGTTGGTGGTCTTCTGGCCCGCGGAACTTGGTCCCAGAGGGCAATGTCGGACGTTGAGTCCATTGGCGAGTCGGTCGCGATTGGGAGAGCGGAGGTCGCCCGTCCGTCCCCGGGGCCTTGGGGGAGAGGAAATTTGGGACAAGCGACCTCGGGAGGATTTTAAGTCAGCCTTTCTGGCGTCAACACCCCAACCCCACTTCAAGACGAGCAAGGTCGGCCGAATCGACAAGGAGGGGCCTCCAAAGCGTAAACCACGTGGGTTGCGGGCTCTAGAAGGGTTTACGTTTTGGGGGCGAGTCTGTCTGTTGCACTGGGACTGGCGAAGCGGCAGCCAGAGAATCTGGAGCAGGGGAGGCCCGGCGGGGCGGAGTTTGGGCCTTTCCTCCTCGATGTGGCAAGTAGAAGTCGGGCTTTTGCTTGATGGCAAGACATTAAGTAAATTCGCAATTAATGCATTGCACGAAAATAAATTCGGTTTTTTGCGTAGGGATCCTAATTCATCTCGGCCTGCGGCCCAATTTTTGAATTTTGGGGGAGAAGGTCTAGGTCAAAGGGTTAGCATTAGAGCGGTCGGGGCAGGCGGGTTGCGGGAACAGCAGAGCTGGCACCCTTCCCCAAGTCAAGCGAGGCCGGGACCTTGCGGGGATCCCTCACAAGAGGGGAGAGTCCCAGGACCCGAGGGCGGGATCCAAAAAGTTCGAGGCAGACCCTTCTGGCGGCGCTCCCGGGGCTGCGCTAATGACCACCCTCCGGGCGGTTCCCCTATCCGGCCGTTGGATCCTCCGTTCGGGGGCCCCTCTTGGGAAGGTCAAAAGATTCCAGATCGGTCAGGAGAACTTGTCAACCCAGCAGGCGTCACGATGTCGGCCTTGTAGAAACCGCCTTTGTTTTGTCGTTCGGGACGCAGGGATGCTCAGGAATGGCAAATAGACCACCAAATCGTCAGGAATGGCGAAATTACCCTAGGGAGCAAGTTACCACGGTCGGTTTTGCGAAAGAAGGAAACACTCCGCCCTCCCACGGCCGGTATCGCATGCACATCCTAGGCCAATTGACTACGAGTGTGATGGAAGTGAGCTACTTTGGCGCTTCTTGGAGTTGGGTGGTCTTCGGCCCGCGGAACTTGGTCCCCGGGGCAATGTCGGCGTTCTGAGTCCATTGGCGGTCAGTCGCTTGATTGGGAGGGCGGAGGTCGCCCGTCGTCCCGGGGGGCCTTGGGGGGAGGAAATTCAGGGGAAAAGCGAGCCTCGGGGAGGATTTTAGGGGTCAGCTCTGGCGTCAACACCCCAACCCACTTCAAGACACGGCAAAGGTCCGGCCGAATCGACAAGGAGAGGGGCCTCCGAAAGCGTAAACCACGTGGGTTGCGGGCTCTAGAAGGGTTTACGTTTTGGGGGGCGAGTCTCAGTCTGTTACACAGGGACTGGCCGGCGGCGGCTTTGGAAGTGAGAATACGGAGCAAGAGGCCCGGCGGGCCCGGAGTTTGGGCCTTTCCTCCTCTCCGATGTGGCAAGTAGAAATTAGAGACCTTGCTGCGGTGGCAAGGACATTAAGTAAATTGCAATTAATGCATTACCCGCGAAAATAAATTCGATTTTTTGCGTTGGGATCCCTAATTCATCTCGACTACGGCCCAATTTTGAATTTTCCCCCGGAGAAGGTCTAGGTCAAAGGGTTAGCATTAGAGCGGTCGGGGCAGCGGTTGCGGAAGCAGAGGCGGCACCCTTCCCAAGTCAAGCGAGGCCGGGACCTTGCGGGGATCCCTCACAAGAGGGGAGTGGGACGGAGGCGGGATCAAAAAGTTCGAGGCGAGCCCTTCTGGCGGCGCTCCCGGGGCTGCGCTAATGACCACCCTCGGGGCGGTTCCCCTATCCGGCCGTTGGATCCTCGTTTCGGGGCCCCTCTTGGGGAAGGTCAAAAGATTCAGATCGGTCAGGAGAACTTGTCAAAGCGGCGAGCGTCACGATGTCGACCTTGTAGAAACCGCCTTTGTTTTGTCGTTCGGGCGCAGGGATGCTCGGAATGGCAAATAGACCCCGCCAAATCGTCAGGAATGGCGAAATTACCCTAGGGAGCAAGTTACCGGTCGGTTTTGCGAAAGAAGGAAACACTCTCCGCCCTCCACGACGGTATCCGCATGCACATCCTAGGCCAATTGACTACGAGGTGTGATGGAAGTGAGCTACTTTGGGCGCTTCTTGGAGTTGGGTGGTCTTACGGCCCGCGGAACTTGGTCCCAGGGGGCAATGTCGGCGTTACGAGTCCATTGGCGAGTCGAATCAGCGATTAGGAGGGGAGGTTGCCCGTCCGTCCCGGGGGCCTTGGGGAGAGGGAAATTTGGGGCAAGCGACCTCGGGAGGGATTTTAGGGTCAGCGCTCGGCGTCAACACCCCAACCCCACTTCAAGACACGGCGCAAGGTCGGCGGGCTCGACAAGGAGAGGGCCTCCGAAGCGTAAACCACGTGGGTTGCCCGGGCTCTAGAAGGGTTTACGTTTTGGGGCGAGTCTGATCTGTTACACTGGGACTGGCGGAAGCGACAGCCCAGAAATCTGTGAACAAGGGGCCCGGCGGGGCGGAGTTTGGGCCTTTCCTCCCTCCCGATGTGGCAAGTAGAAGTGAGGCGGCGCTTTGCGATGGCAAGACATTAAGTAAATTCGCAATTAATGCATTACCACGAAAATAAATTCGGTTTTTGCCGGCGGGATCCCTAATTCATCTCGGCCTACGGCCCAATTTTGAATTTTTAGGAGAAGGTCTAGGTCAAGGGTTAGCATTAGAGCAGTGGGGCGGCCGTTGCGGGAGCAACCCGGTGGCACCCTTCCCCAAGTCAAGCGAGGCGGGGACCTTGCGGGGATCCCTCACAAGAGGGAGAGTCAGGACCCGGGGGGCGGGATCAAAAAAGTTCGAGGCAGCCCTTCTGGCGGCGCTCCCGGGGCTGCGCTAATGACCACCCTCCCGGGCCGGTTCCCCTATCCGGCCGTTGGATCCTCGGTTCGGGGGCCCCTCTTGGGGAAGGTCAAAAGATTCGGATCGGTCAGGAGAACTTGTCAAACCCATGAGGCGTCGATGTCGACCTTGTAGAAACGCCTTTGTTTTGTCGTTCGAGACGCAGGGATGCTCGGAATGGCAAATAGACCACCAAATCGTCAGGAATGGCGAAATTACCCTAGGGAGCAAGTTACGGTCGGTTTTGCGAAGGAAACACTCACGCCCTCCACGACGGTATCCGCATGCACATCTAGGCCAATTATTCTGAGTGTGATGGAAGTGAGCTACTTTGGCGCTTCTTGGAGTTGGGTGGTCTTGGCCGCGGAACTTAGTCCCCGAGGGCAATGTCGGCGTTCTGGAGTCCATTGGCGAGAGTCGTCAGAGTCGCCCGTCCGTCCAGGGGCCCAGGAGAGGAGATTGGGGCAAGGGACCTCGGGAGGGCCCCTAGGAGTCAGCGCTCTGGCGTCAACACTAACCCACTTCAAGACCTGGCGCAAGGTCGGCGAATCGACAAGAGAGGGCCTCCAGCGTAAACCACGTGGGTTGCCGGGCTCTAGAAGGGTTTACGTTTTTTTAGAGTCCTAGTCTTACGGCCGCGGAACTTGATCCCCGAGGGGCAATGGGCAAGAGTCCATTTTGGCCAAACTCCCTCCTTGGATTGGGGTGAGGGGAGGTCCAGTCCTGGCAGGGCTTGGGGAGCCAAATTCAGGGGGCGAGCATTGGAGGGATTTTAGTGTCCGTCAACCACCCCAACTCCACTTCAAGACATGGCGCAAAGTCGGTCCGAATTGCGGAGGGGCCTCCGGCGTAAAACCGTGGGTGGGGCTCTAGAAGGGTTTACGTTTTGGGGGGCGAGTTTTAGTGTCCGGAACTTGATCCCGGGGAGGCGTCAAGTCCATTGGCGAGCCAACTCCAGTTCAAGGGACATGGTCCTTCCCCGAGGCAAAGTCAGGAGACAGCGGCCTTGGACAAGGATTTTAGTGGCCTGGCGTCAACACCCCAACTCCACTTAAGACCAAAGTCGGGAATTGACGACAAAGGGAGGGGCCTCTAAACCCCAGTGGGTTGCGGGCTCTAGAAGGGTTTACGTTTTGGGGGCGAATCTGGTCTTTTGGCCCGCGGAACTTGGTTTTCGAGCAATGTCAGCGTTCGAGTCCATTGGCGAGCCAAATCGTGGTTCAGGAGAGGGAGGTTGCGGTTCTTCCCCGGGGCCTTAGGGAGAGAAATTTGGGGAAAGCAGCCTCGGGGAGGATTTTAGGGTCAGCTCACGGCGTCAACACCCCAACTCCACTTCAAGACCGCGTCGCTAGGTCGGCCGAATCGACAAGGGAGGGCCTCAAAGCGTAAACCGTGAGTTGCCGGGGCTCTAGAAGGGTTTCGTTTTGAAAGGCGAGTTCTAATCCATTGCGATTAGGCGTGGCCAGAAGGCTGCGGCCAGAAACGCTTATACCAAAGGGCCGGCGGAGCGGAGTTTGGACCTGTCCTCCTCCCGATGTGGCAATTAGAAGTGGGGGCTTTTTGCGATGGCAACCTGCGATTAAATTCATAATTAATGCATTGCACGAAAATAAATTCTGATTTTTTGCCGATTTGGATCCCTAATTCATCTCCGGCTACGGCCCAATTTTTGAATTTTTGGAGAAGGTCTAGGTCAAAGGGTTAGCATTAGAACCGTCGGGGCAGCGGATTCTTGAGGCAGCAGAGCTGATTTGGAAGATTTGGAAGATGCAGTTGACTTCAAGCCACAAAAGAAACATAAATTTAGTAGCTGCTTCTATCGGTCGGGTTGGAGAAAAAATCCAAAATTTTTGTCCATCTAAACTTCTAAGAATGTGCATTTGAAAGATTTAGAACATGGAAGTGTCCCATTTGTAAGAGCTTCTGAGGAGAGTCAAACCACAAATAATCTCGGAAAATTTGGTTCTACCAGTCCAAGTCGAAATGTGTGAGAAACCTCGGGGCTCGAAATGGCAAATCGAGGCGAAGAAGGCGATATCAACGAAGAATGCAAAATATCTTCAAAGAATCCTTGAGGATCATGTTCATGCATATGTATCAATGCTAGATTGTACCCAGAGAAAATATAACAATGTACAAAACATAGGTTTATTGAACAAAGATCACTTGAACAATTGACATACTCCTCGAGCTTGGCTTATGGTTTCTATCGTGAAGTCCTCCACTTGTCCATCCCCTTTGAACCATAGCTCCATGTCAAGTATATGCGGCGTCAGCCATGCATATGTCGGCGCTAGTATCATGTTAATCTTTGTTTTTCTGTGGTGCTTCCAAACCACGACCATCTTTTCAAGAAGCACCCTCATCATGCTAAATGACTCACTGGTTCCTAGCAATTTGGTGATGCCTTCTCACCAATCACATACTTCTTTAACACTTTCATCCAGATGGATCGTTGTTTCATAGTCCTCATCTTGAGTGGAGGAGGGTTTCGGAGGATTCCCTTCCTTCTCATGCCCTCGGCGGCTCCTACACCAAGCTATAGATTAGAAAATAGATAAAATACAATAAAGTGTATAAACTTCTGAGTGTAGCCTTACTTGTGAAGAGCGGGTTCCATATCTCTCTGCTCTTGAATCCTCATCTCCTCACGAATGCGGTTCAAGCGTCGAAGCATACCTTCCATGGCCATGTATCCCAAAAGCAATAAAGAAAAAACTCACAATAAGCGCAATGAAAAACTAGGATCAGGATGGTTCGCAATACTCAAATCATAAAAGAAATGGGAAAAATGAAAGCCGGCCCGATGACTTTTAAAAAACGAGCGTCGTTTTAAGGCGTATAAGCGTCGTTCAACGGCGTTTAAAGGTCGATCAACGGCGTCTATAACGGCGTTAGCGGCTATAACGGCGTCGTCACGAAATTTTTTTGTTTTAGGTATCTTTGAGATGCCATATATATTGCCCTATTAGTCCTCCGGCTTCTCCGTAGCCCTCAGTCCTCGCTCCTGCGCCCTCCGAGCTTCCTCCTCCTCCTCCGCCGTCCGGGGCTCCTCACCTACATCTGCCATGGCGCTTCTCGATGCATGCAGCTTGATCCGCACCGGAGAGCCGTCGCGGCGGGGGATGCTTTGGAGCACACTGAGCGCCTCGGTCGAGGTGGCTAGAGGCGAACCTAACCCAAGAAAGGCGGAGTTCAAGCAAGCCATGACAAAATTTGCATGATAGGGGGCAAAGAAAGACCTCGCTTCGCATTCTTGGGGCCGGAACCTTCCCTCAATACGGGCTTCGAGTGCACGAAGAAATGCATGGTGAACTTCGTTGTGCTTGGCCCGTATGCTAGAGGATAGGGGCCTTTGGGAAGGAAACATTTCTTTGAAGCCCTACTTTCAAAGTTGCACCGGACCAACCCGGGGCATGCAGGGGAAGTGCTCGTACATGAATTCCTTGGGGAAAGCGAGACACACCTGGGTGGGAGGCTTGGATTCCATGCCGGGAGGCTTGTTACGGCGGGGTGGAGGAAATCACCGTCGAGCACCTTGAGCCCGCGAGTGGATCTGCTTGGATGCTGATATATACCACTAGATGTGCCTTTGGCATCCACTTTGTTTTGTGTATTTGAATTGTGTATGGGTTTTATATGAATTTTGTATTTTTGAAGGGAATACATATATGATTTTTGTATATGAATCTTGCATTTTGAAGGGAATCTTCACATTTTATGATTAATTAAACATAAAGCGTGTACTCAAGCGTATGTAGAAGCTATACGATCGGCTTGCAAGCCATAGGTCTATACTAGGATGCCAATTAACTTGGCATAAATGTCTATGATAACCCGAAGTTGCAATACTAATGTTGCCTAATATGGTTTGTAGTATACACAAATTAGCATGCCAAAGTATTTTCTTATTCATATGTGGGAAGAAAATATAATAATCATAATAAAGTAATGAAGGTTCAATCGATGGTAGTCTTCTATCATGACAATAGTCTACCCCCCAACCCCCAACCTCCCTATTCGGCCGCCATCTCTTCTTCACCTTCAAATATCTTGGGGGGCGAGCCTTACATGGAACTCTGAACCACCACTGATCTTGCAAAGGATGCGGAGCGAAGGTGACCTACAAAACCTCTATTACATTAGTTCCTTTGTTAATGACATATATAAATTTTATTGCATCCAAGTAAACATACTTGTTCACATTGCTCAACCCTCACGAGTGTGTCTTGACCCACGATACTAGGCGAGTTGAATCTAGTGAATCTGAGGCCACTTTCGGATCTTTGCGTGTCGTGGCATGAGCACCCGGTACACACAAGATCAAACCATTCGGCATCAAACAACATTGTTTTGAATGCACTACCGGGCATCAACCTCCATGATAGTCTTTATAGTACCAATCCATTCCAACATTGCCTCGATTGGGTTTGGGTGCGCACTACCCGGTCGGCAAAGCGTACTAAACTTTGCTGATATACCACAATCATAAGTCGTTTGCCATGATCCACACTTTTGTCGTCGAAAGTGAGCACCGGAAGACCATATTGATGCATATGAATTATACTACAAAGTAAAGGAACAAATGTTCAAAATAGCGAGCGAAACTTCGTGAATTATATGCTATTAAGTTGCACTTACAAATAGTGACACGCCTTTAGCATATGCAAATTCTTCGCTAGAAACATGTTAGCCACGTTGCCTTGCCATCTCTAGTTGTTCGAGCAGCCATTTATTGTTTATCTCACTTGGCGGGGACCCTAGATGATGCGGAAGTGGTTGTTTGCGATTCTTTTGTCGATAGCGTCTTCTCTCCTCATCTCTCTTTATTTTTTTCTTCCTCGTATTTTTTATCCATTTCTCCATGGGAGTGGAGTTGTAGATGAGAAACTTATTGACTTTTTTACTGTTCTTCTAGTGTGAACAATTTCTTACGTGGTCTTCAGCCGGGAACTTCTCCAACTATAGTTGGAGTGTCTTCATCGGTCCATAATCGTGGAGCATTGGGGTGTAGATCGGCCAAGAACTTCGGTGACATAGAATAATGACTCTCGTGCTAACCAACCCTCGGCCATGCAACCCTACGGCCTTGCCTTGCCCGGCGTCTGAAGTCCTTGAGGACCTTGAAAGCGTTCTATAAAAAACATCCATCTAGGATTTGTTGTGCTGCAAGCTCTACGCCGTCCACTAAATGCACTAGTAAGTGAGTTTGTATGTCGAGAAAACTTGTTGGGAATTCTTTCTCTAGCATACAACATGCCTCAGCGACCTTAGTTAAGCATGTCGCAATTTCATTTGTCGGTATCTCCTTCCTTGTAATCCATCTAAATATGATTTAAGAAAGAAAAAAGTTAAGTGAGAGTTCAGCATCAGTGTTTTCTAAATCCCGTCACGAACACGGAAAACTCGATGGGAGACATATTGCATGTAGTGGACCGTCGTGAGGCGACCCCTCGGAGAACAATAGGCATAACAAAGCGCAACATCTTATGCCAATCATGAGATTTCAACCCGATTAACTCAAGCTGGCGTCGATCGACACCTAGGCATGCCACATCGAAACTGCGCCGTCGATACCCCCTCATATGCCACGTCGGATGATCATGGCGTCGTTTAACGGCGTCAAATGATCCTCGCGTCGTTAAGCGACCAAGCTGTGATTGTTTAACATAGCGAAACAACATACAATACAAATAACACAAATAAATAAAAATCTTGATTGTTCCCATTCATAAAAATAAGCATATACAGCGACAACACAAATAGATAAAAAAACTTATTGTTTCCATTCATAAAAAAGCATACATTACTTATGTCCATCGAGGGCGTGGCGAGTTTGATGCAACCATTTGCATCATTATACGCACCATTAATGTCGTTTTCTCTTTGTTTGGCTCGGTGAGCCATTCTACCCGGTCGTTCGCATGGAGCGCCCGGATGTTTGCAATCTGTCGAGCTCCTTTTCACTCATCTTTGCCCGCGATGGTGAAGGGAGGGTTCTCGGCCGGGAGAAGCGGGGGGTTCTTTGGGTTGTCTTCCCTTGGAGGAGGAGGATTCTTGCTAGAAGGAACATATCGCGCGAAGGTGGTCTTCAACTGCCGGACCATTATAGCAAGATAGGGAAGAACACTCAAAAATAAGAATAACGTGACTCTTGATGGATCCACTTATAACGTGGATGTAGGGTTAGGGTTAGGGTTAGGGTTTTATTTGTAAAAAAAAAAAAAAAAAAAATTCCTGCGTGTGGCGTCGTTAAGCGGCGTTTAAGGCTGGCGATGTCTTGGTGCCTTGGCGAGCCGGCTTAGCACCCGGCACCATGCCCGCAGGCGACGTGACACGTCGGCGTTGTGCACGCGTCGTTCAACGGCGGCACGCTGCAGCGTCTTGATATACCCGCAGCAGCTGCGGCCCATTTCCGCGCCCATTGGCCGGCGGTAGCGGCGGCGTATTTGTGGCGTCGTTGAGCAGCGTGGCCAGCGTGTTTGACCGCGGGCACCCGGCAGCGGCGGTACCCATGCCGCGGGCAAATCCGACCGTCGGCCACGATGGCCGTCGTTGAGCGACCTCGAAGCGGCGTCGTCGTCGTTGAGCAGCGATGTCATCGATCAGCGGCGGCGGTCAGGTCGTTCATCGGCGGCAGCGGCGTCGTTGGGCGTCGGCGATCCCTTGTATAGTAGTAACTTGGCAATGTCGTGACTAATGTATTTAATGGAAGCTAATATGAAATTGCAATCCTTATGGGAGGAATGGTTGGTGTTTTGTATTCCTTATGAAGGGTAAGCTTTTGTTATGGACAAGCAACTGTGACATGGCCAGATTGTGATTGGGATCATGGGCACCATCGATAATTGATCAAAAGCAAAACTCCATCTGAGAGTTTCTTCATGCATAGACCTCTGGACCCTTTCCCGTTGCTTGCGCCTCAAAAGATCGCCTTCTAGCTCCAAGAATTAAACTACAGAAGAACATATAATCCAGCATCACAATTTCTATCATAACTTTCTCATATGGATGAGTTCTGGCCTGATCAGGCTTAATTCGGAAAGCTTACTCAAAAGCCTTCCAGTAAAAGAAAAATCACTTAAAAAGGATCTCGGGTTGCCGAGATATGATGCTTTAAAGTTTGGGCTCCAAAACTGCCCATAATCGCTCCTTGCCATCATGCTCTGCAACAATCCTTTCTCCAAAGAGACAAAACCCTGGACTCATGCTGCATACATGCCATGCATGTGTACATACATACATAAATACATATATTGGCCAAGACCGTTACACAACCCTAGCCATTGTCTATTGCCAATCCAAGTCATTGCCATAACTTGGTCTGCTCTCCCATCTGTCAATTGACTTCCCCACAAGTTTGATCCTGGGTAGGAGCTATGTTGATGTATTGTTATATTGATGTATCTGATGTGATGGATAGATGGTTTGCACTATCCTTCATGGTAGTCTGTTGTTATTATTGCTACTACTGATGTAGACATATTTGCTTCCGTTGTTATAAGAGTCCATAGGAGCAGGTGAGGAATGGCACCTTCATGTCCTCTTTTCCTGGCTCGACACTCGCAGGGGGGATAGACGGAGGGCCCATACGGCAGACGCTGTTGGATGGGGAATTTCCCATGAGATATACGATGGAGCATCGTATGTTGCGCATGGAGCATCACAAGCTAGAAATCCTCTGGTTGTTATGGACAATGCTTCTCTATATCCTATAGGCACCAGAACACAAGGCACTAGCATAGGCTCAAATCCCGTGTGTCTTGGATTGACATTGACACACATCCAGTATTATTCTAGATGCTGGATTGACACACATCCATTATTACTCTAAGATAGATTTCCAAACTATTCGGTACAGGGACATTGAGAAAAGATATGTTGTCACAAGCCCAGGTGATAAATTTCTTGTCACAACATATATAAGTCAATGTGATTTTTTGTTTGAGGAAAATAGGTTTCTAATATTTCCGCCCTGAGAAGGGCTCTCGAGTTGACACGTATGCTTTCTATGTTTTTTCAAATTTTAAAAAAAGAAAAAGCAAAGACTGGACATGTAACAAGGGGAAATTCCCCTCTCTGTCCAACAAAAACACTGCAATCCAAAGGCTCACTGGGATTTGGATCTTACCCTTTCTTTCTTGCTCTGCAAGCAATCCCTTCATGAGCAAAGCCACGATCTCAGACCACTTCCTCCTTGAGAAAAGCCATGATCTCAACCATTCCGTGGTTATTGGAGGCGCCAAGAAGCGAAGTCCTGCCCTTTGTAGTTTGATACTTAAGAGCATTTTTTCAGTGTTTGTGAAGATGCGAAGATTTGCAGGCCGATATGAGGTTAGTGTCGGTGCTCCAATATTTTTCCCACAAAATTAGGATTTCTTTGTTTTGGCGTGTACAAGAGTATTCTCAAAGGCCGTTTTGCCATCATGTTTGAGGGAAACAGGTCCTTGTTCCGGTATTGGCTATGGTTTGCAGCCTATTTGTGTCAATGGGCTGGCAAAAAAATCCCATACCCATTTTTTAGATGCTAACTTTCGATCTGCTTGCTTACCATATGTACTAAAACTAAAGCTAGAGGATGCTTCATTCAATTGAGTATTTTTCTTGCAGCTTCACATCCTAGCAATGCTTGGAACTATTTAATGCATCAAATCTGCCATGAATGATTTGGGATGGATACCCTGTTCTTTTGGAGCTTTTGTTGTGCATTCACAGGGCCTGGGTTTGTCCTTCCATTTTTTCTCCCTTCAGATCTTCTTTCAAACAATCTCGCCCTTCTTGCTTTTTTATATGGCAATAAATTCTAAGATCTCCGATTTTTCCTCAATTGGGGGCGCCCAAACATTGAATTGCGATCTGCCATTCTAGTGCGATGTTGTGCAGAAGCTAAAATAAGGTTATTACAGTGTTTAATGTATGCTGGATGTTCTTGCTTTGAAAAATCTAGTTTGTATTTAGTATTGCGCTTTCTTGTTGTCATATTAGGCAAAATATTGATGTTTGGGAGGCTGCTTAAAAAAAAATTGTGGTTAGATTATCTTTTTTCTTTTAATTCCTTCTTCTTGTGCAGGACTATTATGAAGACTGCACAGCCAAATTGATCGAGTAGTTTTATCCTAACACAAGAATGCAAACTATAGATATTCATCAGCTGCTAGTTCCTGTATCTTGCTCTTGCATTAACGGCATTTTGCGAAGCATCAACAACATGTAGAGGCTGAAGGACCATATTCTGTTCATCCTTGTTTTCCTTTTTGTTTTGGTGGTTTTTCCACCTTTCCTTTATTTATAACAATTTTTTTTCTTTGTTCCAGGAGGGAGTTCACTCTCCATTTTTTGTTCTTACCATTTTGTATCTCAGTGCTTCTGATTCAGATCCGACTCTATCTTCTAATCAAGACCCTTTTTCCTTTTTTCTTAGCCCTTTTCCCTTCTTCTTCAAAGGAAAAATCGAGACCCTTTTCCCTTTTAAAATTGTAGAAGGGCAAGTTGAACTCGCTTTTTTGGGTTCGAAGTTACACCTGGATCCAACAGATGCACTTCCCTTTCTTTTGGTATCCATCGGCCATAACTTCTTGAAGGTAAGGGTTCGATCCTTAGGTCCATGTTTTTGGGTTTGTGGCATATCTTGGGTATATGCTAGAATATACCCAAGATATGCTGGTGACTGCTCCAAATCCATTCACAAGGCCCCCAAAAAATTAGTTTTTATGTAAAACCACTATATTAAAGTAATATTACTTTGTGGGTTAATATGTTGAATAACTATGACTAGTTTTTTACCACAGTTCACCATCATGATTTTTTATAGTAGTTAGTATATTTAGTTTAGTGGTGTGTTTTAATTTTATGCTTTAAGTATGTGGTTCTATTAGAAATGTAGGCAACAAACCACTAATGATTTTAGCTTTAGTTGTTCAGTGTTTTCCTAAGAAAGTTGTTTAGATCTATTTACATGAATCAATGTTGTTTCACACGAATCAAAATGTCTCAACATTTTATCAAACGGCTAATGGTTTTTCTTTTATCAAGGTAGTGATATTTGGATAAAATAAAGGGTGTTTTGACAAATGCAATTGGTTTGGTTTAATAAAAAGAAACAGGCATACTCACTGCGAAAACCATTATCATTTGCAAATACAAAGTGGTCATCTAGTATCAATTTTGCCATGGATTAGATTGATCTTGTTTTATCCATCAAATTCTTAATGTTTTATTCTGGTTTCCATCTAATTCTTACCAGATTATGACATGAACGATGTATATAATGTCAATAAGAGAATTACAGTTCATTAAAAACAGTTCAAAGGCCCAGGGAATTGAACCCTGGTATTTCCATCTAGCTCAGATAAGCAACCTATAATTCATTTTCCAGTTCCATTTTTTAATTGTACAAATCACTTTACAAGTAATCTCATGCTTCGATTCAGCGTTGCATCATAAAATAGGAACACAGAGCAGCTTCACTGAAATCTAAATACTTCAAACTCAGAAACTGTCTAGATTGGAAAAGATCAGAACCCATATTCATCAAAATGTGCATACCGACCTTGAAGCCCATGTTATTGGATACCACAAATGGCATACTTTGACATTTTGGGTCGAAATTTGGATGCTCAACTAACATCATATGTGGCAAATATCACGTACCTATATGTCCAATGCTTTTAAGAGAGATGTTGAAGTCAAATGCCATGGCAGGTAATGCCATCACAGTATACACTTTTAGCGGTAGCAGATATTCTCAACCTGATGCAATGGCCACTCCATCTGGTGATGAGATAGATCTATCAAGATCACTAATTAGGACTATGCTTTGGTGTTAGTACCCAACTTAAATATAAAATAAGAGCACACCTCAAATTTGTCCACATACCTTGAACTGAGGTTTGGAAAAATAAAAACTTGTTGTCAATGACAAAAGTTTATCATCATATGCTGTAATGTCCTTCACATCTTGTTTCCTTAACTATAGAATGCCTTACCATGCTCGAACAAGATAACCTCCAGTCCCAATCCATGTGAAAAGGCTGTCTAATATACTTGGAGGTTTTTACTCTTCCACAGACTCTAAAACAATGTCAAAGCCAATATGTACATCCTATATGCAATCCCCAACAAAATAAGGATCACCTGAAAGAGTAATTACAGAAAAACATTAACTTTTTTTATCCTTTTTTATCCTGCATCCAGGTTCGTTTATGCAAAAGTGGAATAATCCATGTAGAATAGAACTGAACCAATAGGAACATATGTAACATGTGCAGATGTAAAAATTTTGACCAACAGATCCCAATAAAGGATATAAAAAATTGATAAATGGCAATGCCGTAACACATATTCTCGCTATAAAATAACCATTTCCAGGCATGCAAAGGGCAATATATGCAAGCTCGAACATAGCCAGAAATATAAGATCTATATATACCTTCTTGCGTGGATCCTAAAGAGATCCTTCAAAAAACAGCAAACCTACAAGAAAAAAACCAACAAGAGCACAGTGTCACATGACAAACGAAATAAAAGACTGAAAACTTGAATACGGGATGAAGAATTTATAAGACAATAGATCGAATTCGTCAACAACGATTGCACTCGCTGATAAACTCCCAAATGTTGAAGATACTGCTATGTGTAAACAAACATCCACCATACTGCTATGTGTAAACAAACTAAGCACTTCTTTGCATGAGAATTCCTCACCAGTAATTACATGAACGAGATGTACAGGCACAACTTTAATTATCTGCAGATAGAAGCAGCCATATCAACTGGAAATTTCAGCCACCTTCAGAGAAGACAATAAGAATATTAAACAAACTTGGTTGAAGTAAAATATACTAAATTGATATCATTCAACAACTACTGCATTATATTTCACAACCTTGAAAGTAAAATCCATATAAAGATGAGCCAGACATGTCGCAGACAAACTAAGAGAAGCACAACCTAATATAACAAACAAATGAGAAGGCAAAGAATTAACCCGTTGCTTTCAGCTTGCCCAGTAGAATTGATTCATACGGATCCAATGTTCGGCTGCATCCTTCTGTAAGCAAACTGTAAGCAAAGCATCCTTCTGTAAGCAAACTGTAAGGAAAGCATAATGATTTTTGAAGCATAATATTGTGGTACCATGACGATAGAGAAATGGCAGAAAGAAGCACCAACACTATCGAAGTTTTTCTAGAAAGCTCACCGTAATCATTTCCGCGAATGGCAAAACACTCGACCTCTATTGTGCGGGTACCTTGCCGCAAACGGCCGCTTTTTTCTTCCCCGCCTCTAAACCTTTCCTCTCCCACGCTCACTACAAGGGATAGTCGACGCCCAACGACGCCGGCCGAAGAACGACGGGTCGTTGCCGAATATCGACGCATATCGCCGCTCAACGACGATAACGCCGCTTCGACGCCGCTCAACGACGCCTCTCGTATCGACGTGGTCGATTGGCCTCGCGGGGTATGGTATCGCCGCCAAGCCGGGTAAGCGCGCGTCGGCCACACGGCACAAAAACGCCGCTTAACGCCGCCTCGCGGATCCGACGCGGCACATCCGGCCGCTGGGCTTTGCCGACATGCCAGCCGGGTACGCCACCGTTACTCGCCACGCCGACATGACGCCGTTGAACGACGACTAAAAAATCGACGTGACGCCCAAATTCGGGCTTGCCGACATGCCGCCGCACGCCAAAGTGTCCTCGCCATCGCCGACGGACGCCGCTAAACGACGCCTAGAATATCCGATGTGGTAGCGGTTTTGCGGCCAAGTGGCGGCATCGTCCCGGGCTGCGCTATTGTCGCCAGAGCGACGTAAGAAACGCCGCTTAACGACGCCACTTTTTTGGGAAAAAAAAAAAACATGCGAAAAAAAAAAAAAATAATCGACGCCGCTATCGCTTGAAATGCCAAAATTACCCTATGGACTAAGTTACACGGTGGCCGGGCAAAAACCGACACACTTACGCCCCTACATTGCAAAGATTTCAGCAGCCCACCTCCTAGGCCAATTGACTACGAAAGTGTGTTGCACATGAGATAGTTTGGCGCTTCTTCGAGAAGGTGGGCTTCGCCACAAAACTTGGTCCCTAGGGCAATGTCGACGCTCGAGTCCATTGGCGAGATGACATCACGGTTCCCTGAGAGGGAAGTTGCCCGTCCGGCCGCCGCTGGGCCTTCGGAGAGGAATTTTGGGGCAAGCCGCTTCGGGTGGTTTTTAGGGTCCGCGGCTCAAGGCCAACACCCCCTCTACCTCAAGACACGGCCAAGGTCCTAGTCAACCGACAAGGATAGAGTTCCCCAAACGTAAACCCTATGAGTTGCCGTGTTCTAGCAGTGGTTTGGCGCTTTGGGTGCCGAAGTTTTGGTCTTTTGCACTTGGGACGGGCCGATCACATGCAGCTTGAGAACGCCAAGCAAGGGGAACTCGACAGAATGGAGTTTGGACCTCAGACTCCGCCCGCTGGGCGCTTAGAAGTCAAGGGCCGCTTTTTGCAAGAGGCAAGACATTCAGAAATTCCTAATTAATGCATAGTATGGACTTAAATTCTGATTTTTGTAAGCTAGCTTCCTAAGTCATCGCCAACATACAGGCCAACTTTCAAAAATTTTGATAAGGTTTAGATCAAATAGTTTGCACTAGAACAAATCGGCAAATTGTTGGGCAAACAAATGCACACTTTGCCCAAGTCAAACAAGGCCAGGACCTTGCAAGGCCTCCTCATTAGAGGGGAGAGTCCAACCCCGTGAGGCGAGCCCCAAAAGCTTCCCGATGCAGCCTTTCCCCGGCAAAGCCCACGGGGTGTACGCCAAAGACCACACTTCCGGATCTCGCCCTCGTGATCCCACCGCTGAATCCTTTGTTCCGTGAACCCGGGCCGAAAGGTCCAAAAATCCAACATCCGTCCCCGAGAACATATCAAACCGCTAAGCGCCCCCCCGCGGGCGACATGGTGTAGAAACTAAAGTGTTTTGTCGTCGGACATTGCGAGGGTTCAAATGCCGATCCGACTTCGCCACATCGTCCGAATGCCAAAATTACCCTAGGGACCAAGTTACACGGTCCGGGCTTTTGCAAAAGAAAGAAACACTTACGCCCTACATTGTCGACGCTCCGAGTCCATTGGCGAGACAGATCACGGTTCGAGAGGGAAGCGTGCCACAAAAACCCCGCTGTGGCCTTCCATTGAGAGGAATTTTGGGGCAAGCCGCCTCGGTGGTTTTAGGGTCCGCGGTTCCGCTAGGCCAACACCCCCCTCTACCTCAAGACATTACCCAAGGTCCTAGTCAACCGACAAGGATAGAGCCTCCAAACGTAAACCCTATGAGTTGCCGTGTTCTAGCAGGTTTGCGCTTTGGGTGCCGAATTTTGGTCTTTTGCACTTGGGACGTGGGTCATCACATGCAGCTTGAGAACGCCAAGCAAGCGGAACTGACGAATGGAGTTTGGACCTCAGATTCTCCCGCCAGGGCGCTTAGAAGTCAAGGGCCGCTTTTGCAAAGAGTAAGACATTCGTAAATTCCTAATTAATGCATAGTACGGACTTAAATTTGATTTTTTGTCACCTAGCTTCCTAAGTCATCGCCAACATACGTGCCAACTTTCAAAAATTTTGGATATGGTTTAGATCAAATAGTTTGCACTAGAACGGGGCCCGGCAGCCTGTTGTTGGGCAGCCGAAATGGGCACACTTGCCCAAGTCAAACAAGGCCAGACCGCAAGGCCTCCTCATTAGAGGGGAGAGTCCGAACCCCGTGAGGCGAGCCCCAAAAGCTTCCCCGAGGCAGCCTTTTCCTCGGCAAACCACGGGGGCGACGCTTAAAGACCACACTCCCTGATCTCTGCCTCCCGTGATCCCACCGCTGAATCCTTTGTTCCGTGAACCTGGTCCGAAGGTCCAAAAAAATCCAACATCCGGTCCGAGAACATATCAAACCGCAAGCCCTCCCGGCGGGCGACAAGTAGAAACCAAAGTGTTTTGTCGTCGGACATTAAGAGGTTCAAATGCCGATCCGACTTCGCCACATCGTCCGAATGCCAAAATTACCCTAGGGACCAAGTTATATGGTTGGTTTTGCAAAAGAAAGAAACACTTACGCCCTACATTGCAAAGATTCGCCAGCCCACCTCCTAGGCCAATTGACTACGAAAGTGTGTTGCACATGAGATAGTTTGGCGCTTCTTCGAGAAGGGGTGGGCTTCGCCACAAAACTTGGTCCCTAGGGCAATGTCGACGCTCGAGTCCATTGGCGAGACATCACGGTCCCGGAGAGGGAAGTTGCCCGTCCGTCCGCTGTGGCCTTCGAGAGAGGAATTTTGGGGCAAGCCGCTTTCCCGGTGGTTTTAGGGTCCATGCTCAAGGCCAACACCCCCCTACCTCAAGACATCTACAAGAAGGTCCTAGTCAACCGACAAGGATAGAGCCTCAAACGTAAACCCTATGAGTTGCCGTGTTCTAGCAGTGGTTTGGCGCTTTTGGGTGCCGAAGTTTTGGTGTTTTGCACTTGGGACGCGGGCCATCACATGCGCTTGAGAACGCTGCAAGGGGAACTCGACGGAATGGAGTTTGGACCTGTACATCTCCCGCTGTGGCGCTTAGAAGTCAAGGGCCGCTTTTGCAAGAGCAAGACATTCAGAAATTCGTAATTAATGCATAGTACGGACTTAAATTCTGATTTTTGTCGCCTAGCTTCCTAAGTCATCGCCAACATACAGGCCAACTTTCAAAAAATTTTGATATGGTTTAGATCAAATAGTTTGCACTAGAACGGTCCGGGCAAATGTTGTTGGGCAGCCGAGCCGGCACACTTGCCCAAGTCAAACAAGGCCAGACCGCAAGGCCTCCTCATTAGAGGGGAGAGTCCGAACCCCGTGAGGCGAGCCCCAAAATGCTTCCCGAGGCAGCCTTTTCTCGCAAGCAGCCCACGGGGCGTGACGCTAAAGACCACACTCCCGATCTCTGCCCTCGTGATCCCACCGCTGAATCCTTTGTTCCGTGAACCTGGTCCGAAGGTCCAAAAATCCAACATCCGGCCCGAGAGAACATATCAAACCGCTGCCGCCCCGGGGCGACAAGATAGAAACCAAAGTGTTTTGTCGTCGGACATTATGGTTCAAATGCCGATCCGACTTCGCCACATCGTCCCGAATGCCAAAATTACCCTAGGGACCAAGTTATACGGTTGGTTTTGCAAAAGAAAGAAACACTTACGCCCTACATTGCAAAAAGATTCAAAAGCCCACTTCCTAGGCCAATTGACTACGAAAGTGTGTTGCACATGAGATAGTTTGGCGCTTCTTCGAGAAGGGGTGGGCTTCGCCACAAAACTTGGTCCCTAGGGCAATGTCGACGCTCGAGTCCATTGGCGAGACAGATCACGGTTCCGAGAGGGGAAGTTGCCCGTCCGTCGCCGGCCTGGCCTTCGAGAGGAATTTTGGGGCAAGCTGCTTCCGGGTGGTTTTAGGGTCCGTGCTCGGCGCCAACACCCCCATCTACCTCAAGACACGGGCAAGAAGGTCCTAGTCAACTGACAAGGATAGAGCCTCCAAAACGTAAACCCTATGAGTTGCCGTGTTCTAGCGTGGTTTGGCGCTTTGGGTGCCGAAGTTTTGGTCTTTTGCACTTTGACGTGGGCCGATCACATGCAGCTTGAGAACGCCAAGCAAGGAGAACTCGACGGAATGGAGTTTGGACCAGACTCCCCGCTGTGGCGCTTAGAAGTCAAGGGCCGCTTTTGCAAGAGCAAGACATTCGTAAATTCGTAATTAATGCATAGTACGGACTTAAATTCTGATTTTTGTCGCCTAGCTTCCTAAGTCATCGCCAACATACAGGCCAACTTTCAAAAAATTTTGATATGGTTTAGATCAAATAGTTTGCACTAGAACGGTCCGCAAAATTCCTTGTTGTTGGGCAGCCGAAATGCACACTTGCCCAAGTCAAACAAGGCCGGACCTTGCAAGGCCTCCTCATTAGAGGGGAGAGTCCAACCCCAGAGGCGAGCCCCAAAAGCTTCCCGAGGCAGCCTTTTCGGCAAATCGGCCCGGGGCGCGACGCTTAAAGACCACACTTCTCCTGATCTCCCGTGATCCATCGCTGAATCCTTTGTTCCGGAACCCGGTCCGAGAAGGTCCAAAAATCCAACATCCGGGTCCGGAGAACATATCAAACCGCTGGCGCCCCCAAGCGGCGACAAGTAAAACCAGTGTTTTGTCGTCGGACATTAAGCGAGGTTCAAATGCCGATCCGACTTCACCACATCGTCCCGGAATGCCAAAATTACCCTAGGGACCAAGTTACACCTGGCCATGTTTTGCAAAAGAAAGAAACACTTACGCCTCTACATTGAGTATTCAGCCAGCCCACCTCCTAGGCCAATTGACTACGAGTGTGTTGCACATGAGATAGTTTGGCTTTCTTCGAGAAGGTGGGCTTCGCCACAAAACTTGGTCCCTAGGGCAATGTCGACGCTCGAGTCCATTGGCGAGATGCATCACTGCCCGAGAGGGAAGTTGCCCGTCCGTCGCCGTGGCCTTCGAGAGGAATTTTGGGGCAGCCGCTTCCGGTGGTTTTTAGGGTCCGTGTGCTCAAGGCCAACACCCCCTCTACCTCAAGACACGGCAAAGGTCCTAGTCAACTGACAAGGATAGAGCCTCCAAACGTAAACCCTATGAGTTGCCGTGTTCTAGCGGTGGTTTGGCGCTTTGGGTGCCGAAGTTTTGGTCTTTGCACTTGGGACGTGGGCCGATCACATGCAGCTGAGAACGCCAAGCAAGGGGAACCGACGGAATGGAGTTTGGACCTGTACTCCTCCCGCTGTGGCGCTTAGAAGTCAAGGGCCGCTTTTGCAAAGAGCAAGACATTCGTAAATTCCTAATTAATGCATAGTACCTGACTTAAATTCTGATTTTTGTCACTAGCTTCCTAAGTCATCGCCAACATACAGCCAACTTTCAAAAATTTTGATATGGTTTAGATCAAATAGTTTGCACTAGAACGGTCCTGCAGCTGTTGTTGGGCAGCCGAAATGCACACTTGCCCAAGTCAAACAAGGCCAGACCTTGCAAGGCCTCCTCATTAGAGGGGAGAGTCCGGAACCCCGTGAGGCGAGCCCCCAAAAGCTTCCCCGAGGCAGCCTTTTTCCGGCAGCTGCCCCCACGGGGCATACGCTAAAGACCACACTCCCTGATCTCTGCCTCGTGATCCGGACCGCTGAATCCTTTGTTCCGTGAACCCGGTCCGAGAAGGTCAAAAATCCAACATCCGGCCCCGAGAACATATCAAACCGCTGCGCCCCGCAGCGCGATAAAGTAGAAACTAAAGTGTTTTGTCGTTCGGACATTGCGAGGTTCAAATGCCGATCCGACTTCGCCACATCGTCCTAATGCCAAAATTACCTTAGGGACCAAGTTACATGGTCGTTTTGCAAAAGAAAGAAACACTTACGCCTACATTGCAAAGATTCAGCCAGCCCACCTCCTTGGCCAATTGACTCACGAAAGTGCTGCACATGAGATAGTTTGGCGCTTCTTCGAGAAGGGGTGGGCTTTTGGCCACAAAACTTGGTCCCTAGGGCAATGTGGACGCTCGAGTCCATTGGCGAGACAGATCACGGTTCCGAGAGGGAAGTTGCCCGTCCGGCGCCGGAGGCCTTCGGGAGGACTTTTGGGGCAAGCTGCCCCCGGGTGGTTTTAGGGTCCGTGGCTCAAGGCCAACACCCCCTCACGCCAAGACACGGCAAAGGTCCTAGTCAAATCGACAAGGATAGAGCCTCCAAACGTAAAACCCTATGAGTTGCCGTGTTCCCAGCGGTGGTTTGCGTTTTGGGTGCCGAAGTTTTGGTCTTTTGCACTTGGGACGGGCCGCATCACATGCGCTTGAGAACGCCAAGCAAGGGGAACCGACTCGGAATGGAGTTTGACCTCAGATCTCCCGCTGTGGCGCTTAGAAGTCAAGGGCCGCTTTTGCGTAGAGCAAGACATTCGTAAATTGTAATTAATGCATAGTACGGACTTAAATTCTGATTTTTGTCAGCTAGCTTCCTAAGTCATCGCCAACATACAGCCAACTTTCAAAAATTTTGATATGGTTTAGATCAAATAGTTTGCACTAGAACGGTCCGGCAGCTCTGTTGTTGGGCAGCCGAAGCCGCACACTTGCCCAAGTCAAACAAGGCCAGACCGCGGCAAGGCCTCCTCATTAGAGGGGAGAGTCCAACCCCCGTGAGGCGAGCCCCAAAATGCTTCCCGAGGCAGCCTTTTCGCGGCGGCCTTCACGGGGCGACGCTAAAGACCACACTCCCGGATCTCTGCTTCCGTGATCCGACCGTTGAATCCTTTGTTCCGTGAACCTGGTCCGAGAAGGTCCAAAAATCCAACATCCGTCCGAGAACATATCAAACCGCTGGCGCCCCGCGGCGGCGACAAAAGAAAAACCAAAGTGTTTTGTCGTCGGACATTGCGAGGTTCAAAATGCCGATCCGACTTCGCCACATCGTCCGAATGCCAAAATTACCCTAGGGACCAAGTTATACGGTTGGTTTTGCAAAAGAAAGAAACACTTACGCCTCTACATTGCAAAGATTCGCCAGCCCACTTCCTAGGCCAATTGACTACGAAAGTGTTTGCACATGAGATAGTTTGGCGCCTTCGAAAGGGGTGGGCTTCGCCACAAAACTTGGTCCCTAGGGCAATGTCGACGTTCGAGTCCATTGGCGAGAGATGCATCACGGTTCCCGAGAGGGGGGAAGTTGCCCGTCCCGTCGCCGTGGCCTTCGGAGAGGAATTTTGGGGCAAGCCGCCTCCGGTGGTTTTTAGGGTCCGTGCTCAAGGCCAACACCCCCATCTACCTCAAGACAAGATACAAGAAGGTCCTAGTCAAATCGACAAGGATAGAGCCTCCAAACGTAAACCCTATGAGTTGCCGTGTTCTAGCGTGGTTTGCGCTTTGGGTGCCGAAGTTTGGTCTTTTGCACTTTGGACGTGGCCGATCACATGCGCTTGAGAACGCCAAGCAAGGAGAACTGACGGAATGGAGTTTGGACCTGTATCTCCCGCTAGGGCGCTTAGAAGTCAAGGGCCGCTTTGGCAAAGAGCAAGACATTCAGAAAATTCGTAATTAATGCATAGTACCTGACTTAAATTCTGATTTTTGTCACTAGCTTCCTAAGTCATCGCCAACATACGTGCCAACTTTCAAAAATTTTGATATGGTTTAGATCAAATAGTTTGCACTAGAACGGTCCGGCAGCCTTGTTGGGCGTACCGAAATGGGCACACTTGCCCAAGTCAAACAAGGCCGGACCTTGCAAGGCCTCCTCATTAGAGGGGAGAGTCCGAACCCCGTGAGGCGAGCCCCAAAAAGCTTCCCCGAGGCAGCCTCTTTCCTCGGCAGCGGCCACGGGGGCGACGCTAAAAGACCACACTCCCGGATCTCCCGACCGCTGAATCCTTTGTTCCAGAACCCGGTCCGAGAAGGTCCAAAAATCCAACATCCGTCCGGAGAACATATCAAACCGCTGGCGCCCCGGGGGGCGATGTAGAAACCAAAGTGTTTTGTCGTTTCGGACATTGCGAGGTTCAAATGCCGATCCGACTTCACCACATCGTCCGGAATGCCAAAATTACCCTAGGGACCAAGTTACACGGTTTTTGCAAAAAGAAAGAAACACTTACGCCTACATTGAGTATTCAGCCAGCCCACCTCCTAGGCCAATTGACTACGAAAGTGTGTTGCACATGAGATAGTTTGGCGCCTTCGAGAAGGTGGGCTTCGCCACAAAACTTGGTCCCTAGGGCAATGTCGACGCTTCCGAGTCTATTGGCGAGACAGATCACTGCCCGAGAGAGGGGAAGTTGCCCGTCCGTCGCCAGGCCTTCTGGAGAGGAATTTTGGGGCAAGCCGCCCGGTGGTTTTAGGGTCCGTGGCTCAAGGCCAACACCCCCTCTACCTCAAGACACGGGGCCAAGGTCCTAGTCAAATCCGACAAGGATAGAGCCTCAAACGAAAACCCTGTGAGTTGCCGTGTTCTAGCGGGGTTTGCGCTTTGGGTGCCGAAGTTTTGGTCTTTTGCACTTCGGACGCGGGCCGATCACATGCGCTTGAGAACGCCAAGCAAGGAAACGACGGAATGGAGTTTGGACCGTACTCCTCCCGTTGTGGCGCTTAGAAGTCAAGGGCCGCTTTTGCAAAGAGCAAGACATTCGTAAATTCCTAATTAATGCATAGTACGGACTTAAATTCTGATTTTTGTCACCTAGCTTCCTAAGTCATCGCCAACATACGTGCCAACTTTCAAAAATTTTTGGATATGGTTTAGATCAAATAGTTTGCACTAGAACGGTCCGGGCAGCCTGTTGTTGGGCAGCCGAAATGGGCACACTTGCCCAAGTCAAACAAGGCCGACCTTGCAAGGCCTCCTCATTAGAGGGGAGAGTCCAAACCCCGGTGAGGCGAGCCCCAAAAGCTTCCCCGAGGCAGCTTTTTCTCGCAATCCCTCACGGGGGCATACGCTTAAAGACCACACTCCCATCTCGGTTCCCCGTGATCCGGCCGCTGAATCCTTTGTTCCGTGAACCTGGTCCGGAGAAGGTCAAAAAATCCAACATCCGTCCGGGAGAACATATCAAACCGCTGGCGCCCCGCAGCGACGTTATAGAAACCAAAGTGTTTTGTCGTCGACATTGCGGAGGTTCAAATGCCGATCCGACTTCGCCACATCGTCCGGAATGCCAAAATTACCTTAGGGACCAAGTTACATGGTCGGGTTTTGCAAAAAGAAAGAAACACTTACGCCCTACATTGCAAGATTCGCCAGCCCACCTCCTTGGCCAATTGACTACGAAAGTGCGTTGCACATGAGATAGTTTGGCGCTTCTTCGAGAAGGGGTGGGCTTCTGGCCACAAAACTTGGTCCCTAGGGCAATGTTGACGTTCTGAGTCCATTGGCAGAGACAGATCACGGTTCCGGAGAGGGGAAGTTGCCCGTCCGTCGCCAGGGCCTTCGGGAGAGGACTTTTGGGGCAAGCCGCCTCCGGTGGTTTTAGGGTCCGCGGCTCAAGGCGTCAACACCCCCTCTACGCCAAGACACCGCAGCGCCAAGGTCCTAGTCAAATCCGACAAGCATAGAGCCTCCTAAAACGTAAACCCTATGAGTTGCCGTGGTTCTAGCGGGGTTTGGCGTTTTGGGTGCCGAAGTTTTGGTCTTTTGCACTTGGGGCGTGGCCAATCACATGCGCTTGAGAACGCCGAAGCAAGCGAACCGACGGAATGGAGTTTGGACCTGTACTCCTCCCGTTAGGCGCTTAGAAGTCAAGGCCCGCTTTTGCAGTAGCAAGACATTCGTAAATTCGTAATTAATGCATAGTACGGACTTAAATTCTGATTTTTTGTCAGCTAGCTTCCTAAGTCAGCTAGCTTGTTGAGATAAACTACATCTTCGCATGTTGGTAGGGTATTAGTTCTCATAGCAGGGGACAAAATTAAAAAAATAAATATATATATATATGTATGTATATATATGAATTTTGCTTATCTCAAGCAACCTTCCATTGACTGGGATCCAATAACTAAAGTGAAAGAAACAGATAGCAACAGATAGCAACATTGAATTATACTCCTACGCATTTTAGACTCATCTGTTACTTGAGTCATAATGAGCATATAAGAATACAAATTTACCGACCATATTATGATCTTCTAATATAGAACATGTACTCCTAGGTGGGGAAAGTTGTTACCTGGTTGTTAGTCTCCATATATATATGTCGTCGTAACAAGCGAACACGTAGCTACATATACTATTGGTGGAAACCTAACCTTTTTAAATCTAACAAAATAAAATTTTAAGATAAACTACATCTTTGCATGTTGGTAAGGTATTAGTTATCGTAGCAGGTAAGGTATTACTAGTTATCATCATCGTATTATATACCTCATAGCTCAACGGATGTACCACAAAACATTGAACATTTTCATGGTGGTATATTTCATAACTTTAACGGGTGTAGCAAGTCAAATAAACCTCTATCCAGTTAAATAAACCCATGTATCAAGTGTACATGCATTCTATACTATTTAATTTTTTTTTTTTTGGTCGTCGTAAAAAAAAACGTCGCATAAACGCCGTTCAACGACGTTTTTGTAAATCGTTAACGACGCCACGACGCGTCGTTAAACGACGACTTTGGATTTAAATCGAAAACAGGCGGCAATCCCGCCGCTTATTTTCGAGCAAGCAAAGCTTATGGAGGAGCATTTTTTGAGGCGATTTTCGGTGCGGATCTACTTTGGGGTCTATTCTAAGTGTAAGACAAGCTTCATAAGGTATGTGCACGGATCAACCAACTCGTTTTTTGAATCTAAACTTGTTTTTGGGTAGATTTAGGGCTTTTTTATATTTGTTGTTTGTTCTTCATTCTTCTTCTTCCATTCTTGCATCCTTCTTCCATACATATTCTTCCATTCCCTTTGTCATCTTCTTCTTCTTCGATTCTTCCTCCTCTTATACTACTTCTTCCTCCTCTTATTCAAATTCTTACTCCTAATCCTCCTCTTAGCTTCATCTTCTTCAGATTCTTCCTCCCCATTTTCGGTTCCTCCTCTTCTTCTTAGCCTTTTCTTCTTCGGAATTCTTCCATTCTTCTTCTAATTTTTTTCCCATCTAAGAAGACGTCGTTAAAAGACGAGACCCTTCTTCTTTCCAAAATTTTTCCTTATTAGTTGTTTTATACTATTTCTTTCTAATCATTGAATTTTTTGTTTTGCATGTACACCCCTAGCAAAATGTGTTGTTCTTGCAAAACAAGTTGGCACCTCTTCCAGGTAAGGATTTAATTTTTTCAATACGCTAATAAAATACTAATGCTTTATTTAGGTTAAATTGTTATCCAAGAAGGGGACGTCATTGAAACCACCCCTCCCCCATTGATTTTCCATTTTTTTTTTTCCTTTAAGTTGTTTATTTATACTAATATTTTAATAATCATTGAATTTATTGTTTTGCATGTACACTCCTAGCAAATGCGTTGTTTGTGCAAAACAACTTTGCCTTGTACCGGTAAGCATTTAATTTTCAATATGCTTAATGTATTGATTAATGTATTTAGCTTAATTTATTGATTAATGTATTTAGATAAAAAAATTGGGGCTTCATTTATTTTTGTATTTTTTAATATATTTAAGTTTACATCATTTAATGACGTTAAAATCTTATATTTCTTTTTTTGTTAAATTCATTTTATAGGCTTTAAATTAAATGTATTAACTTCATTCCTAATAAATGTGTTATTATTATTTTTTTCAATTTATAAAAAAAAAAAAAATTAAAAAAAAAAAATTTTTTTTTTTAATATACGTTAACGACGTTGTTTGAGTGGTCGCCACGCCGCAAACGGCCCAAGTAACGCCGCCAGGACCTTGCGCCGCCCACGTGGGTCGCCATATGCGGTACGCGACGCCGTTAAACGACGTCAAACACGCGTCTGCCACGCCGACAACCCGCTTCGACGCGCATAAAGTCGCCCGGCCGTGAGGCGGCCGTTGCGGTACGCGTTGGCGTGAACGACGCCGTCGCCGCTTTAAAACCCATCCGTTGGCGACGCTGTGATAGCGACGCATAAAGGTCGTTTATCGACGCTCCGATGTCGAAATAGACGTCGTTTATCGACGTTTTGACGTCGATCATCGACGTCTAAACGACGTCTGGACGTCGTAATAGACGTCGTAACAGGGCTTTAATTTTGTAGTGGTTGAAATCTAGGGATTCGATATAGGCCCTCAGATGCTAGATCCATCTCCAACAATCAATCTTGGCCTTTCTAAATAAAAGCGACTTTTCTTTAGCTATGAAAGAGAATTATTTTTGCCCATAATTAACTTGGCCCATTGCATGTCAAATGCAAAATGCATGTTCATGCATGTTGCTCCACTTCAAAAATATGCTACTGGAACATAGGGGAGGCCTATTTGCTATAAATTCAAGCAATAATACCACTACATGTATTCAAAGCATATATTTGCATTGATAGATAAATATATTTGCATTTGCCTATGCTCCAGACCAGGATTGGCATTTTGATTAGTTGACCATGTCCTCTACAAACATGTGAAACATAATGCCACAAGAATAAAAACAATAAAATAGAAATAGGGCCACAGTTTTCTGCTGGCAACCAATAGCTTGCTGCCACGTGGCATGTCCCTACAATACGAATTGGAAGTCGACTAACCCCATTCTGCATGACTGCAGGGCAGGTAGATTTTCGCAGGATCTGCTAAACGAGGGTCGAATCTTCGCCAACCTGTTCAAGAGCTCTATGGGAACTACGTGAGAACATAAAAGAACTCTTTCCCTATTTCTATTTCGTAGGGAAATGGCATTTGGTCCGTCATTTCCTGTTTATCCGGTGGGCTGCTCCCGAGTCCCCGCTGCCCCCAGGCACAACAGCCACTGGATAAACAGGGAATGGCATCCCAAATGCCATTCCCGTATACTACATTTCCACTGATGGCCTTATAAGTAGATCTTCATGCTCCAACCTTAAATCTTACCACCTAGGCAAATGATTCTTGCATCTTATAATCTTTGAATAGCTAAGGACCAACTACAATGGATGCATAAGATGCAAATCGTACAAACAACTTTCATTTTAATGTGTCGAATTAAATCGTGCAAACAACTTTCATTTTAATAAGTGGAAGCACCAACATAACATGAAGCAAAACATATTGTATTAACTGGCATAAGAAAATAAACTTCACAAAATACCTTAGACAAGGAAAAAACGTTGAAGAACATCCATTTGCGTTGGTTGTCCAAGTACCTCGAGGCAACTGATAAATCCATCATTCCTCAGCCCTCAACTACAAAATGAAAATGATATGAAACAAAGTTTTTACTCTTCAATTGTTTTAACAAATCATTATGCTAGCAAAAACTATGTCTAATGTTGGACATAATTGAACTAGCCTCCAAACCATGTGATAGTTCATAGAGTGGTTTTGTCAAGTCATTACTAATTTTAATGAACGATTATCTATATGCATAAAGCCATCTCATAAACCATAACTAGTTTTAATAAATCACTATCGCATCGAGAACCAACAATTGAAAACCACTATCACTTGTAACAAATCACTATAGCATGTGGTTTTCTTCTTTCAAATATATTCATGCATAAGAAACCACATATATCATGGTTTTTAGAGGATCTAATAGTGGTTAAACATAATACTAAATTTTTGGAGGCCTTGTGATTGTCCCCTGTAAACTGGAGGTCATCTGCGTTCTGGATTGCGGATGTTCCAACGGGTTAACTGGTTAACTGGGATGGCAGACCGAAGCTCGAATTTGATGAATATGTCTATGCACAGGGAATGAAAAGTCCCAGAAAGGGCTTCTTAAATTACTGGACTGCCATTCCACGGAACTCTATTGACGCATGCAAAGCTCCCCCCTTTTACAAAAGGCCCCAAGCATTTGTGCAGAATTCGACTTGCTGGGCACACACATCTTAGGGGCAATTTACCTTCACATCCTGCGAAGCTGAAGAGGCCATCCTTCAACGCATCTGCATGTGAGAGATTTCAAAAAAGAAGCTCTTCGAAAAGGAAAATCTCAAGAAAGGGGGAGGAGCAAGCATTTCTCACCAAAGAAACAAGACATAACAGAGGGGGCTCCGTCGCCACAGGTGCCTGCAATATGTTTTAACCAGTTTAAAAAAGGGGGAGGGACAGCATAGAGAACTCATGGTAAGGTAGACTGCCCTTCAACGGTGAACTGCCCGTCAATGGCCACATCAATTTTGTCTATTGCGTGAGGGATTTTTTTTTTTTGGCTCATCAACGAACATGGTGCATGTCTGAAAGCCTAAGGAGCAGCCGTGTTTGCCGTTGATGATGTCCGAAATCTGAGTGGCACATACAAGAACTCCAATGGTGAGTCTGTTGCACTATTTTGGCGCATTTTTTTCCCTCCATGGCTTTGCCCTATTTCTTCTTCTCTCTATTTTTGCAAGGATCAGATTTGCGCCTCCTTTAGTACCATTTTTGGCATGTCAAGCCACTTTCTGTTGCTGGCTAGATTGGAGCCCTCGATTTTATCTTATACTTGGATTGCTGATGTGGTTTTAATCTCACCACAGGTGAGTTCTTCATGCATGTATCTGTATGCATAAATATTTGGAGGGAACTAACTGCTCGAATTTTTTGATTTGCATGGCTCTGATGTTGTTTGAAGTTGGATTGATGATGTGGGACGAAATCTGACCAGAAGATATGCTATGTGCATTCATAGAAGCCCTCCACATGCAAGTATAAATAGATGGCTTCCACGAATGCAAGGCATCAGGTGCTTCCAAGCTTTGTTTTTTCAAGCTTTGTTCTTCAATCTCTGTTGCATTGTTTCAGCCCATTGCTTTTCCATTTCCTGACAATGAATCTCAGGAACAACAGAACCATTGCCTTTCCTCCCAATTCTAATGTCAATGCCACTAGTGAGCATGTTATTCTCACTGAAATTCCACTTGCTTTAAAGAGGAAAAAGAGGTCTGGTTCTAGAATTATTGGTCAGAAATCCCAAAATGGGAAGAAAGCATTTGTGAGGAGTGCATCTAGAGGTTCTTGGACTAGAGAAGCTCTAGGTGAAGCCCTAGAATCCATAGAAGATGGGGTATTTTCTATCATGAAAGCAGGCTTGCGCTATGGAATACCCCAAACTCACTTTGAGAAATCACTTATATGGTATTTCAAAGAATAAATTTGGGAGTGTTCCTAAAGCTCTTACTGTTGAAGAAGAGAAACTTCTTCTCAATTGGGCCTTGCAGCTTGCTGATGAAGGTCGCCCTGTTACTTTTGATATTATGAAGCAGCGGGTTGCTGCCATGACTATTGACAGACAAACATGCTTCAAGGATGGGTTGCCTGGCCCCAAGTGGTGAAAGTGTTATAGGAATAGGCATCCAGAGATTTCTTTGAGGTCTGCCCAATGCATTGAAGTGCAAAGGGTAAAGGCTATGACCAGCACCAATTTACAAAATTTCTATTCCACAATTAGGCAAGTTTATGATAAGTTGGGATTGGAGCCTTCTAGAATCTGGAACTGCGATGAGACTGGTGTGCAGGCAGGATGTCGAACTGGAATGAAAGTGATAGCTAGGAAGGGTGCCAAAAATGTAACAGAACATGTGCCAAAGAGTAGAGAATGGATGACTGTGCTTGTATGCGTGAATGCATCTGGTGCTAAAATTCCTAACCTTTATGTTTTCAAAGGCAAGAGGCTACGGGATGATGATCTAATCTCTGGATGTGAGCCAGGAGCTGTCATGAGTTTTCAGAAAAAAGCTTGGATTACTGACAAATTATTTGAGGCATGGATTGATCATTTCAGGGCCAACGTTCCGGGAGGAGTTAGCAAGGATAAACCGCATCTTCTCATGGCCACGACAGTCATGTCACCACAGCTACCATTATTAAGGCAAACGAAATTGGCCTACATATAGTCCAACTCCCTCCTCACACATCGCATTAGCTACAGCCTTTAGATGTCTCTTGCTTTAGGTCTTTCAAGTATAACTTTAGAAAGCTTAGAGCTAAATTTATGCATGCTAAGTATTTGATGGAGCCTACCAAGGAGGACTTGGCAACTATAGTTTCTGATTCATTGGTGCAGTCTATAACACCAAGCAACATATGTGCTGGATTTGCCAAGACAGGCATTTGGCCTTGGAATAATTCTGCTGTTCTTCCTGATCCAGTCGCAGATAGAATGGAATCTGAAAGGACTGCATCAGATTTGTCTCAACAAATGATTGGTAGAGACAATGGTATTGGACGTACAACGGAAGGTGAGAAATCTTAACCATTATGTATATATAAACAAGTTATTAAGTTATTAATGATGTTTCTTTTGCAGGCTTGGCTGAACCAGAAAGAGTTGGATCAGATTTGCCTGAACAGAATATTGCTAGAGAGAATGATACTGCTATTATAATGGAAGGTAAAGTTAAGTTTAATGTGTGTATTAAAGTGATAGATGTTAAGTTTAAAGTTTTGGATAAAGTGATAGATGTGTTCCTTTTTCAGGTCTGCCTGAATCTGAAATAGTTGCATCAGATTTACCTTCTATTGTTGGAGATAATGATGTTGCACAAACAATAGAAGGTGAGAGAATTTGTACATGCGCAATTAATTTGTTACTAGATTTTAATTATGTTTATTTTTTAGATTCAATTCCACAAGGAATTGTTGCACGACAAAACAACAGAAAAAGACTTAAACTGCCTGAAAGTTTGAAAGGCAGGTTGTATGTCAGCTCAGATGACATAATTTGTGCAAGGTTAGAATACCAAAGACAATGTGAAGTGGCAGCACAGGCCAGGCAACAACAAATGGAAGAAAAAAAGAGACTTCAAGAAGAAAGAAAGGAGGCTAAGGAAAGGGAGAAGAAGAGAAAAGAGGAAGCCAGAAAAATGAGAGAGGAGAAGAAACTTGCAGCATTGGAGAAGCAACAGTTGGAGAAACAGCAGACAGCAGCAGTCCAAACATCCACTCATCCCAAAAGACAAAGGAGGAGAACAAAAAGAATGATGGAGTCAGAAATGCAACAAGAAGAAGATGAAGATGAAGTTGTTCTAATAGCAGCACCCATCAATCATAAAGAACCCATGGATAAGGACCTTCCAGCTATAGAAAATTCCAGCCACTCTTTAAATTTGATTATTAGTCTCCCTTGTGAACAGGTAAATGCACAAGTAAATGTTGTTGCTTCTGATTTACATAACAGTCAAAACCTTGAAGATGATGATGTTTTTCATGAAGCCCAAGAAAATGATGATAGTGCAGGGAGCTCTGACGAAAGTGAAGCTAAAAGCAAGAGGCTTAAATCAGTTGATGATGTTTACAGAGATGAGGCAAATGCTCATCTCAAATTACTAGGTTTGTAAAAGGTTATGTTGTAATTTACTTTACAGATTTGGACAGATTTGATGTCATTGTGGTGAACATTGATTTCGTGTTATTAAGTTGCAAATTAGTTTTATATCAGTGCTATCTGAATGCACAAATCTGGTGGATCTGAATGCATGAATTAGGTGGATCTGGTCTCCAAGATGGCATAAACAGTTAACCATTTGGGTGGATTATCATCACCATTCATGTGAATGCATGCACTATTCAAGTTTATGTGTGCACCATATTCGCCAAACGATATCACCATTAGGAACAATTTGTGCACACAGGCTGAATGCACCATAGAGTTTCAGGTATCACCATAACAGTGTAAGGACCCCCTTCCCTTTGAAGAGATATAACATGTATAAGAAATTCGAATTTGTGATCAGATCATGATCAATTGATGGAGCACCTTCTAAAAAACCTGTTGATATCAAGAAATAGAAATTTGACCCATTTGTTTGGATTTATGATTCATTCTACCCTTAAGTTCACCATTGCTGGCACGTCTACCTTATTCTTATCTGTATCAGACGGGCTTTAGAGATGAATGGCCACGGTCGTTGTAGATCCACCGCCATAGCTGCATGGAAAGGGGTATAATCAGATGAATCTTAATTCCAGGTGTTTATCTATAAGCAGATAGACATTGGCGACCTTTGATGTGAGCATTACGACATTCTCAGAGCTGTAATTTCCGATGGAATAGGAAGCTCCAGCGACCCAAATGAAGATATTGGCTCGGTAACAGTGCTCAATTTGAAGTTACTTGCATCAAAGAAGTTCAGCGGAGAGAATCCTTCTGTTACACAACTGAACAGGGCAAGATGGAAATCTTGCCTCAGTATGTCGAAGCTGGATATATAAAAATAAATAATGGGATCCGAAAATGCTGGAAACTGAGTTTACAGAGAGAGAGATATTCTATGAACGGTATACGCATGGCTTGCATTCCGTTTTACAATGAATACTCAGTCACCGCCGAAGAAAGGGGAGAATAGTATGGATTTGAGTAAGCAGCAGAGATCTTGTCTGCCTCCGATCAAGCTCCATCGCCACAGCTGCATGCAAAAGCTATAATCAAAAGATTTATAAAAATGAGGCGACAATCTAAGAGATTACAGTAAACTTATCTGCTTTCGCCCAGATCCGTTGCTCAGAAGTTCAGGATCAATGGTGAAAAAGACAAGCCGATCCCCCATATAGTTTGTTTTATACTCAAAATCCAGAATGCATGGAGTTCACATGCAGAACATGCAGCATGGCATGCTGAGCAATGCTAGCGACCATAGATCTGTGCATTCTGGCATGCTGGGAAGCTATAGTGATCCCAGATTGAAGTTAGCAATCTCAGTATCAGAGCTTATATTGAAGTTATCAGCATCGACATATAGATCAAAGCTCCGACCGGCATGGCTATGGAGTGAATCATAAAATGGAAAAAAAACAGGGGTCGATCACGGTCTGAGTCCGACACTTCTCTCACGCCGGAACCGGAACCGTTGAAACCTGTCTGTACCCTTGGGTCACCCGCTTTTAATGATGCTCACTTTTTTGGTGAGGTTTCCGCATTAATCAAGGTTAGATTTCCGCTGTGAGTTTTTTTTTTTTAAATTCTAGGGGACTTTGAGTGTATTTTTGGCTAAGGTGGAGGTAAGAGCCCCCCCTTTAACATTTTTTCCATTATATTTCCCCTAGAGTTAGTTGTTCTCTATTAATCTTTCTTGCCTTTTTGGTTAAGGGGATAAGTCCTAAAGTGTTTGGGAACAATAGATCGCTTCTGCCATCCTTGTTCCAGACCGAGCACCACAGCCAATACGTTACATTCAAACCGGGCAAAGTTCATGTGTCCAGTTGGATCCTAGTCCAAGAGGAACTCAACATCTAAGGAGGAGTTAGTGATGCAAATGGGTACTATCACCTTCACAAAATGTCAACGTTTTAAAATATCAACTTTGATTGATTGTAAAAACATAACTTTCAAGTATGATTTAAGCCATCTCAACCTCCGGCCATGGAGGGCAACCCTCCGTGTGCAGCACCTTGTTCTTTTTCTTCTTTTTGTTGCCAGAGTTAAGCCATGGTTCGAGAATAAAACACCCAAAAAGAGGTCTAAGTCGAAACTCTACCACGCCGCAGAAATTGTGGAGAGAGAATGTTTTAGAGATGTTACATAAGTGTGCTTACAACGGTATGATCTTAATTGAAATCCTAATCTTAAAATCATTTGTTTTGAGTGGCGAAGCTTTGGTGCCAGGTGAAGAAAGCATGGGCAAGCATTTCCACATTATATGATTCCATGGCCTGTAAATTAGACTCTGTAGTTTGAGATTGGAATCTAGGTGAGTTTGAATTTGTATTTGGGAGCTTATTGAATTCAAGTTGCGCATTTAGGATTTAATTTTTTGTGCGTGGTTCTATATATTAATAACAGGTGATTGATTGAAGCTTGGCCAATTGTTGTGTATTTAGGGTTTAATTTTTGTGCATGCTTCTATATAGTAATGACAGGTAATTTATTGAAGCTTGGCCAGTTCCGGCATTATCATTGTGTTTCACATATTTTGCACATCCATATGTGCATTCTTATAGGGACCCTTATCTCATTGATTAAGTTGTTGCATCCACACCTGCTCTCTGCCTATTTTAGCTCGAATCTTGATTGTAGTAGTATGTAACAACAAGACTATCCGTTCTTCAGAGACTAGAGACTGTGCATATCGTCTTTTACAAGAATGTGCAAGAAAGGAAGACGTAGAATGTGGCAGATGATTGGAATTTCAATTATCCTGACATGGAATGCATTCTATTTCTATTTTAGGGATTATTTTATTCGGTTCTTCTCTACTTTAGGATGTTTTCTTGAAGCCATTCAAGCCTTTGCAAGAATTCTGAGTGTCTTTACATAAAGTGCAATATTTTGCCCATTGCCCGTCTTCACACCGTCTTTCAACTGTACCATCATGCAATTGAGTTGTTAGGCATAAAAATTGACAAGCATGTTTATCGTGCTATCATGCAAATATGCATAAGGACCCTCTCCCTTCAGCATGGAAAAGTTGTCCATAGCAGGATCATTCAAAGTTGCTTGCAATCCGATAGTATTCTTGCTGTTGTTGTGATTCATAAGTATGCTCTGTATGGAAGTCTGGAGGGAGCAGAAAGGATCTTTGAAACATTGTCAAACAACGTTGTGGTGTCTTGGAATGTACTTATTGCTAGTTATGAAAGGCATAGAAATTTGATTTTGGCTATAAAATGCATTGAAGACATGGACAAAAGTGTCATCAGGTCTGATGTGGTATCATGGAGTACAATAATTGCAGGATATGTTATGCACAATGAAGGGTTTCTTACCTTATAGTTGCTACAGAAAGATGCAAGATGCAGGATGAAAGAATAAACCCAAAACAAAGTAACATTTCTTAGGTTGTAAAAGCATGTAGCTCTGTGGGATGCATAAGTCAAGATCGTGAGATCAAGTATTGTCTTGGATTTCTATGATTTCAGGATAGGTTGAAGGACATGAAAATATTCTGGGCAGCAAATGTAGCGTGAAGATCCCTCCCCTTCTTGATTATGTGTATGGATTATGGACGAACCACTACTTCTTGAACTAGGAAGTGCTACCTTGAATTTATGATATATTTATGCTTTTATAGTTTTTCAAATAAGCACGAATTCATTATATTGAGAAATTTGGAATTCTCGTTTAGCTTGAAATAGGTTGCAGCGGCCATATAAATCGCAAAAATACCTTCACGAGGACCTCATTGGTGGCCCAAACACAAGAAAAAAAGGTTGGACAAATCGCGGTCGCGAGCATTTTGCACTTGGAAGACAAATATATTTAATTTTTAAGGCATATGGTATTGTAATTGACGTAGATATTGCACATGATGGGCTTGAAAAGATCGCCGTTGCGATCTTTTAGAACAAGAAATGGGTGCATATTAGACACCCAAAGACAATATAACAATTTTATTTTATACATCTTAAATGCAATTTTGTTTATCCAATATTGAAAAAAACTTTAAATAACAATTTTTTTTCGGCTCAAAACAATCGCGACCGCGATTTGCTTGAGCAAGAATATAGCTGTGTCCCCCTGGTTGTGTTCATCCAAATCGCCATGGCGATTTCATGGACCATTAACCTTCCATAAATTAGAGCTTGCTTGATTCTGTACGGATGATAAGCTTGCAACCAGATGCTAAGAATCATCTACATAGCGAAAAGACAAATGAATTATGAGAACTTACCGGTAATTGAGTGAGAAAACCTCCTGTTTCTCTGATGTTTCTCTGATATTTTGCTATAGAACGCCTTAATCTTCTCTAGTCCATACATCGGTGTAGGTGTATAATAGCTAGATATGCAGTACAGAAACAAGTCCAGCCCAAATGCTTGGCAGAATGATTTTACAGAATGATTTTAAGCGACTAACAGCCCAAATGCTAAGCAGAATGATTTTACAGAATGATTTTACAGAACTGGAGACTAAAGAAGGGATAATCTTTGCTATTTCTCTGGTCTGTGGAATACCTTGGCTATAGAAATTTTATTGAGATTACAGAGCTGTTGTGATTAACCCATGGAGTGGCAAGCGGATAGCAGACCTGGGTATTTGAAGGCTCCTTATCACAGATTTGAGAGTTCTGTTCTGCATGCGCAAAGGCAACCGATTTGCCTCAGTAAATGTAGAAACAAGAAAACAAGGATAGATATCAGCATTGAGATCCGAAGCCCTATAACCCGAGCCCTCGCTATGGCCGCTACATAAAACTTGGAGATCGGAAGTTTACGTAACAAAGCCCTAAGATCTTACCTTTCTTTTATGGCCTCTGAGAAATTTTGAGATTGAAACCACTGTAATAAAAGCCACGCTATGGTCTGCTGCAAAAAACTTTGGAGATCCGGAAGCCCTGTAAGAAATCCTTGGCTATGGCGACGAGATCCTGCAATGGCTGGAAGAGAAGGAAGAAATCCTTGGTTATGGCGACGAGATCCTGCAATGGCTAGAAGAGAAGGAAACGGAAGAGAAAATCCGGAAGAAGAGGAAGTCGGCATGGTCGCTCGCGACCACTTATGGTCGCTACCCGCACTCAAATTTAAATGAAATTGGATAATTATTATGCACCTAATTCTCTCTATTCATATCATGTTGGGCGACAATTTCAAATTGAAGTGAACCACTTTTTGCTTGTGGTGGACCCGGAGAGCTGTATTCAAAATTCTCAAAATCCCGCTTTTTTATCTAATTAATGAATTCGTGCTTAAATACTATTTTATCTGGATGAAGTTTTGCTTCCCAAAATAAGAACATAGGGTTTTTTTAGGACCTTAAAGACATGCTTAATTATATGATGTTACATGCTTAACTCATTGCCTGTATCTGTATAGGTTTTTGTTGGATTTATGATGGCCAATTAGACAGATAGTTGCTCAAGATAAATCGAATTTTGAACGTCTACATGGTTTTAGAAATTGTAAATAGCTTTTACTAGCTTGAGAGCCTGACCCATTCAGCATGGACTTCTAGCGATGTTATCTAGGTTGTTGTGACACGCTTGAAAAATATTTTTGTCTGGTTTTTTAAAAAAAGGCTTCTTGATAATAAAGCATGCATTATCCAACATCTCTGGTTTTATCATTTAATAAATCTTATTCAGTTTCGGTTAATAACAATCATACAAGATCGGGCATGCTTAACACAATACCTAGGAAAGTGTGCAAAGTAATTGATCTAATTAAACAAAAATAGCCTTTATTCAAGATGATAGGGAAGGGCTATTCTAAACGTAGAAGCCATGTCGGCTATTTTCAACCCCAATGGCACCGACGTGGATGGCGGAGTTGGGTTTCAGGAATTACAGCTGTGGCAGTTTCGTTTCTTAAAAAATTAGCAAACCAAAGCACTTGAAGCATTCAAACTGTCAAATATTGTCAAATCTGCTTCGAAGAACTCTTTGGAATCTTTAAAGCAAGGACTACTTTTTAAGGAAGTCAAATGTCATTGTATACATTGAAGACATTCTCGTGCAGAATTTTATGCTAGAATCTCATCCATGTTCTTTGGACTAGTTCCCATGAATTGAGGAATTTGACCTAGGCAGATTGGTTCCTATGAACTGAAATCTTTGTAAAGTTAGTTAAATGCAATTCTAATTGCACATTTAAGTTCGCCTCATCTAAACTATATATTCGAAACATAGGGCATATAACTACATCAACTACAAGTATCCCACCGCCAAACAAAATTTCAGCCAATGAGTGAGTCGATAGAAGGACTTGCGAACAAGTTTCTTTGCTGAATCACTTCCATACAGATGAGGCCGTGAAAGAGAAATGTTCGCAAAGGCCCGCCGCGATAAATTTATTGTATGATGATAAATCTATATGGCACACATCAGACTTAATGACTAAGTCCTTCCTTAGAAAACTAAGGGCAGACCCATCGCGGTAAATGTCGGAGGGCAGACCGTCAAATTCAAGCATTGATGACGATGACGCTTACGTAAAGTTCAGGGGGAAGATATTTCGCCATATTTCAGGCCTAGATTACAACAGATAATCGCTTCCTCTCCTCCGATGTTGGCTTCATCTCCTCCGATTATCAACTTTTTGTGGCTACGATGGCGCCACGTGGCAAGAAATATCTTCCCCCTGAACTTTACGTGAGGAAATGTTCGCCCGCAGGCCCTTACGCGGGGTGCGGACCAGGCTCGCCCTGTCGGGCTCGCCAGGTCCTTACCCCGCGTAAGGGCCTACGGCGAACATTACCTCTACCATAAAAAGTACCTACCAGTCATACCAGAATGGCAACTTCCTTTAGGACATATAGTGTGGTGTCGATGAGACTTCAACACAAAAAGGAACGCCACCAAACCACATGGGGAAGGATTTCGTCGAGCCACTTCAAAGTTATAAATCATTTGTAGCTACATGAGTTTTACTCTATGGAGCAATCTGAACACACATCATTTGGCGAACAAAACCAGATACGTTGCATTTGAAGTGATTTGTATCCTTAAGATTTAAATAAATTTTGTATCGAGAGATCGCTTAGAAGATGCGATTAAAACAGCAGAGCTCATGGAGAGGGAAGGAATTCATGTATCTAGAAATGATGCCTACTGGCTTCTGCAAGACTGCGAGAGAAAAAGGGATCTACCACGTGGTAGGCGGCTGCAGTCCCTCATGTTGTACAGTGGGTTGGATTCTATTTCAGCCTTGGCAGATCACTTGATTCGGATTTTTTCATTTCATGGAAGTATCAATGAAGCAAATCAAGCATTCAACAAAATTGAAAAACCCGATGCATACACTTGGGCTGCAAGTATTTCGGCCAATGCTAAACCTGGTCAAGCAGAGATGGCCCTTGAATTGCATCACAAGACACAACTACATGGTGAGAAGCTTAACAGGTATATTTGTCTTGCTGCCATCAGAGCGAGCAAAACAACAAAAGACATTCTGCCAGGAAAGCTTGTTCATGAGCATATCATTAGGACTGGATTTCAATCAGATCTTATTCTGGGAAGTGCCCTGATTGATATGTACTGTAAGTGCGGATTTCTAAAGGAGGCACGCAGAATCTTTGATCAGATGCCAAGCACAAATATTGTATCGTGGAATGCAATGCTTGCAGGATATACTCAATATGGGGAAAACGCTTTGGCCTTTGAATACTTTGAAAACATGCAACATCAAGGTTTATGCCTAACGGAAATTTCATTTTTGAGCATCCTGAAAGCATGCTCCAGTGTAGGAGCTTTAGAGCAAGGGAGGGCTATACATGAAAGAATTATTGAAAGTGGGCTTCAACACTCCTTTTTGGCTAACTCTCTGGTTGATATGTATGGGAAGTGTGGGCATCTCTATGAGGCAAAGAAAGTCTTTGACAATTTGCAAGATCGAGATGTGGTGTCATGGGGCTCAATTATTGCAGGTTATGCTCAACAAGGAGCTGGTCTCTTAGCATTGAAATGTTTCGAAATAATGCAACAAGAAGGTGTAAAAGCAAATATTATTATATATTTAAGTGTTATAAGAGCATGCTCCACCATAAAGCAACTACAATGTGCAAGATTTGTTCATGATCAGATTCTTGAAGACAAACTTCAAACAGAGATTACTGTTGCAAATGCATTGATTGATATGTATGCCAAAGGGGGAAGCTTAAAAGAGTCCCTCATAGTATTCAACAAGTTGGTTAAAAAGGATGTGGTTTCATGGAGCGCAATGATTGGTGGATGTTCTCAACATGAAGAAATATTTCTTGCTCTGGATTGCTTTGAGAAGATGCAACAAGAAGGCATAAGGCCAAATATAGCCTCATTCTTAACCATATTAAAGGCATGTAGTATCACTGGAGCAATTGAGCAAGGGAGGCTCATCCATGAACAAATAATGCAAAGTGAACTTCACGATATTACTATTGGAAATACCCTGATTGATATGTATACCAAATGCCAGAATCTCGAAGAGGCATATTACATTTTTATTACTCTAAAAAATCAAGATGTGGTGTCTTGGAATGTAATGATTACAGGATATGTTCAACATGGACACAGCAAGTTAGCTCTAGAATGTTTTGAAGACATGCAAAAGGAAAGTATAAGTCCGAACCTTGTGACATATTTGAGCATTGTAAAAGCATGCGCCGTGATAGGTGTTCTAGAGCAAGGCAGGCTGCTTCATAACAAGATAATTGAATGTGAATTTAAAATGGATTCCTCTCTTGGGAGCTCCCTTGTTGATATGTATGCCAAATGTGGGAGCCTAGAAGAAGCACGTGACGTCTTTGATAATGTTCCTTGTCGAGACATTGTATCATGGGGTGCAATCATAGCAGGATGTGCCCAGCATGAGGATTGCTTTTTGGCATTTAACTACTTTGAGGAAATGCAAAAGGATGGCATAAAGCCAAATCCCATCATATTTTCAAGTCTTCTCAAGGTATGTGCTAATTTAGGAGCATTACAACAAGGTATGCGCGTCCATGAAAATATCATAAAGGCTGGATTTGAACCAGAAGTTGTTATTGGAAGTGGCATAGTAGATATGTATGTAAAGTGCGGCCTATTGGAGGAGGCAAATGCAGTCTTCTCCAAACTACCAAATCGAAATATAGTCTCATGGGGAACAGTCATTGCAGGATATGCTCAACATGGAGAAGCTACTTTGACTCTGCATTATTTAGAGAAAATGCAGCAGGAGGGTATCAAGCCCAATGAGGTAATTATTACTAGTACTCTTGTTGCGTTCGGACATGTAGGCCTAGTGGATGAAGGCTGTTGGTATTTCAAGTCAATTAGAGAGCATCATATAATAGAGTTAACTACTTCTCATACCACTTGCATGGTTCATCTGCTTGGCCGTGCCGGATGCTTCAATGAGGTAAAATGTCTTCTTCAGGATAATATAGTAACAGATAGCATGACATGGACAACATTGCTTTATGCATGCAAAATGCATGGGAATGCAGATATTGCAAGGCTTTGCTTCAAACAAATTGTTTTATTGGATTCTCATTGTTCTGCCAGTTATGTCCTTATGTCACACATATATGCAGATGGTCAGGAGCATGGAGTTAAAATACTGAAAACGTTAAGCACAAATTGAAACAGGTTATCTGGGCTTGGAAGGATGGTTTTTTGTTGGATACACAAGTTGCATCTCCATTTTTGGGAAAGATTAAATGCACCTGAGAAAACACGGTTTCTCTCTGATAGTTGAAATTTTATTTTGTGCCCTCACCCCTTGCCTTTGCCAGACTTCTCCTCTATTCTTCAGTACTTAAACATCCAGATTTGCAATGATGCAGCCTGCGACCTTGGGAATAATGTCTGAATAGCAAATTATTGATGCATAGGGGAGGAAAACCAGTTGAAAAGGGATTGAATGAGACTGCATCAACAACACAAAGGCATGAAACTGATGGAGCAGGCAATTAAAACCTCGTTAAAAATGTGAATCTATCCATCAATACTTCAGCAGCCAGATTTGCAAAATGCAGTCTGGTTAGAAATATGATTTCAAGCTGCCTATAGCATTCAGATCCATTTTTAAAGCAGAAGGAAAGCAATTTTTCTTCCCTGTGTGACTTAGAAAACACTACAGACTAGTTCACGGGCCAGATGTGCCAGGAGATTGATTGGTGGTTGCTATAATGACCAAACAGGAGCATTGGCAAGCAGCACTAGTTTTGATATGCAAGTTTAAATTTGTTGCTCCTGCATGTCTTATATTGTTTACTATCTGAATGGTGATTGAGGATTTGCTATATCATATGAAGACATGGGGATAAGTCTGTGGAGCAAATTCTTGATGTATAGAAGGAAGAAAAGTTGAAAAGGAGTAGAACGATACTGCATGAACAGCACAAAGGCATGGAATTCATGGAGTGGGCAACAAATTCTAGGCATGGAAGTAAAACCTTGTTTTATCTGTGAATGATAACTGAGGATCTCTGAATGGGGAACTTATTTCCTCTATATCAGGCTTTGGAGATAGAATCTTTGGATGTATGAAAAAGGAGAAATTTTTAGAAAGGATTGAATGAGGTTAGTTGGCCAGCATGTTGTGAAACTCGTAAAGCCTTCAAGTCTTATAGTGTCACATAGCAAAGTAAGTTCCTGCCCGACAACAGCTCATCACTAGGTTGGAATGTTTACTAAGCAAGGAGGCAAAATGTTGCTGACGGTATGTGTTTTTTCTCTTTATCTATTGAAAAAAAATTTGTAGCGTTGCCGCTGCAATATCATCACTGCTGAGAAAATATTATAGCAGCAGTCGTGCATGTAGCAGTGTTCATCACTTCAGCCAAATAAATACATCGAAGCTTCTGTCCTCCGGTAATGTCATACCACATCAAATAATCGGGGTTCCTTTGTCTGAGGCCAGAAGTAATCATTCTTATCTCGTTAATCTGCTCAATTTTGACTTTCAGGTGGTCCATTCGTCTGTGCTCTAAAATCACATCTACCAATAATGTTTGGATTCAGAAGATGGTTGGATCCTTTACCCTTAACCAAACTTTTGGAAGACATATATCTTAACTAGAAAATTACTACACTTTAACAAAGATTAGCAGCCATCAGCTTACATCGAATGTTTCTATGGGGAAGTTCAGGAACGACATTTTCGTGGTATGATGACACGACTTACGACATCATGAATGTGGGTTAACGATGGGACATCTTAATTTGTTTGCCTACATGTCTCCCTTTGTTTATGTTAAAAGGGTTCAAGCTATCCGTGTGATTGGATCTGTAACTTTTGGGAATATAATCTTCATATCATTTGGCTTAGGGTGTATCACATCAAATGAAGATTTCTGTTAACTACCAAGTAATAGTTGTGGCATGGTCGCGCCATGTTAAAACTGATTATCTCAAAATTAGAGTCCCCCAGGTTATTGATGCAATGCTGCTGGCAGGCTGGATCTGCCTTCTAACTGTATGTCATTTTGCACGTTCTGCAGGATGTTTTGTTTGTTCACACTGATTGCCTGAAATACTAGCAAACTTGACTCCTCATATGCATCAGCTTAATCTATATGCTGCACAAAGACTTGTGAGCCTTTTCGACATGCTTGCATGGAAGTATTATTAACATTTTAATATTCTTGGTTGGTCTTATAGACAAGCTCTCCTTTTTTCATGTTAGGTCGAGTCTTTCCATGCTATTTTTGTCTCAGGTACAAAAGATAAATATATATGGACTCATAGATGAAGGATTAGAAGGTTCTGATGTGTGATAATTTCTGATGTGTAATCTAAATTGCTATGATAGGAGAAGTATTGTTTGTTCTTGTTTCTTCAGAAAGATCATCTTATTCAGTTTACTGGGATTGTATCACCAGCCAGCGGAGCTACATAGTTACAATTTTTTTTTGCTTTGTCTCGAAATATAGAGGTGAATTTGGTGTTTATGCATTTTTTGCATCTTTTAGATATGTGCTCTCATCTTTCACACCTGATTCTGGATGGAGAGTGGTATGTTGAGAAAGTCTTGCAGATTGTAATTGCCAAAAAACGTAAGCAAGACTTTTAGGAGATGCTGACCAACACTCTAGGGGCTCATTATTGTCAAAAAAACTCTATGCCAAGTTGTAATAAGCTTATGGATTTGCGTTAACAATGAAGTAGCAAATTATTTCAAATCCTTTATGTTATTTTAAAATGTTCTCTTGTTATGATTTTTCTAAAAAAATATTCTTTATTACAAATGTTAAACTGATTGTAGGCAGTGTGCCATCAAATGTCCCATATGGGCATTTGATAGGCACTTAGTGGTTTATTGAAGAGCACTTAGTAGTCAATTGAATTACACACCCATGTGGGCATTTGATGGGCACTGATATGTTTTTTTTTTGTTGAAAGATGTATATTTCTATTAACTTAAAAGATGTGGATTATATTGAAACACTACGTGATATAAAACATCTGCACGTCAAATGCGAGTATGAAGGGGAGACCACAGTCCTTCTACCTTAGAATACAATAGAATAGAATAGAATAGATTTTTTAATGTCCACGAAATCAAGAGGCCACGGGACATATACGATGGCCTAGTACAACTATTACTACTAGGATAAAAAAACCCCTGCATCGAAAGGTTTTTAAGGGAAAAACTTTTGCAGCAATGATGATACTAGAGAAGCAGGAAAAAAATATTAGACCATAATGACTACTGAGGGTTCAGTAATTAAAGACACTCATCTAGAACCTCAAGTATATGTATAATGCCAAGTCATGCACAACTGGGGCTCGGGGAAGTTATGGGGGCATGGAATGGAATGCTAAAGTCAAATAACGATTCATGACCATCTCAAAAGCACGCAAGTAAGCTTGTGGTCCTGGACCCGTTTTAACTTGGACCAAGGTAACTGCATCCCATATCTTCTGAGAACGACCATCGAGATATGGTTGCAAAGTGTTCGGTTGCACAGACCAGCGGGCAAACTATGCATTACAATGCTCTTTCCAATATCGTTTCAAACGTTGGGGAGCTTCAGCTATGACAAGCACGAGAAGAGGGTACCTATCATAGTCCATGTGATGCACCTTGCCGAGACGAGAAAAAAATGTGTTCCATAGCTCTTGACCATGGTCTTGAGCTAATACCTGCTTCCTAAACTTAGATTTTAACAAATCTAAGATCCTAGAAGAGTACAAGTACTTATGAGAAAAAACCATTAATCTTTTTCTTTTCCACATGATCCAAAGCAATCAGGCTTTACAAATATGAATCGCTTGCCTTTTTAACGAATTTCATTGTATTGGGTAGAGTCCTAATACGATATTTTCAACCGATATAGAGGACTCAAATAATTGCATCACTTTACTCCATGGAGACTGGTATCTGAGCATTATGTAAAGCAATGTTCAATGGTCTCATCTGCACAATCACATAAAGGACTCCACATCTGGATTGGACTTACTCACCACATGGTTTACTCTTGGAGCTCTATGGAAAATTTGCCACACTAAAGTTTTCACTTCCAAAGGGAGAGGATTCTGCCAAACATTTTTCCACATCAGTACTACTTCGTGCATTTGAACCTGGACATTCCACTTTGTCGATAGTTGCACCACCTCATTATGATGAAGTAATTTGTAATCAGCCGGAAACGAGGCGGCCCTCTAATAAAGATTTATGTATTATCAGAGACTTCCAACCATGGATCTCGCATACAGAGAAATATCCATCGCAACAAATTCCCACAACCACTTATCTTGATGTACAGATTAAAATTCCTTTGGAATTCCTCCCAATATAACAAAACACCTTGAGAGTACCGGTTTCCAGTAAAATTCACTCCTAACAATGATATTCTCCTTTGGCTCTTCATCTCTATTTGGGAAAATAGTGGCGTTAGTGATTATTCACTATGGTATGTTAACAAGTTGCTATTCTAATGCAACAGAGGGTTGCCCTCTAAACCGAATAGCCAGGACGATGACGGATAACTAACAGTGATGGTGAAGGAAAAAACGAGATATGATGCATCAAAAACAACATGAATAAGTTCACAACGAAAAAGATGCTCCAATACCCCATAAAATACCCCGCAAAAATGCCTATAAAATCCCCCTTTTCTGTCGAAGAACAGGGAATAAAATGTATTTTTAGAATCGGAGTATTTGGCCACAATCCCCCTTTTCCTCATTTGTATGAGAATACCTCGTTACGCTGGTGTCGCAATCCCCCAATCAAAGAATGTAAATTCATACCTTGTTATAATTCATAAGATAATACCCTATTCAGGTAATACCTTATTTCAAATCATACCCTATTATCGTTTGCAAAACAATACCCCGTTTCAAATAATACCCCATTTCAATAATTCCCTGTTTCAATAATTCCCTGTTCCAAATAACATACCCAGTCTCAAATAACATGCCCTGTTATTTTTTTTTTTTTTTGAAGAACGTGTTTTACTTCATATTATACACTCAAAAGATTACAAAGTACTTCAAGAAGTAAGAAATATCCCTGAAGCATCAATCACTTTTAGATGATCACTCCATATTGGAAATTTAATACGATCAGGCCAATTGGAGATCTGAAAGCAATTATGCAACTTCTTACGAATTTCTTGAAGTACCACCTGAGAAGAAATATGCTTATCATAAAAGACCTTTCTTCGCCTTCGCTTCCATACACTCCATATTAGCCAAGACTTTGCCATGTGAAATGCAATCCTTTTAGAAGCAGTCCACTGATTTGGATAAATACCCAAAAGAAAGTGCTGACTATCCAAAGATACTCCAAAAAGAGAATGCAACCAGGACCTAAGACTACTCAGCTCTGCACACAAATATAAACAATGCTCCAATGTTTCAATGCACCGCTCACACATTGGGCAAAGTGGGCTTACTCCCCGCTTAAAGCGATGAACCATCTCATTAACTCTCAAAGAGCGATGAATCACCTGCCAAAGTAAAACATTTACCTTTGGAGGAGTATATTTAGACCAAACAAGGTTCCAGATGGATTGCCATTGAGAAGGCAAAGTCTGTAAGTGCCATTTTCGAGAAGGTGATAAAGTACTTGAGGATGTAAGCAATCTGTAGCATGAACTTACTAGCTTCTTGCCTTCTTTAATACCTTGAACAAAGTTCCAGCATCTCTGGTCACCAACCTTCTTAATTAAAGGAAGAGCACTTGCTACATAAGCCCATATACTGATATCTTTATCCAACAACCCATATTTCTCCTGAAACCATTGCCAAGGAGCAATGTCAATACCAAATTACCCTGTTATTATTCGTAATGTAATATCCTATTACATTATTCATATAAAAATACCCTGTTATCATTTGTAAGTTAATACCCATTTCAAAAATAAGTTGATAAGTAACAACTTGAGCAGAGTTAATCAGTAACAAATTGATAAAAAAATTTATTATTACAAAAACAATAGTAACAAACTGATCAGATTTCAAGAAAGAAATCTGATACACAAAATTCTGCTTGACCAGGCTGTTTCCTAGCAGTTAACTGAGAATTCTTGCTCAATACGTACTCTACCACTAAGTCCAACTTCTGTGCTTGTGTAGTTCTCCTAGTACCTATGAACGTTCGCTGTCTTGCTTTGTCGAGAATATATTTGATCCATGTTCGAAATTTTCAGGAGGAATATACATACAACCTCTTTTTCATTCACACTGTGAAAAACCAACATATTAAAAAGAATACAAGCATGCTTACTCAAATTTTAGATTTTAAGACTAACTAAATATTAATCACATTAAAAGGTGTTTTTTACCTTAATTCCAAGGTGTTCACGTGGATTACATGCTTCTCTTGAGAAGACATAGTATTCTCCTCCTCTTCTCTAAAATGAACAAATAAAAGCAAATCATTCCACTTGAATCAAGAATAAGTGGAAACTTAAAGCTAAAAAATAAGTGACCCTTGGTGCAGCATCATGTTGCAACCAATATTGGAGTAAAAATCAAGCTAAATCTGCTGAAATTGTGGACTAAAAATCAAGCTAAACATGTAGAAATTGCATATGGCAGTAGGAATTGGAGCAAATAGATACCTGTGGCAAGTTGTTGGGGGGGTACCAAGCTGAGAGTAACCTGCAGTATGAGTATGAAGGGTCGGGGCCTGATTAGTTATTGTCTCTACAGTTGTTGCCACTGCCTCCCTAGCTTTTATTCCTAAATTATATAATGAAGCTACAACTTAGTTAAATTCGAACTGCACTAGTTTAACAAATACCTGAGGTGCTAGGAATTTCCTTCGATGGTGGATGCTCCAATAATAGATCTGTAGCTGCCCAACGAACATAAGATCCTTGGCACTCGGTTAAAAACTCCGCTCCCATACTTGGCAATGGAAGATGAATGTTGAGAAAGACTTGGTGGACTTCAATTGTTACAGATGAAGCATCCATTTGGATGCCATGTGATATTCCAGGTCCAAGGACGGACACTCTCATACCAACAACCACCCCCTCTGCTTTGAGAAGAACCTTTGCATGTACGAAGAGTGGTGCATCTAGAAAGGAATCTGCAACAGAAATGAGGTTAGTCAGAAGGTTGCAATAGAAATGAGGAATTATGGTGCCTTGGGCTTGCTCATCCTGCCTTGAACTGTACCATGAGTACAAATGGGTGCCACAATGAATATGCCACAACTTGTTATGCTGACTTACTATGGTTCACCTACTTTTGGAAAGGGGATGCATCAGGTCTACTTTGCATCTCAGTTGACAACTTACAACTATCAATTTCAGTACCACCATCACCAGGGGGGACATATTTCTCCAAATGGTAACGTTCTCATATCAGATGCATTGAGGGGCAAATCTTCAAGTTTGACATATTTTAACAAGGACCAGGACAGTAGTCTTTGAACACTTTATTACAACAGAATACATTACAAATAATAATCTTTGAATGCATCATAGGCTAACTGCCCGCTGCAGGTTATTTGATAGAGAAATATCACATCTTAAATCGCTATCCATATTGAATGCTTGTAAATTGACATATTACTTTTACTTATCTCCAATGACTAAATAAATTTATAAATAATATGTTCTTAAAGCATATATAATAAAATTACATTATAGTTTTACTTATGCTTTATGTTAGTTTTTTTTTTCATTTGTTATAATGGTACATATTGCTACATGTTTTACATCCTACATATAATTAATTACACAACATAACATCAACTCATTCAAGTGTAATATAATGTTGTTTGTTTTTGGCCCCGAAGGAGCAAATTTTTTTTAGGTATTACAAAAACCATTACATTACACACTTTGAAATTAAATTTCCCCTTAAACCCCCTTTGGTTTGGATGCACATTCACACGGGGCAGTGACATAGGCAGTGAGATCCCCTAAAATTATATTCCGCATATACAAAATCAACACCATATAGTACATTACCTCAAATCTAGAGGGTGAATATGTCTATCCAACAGCTCTCGATGCTCGGAGTCACCCCCCGTGTGAATATACACCCAAATCAAAGGGGGTTTAGGAATTTAATTTCAAAGTGTGTAATGTAATGGTTTGTGTAATGGTTGGCTACCAAGAACAATTAGGGCTACTAGAGGCTTTCTGCAACAGGACGTCTATTCTATCCTATTTCTATTCTATTCTATTTTATTAATATTGATGTAAAATGAAGAAATTGCACGCCGTGGATTTGAAGACTATCACCCTATTGCTTCTGCAAAGTCATCGAAAGGGCAGGCAGAAATTAACCAAATAATTGAATAGAAGGTTATGCCCAAACTTCACAGATGGACTTCGAGATAACGTACTAATTTCTTGGCATAAAAAAGAAGTGAAGCTTCATGTGCTTGTCTTCCTCAAGAGTCTACGTCAGGTATTCATTGCCCTTTCCTTTGCAATGTGTCAATCATGCAATCATCAGGGCTTTGTTGTTTGTGAAAAGTCAATCATGTGCATGAAAGTTTCTGCCCTTTCTTCTGCAGTGAGTTTGCCAATGGTCAAAAAGGTGCAAAGCAACGAGCAGAAATTTTGGTCATATTTAGAGTCAAATCTGGAGAGGTTAAAATGCTATTGTATGGACTTGAGCTGTTGTATGGATCAGTTTAAGGCATGCCGAACTAGTGCAGTTAAATTTGCCACTGTTGAGGCGCTTACTACAGATCAAGGTGGCAAGCTCAGATGAAATTCTGGGAAGGTGCAATATTGGAGGTGCTACCCCACAACAAGGAGTCTTTATGAGTCCGAGAGTGAGAGTAGTGATACTATTGACACTTCTATTGCAACTGAGGATACAGAGATGACCATTGAGACAACTGAAACTATTTCTGCAAAACCTCCTACAACTTACAAGAGGAAGCAACCGAAAGGTATTGTCTCTACCACTAATAGAGATGTCTATTGTTTATAGTAGCAGTGATTTGACCATCCCCTTCCAACTTCGTGATAGCCGAATAAGAGAAATCATTTGAACTCTTTAACTGTAAACTGCTCTCTACCACAAGGTCTGAAGTATTTGGTACAATTTTTGGTACTAAACTTCAGAAACTCACTAACCTTATTCACATCAGACCTCAGCTGAAGAACAAGATATCTGTCATCACAACAGAAGGTAAAAAAAACTGAAGATTTCAAATTATCATTCCATGTCCATTCTTTGGAAATCAATTGAGTTCAGTGCGTTACGAATTTGTCTCGCCATGTGGAGGTGGTGGTTGCGCTAATGGTGGAGGAACTAACTGAACTTGAACGTCAACTGTTGGGCTTTCTGGTGCTATGATAATTTTCGGCTCCACATTATTGTTTACTTCAGGAATGACGGGAATGTCACATGGAGGTGATGTATTGGGGGCTTCTATGACCTGCATGTTAACAAAATAAATTGATGAAATTGATCAAATATAAATGCAATGAAATAATATGTTATTACACTAGATATTAAGCTAAATGACGATTACTATAGTGTTCTATTGAATATCCATAAGTGTCACTCTGCTGCAAAAGGTGAATTCCAGTTGGTGAGAATAATTTCTTTATCACCCAAATCTCCAACTACAATTGTGTTTTGGAATCTGTCTGCAACATGTGCTTTAATGATTTCGTCTGGGTCTTTATTCACAGGCTGATGCTCGTCAAAATACCTTGGGGGATTAGCAAATGGATTACTGCTACGGGCTCTTGACGGGCATGCTGGATCATTGGTCGGTGGCCCATAAAGAACTAACTACTTTCTCACGGGTTGCTTGGAATGGGTTCATCATTAGATCATATGATGCTTCAACCTTTTGTTGATCTACATTTTGGCCATTAGTAGGCATAGCCCATTGTGTGTGTTGAGATAGAACTTTCCTGTTCTGATCATCTCTGTGATTGTATACGTCAATGGTGGCTTACGATGATTGGACATGCAATAATTTGCAAAATGACGAACTTTAATGAGTAAGTTTTTAGAATCTAGACAAACCTCATCTTTTCTTGTCTGCTTCACAGGACTGGATTCCCTAATAGGACTAGATAGTCCGGGTTCTTGACGTGGCGGAGACTTATTAAGATGCAATGTATTGCAAAATACCTCAACACGTTCGTTGATTTGGGCCTCTTCAGCTTCTACAACATTTTCTTGTGTAGGGTGGTTTATCTCATACGTGATGCCTTCTGCCTGCATGACTCCTGTTCATGATGTTGAGCCTGGGCCTCGTCTGTTTCGTGCCATTCTTCTCATTGTAATATCTAGATCTATGCATTAAAAAAATAACATAATTGTGAATAACTAGTAATACTAGTAATAATATGACTAATAGAAGTAATAGTAGAAATAATGTAAACCATAAGACGTAATACAAGTGTGTTTAATATGCTAGATGTTATAATGCTAGATATTGTCATAAGATTTTTCCACATAAACCTTAGAAATGGCCACATTGAAAGGGAAGTGGAAATGCCAAATTTTAACAAAACAAAACAAAACAAAGGAACAGTTATCAAAACAAATCAAAGGTGAAGAAGCATCGAGGAGGCTCATATTGGGTGTAGCATTATAACAATAGAAAGGACTTGTTATAAAAAAAAAAAAAAAGTGAAGAAGCATCGAGGAGGCTCATGTTAGGGTAGGATTATGGTTTGAAGAAATGAGCATGGCATATTACGGCAGCATTAGGGTTTGAATATGCGAACATGGCAGCTGCTTCGCAGCATGTAGTATGGAGTCGAAGGTGACATGCAAAGCTAATCCGACTGGTGAACAGGATCTGAAGAATAGGATGAAATTATCTGAGCATGCTCGATATAGCAAGCAGGTTCCGGAATTGGCCAAAGCTCCCAGATTTTAGATAAAACGGCTTCGTTTCCAGAGGTACCTGTCAGATGAACTTTGAAAAGAACTGGAAGATCTGAGAGGATCTGGTGAACAGGATGAAATTGCGGACGTTTCCAAAGACAAAGATACGGTCCCGGGACGATATCGTGATCGCCTCTCACGCTGCATACACGCCACGTACGCCGATGTGTAGCCAGGTGGGTAGCCCCTAGGGGGCAACTTGCGAGGTATGTGCATTTATTATTAATGTGCACATTTACCAATGTGCACATTTATTAAGGTGCACACCTTTCCATGTGGGCACATTTTGCCACCTAGCCATTAAAGGCAAGTGGGCCCATTCCCAATTATCCCACATGCCTAAAGGGATAATTGGAAACCCTAGCCTAACCCCCTTGTCTATTTAGGTAGGAGAAACCCTAATTTGGCCATTTTCGTTCCTAGGGTTTTAGAGCTCTGTTTTGGCTGCTTCAAGAGCCAAAACCGCCTCCCGGAACTGCCTCGAGCGAATTGCACCATTAGTTTCCCTTGATTCGAAAGCAAATACAGGATGGTCGAACTCAAGTCGAGGAGCAACTCAAGGATCAGGTATTTAGTCAATTTAATAGCCTAAACCGTCTTTTAGTCATAGAATCAATAGGTTTAGCCTATTAAATTGCCCATAGCAGCCCTCTAGATCTCTAGATACCAGACTCTGACTAAAGAACCTAACTCTATGATATAGATTAGATCTAGTTCTTTAGTTCTTCTATGATGTATATGGATGATGTATCTCTGTGAACTCCTTGTATTGGGAAGGGGGGTAGAGACCCCAAGCCTAGTAGTTGATGCTCCTAGTTAGCCTCTCTAGCACACTGTAGATTCGGCCTGTGCACAAGAACCACACCTGGTTGTGGGTGAAGGGGCCAGACTGGCCAAGAAGGAGGTTCGTGTTCTGACTCTTGAACGATCCCTCTGGTGTGTAAGGCCTACCGGGGATCATTGTGACTAGGTCTAATGGCTTACCACTGAGTGCGGGTAAGGCATGGACTCGACACCCGTGAAGTGGTATTCACTTTCCAGTGGGTTCAGTCGAATAAGGGCAGTGGCCCTCTAGTCACCTTGAGTCAGCATGTAGACCTCTGGAGGGAGTGATCCCTACCTGCCCTCCTGGAGGGAGTTAGCTAGAATTAGGATGTTACATTTCTAAAAACATGATTAGAAAGTATAAAATTTAGCATCAGAATCTGCCATGTCTCGCACGTCGCGCCAGGACAGAAAATGAACTTTTCATTATCGGTTTGGGTGCAACGTGTGAGACCATGCTTTAATTTAGGTGTTTTAGATGTTTTAGTGACCCCAAAAAGGTAATTTAAAATTTGACCTAAAATCGCCCGCCTATAAATAGACCTAGACCCCCCATTTCCGCGTCCCTTCCTTAGGAAACCTGCTCTCGTTTGTCAAGGCGATCTTCTGGCGCACAGCTCGGATCGAAGAACCGTCAAATATGGCCCGGACAAAGCAGACTGCCAGGAAGCCCCGCCAAGGCGAATCTTCCAGCGCCCATGATCCTGCCCTGATACAGAGGATACTGCAGGAGCGCCTTTTCAGGCAGGACCAGTCTTCATCGAGTGAGGAGGCAGACTCGGACGAACAACAAAGTGATGGCACGGAGGTCCTAGGCGAAGAGCAGCCAGACGTCATGCACCAAATCCTCGAAGAAATCGCCGAAGAAGAAAGGAGGAGGAAAGAGGAGCAAGATCGGGTGGCCGAAGAACGTGAAGAGCAGAGGCAGCCAACCATTGAGGAGCAACTAGAAGCTTGGACTCGTTTGAAGGAGGCCGAAGAGAGAGAGGAACAAATGGCACCGAGAGGTTTGACCCAAATTAAGAAGAGGACCTCGCGGCGTTTATCAAGAAGTACGAAGCCAAAGAGCACCGCCGAGAAAGGAAGAGAAAGAGGCAAGAGGAGGAGCCGAGCACAGCCAGCAAGCCGAAGAAGAGGAAGGCGAAGGGAATAAAGGCGGGCAAAAGAACAGTCGTCAGGGTTGAGCGGGTAAGGGGTTTAGTCATCAACGAGCCGACAGCCGACCAGACCCCGTCCCCAACACTGAGGGGGCAAGTTCTTCAAAACCCCCGGTTGTGGAGAAGGTAGTCCCTGAGCAGGTGGCACCCGAGCAGGAGCAGCCCGGGCAGGCGCCGAAGCCCCCACCTTACCCAACGTGGGACAGGGTCAAAGCACCGCGGCCACCACGGGAGGCGTATGTGATAGACCCCGTCAAGGTCTATCAGAAGAAGCTGAGGGAACACAACGCCTTCATGGCAAAGTGGGAGGCATACACCGCATACTACCAGGAGCACCGAGTGAGGGCTATCGAAGGTGGAGTGCCCCCAAACAGACTCGGAAGCCGCCACCACCGAAGCCCAAGCCTCCCAGAGCACCAGGGAAGAAGCGGACCGGCAGGAAGGAGACAGAGAGGAGAGCCCTCAAGGAGATCCGGCACTTCCAGCGAAGTTACGGATTCTTGATCCCTCGAGCACCGTTCCAGCGCCTAGTCCGAGAGGTCATCCAGGAGTACAACACGGATATGAGGGTGACCGACGAAATGTTGTTGTGCCTAGCAGAGGCAAGCAGAGCGTAAACCGTGCAAAGACTTCAAGATTCACGCCCGCACAGTTCACGCGAAGAGGGTCACACTTATGAGGCAAGACATGCATCTCGCTAGTCACATCAAGGGAGAGCGCCCTTAAACATTTTGTAAATAATAGAAAATTTTGTTAATATAAAGAATTTTTTGGTTAAATAATATGTTTAATCTTGCCTAATTAGGTTAAGATACTGAATTCTGGCTTTTGTTTGGGAAAAATTGAACTTTTTGAGCAAAATTGAGACGATGTCTCACACATCGCGCCAGGACAGAAAATGAACTTTTCATTTTCGGGCTGGGCACAACGTGTGAGACCATGCCCCAAAAATGCCCAAAATAGCTCCAAATTGATCAAATAAGGGGTCAATTCTGCCTAACTCGACGAGTCCAGTAGAATTAGACCCTTAGATCACCCAAATTGATCAAGTTTGGCCCATTTAGAGCCCATGTCTCACACATCGCGCCAGGGCAGAAAATGAACTTTTCATTATCGGTCTGGGCGCAACGTGTGAGACCTCTCAGCATTTTCTTCACCATGCCATATCCAAATGATCTCCAGTTTGTTGCAATAGGTTCATTAGTTGATCTTAGCATGCTCAAACCCTAAAAGTAGTCTTCAAATTCTCATTAGCACCTCCTAATAGGTCAGAATTGCTCAACCCCAGTAAAATTCTAGGTCATCCAAAAATTAGGGTTTTTCACTTTTCTATAAATAGGTCCCCCATTTCTCATTTAGCAACCTACAAGTTTGCTCTTGACTGTTTAGGCGATCTTCCAGCTTCCTGAGGCGCTTCTGCATCTGTTTGCTAGTCTCTTCTTCGCTAGATCCATGGCCACTGCTGACTTCAGGCGATGGTACATCGTCAGTGCCCATGCTGCCAAGGCTGATGTCAATGACATCTTCCGAGTCTTCAGGAAAGAAATAGATGTCCAAGCCACCCTGCATGCAACCCCGGCATATAGGCAAGTTTTAGCAGAGTTCCAAGCTAGGGTAGGACCCTCCCTAGTGCAGCTAACACCTTGCATATGCCATTTTGTTCCCCGCCCATCCCTTCAAGCAGCCCTGGGCGATGTTCCAAACATCGCCAAATACTTGACCAACAAGGCACAGAGGCTGCCAGATTACATGGTCCTGATAGTTGACAGGACCAAGTATTTCTCCTACACCGCCGCCTTAGCCATTTTCCTTTCCCACTGTGCCGAAAACCCAATGGGGGCAACCTCTATTCCTTCCATGGAGGTGGACCCCATAGCAGCCCAAGCAGAAGAGCAGATGCTTTTGCAGTACCAGCAGGAGCAAGAAGGAAGAGAAGAAGAAGAGGAGTCGAACGACGAAGAGTATACGGAGCTCGACTCAGAGGAAGAACGACGGCAAGCAGAAGAGGAGCTGGCCAACTTCGAGCAGAGCCGGCAAAACCTCAGAGTTGCTCCCCCACTTGGGCTAGGCATCACAAGCTTAGCCCCCATCATCATTGACGGCGAGGAGTATCTGCTCCTCAGCGACATCCAGAACCTTCTCGAATGCAGGGAGAACGAGTTCCGGATTGACGAACTACTGCACCAACTACGGCAGTCCGACTTGGACGACTTCATCGTCCGGGGAGTCTCAAACTTTCCGCTTCAAGTCAGGGAAGCCGACACCTACACAGGGGAGTCGACTTCCGACATTCAGGCCTACAGCAACGTAAGACAAGTTATGGAGGCCCGAGAATTGCCATCTGAAGAAGAGTTCCTTGCCATTCAGGAACGGATGGGGATCAAAGGCAAGACCACCAGCATCTTGATGCCGAGCTCTTCAACACCACCTCGCGCAAGAGGAGCAGGAATCGACATCAGGCGAGTCGACTCAACAATTGCAGACTACCGAGAACTGACCGAGGTAGAGGTCGACGAATACGCCGGGCGGCATAGAGCTGGAGGCCAAGCAAGTGGAGAAACTTCAGCGACACACAACGACAGGTCGCTGAGGTACTACCTTCCCCTGCTGCTGGATGGAAGAATAGCGGTGATACACCGCAAATTTAGTCCCCGGGGTGAAGAAGGAGTGTTCATGCTTATTGCACTCTCAGGCTTCGGCAGGCATGCTCGAATAGCGGCAAATGTCGACTATGCTGTCCTAGTCAAGAGAGCAATGGCACTTGACATCTTCGTCTTCACCGTGCCCTACCGACGGCAGGGAAGATTGGCAGTAACCGCGGCCTACACCTTCGACTGCAGAGTGGAAGAGTTGGTGTCAGCCTTGCAGGGCGGGACGTCAACCAACGTCCTCAGGAACTTGGGACGCTCGATAGAAACGGCCCAAGTTAAGAAGTTCCTCGAGGACAACCCATCTTACCGGCGATTTCAAGATTAGTAGACTCTTGATCCTGGAGATTTTGTACTAAAATATTATATAATATAAATATAATTTCTTTTGCACTTTAAATATTTTGTCGATGTATTTTGTTCCCCAACTATACCAACAAACATAAATAATGCAAGAGAACAAGTAAAACTAACCACATAGCCATGAATTACTTGTGTATGCAGCTAGAGGCCTAGGCTCAGGGGAACGACAACGCCGAGACCATATGGAAGAACAGAGTCCGCCCAGGCCACCCCCGGCAAGGAACCTGTATGAAGAATTTGGACGCATGACCCCAGAAGAGGAAATATCACAGATGAGGACGGACCTTGAGCAGATAAAGGCTTTGCTGGCCACACAAGCAGGAGTAGGTTCGGAGGGCAACGCTCAGTTGCCGCAAGCATCAGCTCGGAAAATAGGAAGGGACAAGAAGAGGAGCAAGAGAAGGAGGTCCTCCAGCTCGGAATCCTCCGACTCGAGTTCAGATTCGGACCCCAACTCCGAGGAAGAGGAAGAGCAGGCCCAGGACTGTAGGGATGGAAGGCAGAGGGATACCACAGATGGAAGGCAGAGGGATGCCACAGATGGATGACAAAGGGACACAAGAGCCTCTGACTACCAGAAAAAGGTAGACTCTGCATTGGGAAATGTTTGGAAGGCCAGGAAGCTCGAGCAATTCTCAGGCGAGAACAGGTCAGGCATGGAGGCAGAGGCTTGGCTCGATGAGATGAGCGAATATGGCAACGCCTATGGTATGAAGGACAAGGATAAAGGCAGGGTGGCAACAGCCAACCTGAAAGGAGCAGCACGCATTTGGTGGAAGGGGTATGCAAAGGCCCAGCTTGCATGTTCAGAAAGTTTGCTAAAGCCTTCAAGCGCCATTACGTCCCAAGAGAGCACAAGTCCAGCATGATGCAGCAGTTCTATAGGTTGCAACAGGGAAACAAATCAGTCCAGAAATATACAGAGGAATTCATGAGGCTAAGGCTTTATGTGCCAAAGTTGGGTGAAAAGCATGCAGTGGAGAGTTATATTGAGGGGCTGAATGAGGAGATCCGCAAGCTTGTAAGGGCAATAAACCCTAAGATGGTATCAGAAGCAGAGTCCAAGGCAATAAGCTTGCAAGGGACGGGACCTCAGAATAGCGGGCAGAGGCAGCAGTATTACCAGGATAAAGGCAAGGCAACAGGCAGTTATAGCCCTAGGGCAGCCAACCCAGGTCCAGCTAGAGCCCCATATGGTGGCAACCAGGGGAAGTAGCACGAGAAGAAGCAGGTGTCCTTCAAGAACAAGCAGGAAGGGTCAAACTACTCCAAAGCAGTGCGGTCCTTTTTGCAGGCAATGCTCAAGGAAAAGAGGCAGGAGTGCATAGAAAAGCAGCTTTGCTTCAGGTGCTTCCAGCCAGGCCACAGGACAGCGAACTGCCCCTACGTCATGAGTGCAGCGCTAGCAGAGTTGGGAGATTGGGACACTCTATCTGACGACGACGGCGAGGCAGCCCGTGACTACATTCAGGGTGAGTGTCATATCTTTGCCGCAATAGACACAGAACAAGCGGAGAGCCAGTATAAGGTAATTTCCACAGTAGGGAAGGCCAAGGCCAAGTCCTTCATAGTCCTGATAGACTCGGGAAGTAGCCATAACTTTGCATCCCCCAGAATGGTTGAAATGTTGAAGTTGAAACCACTGAAGTCGAAGCCGAGGCCCGTTGTCTTAGCAAGTGGAGCAGTAAGGCAGACGGCAGGCAAGAGAATCAATTTTGACATCGACTTGCCAGGGATTAATATCCAGATGGGGGCAGAAGTAATGGGCATTGGCAAGTATGACTTGATCATAGGAATGGAGTATCTTGGACCAGCAGGGGCCATCATTGATTGTGGAAAGTAGAAGGTGACCTTCTCAACATCCGACGGCAAGATCATTGAGATCACAGGTAAAGAAGTTATTCCCATCATGCAGTGTATATCTTCTAAGCGGCTGTTCAAGTGCATCAAGAGCGAGCAGGTAGCATACATCTTCAAGCTTGAGATTGAAGAGCCGGAGTCAGAAGAAAGCAAAGAAGACAAGGTGCTCAGCAAGTTGCCGAAGCAAATAGCTAAGTTGATCACGGAATTCCACGATCTCTTTCCAGACGAGATTGAGCACCTTCCTCCTTACAGGGGAGTCGAGTGTGAGATAGCACTCGAACCAGGAACGAAGCCGACAAGTAAGGCTCCATACAAAATGACGACGCAGGAGTTGACGGAGCTAAAGAAGCAATTGCAGGAGTTGCTCGACCTAGGCTTCATTAGACCTAGTGTCTCACCATTTGGATTGTCAAGAAGAAGGATGACAGCTTGAGGATGTGCATAGACTATAGGCAGTTGAATAAGCACACCATTAAGAACAAATACGCGCTCCCCAGATTGGACGACTTGATGGATCAGCTCCAAGGGGCAAAGGTCTTCTCCAAAAATCGACTTAAGGTCAGGTTATCATCAGATCCGGATAAAGGAAGAAGATATTCATAAGACGGCTTTCAGGACCAGGTATGGGCACTATGAATTCACGGTAATGCCTTTCAGCTTATCGAATGCCCCAGCAACGTTCATGAGGCTCATGAACGACATCTTCAGGGAGTTCTTAGACACCTTTGTGATTGTATTCTTTGACGACATTTTGGTGTGTAGCAGATCCCTTGAAGAGCACGTACAACACTTAAGAAGAGTGCTGGAGAAGTTGAAGAGGCACCAGTTGTACGCCAAGTTATCGAAGTGCCACTTCGCAACGGAGAAAGTGGAATATCTAGGTCATGTGATCTCAGCAGAAGGAATCTCGACGGATCCCGCCAAGATTGAAGCAGTGATTCAACCGAAGAATGTGCATGAGGTCAGAAGTTTTCTCGGCCTAGCAGGGTACTACAGGAAGTTCGTGAAGAACTTTGCTAAGATAGCGGCCCCGCTAACAGACTTGACGAGGTCAGAGAAGGTGAAAGATTGGGCAGAGCATTGGCACAAGAAAGCCCAAGCAGGGTTTGAATTGTTGAAGGAAGCTCTGACGACCGCCCCTGTCTCGACCCTGCCAGACCCAGAGAAAGATAAGCTTGTAGCCACAGATGCGAGTAAGATAGCTACAGGTGCAGTGCGCATGCAAGAAGAGCGTGTGGTAGCGTATGATTCCAGGAAGATGAACGACGCCGAAACGCGCTACCCGACGCACGATCAGGAATTGCTTGCGGTTGTCAGGGCATTAAGAATTTGGAGGCATTACCTTTTGGGAAGGAAGTTCCAATTGGATACAGACCATCAGAGCCTCCAGTATGTATTCATGCAACCACACCTTAATCTGAGGCAGCGAAGGTGGATGGAGTTGCTCGAGGAATATGACTTTGATATAGTCTACAAGCCGGGGAAGCTCAATGTGGTAGCGGATGCACTTTCAAGGCATCTCCTGACAACTAGGGTGCATTGCAATGCAATTTCGACGCTCTCCAGCGACTTTAATAAGAAGATTGAGGAGTCCTTGCCAATGGATGTGGATTTCAGGGAAGTATGGGCAAGCCTCTCTAGGGAGGCTAGAACAGATAAGGAGCGGGAAGCCTTCAAACATTATAAGAAGGAAGACAACCTGTTATACCATAAGAACAAGTTGTGCGTACCCGAATCATCAGGTGTAAGGAAATTGATCCTCCACGACACGCACAACAGTCCAATAGTTGGCCATGCGGGATTCATGAAGACATATTTTAAAGTGCGCAGCAGCTATTATTGGTCAGGAATGAAGAAGCAGGTAGCTCGCTACATCAAGGAATGTCAGCTATACCAGCAGACAAAGGCGGAGCAGCTTCGAATTCCAGGGGCATTGGAGCCATTAGCGGTGCCAAACGCTAAGTGGGAGGTGATCAGCATGAATTTCATCACAGGGCTTCCAAGGACAGTAGAGGGAAGGATGCCTTGATGGTAGTGGTCGACAAGTTGTCAAAGATGGCACATTTTGTGCCTTGCAGGACCACAGACACCGCTATGGATACAGCAAAGCTCTTCATCAAAGAGATCTTCAGGCTTCATGGCATGCCAAGGGAGATTATCTCCGACAGGGATCCATAATTCATGAGTGCCTTTTGGCAAGACCTCTTTGCGACAATTCAGACGAAGCTATCTATGAGCACAGCATACCATCCTCAGACGGATGGCCAAACGGAGCGGACCAACAGGATTTTGGAAGACATGCTACGGAACTACGTCTGGAACAAGCAAGGTATGTGGGAAGAATTTATTCACTTGGTGGAATTTGCCTACAATAGCACCAAGCAAGAGTCATCCCAAATGTTGCCGTTTATGATCAATTATGGCTATCAATGCCTAACTCCAGACACTTGGCACAACCCCGTGTCAAAAGTAGAGGTTTCGCAGCAGATGTTGTCCGACATGCAGCAGCTCGTGGAAGAAGTGTGAGGGTATCTCCTAGCAGCAAGGAGTCGTCAAAAGAGCATCGCCGACAAGCATCGAACAGTCAGAGAGTTCCAAGTTGGAGATGATGTATCGCTCAAGATCAAGGTGAAGCAGGCGAAGCTCCGCATCGGAAACTGTAAGAAGCTTGCTCCAAGGTGGGCTGGACCCTTCAGAATAGTCAAGAGAATAGGTAATCAATCCTATAGATTGGATCTACCAGCACACCTAAAGATTCATAAGGTCTTCCACGTGAGTTTGTTGAAGAAGCACACTCCAAATCCAGACGCAGTCTTGGACACTCCAACGTTGTTGGAAATGACGGAGCAGCAGCTGGAAGTAGTTCCAGAATTGATTCTTGATAAAGCCTTCAAGAAAACGAGGAGATCAGAGTTTCTCCAATACTTGGTCAAGTGGAAACACTTGCCAGTGGAAGACGCGACATGGGTACCTAAGAAAGATCTAGTAAAGCAGTACCCACAGTTCATGGAGCAATGGGACGGCAAGGTCATCTCCGAAGAAATCGGCTCAGGCATGTCGATTTGTGTAGATTAATTCTATATGTAGTTAAGATTAATCTACGCATGCAACCTATGCTAGGTATGGGTCGCATGCGTTGTTACCGATGATGAGACCACTACGGTGATCTCTAGGGCGTGGTGTAATGTCAATGTAGGCATGACCGCGTTTCCGCTTGGACGAGTGGAAGGTAGATTAGAAAGTCTACTTCTGTCCCACAGAAGTAGACGACCTCGAGAGAAAGGAGGTCATTGAGGAATGCATTGATAGAAAAGGCACCTTTAGCCCCATATATGCTTCACGCCCCATATACGGGAAGGATATCCTCCACGCTGGGCAACTAGAGGTGTAGGCATGAGCGGCATATAGGCATATAGGTGTTGTCTCCGCGGCCACGATGGAAGAATCATCCTCTTCCTATGCCGGGAGATTAGCCATGCATTCATGTAGATAGGTGGGGTGGTCACCATATAACCAAAATTTTATTAATAATTAAATGGTACTAACGTAGTGTCGACCTGCAGGCCAATAGAGCGCTCCGGAGGGCAAGGAGGTCGAACTACGAAGACTTGCAGCACCTCGAACGTTAATTTAAAATTTTGATAAACTAAATTGTCGTGATAAGTGAATTATTGAGTAACTTATTTGAATGATGTTACGAATTGATAAGTTATTTCATAAGATAATGGCGTAATAATGTTCTAAAAATATTACCTTAAGGTAATCTTAATAAATGTGTAAGTATTATAGTATATTGTATGCATAAGGTTGATTGCAGGTCAGGAAGATTCCAAGGTGGGGAGACCCACGATGCTGCGGACAACATCATTTCAAGGTGGGGAGAATGTGACGTTCCAGCACAGTATACGGTCTCAGGACATATACTGTACTGCCTCGTCACGCGTACACACCACTGCGACTGACATGTACGCCGATGTGTAGCCAGGTGGGTAGCCCCTAGGTGGCAACTTGCGAGGTATGTGCATTTATTATTAATATGCACATTTACCAATGTGCACATTTATTAAGGTGCACATCTTTCCATGTGGGCACATTTTGCCACCTAGCCATTAAAGGCAAGTGGGCCCATTCCCAATTATCCCACATGCCTAAAGGGATAATTGGAAACCCTAGCCTAACCCCCTTGTCTATTTAGGTAAGAGAAACCCTAATTTGGCCATTTTCGTTCCTAGGGTTTTAGAGCTCTGTTTTGGCTGCTTCAAGAGCCAAAACCGCCTCCCAGACTCTGTATAAGCGAATTGCACCATTAGTTTCCCTTGATTCGAGCAGTCAGCAGGATGGTCGAACTCAGGTCAGGAGGAGCAACTCAAGGATCAGGTATTTAGTCAATTTAATAGCCTAAACCGTCTTTTAGTCATAGAATCAATAGGTTTAGCCTATTAAATTGCCCATAGCATCCCTCTAGATCTCTAGATACCAGACTCTGACTAAAGAACCTAACTCTATGATATAGATTGGATCTAGTTCTTTAGTTCTTCTATGATGTATATGGATGATGTATCTCTGTGAACTCCTTGTATTGGGAAGAGGGGTAGAGACCCCAAGCCTAGTAGTTGATGCTCCTAGTTAGCCTCTCTAGCACACTGTAGATTCGGCCTGTGCACAAGAACCACACCTGGTTGTGGGTGAAGGGGCCAGACTAGCCAAGAAGGAGGTTCGTGTTCTGACTCTTGAACGATCCCTCTGGTGTGTAAGGCCTACCGAGGATCATTGTGACTAGGTCTAATGGCTTACCACTGAGTGCGGGTAAGGCATGGACTCGACACCCATGAAGTGGTGTTCACTTTCGAGTGGGTTCAGTCGAATAAGGGCAGTGGCCCTCTAGTCACCTTGAGTCAGCATGTAGACCTCTGGAGGGAGTGATCCCTACCTGCCCCATCAGAATTGGGGAGATGCAACCCAGGAATAGCCCTTTTGGCTATGCATCCGGCGGGCTGCAGTCAGGTCCCGACACTTTTCAGCCTACTCTGCAAAGTGTGCATAGGAGGGGCGGATGGAATGGACAACCCAATGCCATGTTCTTATGCCAGCCAAATCCATTGCCATGAATTCTGCCTGCAATGAACTCTGGAGACCCAAGCCGTCAGTCCTCCCTTCGAGTCTGAGCCTTGGGTAGGACCCCTATGTATGATGCTGATCATTGTCTATGCAGATGTTGATGCACCACCCTTCGAGGTGGATATGTGATTATGTTGTATACTGACATGTATGTTTACGCTTCCGCAGCTAGGTAGGCCCCAAGGGAGACGGGGTAAAATGACCCCTTCACTCTTCCCACTGGAGACCCAGTACGGTCACAGTGATATGTGGAGGGCCCTGTATCAGTATGGAGCTGGTATGGGGGATGAACTCCTGTTTGTATACGGTGCGGGCATCGTATACGAGTAGGGGACGTCATAAAATCATCTCAGCATGTTTGATATTGCAAGCAAATTCCCGAATAGGCCAAAGCTCCCAGAATTTACATAAAACGGTTTCGTTTCTAGAGATGTATGTCAGCAAAATGAAGTTAGAAAAGAACTGGAAGATCTGGCTATGCCAGCGCAGATTATGGCATTTAACGAGGTAAACTCATGGCCTGGCAGGGCAAGCTCAGAGGCGAATCCAACTCTGGTTTTGCTAGATATTAAAAACAAATCAAGTCAGCATGCTAGATATTGCAAGCATGTTCTGGAATTGCTAGATAAAACAGTCTCCTTTGTTATTAAAGAGGTGCTGAAATCTACCAATGCGATTTCATATCAATAAGATGAATATCTGCCATCAAACAGCATAAAAAACAGGGAAAGACAATAAGCCTTGCATGAACCTTGTACAGTGTTAAAGGGAATGAGAAATGAATATCTATTTTCCCCATCATGGACCTCTAACATTGTAAAACAGAATGAAGATTGAATGAGGAATGAATGCTTCTTCGCCATATGCTAGATATTCATGCTACAACCAAATACGAATCTCTAGAACAAAACAAGAAAACATTATTATCAAAGAAGACAGCAATATCTGGCATACCAAATCTATTGAACAAAGAGAGAATAAAACGGATTGACAACACCACCACTAAAACTTTTCAGAGTTTCTTGTTTCATGCATATGAATGAAGAGCTCAGAATAACAACCGTTAGATTGTTGAAGGTAATCCAGATCAACGTTCCAAAAAAGCCGCACTCTAGAAATACTATTAGTATGGCCCAATGAATACAGCACTAAAATCATAGGAAAACCATGCCAAAAAGCGTATAAAATCACAAAAAAAAACCCTTGTGGTGATAATGCTAGATATTAATAAGCAATCTTTGAGAACAGTAATAAAGAAATAAACAATAATGTTAAGCAATCTTTAGAGAACAAATAAAAAATTATTGCCAAGAAGATGTCGTATTGGCCTGTTGACTTGAAATGTTTCTTGAGAAATTTCTTCCCACATAGTGGTTCACTGGGATACATTTTTACATATTTTTCAGTATTGTAGATCTGTTCATAACTAATATGCACCTGCAATGAATAGAAAGCATAGTATAAGAAAATCATTTTTGAATGATTCCATCTTAAATGCTGAACCTACATATAATAAACAATGAAAAGCGAACGAAAAAGAAATGTGGGCTAGTAAAATCTGAAATTTAGCCACGGCAATTTAGCCACAGGAAATGTATGTGTTCAAGATAGACATAATGTGCCAAAAGCCCTGTGGAAAATGTTATGTTCAAGATATTGAGTTGTTTCCAGTCCAAGGTGGGGAGTTCAACCAGAGCGCGTATCCATGCAATAATCAAATTGTCAAGTCCTATTGGATACCATTAGCTGATGGGGTTTACCTTTTTTCCTTCAGTTCCATGTTTGATGCTTACTATAGTTTAGCTTCCATCTTTAACACATCTGTTTTTTCCGAGGATGTCTCTGACAGAACTACTGTTGATTTAATGGAGAGCTTCTCAACCTGCTTTGAGGGATGGTTAGATGACCAACAAGATGATTCAGAGCTATTAACTGACTTGACCTCTCTTAATAGCGAAACTGCTTGTATGTATGAATCTGAACTAGTAAAATATCCCAGTGCAGAAACAAGGTATAAGGAATTTACTAACTAATTTCAGCCAAATCAAAGAAATAAAGGCCTCTACTTCTTTTGCAATTTAGCCACAGGAAATGTATGCCAAATCTGTTATGTTAAAAACAAAGCCTTACCTTATCCATTGGCAACTTCGACGGAGCTCCTCACATCGTTTCACATCAGTCGGCAGTCCGTCTTCATCATCGGCTAACAGCTCGCTAAGAAAAATAACCTAAGTTTATTTTCACATTTAAAATTAATGAGTTCAAAATTATCTTGACTTTAAAATTATTAAAATTTTAAAACTTTTAACCTGTAAGCCTCAGGATTTTACAATAAGTGCATTTCCTGAGACGGACGGACTTCATGAGACGAACGGCGGTGTTTTCTAAAAAATGATTTTCCTGACGCAAACAACAATGCAGGATAACCAATACCAACGACAATGCTAGACCTTGTTTTGGGGGGTAAGGATGTTTCTGCCCGCACTTTCTGCAGAAATAGAAGCAAAAGACTAAGAGTGTTAGAGGGAAATAAAAAGGAGGATCTTGTGATTGAAGAAGGTGAAAAGCAGGATCTTTTAAGTAAAGAATGTGTTGCTTCACCAGTTGAATATGGATATACATCCATGATAGGAAACCTGGGGCTTGTCAAAGATGAGGAGAATTCAAATGACCATTTAAATCTCACTGAAGCAAGAATAGACAAAAAGGTGCAATTATGCATTGTAAATTTGCAAAACTGCATCAAGTTAGCATTCGTGGTCAAGAAGAACTCTTACAACTTCTATTTGAGGGTTTCAAGAATGAAGATAGCGACTGTCTCGCAAATTTACTTCTAAAGACAGACTCAACCGCTTTACCTTCAACTTGGCACATGTATTTATTTGAATTTTGAGTGAGATAATTAATACTCCAGGAAATTCTACACAAGTAAATATATTTGTTTAAAACACGTTACAATGTAACTCATTCACTTCTACATTTTAGAGATCATGTTTAATGACTTAGGAAGCCCATTGCCGCTGAAATAAAAAATTTATATCTCTGATAAACAACTTGAATTCGAGCTTCTGCCATTAGAAGATCTGTTAAGAACATTGTGGAGAAGTCCAACTTTTCGAGCAAGAATGGGGATTGCATGGAGGGAGAAAGACACATGGGGACAAGGGACAATTTGAGAATATTGGCATGGTTAGATTGGAAAGCATTTTTTAATCCAAACTCCTATTGGGAGCTGCCAGTCATTTGTGAGAGTTGCAACATAGTCTACCTAGCCTTTCCAAAAAAAGCTCAAGAAGTTACTGAAGGATGGGATGAAGAGGCTAAGCTCTATAATTTTGTATGTTCCTCTTGTCATTGTAAAATCAAAAGTGTACCTAAGTTTTGCAAGGTAATGACATAATACATGTCCTTACAATACCTTTTCCTGATTTCTATATAGACAAGTTTTGACTTTCTCTCATTGCAGGGTAATCTAAACAATCTAGCTATTGGGTGTCACCATGATGGCTTCCAGTTCTCAAGAGGGAAGCGTAATCGAACTAGCATGGTTTGCAATGCAATGTTCCTAAATGGAGGAAAAAAATATGTGAATCCATACCCAATCTTATTTGTTCCAGAATGGGGAATTAAGCACATTAACTAATTGCTAGAAGATTACATGAGCTTATTTTGTCAGCCTCTTGTTCAACAATTAAAGTCTCTTTTTATGAATGGAATCCAACTAGAAGGCATAGCAGAGCCTGTGCAGGTTGTTCTCATGTTTTGGTCGGAAGACCATCTAGCTCAACTTGATCTTGGGATGTCTGTTGGCGGTACAAGAGATAAGCCATCAGCGGTAGAGGTTCCAACATGTAGCGAACAGTTTGGTGGAGTCAAACTTGTGTTCAACAATGCATGTGAACAAGTAGAAGAACCAGCACCAAAGAAAAGCATCGAGGAATACTTGGATGTTTTACAACAGTGGAGATGTTTAGAAAAGAGTGCAGATGTTCTTAATGCATTTGGTCTTAAAGGGAAGAGTTGTTTATGTGCCCTTCAAAGACTTTATGGCTTTAAACCACCAGAGGGTCTCGTCTTTGAACTTTTTCATGTTTTACTATTGGGAGTAGGGAAGTTCTTTGTCAAGAAGCTGATAGATGTCCTTCAAGAGGCAAGCAGCCAACACCTCTTAAGTTTAGACAAGATAGTTCAAGAAATTTATGAAGCCGCACCTAGAGAATTATGGCACGAGCGATGGCCAGCTACCCCAAGCAAATATTATAACGTTTTTAAAGGTGAGGATTACCAGAAATTTGTGCAATGGTGCTTATCTGAGGTGCTAAGAAGGTTTTCGGATGCAGTGTTGCCAGGTAATAAAATAAACTAGATATAGATTAAAGTGACAAAGAATAATAGTTAGCTAATGTTTCACTAATGAGGTACTTGTGATGCAATTGGAATAAAAGATGTCAGGATTCTACTCACCAAAATAGTACATTAGTTTTTTGGTTGGAGCCGAGTACATGGATGTTCGAGGGAAGATCTTGACTTAATGCGAAAGATACTCTCATCATGACGAGTTCTCTCAGAAGAAAATTTTGGATGTAATGCTTCTCCAAAACAACACTCTCTTGGTGAGTTTAGTGTAGTACTTTGGTTTAGTTATCTTAAGTACAAAAAATCTAAACTCAAAACATTAAGGAATGGGTGAGCTTCTTGATGACATCATGAGGCATGTACCTCATGATGGTACATGGTGCTTTCCTCAAGAGTGTGATGTAAAGGTTCATAAGAAGATAAACACAAACAACTTGGAGAACGAGCTCACATATATGCGTTACCACATAAGAGTTCTTTCCACGAGAACTTTCCTTGCGGCGGAGAAACATGCCCTTTATTTCTAGTAAGGTCATTGCAATTCCAAGATCTGGACCGTACATAGCGATCCTCATTTGTGGGGTATGCATGTACAAGTTTTGTGTACTGTTATATTAAGGTTTGCAAAATACTATAAGGTTTGGGACAATGTACTTAATGGTGTTAATTATGTACATGTATTGTAAATTTTTTGAGGCTCTCGCTGCCCTACGTAACCCCCTGTGTGAATATGCACCCAAACCAAAGGGGGTTTAAGGGGGATTTTAATTTGAATGTGTCAAATGCAATGGTTAATAATGTTAGTTGTGTGTTAATAGTTTGTGTTAACCCCTTCGGGGCCTTAAGGATGGTGTAGGGGTGTAGATATAGACAATTTAAGTAATTGCAATGACCTTACTAGAAATAAAGGGCATGTTTCTACCATCACTAGTCTCATTGTCCAAATTTAGGTCGTGCAGAATATGCAAAGCTAGAGGTGTAAGAATTTGAAGCAATAGAATTGTAAGTGATGCCATCCAGGAGGTTCCACATGCTATGTACACAACATGCTCATCTTCTAGAGCTTCAACAATAGTAGGAACTTTCACACTATTAATTAAGCCATGTCCAAGCTGACCGTGGCCACCAAACCCCCAAGTCAACACTTTGACATCTCCTGCACCATAATGAGCACCATAATGAATGTGCAAAGCTGTTACTACTTTTCAAAGATTCCACTACATCTCTTCAAATCCAACAACAATAAAACTAAACACCTAAAGGTAGTATAATTTATGATGTCATTGACTTTGCTGCAAAAATCCATGACATCTCTATGGTGCATCTGTCAGGGCAATCTTGTTTCATCACATTCAAAGCGTCGATGAGCGGGATATTAAAGTCTGCTACATTAAACAATTTGAGCTAGCTGCCTTCAAAGAAGTTTATAGAGAACTATTGCAAGTTAAATACCTTGCATGTCTATTGGAAAATATCCTTCTTAAGCAAGACGCTAGCTTCCCAAAGTTATGATGTAACAAGAAAGATGCGAGTTCTTCAATGATGAGCAGCGGGTAAGATAACCAAAAAAAGCGAGAGTTGGAAAGTGTTAAGGAAAAAAATTAAAACCAAATGGTATTAAATTCAAAGATCGCATGCCTACAAAATGGGCAAATAAACATGATAATCGGCCGCTCTTCTTTATTTCTTTCTTCAATTTCATCTCCATTATATCCTTCTTTATCAACGTTATCCTCTTCTCCTTTAGCATCTCATCCGCTCTTCTAAATATTCGCTCTTCACCGCAGAAAAGCATGCCCATCCCGCACCATGGTTGCACACTTTTAAGAAACGCGATCGAAACTATACTTCCGTAAACCGATTCTATCGGTTTCTTATTTTTTTAGAAATGTCACCGCTTAAGAAACGTAATTTTACAATTCATGACAATTGAATGCTTTGGCTGAAACTCATACATTCATGAAAGGATCCAAAGTCTGACTCACTCCAAAGTACAAATCTGAAAATCGTTTACTCTTCTAAGACTTTTGTGTCCCCTCCTTAATCATCTGATCCATACTCTTCTTCATTGTCCCCATCTCCATCCAACTCTGCAAAAAACTCTATTCTATTCTATCCCAGCAATGTTATTGTTGTCATTCTCAATTGCAAAATCTAGAATCGATGTTCGCCTTCCTCTAGCTCTTGTTATCATAGAATGTGCACTCTCATTCAAGAATTGAAGATACGTGATCTTGATGCTACCTGGTTCCAAAATTGAGTCCCTTCCTTGAGCTTGAAGATATCAATTTCATCCGGATTTGTGCCACTCTTCACTTGATTCATGCAAATGTAAATTAAATTCGGTCACTCCTCTGCATGTATTCGGAGATGAAATAGAGGGACGAATGCTGTTTAAGGCTTGTCTTTTTTAGAACTAACCTTTTCTTTTTGCTTTTTTTTTTTGGCGTATCTACTTAAGGAATCTGACGTATCGATCATGTTGGTTTCTCAAAGTTTCGAAAAGGATAGAAACACGAATCTATTCTTCCATGTCCCAGACAGAGGCTGCATGGGGCATGTGTTGATACAGTTAAGACTTGTGATGTTTTGGCTCACCTGCAAAAGCATTTGCCTTCTTGATTAATGTGCTTCCTCCCAATTGAGGGTGTGTTTGCTACTGCATCATTGGAGTCATTGTATGGAACACGGAGAGACACATATGCCTTGGACAGTATGCTATGGCAATTGACAGGACAAAAATAAGAGGTTCTTACCGAGCTACAAATATTTGAATATCTTCATCCTGGGCAAATGCAGTCCCGCATAAAGTGCCAAGATTTGAGGCCCAACCATAACCCAACCGAGCTACAAATATTTGAATATCTTCATCCTAGGGCAAATGCAGGTCCGCATGACATAAGTGCCGAAAATTTGAGGCCCAACCATAACCCAACAGAAATGAAAGCAGGCAGATCCGATGTGTAAAGCATTCGCAGAGCATCACAGAAAGAAGCCCACCACTTTCTCAATCATACCCATCTAGTACAGGAACGCAAAGGGGGAAGAAGGACAGAAATGCAGCATGAATTAGAGAAAAAGGGACGGAGATGAAGACATGCCCAAAAGGGAAATGGCATTATGGGCATCTTTTAAACAGAGCCGGGTACCATAAAGAGGCATGGATTCGCCATAGCTGAAACATATCAACGCCGGATCTTCCGAGGAATTTCTGGAACCGCTGCTCATGCGGATATTCACAACCAGGAAAAAAAAAAAAAAAAGAAAAGAAAGAAAGAAAGAAAAAACCCACCGCAGGATTTGCCCCCTTTTCTAAAATCAATGGCTAACAAAAAGTTGCACTCTAGAAATACTCTTTAGTACACCTGGATGAATACAGCCACCAAATCATATGAAAACCTTAGAGAAAACAGTATAAAAATATTAAAAAAACCCCCTGTTATAATGCTACATATTCCTCATGAGTACGCACTCAAACAAGTACATGAGCATCTTTGGCTACGAGTTGGTTGTGGAGACCATGAAAAAAGAATTATTCGGGTTCCATCTGTAGAAACAGCTAAAGAGATTGTCGATCAACTAGAGTACCTTCCAAGGAGTTGTGGTTGCAAGCATGCTATTGAGAAAAAGGGCATCATTATAGGATCAGCTAGACATGAAAAATGAGGATTGATAATGGACTTGAGTGGTGTGATGTTGTTGAATGGCTTGCATGGTAGAACCCTTATGCAAAGGAAGGCTTTCAAGTTCAATAAAGTATTTTACAATGGTATTGTTTACAAAGAAGGAGATTATGTGTCAACAGAGGACTCCAAGTGCAACATAAGGTCAATATTTGTCTATGAGTGTAAAGGAGAACTCAAGAGCTATTACACTGGAGTGTGCTTCTCCCTGCATAGTAAGGAGCCACTCACAGAAGCATGGGTTCTTTCTTTAGATGAGACCTCTTTGAAAATAGAGTTTTATCAACTGTTTAGTCCAGAAATTCATTCCTATCACACATCATGAAGGTAAGGTTCTGACTTATGAGATGATCCGACCACTTACATATGACCATTCAATATTTTGAAAGTAGATAGTATTTTGAAATTACTTTTAATTGAAAATACCCTTTTGCTTGAAAATACTCTGGTATTTATTGCAATCCTCTGTTTGTTTGGTAATTCCCCTTTCACTCAATCCTCTTTTATTTAGAAATACTCTAATCCATTTGCAAATTCAATTTTGAACTAGTCCCCTTTCCTTAAAAATACCCCAATCCATTCGCAGATTCCATTTTGAACCAGTCCCTTTTTGTTGAAATTATCCCAAACCATTGGCAAATTCCCTTTTGACCCAATCCCCCTTTCTTCAAAATCCCCTATTTCTATTAATTCCCCCATTCGGATATGCCCTTTTTGTTCAACAATCCCCCATTTCTACTAATCTCCCCCCGTATGATATCCCTTTCGTTCAAGAATTCTCCATTGCAAAGAAAATTACCCATTGCTATCGAGTTCCCCGGTTCCTCAATAGGGGAATTTCCAGGGGATGTGAGCACCTTTTTCGTTGTGGTTAAGTCCCAAGGCTAGAAATCATAACAAGAAAAATAAGAAATTAGGAGGAATTAAAGGTGAATGTAACCTTGTAAGATAAGTAACATAATAGACAGAATAGGTAAAGTAAGCAATGAGAGACAGGCCAGATCAAGAACAACTGATGAATCCACCAGAAGCTTGTTGTTACATGCACTGCGCTCGCCAATCCGAACATGCTAATTCCTTGTGTCCTCTGCAACCCCAACAAATCCCAGCTTCCAGCAAATGAAACTAACTCCCAGCGATCTGTTATGTAGAATGGCATGGGGGGAAGCCATTCTTGCTGCCTCCATGACCTGCAGAATCAGGGAGCACCGCTGTAGGCGTGACCTGATTTTGCAGGTCATGGGGGCAGCAAGAATGGCTGACCCCATGCCATTCTACTATGTCAAGGTAAGGGAGACCGAATTCTATAGGTTTTGGAGGGGTGATTTGTCATTCTTGGCAAGAATGATTCAAGAAGATGCAATAATGCAGACCCACTTACCTTGACGTATCATGAAAGAAATGAGCCTAGCATTCCACATTCGAGTCTGTGACCCAAAGGTGGGAATGATGGCAACTATCATAAAAGAAAAACCCTGAGAAGTAAAAACGAAATCCACCACAGACAAATAGGAAAAAGTTGAAGAATTCTAGATACATACCAGGCTAGGTGTAAAAATTGTAAGCTAACTGAAGTGAAATCAGACGCCGGAATGCATGCCGTTCAATCCAGAAATGGAAGATATGGTGATGATTCCTCATTTGCATAGGGATGCTACACCATTTCTTCATTTTTCTAGTTGAATCATGAAGAATCTCTTGACTCTATCCCTTTAAAGTTGTAACCTTGGAAGAGCTTAAATATCTCAAGGTCTTTCATCATAAACTTAGATTTTAGTGCCCGCTTTAACAATAAAAAGACCGTCTACATAAAGATAGCTCACTTATGCCTGTAGTATATGCTCATCCTATTTTACATCTACATAATGCTAACCTCTTATGCAAAAATGCGTATAATTTATTATGCCATATTGTTGGCCTCTTCCTTAACCATATAATGCCATGTTCAATCAACCAGCCTTGCCCTCATATCTCAAAACCTTCTGATTGGTTCATATAAAGTTAATCATGCAATATTCCATTTAAAAGGTTTCTTAACATCCATTCGCGGTTCCTAGACCTGCCTAATACCAAAGATGATCATGTTGATGTCAATTTATATGCTAGCATGTCCTTATTGGTTCAAAACCAAATTGTTAACCATAAAGTTGGGGTTACGATCCCAAATAGTGGAATTCATAAATTATATATGACGGTACAATATGGTATTTGGGTCACTATTGTTTGCCTTGGGTTAATTTCGTACTGCCACGTGGCAGACAATTCCGTTGCAGAATGGTAGTTGAGTCTACCATTCCGCATCTCCGGTTTCTAGCCGGTTAATCCTCTGTTTCTTGCCATCCTCTCGCTTCTTGCCACCAACAATCCTCTCATTCGGGCAGAGCCAAGCCCGAATCGACCCTAGAGCAAGCCCTCCGAATCGACCCCATTAAGACCAAGACAGGCCACGCCTTTGAATCCGCGGGCTTTGAATCCGTGAGATCATAGATTTTTTGACCTCAGAAAAATGATTGTGGCTTCTTTATCCCGTTCGGACCAAAGACAGGCCCCTGCTCGGGAGGAAGAGCAGCCATAGCTTGAATTATAGCTTCTTCACCTCGTAAAATGGCTAGTATTGCATGAAGTTAAGCAAGAAAAAGAGGAGCCCAAGCTATTTTAATCATGTCTTTTCCTGCTTTGCGTCTTCAATAGATGTCTCTACCTTTTAGAAAAGGTTTGTTGCCCCGCCTCACCGGATTTTTGTTTGCGGGTAAGATCCGTGGAGTTTTGCAAGCCACGCTTTAATCTCCTTTCATGAAAAGGATGCAAACGAAAATCTTAGCTACTGCACAAAACCACGCATAAAGCCTCAAGATCTTTAACCGAGGAACCAGGCCGATCTTTAACCTAGAAACCAGGTCGAAAGGGCAGAAGATGGGCGAGAGCAGGACCGCCAAAAAAACTCAAGCAAGAAGTTATGGTGCTCTGCCGTAGCTAGGATCTCTCGCACCAACACCATAGCCGCCACAATCGTCGAAATCGCTCCCCAAATACCATATTGTAGCTTCAAGGTGTTTGTTCAGACATTCTGGCATGGCCGGTGACCCGCTCCCGGCTAACGCCGGTCGCGGGACCCCACCGGTCCATGCCAGAATGTCCTCACAAACACCTTGAAGCTATACAATATTATGCTGCTCTTGGCATCTAATTCTTACAAACCTTCCGAATTTTGCTTTCCTCGTTGTATAGGTAGATCTTAGAAACATTAGAAAAATGAAATTTGCTAGCCTACAAAATGTGAATGTACAATATTTTTTTTGTTGCATTTAGGCATCGTTTGAATTGTTTTTTGGGTTGCCCCTAGGGGGGCAAACCCTCATTTAGGTGGGTATGTGGGCATATTCAGGTATATGCCAGCATATGCCTAGCATATGCTGGTGACTGCTCCAAACTGGCTGCTGCCTGCTGCCTGCTGCCTGTAAACTCTCCGTCATCCAGCCCCATTCCTTAGCAGGCGTGGCTATGGGGCAGCTCGACCCTTCTTCTTCTTCCAAGCATTTTCCTCTGGCTTCCAAGGGTGGTTCTATTTTGTTGCTTGTTGCAAATGCAGATATGCCGAGAAAACAAGATTTTATTGAGCATAAACAAGGAAGGCTATGGCGAGCTAGTGGTTATGGTGAGCTTTTTATTGCTCCATCCATGTAGTTTCGAATCTAGCCTTGTTCTTATGCACAGCTATGGCAGCCGACTATAGAGGTCCTGAAGGTTTCTTGAGAGCATCATGCTTTGGAAGAAATGTCTATGGCCGAAAATATTGTGGCTGTGGTTGTTGGGTGCAGAAAGCCCTGTGCAGAAGCCAACAGACAAGGGAGGTGGCCATTATCTGAAGTATCGTTTTGTGAATCTTATGTTGGCTGGCCAGTTCAAAGCTATCTCTTATATCTTGCCGAGGTGCTAAAAGGGCTTTTTTGCAGCCAATTGGTCCTACAGAGAAGCCTGCAAAAACCAAGGAGGAAAAATTTTTAGCCCTATTATCAGCTCAGCCTAGGACCGTCCGCCCAGGTACGAGCTAGTTGGCATAGTTGCCAGGATGTTCTCATGCATCCAAGGTTGTGCTGCATGTATCCAAGTAAGTTATCTTCAATCCTTTTAAACTGGTCTTGAGGTCTTTTGTGCTATGTTTCAGTCTTGTATTCAAGTCCTCGACATCTTGATTCAATGTATTAATGCATGCAAGACTTCATTTATCATACATAGTTATCTGTGCTAGAAGACATCCTATTACTGGAAAAGAACAGACTGCTAATTTTTTTGCATCACTGTGATAAAGCTCTTGACAGGCATAAAAGGGAAGATGCTTAGAGTTATGTAAATTCGATATATTGATCACCTAATAGAACATTGACATGTCTCCAAATAGCTTTTTATAAGATGTTTAGCATATTTACACAAGGAAACAATTTAATTTCGCATGCAATATGACTGTTTGATGATACGTACCCAGGACGTGATTTCATGGACTGCCATGGGCAGAATGGTCTAGGCTGTGAGGCTCTTGATCTGTATATGAAGATGCAGTTACAAGGTTTGGAACTTGATATGAATCTTTCTACTGTTGTCAACGCATGTGGAAATGTAGGAGTACTAGAAGAAGGAAAACGGTTACATGCATGTATAATTCGTCGAGGTTTTGGATCGGATGTGTTTCTGGGAACCTCCTTAATGAATATGTATGGAGACTGCCAGGCACTAGATGATGCTATAGAGGTGCTTGGAAGAATGCCAAAAAGAGATGTAGTTGCTTGGACTACTATGGTTGCTGCATTTGTTCAAAATGGGCATGAGAAAGAGGCCCTTGAAGTATTTCGCCAGATGCAGAATGAATGTGTGGAAGCAAATGAGGTTACTTTTATCAGTCTTGTAAATGGATGTGCCACCTTAGGTTCTTTGGGAAATGGTAAGCTTCTTCATGCCAATGTTATTGATCATGGATTCGATTTGGATGTCTGCTTAGGGACCTCTGTCTTGAACATGTATGGTAACTGTGGGAACATAAACGAAGCAAGAAGAGTCTTTATGTATGCTGACTTTGAGGGGAATAGAGATTATGCAGCAACATGTGTTTCACAGGTTTGACAGCATTTTATATGGCAAGTGATGAACGAGAAATTGACAAAGTTTTAACAGGTGCCAAACATGATAGCTCATTGCTAAGTTGCAACAGAACCAGCCAATGGATCAGACCTTTGGGTTCTTTATGTGATCAGTGACAGTGACTGTACAAGTTGAATGATGCCATGGACGCTTTCTGGTGAGCAACAGCAGTATATCATATCATGGCTAAATTTTCTCAAACAAGAAGGCGAAGAATGTCTTTGAAGGAAATGTAGCAAAGCATATTTATGACATTATTACTTTGTTAGATTCTCCTAAGGGTTTTCTCTCTTCCTTTTATTTTCTTAAGGAAATGAATGCTTGCTGTTTACTCCAGAAACCACGACGGCATCAATAAATCCTTAATGCTGATCTTGTAACTATTCATAGGAAATGGTTAGCATTGCAAATTGAAAGGTCTTGTTATGCCAACCATCACGGTACTTCTTGATAATTACGCCTCACAATTTTCTAGTTCCTTTTTCTTCCCTTTGTGTCAGTTCTGCTGCTAAAGAAACTGTCATCAATTGCATTATTTGCTAAAGACATTCCCATAGTTGCGTTATTTAGATGCTGGGGCTCACTCTTTTAGAAGCCCTATACAATCTACAGTTGAGATGATTAAAGCTAGTACATCCCACTTTTTCAGAACCCTTATAGAATTTCTTGACACAAAAGTAAATGCCAAATTAATTATGCCAAAAGTGCTACAAAATGAGAAATTAAAGTGTACAAGAACATGCAATTAGTGTGATTTCGAACATATTCATGTTTCTACTTCAGACTTAGCAAATTAATAGTGAATAATTTTTGTAATAAACTTACACTGTGAATCGGAACAATCTCCATGAGTGGCATATGAGACAGCATACCAAGCTAAACACAGCTGGTATGTACTTCCTATTTGGCTTTTGGGATGTTAATTAAAGGTAAGTTGCAAGGAAGGACCTCCATCGGAGCTGAGTTAGAGACTTCTAGGAGGAGAAAGAGAAGAACCCAAAGCAATTCATAGCAATTTTGAAGCAGAGAAGGATGTACAAAACATGTTAGAATGTAAGATAGAGTTCTAACATAAAATGGAAGAAAACTATTGAGAAAGTAAAGAGCTTGCTATACTATCCAGCTGATCTTGGACATCATGGGTCATTGAAGGAGTCTATAAGCAACCCCAGACGCATGCAATTAGTCAGAAGATAGTTCATAGTCCACATGATAACAAAAGATCAATGAAATTCGTGCCCGTCACAGTATGTAGAAAGAAAATAGTGTAGCGTTACATTATGAGAAGGTTACATGACTTCGTCTTCAACTGTCTAGTTAGTATTCAAATCTTTGTGTTGTCATTTTCACACGTTGTACCATTCCTACATGAAGCTTGTGTTCTAGAGCTAAGTTCTAAGATATTCTCAATCTTCAAAGGATATGCCTCAAAAATCAAGAAAATTTGTAGTGCATGAAAAGAACCAGCAAGATATTGGGGGAATAACAACAAGGTGCAGAAATTTGCTCATATCAAAAGTTTGGGTTCTTTATGTCATAGTGACAGTGACTGTACAAGTTGAATGATGCCATGGACGCTTTCTGGTGAGCAACAGCAGTATATCATATCATGGCTAAATTTTCTCAAACAAGAAGGCGAAGAATGTCTTTGAAGGAAATGTAGCAAAGCATATTTATGACGTTATTACTGATGCTTTCAACTGAATTTCTTCTGCAAGCCACAGAAAATGTACCATAGAGTAGAAACGAACGCTAAAAAGCAACTTGTTTTGAGTTGAGATTCTTTGTTATTACTTGTAACATAAGCATTTACGATTTCTATCTGTATAGCCAGAAAATGAGTCCCCGAGTTCTTTACGTATAAATAGAACAGATATAGCCAGAGAAGGCTTCCAAATGTTCAGGATTATGGTTTTGAATTGATTGTTAAAAACTTTGAACTATGATTCAAGCTACTTCACCCTCCGGCGGGCAACCCTCCGTGCGCAGCATCTTGTTGAAGTTGTCCATTGACAGTCAAATTTGATATAGAGTAAGTTATCTTGCAAATTAAGGGCAGTGATCTAGATGTTAATTTTGGTGAATTGGCATAGGGAACTAAGTGAAGGAAAATTAATAGCAGAGCAAGGCAAGTCAAAATAAGGCAATAGGCTTGTAAACAACAAGGGGTTAAAGTCGTTGATACATATCTACTTTGTTAATTTGGAAATTTCCGGTATGGTCGAAAATATTTTTGGAATTTTTTTTAATTCATTTCCTAAGATTATATGGGTTTTAGCTGCCGGATAAAACTTGCCGACTTCCAAAAATCGAAAAAAAAATCCTTATGTTTTTTAGGCCTGTTTACCATCTGCATATCTGGCATGTCTCGATATTCCATAAATCGGGCTATATTCGTCGCCGTTTGGAGGATTTAGACGACTCCTTTATCCTCGGCAATGCAGGCCACGAATGATGCAGATGATCCAAGATTTTCATTATCGGTGCAAACATTGGGTTTGCTATATGCGTTTGATTTTCTTTCCTCTGCTAAAGATGATGTTGATGATTCTAACAGATAAGGATGCCTTATCCAACCCTTTCGTGGCTTCCTCTACCTATTTCTGTCGGATTTACCCCAAATTTCCCAGCTCTGAAGTAGGCTCTTTCCTCATCCACCTGTTCATCTAATTTGTAGAGGGCTTTTCCGATGGGAATGAATCGTGGGGATCGTGATTTGATCGATACAGACCTAGATCATGATGTAGGAGTTTGAGCCAGGAGAGAAAAAACATGGAAAAAATGTTGCATGGTGTTGGAGTTTTGAGGTTAAATGCTATGCGTTTTTTCTTAAACCCTGAGGCTATGAATGGAGCTACAACTATAGAGAAACTTCTTGCAAACACCATGTGGTATTAAAAATCAGGTTCTGGATTGCACATGCTCAACCAATTTTTCGTTTGAACTATTTTTTGTTGTAGTTCTATTTTTCATTTGAACTATTTTTTGTTGTAGTTTTTTTGCAGTTTATTTCTTTTGCATGGCCGTGAACATGGAGTTACCAGGTCGATTTAAGCCGCATGTTTCTTTCCTCAGCAGAGACGACCCACTTTTGCACAGAGGAGATTGATAGATGGAAGGATTGTTTGGCTAACTTGATTACTTTCTGGAGCCGGTTTTGCAAAGAAGTCCTGGTAGAATCAAACATTAGCACAACCTGAGTTAAGAAAAGGCATGCAACTTTGATTTCTGCCTTTTTCCAAGATTGCGTGCTCATGTTTACAGGTTTGTAGCAGTTTTGTTCAAGCTATTCTACCTTTTAACATACTTAGACGCTACTATAATGCATCTGAATCTGGTTTATTGTTGATAAGCAGTTTTTGCAATAGTGCTTTTCTATATTGTATCCAGGGACTTTGCATTCTATTTCCAAGTACACAAACTACACATGGCCGTGCAGATTTATGGTATAAAAAATTGCCTCTTTCTAATTTATTTGGTGGTCAAATAGTTGTTTCTTTTCTCGGGCATACTAGCTCTCCACAGTAAGTATAAGCATTACATTTTAGAGTGATTTGTGAGCTCTTTTGCCTGTTTCTTTTAGCCTATATGATGTTTGAGAGTGAACAAAGAAGAGGCTGCACTAAAGAGAGGTAATTTGCAGGCCAATCTGCCAGTTAGCTTTAGCCTAGATAATTCTTGCTTGCCATTCTATGTCCTTGCAAAATCATTTCTATGGGAAAGGTATTTATATTCTTAAATACCTTATGAGGGGATTTACATTGAAGAACAGACAAGAGGTTGACGAATTAAAGAAACAAAGCTGAAAAATTTAAACAACAAGTTTTAATTGTTCATTAATGTTATTGTTAGAGATATTACGAATAACTTTGAACCATTGGCATAGTGCCTTTGGCCTAGCTGGTTGTTCCGTGCTTTTAATCTTCATGGAGGTACAAACATCTACTATGCTTGCTTTTCAGATTCCCATTCTGATGGTAACAAGATAAGCCTTTGTCCTGATTTTGTAGGTGGAGATAACCTCTAAAGCCACAATTCCTTCCTTTTTAATGTGTTGTCTGTGTTGGGAGGCCTGGCAGCAAAGCCGCATGATATCTACTGGTACGATGCTTTTCCATTTTAGTTCTATCTTCTAGGATTATTTAAGACTGTTTTAGGAATGATTTGGACACCACCATGCACGTGCCTTTAATCTTCATGGAGGTACAAACATCTACTATGCTTGCTTTTTAGATTCCCATTTTGATGGTAAGAAGATAAGCCTTTGTCCTGATTTTGTAGGTGGAGATAAGCTCTAAAGCCACAATTCCTTCCTTTTTAATGTGTTGTCTGTGTTGGGAGGTCTGGCAGCAAAGCCGCAAGATATCTACTGGTACATGCTTTTCCATTTTAGTTCTATCTTCTAGGATTATTTAAGACTGTTTTAGGAATGATTTGGACACCTTCATGCACATGCAAGCTATGCATGTTCAGTTCTATTCATTTAAGTGTTGTTGCAATGGCATCATTGAGTGCAAGCAATGGCATGCACGAACTTGCACATTCTCAAAAGTCCAAAAAAATGAATAATTCTTGACATGAAACTTCTATCTTGCGTTTCTATCTGTTGAGTTTGGCGAGCTCCGAGCAGTGCATATCGTTCCTGTCTAATCAGATATGAGGACCATCTCACTTGGTGGATATGTTTGGATTATGCTAATTTTACTGCCTCCAAGTGAGCTTGATGCAGGCTTCATCAATCTAGCAAAGATCTCCATGCAATTGATGTTCCTTACATAACCCAAATACAGTGAGTTTGGAAGAGGATCTAGCCAGACTAAAGTCTCTCCTTTTATCTTTCTACATTTCATTTTTGTGTGTTTAGGTTAGCAAGAAAAGCTACTTGAGCAGTTCCTTTAACACCTAATAATTCAAAATGATATTTAACAGTAGAATATTTGTATATAGCCACCCATGTTATTTGCATCATTGGCTACATGTCTATATCAAAGTTGTAACTTGATTGACTAGTTTTGCTTACAGCATAATTTTTCATTCTACTAACATCATGATGTGTTTGCTGTAGGTCCACAATGGTTGGTTGTGCTCATTATTAACATGAAAGGTACATTGATTCCTAGAATCCAATTAAGCTGTTTATCTTTATCTTTATCTATACTTACAATTTAAGTTTCAGGTAATAAAGCTCAAACACATAGGATTGGGAGTTCGACCTGCATGTATGTATGCTTGGGAGGTGAGTTTAAACTGGTATTTGTACCTTCATATACTTCTCACCAATTTCCGTGTTTGTAACATAATTTTTCTGTTATAGCAGCATGTCGTCATACTTTCTAGGATTTGAATGCATAAGGCAGAGCTGCTGTAAGATAGTGAACCTTCTGCACTGCCTTGCTTTTTTCTTTGCATAAGCACAAAATATAATCTAGGCATGTTATGCAATAGCTTTCGGGCCATTTCCAAAACATTTCCAGCACAGAAGCAGCGTATCTAGGTATTCAGAATTTCTGGACCATGCCTATTCTATTTTTTTGTTTGAGCTTATGTATTGTTCAATGCAAGAAAAGGTTTCCGTGATCAGCATCCAAAACCATGTTTCCTGTTGATGATCTTAAATGTAGAGAAAGCCAAAAGCTTAAGGACAAAATTGAGAAGTCTGTGGGTGGACTTATGGAATCTCTTCTGATTGGTAGTTGGAATAGTTGCATGTCTGTTAGTGAGGATCTGAATAATATTTTCCATGTGCAAACAATTTTGATGGGGAAGGTTACGCATGAACTTAAAGAACTAGGGCAAGGCAAATAGTTCAGAAACAAAGAGGAAAGATATACTGCTGCATGATGAATATCCCATCCTTGAGCTTCTGTGAGAGTCCAACGCGGAGGCATGAGTCTACTTTTTTCGCAGTTGATTTGGGATACATGTCATGAGATAATTATGCTCTTTTGTTACTCTGTTGAGGAACTATCGACATCATGTCCAGAAATAATAGGTTGTGTACAGTTTCTTCCTTCAATTGTTGTAATCTTAATCAATATATATGAGCAGAGCTATTGGGAACGAACAGAGTGGGCAACCTTTTGTTGATCAAATGTCTTGTAAATAGTAGGTTGGGACTGAACTAGATTCTGAATTACTTGGCTATACGCCATATGCAAGAGCTCTTGATTTGGCCAGTTCATTAGCATCCAACTATTCTTATATACAATGCTTGGTTACAAAATGGGGGCTCAAACCAACAAATCCAAGCCATCTGCACGAGTACAAGCTTGGAATAGATGGTGCAACCATAATAAGAACCAATTACCACTACAAGCATTACAACAACTATTACTATTGGTTAACACATTCCATTATCTCCATAGACGTGGTAAATATCATGTTTTGTAGAAGTGTAATGAAAACATTGTAGTAAATGTTATGTTGGTTGGCCTGATATCCCTTTCAATGCATGGTATACATTTATTGATTTTAGAACGTATTAACAATGGCATTTCTAACACAAACTCAAACTCAAACTCGCATTTTATAATTTCACCAGGCATCAAGCCTCAAACTCAAACTCGCATTTTATAATTTCACCAGACATCAAACGTCCATCCTTTATGTTGCATATCAGAGTACCACAATCATTCCCTGGACACTCAGATGACACCATAGCTATGCACAATGTGTCCCCAATTAGTGCACTCCATTTTACCACATTGTGGACACTCAATTTGCAAAACAAACTTATGTGCCTCAAGATGGCTCCTACTTAGTTGTACCACCTCTCCCCTCTATAGTTATAGCACCTATACACCTACATGTGATCATAATGTCGAATTATATCTGGTTATGCCATCTGCCCATAATTTGTAGTACATCAACCATTAAATAGTTGCCTTCCATATATTATGGCTTCTCACTTAGATAACATTCTCACTTTTCAAATTTGAACACATTAATAAGCAGTGATGACTTTAAGGTGTGAAACTTCGTAACTTTGCTATATTTTGCCATTTTACAAAATCTGAATTCGATGGTTTACTAGGATGCATACGCTAAAGAACTTCATAAATTCGCCAAAATTTGATAATATTGCATCCCAATTATAGTAAATTTGTCAAATTAATGGACATTTTATAGTAAAAACCTCAATTTTATGGTAAAACACCCAATTCTACTAAATTCGTTTCTATAAAAATATTGGAAAAATAGGAAACAATCGCCACCATTTCTATAGTTTAGAAGCAGCTAGAGGACGATAAAGTCATCATTAATTTAATAACCTATGTAATGTTTATTTCTAATTCATTTTACTTACTACACAAAGATCTACCAATGTATGTAGCTATGCCCCGCAACGCCGGGCACCGTTACTAGTATAAATAGAAGCTGAACTTCAATTTGATATATCTTTGCAATCAGAGCTTCGAATCAGAGCTCTGATTGAGGCAATTTTTACTTTTCCAAAACCGTCGCGGAGACTAATTTCCAAATTGGGCATTCCCCATAGTTCATTTATATGTTAGAGAAATGGCCAAAACTATAACAAAAGATCAAAGTTGGGTGCTTTACTCCTTAATCATGGGTAAAAGCACGCTGTGGTGTGTCAAAAACGCGCATTTGACGCCATATTTTTGCACCTTCTTTGTGGTAAAATCAGGTGGTGCATACTGAAGCAGAGATTGCGGGAGTGCGAATTAATGAGCGTCAATTATTTTGAATTTTATGCCACGTCATTGTCCCTCATTTCGAATTAGGAAATAATCACCTCTTCTTCTGTTTTTTTGCTGCTTCTTGCCGATTGAACCCTAATGGAATCAGAATTGAATGCCACTGGTTACACGATGAAATCTCTCCTCAAACAAGAGATTGTGCCCCATGAAGATCTAAAGAAGCTTTGGGGTGACAGAGTTCCAAATAAATCTGGCTACAGGTATTTTTCCCCAAATGTTTAAGGCATATGTTTTCTTGTACAGGTTGAAGAATCTGAGCAATGAACAATACAAAGAGTTCATATAAATTTACAAAAAAATTACAGGGAAGCCACATACATGGGGTGGAAAGGCTCCTGGAACCTGGACAGTGGCTTATTATCTGCATATAAAGGGTAAAAGCATGCTACGGTGTACCACTTTTGGAACCCTCAAAAGTACCTACACTGGGTACTTTTAAAACTGGTACTTTCTGTTTTTTCTTTCCATTAAAATCAATCGAAAATTTTTGAATTGAAGGTCAATAGCATGTCAATCTATAGTACTAGAGGATAACAATACTACTAATGACTAAAATAAATGAATTAACTCTCAAACTTATTGTTTATTGCGGCATTTTTGCAAGTTCCCAGTACCCAGTGCTGGGTACTTTTCTGGGTAGTTTTGTACTACCTAAATAGGTACTTTAGATGGTACACCCTAGCATGCTTTCACCCTAAAGGGAGAGGCTATTAATTGGAAGAGCTTCTTGGATTATTATAGAACTCCCGATGAGAAAGCAAAGGCCAGTTCTTCTAGACCCAAGAGAAAGCATATGCAAATCCAACCTGACCAGGAAGAAAATAGTAAAAGTGACAGAGATGATGAAGGTGATAGGAAAAAAACCAAATCAGGTTCCTCTAGACCACACATTCAATCTGAACTCACAATCAAAACAGAAAAGCAGAGCAATCTTCTGAGACCAAAACATGCCATTGCAGGTATGTTCAATTATTAGTTGTGTTACAACAGAAAAAAATCTCAAGCTTGACCTAGATTGTTTCTATCAACACAGAAAAGGTAACCTCAAATCCACTTCAAGAAACAGGTATGTCTACTACCATTTTGCATCATGTTGGCTGTATTGTCATGTTGTGTCTCTATGATGCCATTTGTGGGGCATTTCGTGCAATGGATGCCACAATGATAGATCAGGTATATGTGATCTAGTGAGTGATGAGTTGTTGGCATGTTGTTTGTGGTGTGGTGATGAGAATAATTCTAGCATTTGTGGTGTGGTGTGTCTCCGTCATGGTGGAGTGGGGTGTTGTGCTGCCAATAGTGCTAATAGTGTTGCTATTTATGGCGCGTGGCATATGTGGGGTGATAGTAGTAGCAAGTGAGGTGTGGTGTACCAGTGTGGTGTGGTGTAGGTTATTGTGCCGCCAATAGTGGTGATAGTGCAGCCTATGTTGTGTGGTGTATGCACCGTGTTGTGTGGTGTGTCTTGTGGTGTGGTGTGGTGTGGTGGTGGTAGGTTATTGTGCATGTAGTGGTGAATGTTATGTGGTGTATGCACCGTGTTGTGTGGTATGCACTATGTGTGTGGTGTGATGTGTGGTGTGTGGTGTGGTGTGGTGTGGTGTAGGTTATTGTGCTGCCAATAGTGGTGAATGTTGTGTGGTGTATGCACCGTGTTGTGCTGTGTGGTGTGGTGTGGTGTAAGTTCTGTGCCGCCAATAGTGGTGAACGTCGTGTGGTGTGTGCAGCGTGTCGTGTGGTGTGTACTATGTTGTGTGGTGTGTGGTGTGGTGTAAGTTTTGTGCCGCCAATAGTGGTGAACATTGTGTGGTGTGTGCAGCGTGTCGTATAGTGTGTACTATGTTGTGTGGTGTATAGTGTGGTGTAGGTTATTGTGCCGCCAGTAGTGGTAATAGTACAACCTATGTTGTGTAGTGCATGCAGCGTGTTATGTGGTATCTACTGTGTTCTATGTTGTGTGTTGTGTGGTGTGTGATTGTGGTCTTCCATCAGTATGTGGCTTATTATATTAGGGGCAGACTTGTGAAGGAATGGTTGGCTGCAACATCAGCTAGGTTTGATAGATGCAAGCAACGGTTGCAAGCAAACAAGGATAGAAAAATTATATCAAAAGAAAGATTGAGTTGATAGAGCATAAAACATCAGAAAAGTAGAGCTGATTTGCATAGATGGCAATCAATCATGACAGCAAATCCGAAAGCAGCAGAGGGTGTTTGGGTTGTAAGTGAACTAAAGGATGAAGAGCTAAATGCTACAGTGTTGCCTGGGCTGAATCAATTGAATAAGGAACTAGCAGACACTGAAATTGTGCTAAAGGCATGTGAAGCCTTACTGCTGAAGCTGCAACCTCGAATGCAAAGACTTGAGATTTTTTTCTGAACGTAGTGGTCATGACACTCCTTTAGATCCTGCACTTCCAATGCTTCCTGAGGCAGAAGAAGAGGGTAATGAAGGTTGTCCATTTTGTGGATGGTGTCTGAAATGGGAGGGTAAAATGTTGCCAGTTGTGATAGCAGAATGCAGTCACTAGTATCACATTCCATGTCTATCACACCATTTGAGGTAAACATTATCGTCTCTAACCTCGTTTGCAGACTCTATTGATATTGAATTTGTTTTACAAACACTCTAGGACCTGCTCCAGCCCCAGTTGTGCCCACATTATGTCTGAGACATGGCTTTTGGCTTTTGGTGTTCGAGTGGTACCACAAGAACCAATACACACAAGTAAGTACCTAATGTTTACTGATGTTGTCATAGATCTACTGACTTAGTGTTTGCAGAATTGCAGAAATTTGAGACCAAGGATATCCAACACTTATCCACGCCTCGATCAGTTATGAGACTGCAAGATACCTCCCAAGTGCACCTAGAATTCACCCCATTTGATACTTCAAAGTCAATCCCAGCTGCTGATAGTGTGGAGAATCCAAAACGAAATTTGGATAGTGAACTGAATGCAGTCGTGTCAAAATGGAACATAGCACATACATGATTTATTTTTTTGTATTTTTCTTTGGTCTTCCTCATTTTAATTATGTTACAGAGATAAATCCTACTGCAACTGCAAGCCATCACGAAGAGATTCCCAGTGCATCTATTTTAGGAGGGGAAATTAATTCCCTTGAGACTCATTCTGCACGGGATCCTTCACCAGACAAAAGTTTTGCTGCTAAACATGAGCCACATGCAGATGTAGGTGATGAAGTTGATAAAGAAACCCCGGATCCTGAACAAGATGCAGCCTGCTCATCAGGTTCAATACAACCTCAACCAAGAAAAACCAAGAGGTTAACTGAAATTCTCCTTGTTCTGGATTCTAATGGGGTTTTGGGCAAGTTTCATGACTTGAAAGAGAGGATCCCTGCATCGGCCGAGCCAGAAGTGACCCTCCAAAAATTGAACCTTCAAAAGGCAGCGGTTTCCAGGCCTAGATTACAGGAGGTCTTAGAATGGTGTTTTTCAAAATTTGAGATTGCATTGTGGTCCAGCATGGCTAAGAATAATGTTGACTTGTTGGTGAGAAAGTTGCTGCAGGAATATAAGGGCAGATTTCTTTTTACTTGGAATCAGGATGATTGCACCAACACAAAATTAAAAGTGATTAATAAGCCAATTTTCCTTAAGGATCTGTCCAAAGTGTACAAGAAATACTGCAAATACCAAGTGAAAAGCACATTGTTGATAGATGACAGTATATATAAGGGTTCTGCCAACCAGCCGAACACCATGATATGTCCCGATAGTTTTGCTCTAGACAGGTTGGATTCCAATTTCCTTTTGGAGCAACTCAAACCATGGCTGGAAGGACTTCTGGCTGCAGAAAGTGTGCCTGCTTATGTGAAGGAAAATCAAATGTGGAAGATGTGGAATTCTGAAGAGTCGCGCAACTGCATGAAAATACTCGACAAGTATTTTCATAAATGAATCTTGTAAAACTCTTTAAAAGTCAACATAAGTAAAACTTTTTCTATGATATGTGTTGTACTTTTTCAATTTAAAATATTTGAATGGATTGTGAGCAAATGTTCTCGTGTGTGTTTAGAACTAGAGATGATAGAGCTTCGACAATCCCTCTCTATCAAAAGCCACATACACATCTGGAAGTGGTGCTGAGTGGAACTGAAACTGTCGATATTTGCTCCACCGACATCAAAATTTTGGAAGCTGATACGCAGTGGTTCAGTGATCAATTGATCCTACTCTTCTCAAGGTGATACTTTCATCTGATTTGTGATCATCAGGATTGTGCCATCATATGCATATGTTTGCAAATACATGGAATACTGCTTGATGCTCCAAGGAATGAGCCATCCCTTTCATTTCTTTGACCCTCTTTTTCACTCAATTGTCCAAGGACACAAATAGTTACAAAACAATAAGGAAACATGTGAATCTGGATAAGTGCCAGTACATGTTTGTGCTTGCTTGTGATAAACATCCTGTTTTTTGATCGTAAACCGTGCGTGTCTCGCACAGAGATATAAACCAGGGATATATCACTTTGATAGCATGGGCTTGCATGGCAGAAACAGACATATTGAGAGGTTAGTGCTTGCTCATTGCATTTTGCTGTTGTCACACAATGACAACAAACTTTGGATGCAGGTTCTTGGAATTGCTTGGACACAATAATTTCAGCTTTACAACCTCAGATGTTGTGAAAATTTCCAGAACGCCTCTTCAAACCGATGGTCATTCATGTGGCCCTGTCGTATGTTCGTTTATGCACAAATTTGTGAGGGGGTACTTGAAAGGAGTGAATATATTGTTGCCTGATCTAGTAAGTTAACTCAAATGCAGCAGACAAACCAAACTCTATTATTGACAAAGTGTGGTTAACTGCAGGTTGTGGACATTTCAGACCAGGATCTAGTTGATGTTAGAGTGTCCATGCTTGAAATTTTAAGATTAGAGACAACAAAAGCTGGAACTGAGAGGAACATATGGGAAGTATGTAGGTGCATGAGTCACCTCGTACTTTAAAATCACTGTATATCTTATATACAGTTTATCCACTTTGTATAACTCATATACAGTTTATCCCACTACCTTGCGGCAAAGGTTTTGCCCAACGGATGTGTGGTGAGTTGGTATAGGCCTAGTAATGCCAAAATAAATGTGCATTTGGTCATGGGTTCAAACCTTGCCAATGTATGTTTATCTTTGGGAGTTGGCTACTGGGGGTATACGATGATGATTCCCGACATGGTAGAACTTAAAAGCCTATGCGTGTCCTCCACTTTGGCTGCCGCAAGGCGGTGGGATAAACTAGCTAGTCTCTACAAGATTAGTCTAGTATCGACCTTAAACAAAGTAATAAGGTATATGCTTAGGGTAGGTGGCTAAAAAAGCCATGCCCCTAGAGTTGCCCCTAGGACCTAGACTTCCTAAGGCGGGATTATATCCTGCCTACAAATGCATGTAAGGCAAAAGTTTTGCCCAACGGATGTGTGGTGAGTTGGTATAGGCCTAGTAATGCCAAAATAAATATGCATTTGGTCATGGGTTCAAACCTTGCCAATGTATGTTTATTTTTGGGGTTATCGATTATAATGATGATGATCCCCGACGTGGTAGAACTTAAAAGCCTATCGTGTCCTGCACTTTGGTCTGCCATGAGGCAGTGGGATAAACTAGCTAGTCTGCATGCAAGATTAGTCTAGTATGGACCTTAAACAAAGTAATAAAAAAATACAATGGGACTATGGTAGGTGGCACTAGGACCTTAAACAATGCCCCTAATAAAAATACAATGGGACTATGGTCCTGGCACTAGGATGGTGAGGCTAAAAAAAGCCATGCCCAACGGAGTTTGGTGAGGACCCATAGGCCTTCTAATGCCAATGCATTTGGTCATCCAAACCTTGCAAATGTATGTTTATCCTGCAGTTGTTAGGCAAAATGATTTGATCCCGACGGGTAAACTTAAAAGCCTATGTGTCTTCCACTTTGGTGAGTTGGGATATAGGCCTAGTAGTGCCAATGCATTTGGTCATGGTCTAGTATGGACCTTCAAACCTAATAAATTTGGACCATTTCTCGATTTATGTATGTCATCTCAATTTATTACTTTGTTTAAGATCCATACTAGACTAATCTTTGTATCCCCACGAAAGTGGAGGACACGATAGGCAAAGTTCTACCACGCCTATCATCGTGTCTTCCTAGTAACCAACTTCCAAATATAAATGACAATGACAAGGTTTGAACCCATGACCAAATGTACATTTATTTTGGCATTACAGTACCAACTCAACACACATGGGGAAAACCTTTGCCTTAATGCACAAAGGCGGGGATTTAATCCCGCCTTAAAAAGTTAGGTCCTGGGGCAACTCTAGTTTTTAGCCTCACCATCCTATGCCACCTACCATCCATTGTTTTTATTACTTTGTTTAAGGTCCATACTAGACTAATCTTGTATGCACTAGCTAGTTTATCCCCACCAAAGTGGAGGACACATATAGGCATTTAAGTTCTACCACGTTCATCATCATCGTATACCCCTAGTAACCAACTTCCAAATATAAATGACATTGACAAGGTTTGAACCCATGACCAAATGTACATTTATTTTGGCATTACTAGGCCTATACTAACTCACCACACATCCGTTGGGCAATGCATACTTTGTAGGCATGAATCCCGCCTTAGGAAGTCTAGGTCCTAGGGGCAACTCTAGGGGCATGGCTTTTTAGCCTCACCATCCTAGTGCCACCTACCATAGTCCCATTGTTTTTTTATTACTTTGTTTAAGGTCCATACTAGACTAATCTTGGACAGACTAGCTAGTTTATCCCACCGCCTTACGACAGCCAAAGTGGAGGACACGTATAGGCTTTTAAGTTCTACCACGTCGGAGTTCATCATCGTATACCCCTAGTAACCAACTTCCAAATATAAATGACATTGGCAAGGTTTGAACCTATGACCAAATGTACATTTATTTTGGCATTACTAGGTCTATACCAACTCATCACACATCCGTTGGGCAAAACTTTGGCCATACATGCACACTTTGTAGGCAGGATATAATCCCGCCTTAGGAAGTCTAGGTCCTAGGGGCAACTCTAGGGGCATGGTCCTAGTGCCTTGTCCCATTGTTTTTTTATTACTTTGTTTAAGGTGCATACTAGACTAATCTTGAACAGACTAGCTAGTTTATCCCACCGCCTTACGACAGCCAAAGTGGAGGACGCGTATAGGCTTTTAAGTTCTACCACGTCGGGGTTCATGATCGTATACCCCTAGTAACCAACTTCCAAATATAAATGACATTGATAAGGTTTGAACCCATGACCAAATGTACATTTATTTTGGCATTACTAGGCCTATACCAACTCACCACCCATTCGTTGGACAAAACTTTGGCCATACATGCACACTTTGTAGGCAGGATATAATCTCGCCTTAGGAAATCTAGGTCCTAGGGGCAACTCTAGGGACATGGCTTTTTAGCCTCACCATCCTAGTGCCACCTACCATAGTCCCATTGTTTTTTTATTACTTTGTTTAAGGTCCATACTAGACTAATCTTGTACAGACTAGCTAGTTTATCCCACTGCCTTACGACAGCCAAAGTGGAGGACACGTATAGGCTTTTAAGTTCTACCACGTCGGGGTTCATCATCGTATACCCCTAGTAACCAACTTCCAAATATAAATGACATTGGCAAGGGTTGAACCCATGACCAAATGTACATTTATTTTGGCAGAAAGCTTAAATGCTTTAGTGTAGAAAACAGTAATTTTGGATGCATTAGAAGTGGAGCCAGTCATACCAGCATTTCCCGCTGCTTAGGAAATGCATATAAATTTAGTTCTCGGGTACGAAGCTTTAAATGAAAAGCCAAATTTTGTAACATATGCTCATTCCAACAGAGATGTACTTTCATTTGACAAAACATTGTCTTTATTCAACAAAAATTTGTACTTTTAGGATCAGTTAGTTATCTGTCATTTTCAAATATTTTTTACTGTACGCACAGATCCAGTAAAGGAATATAGTGCTTGTAACTCAATTCTGTCATGTTCTAATATTTCCAACATTAAATATTATTTAGCTGCATTTCAGAGTCAACTACACACAATTCACATGCTGTATATAGTACACCACAATCACTGTACAACATAATAACCACCACATGCACCAACACACGAAGCACCCTAACTATGAAAACATGAATAACAGAATTTATAAACTAACCTGTGATTTCTCCAGATAGTGAGCAGTATATTCTTCTCTTACATTTCTCTCCAATCTTCTAGTTCTAACGTCCTTTGTGTTAGGAGACACTCTGGTGTTCTCAATCCAAAAATTTTGAATATTTTCTATCTGTTCATTTGAAATTGCCTCGAATCTTTTAGCCCTCTTATAAGAAACCCATTTCCCACCATTATAATTGATCTCTTCCCTCTTTTTCTTTGCCTTTTGCAGGTTTCTTGGGTAAACACCTAATACCTTTCCAAGATCTCTCTGGCTGATTTTGTCACTTGTTTCAGAATCTGCACGGCATGGTACAGACATTGAAAGACAGCTATTCTTGGCTGCTAGGTAGTCATTGCGGGTAGAGAGTTTCACAGTCTGCATGGAGTCCCAGAGGCTCCTTATGACGATGCTCTTGGCTTCCAAATCTTTTAATTCTTCACCTATAAATTTTTCCAATGTTTTATCCCTCAAAAACTCAAGTAAAGTTTCTTTCTTCATACTATCATCAATTCTTTTGGTCTGTTTATGGAAAGACATTAGCAAATTAAGGATAATACGGCGTTTACTGCTTGCACTTCTTGATGAACCGGATCCTTCTGCCAATTCTGCAAGCTCCAATTTTTCCTCTCTTCTTCTTTTCCTCTGGCGTTTTTTCTTCAACATTTCTTCTTCCTTGGTTCTTCTTCGTTTTCTCCTGTCCGAAATGCCGGTTTGTGGACAGATTACCTCGTTGACCTCCATATCCACAATGGATTGGAGCTTGCAGCAGGTAGCCAAAGAACAGGACATAGGCAAAGAACAGGAATTTGAAGAATAGGAATTTGAATTTTAGTTTTGAAATTAGAATTTCCCCCACAAATTGATACTCCATTCTTAAATAACGGCAATTGAGCGATGCCATAATTATACTTTCATACCACAAAAGTAGCGGATGCACGACCATATTTTGGGGGGACAGGGGGGACAACCCAATTGGGACACCACAGCGTGCTTTTACCCTCATGAAATCTAATTCCAAAGAAAGCCATTCTTTTTTTCAGAGCCTTCTAATAAGGTTCTGCAATTGTAGAAAACATATAGGATAACATCAGATTATCAATGGTTAAAGGGGATGTATTCATATAAAAAATGGTAGAAAAGTGACTATGACAGGGTTGATTTGACCGAGAGCATGGAATTGCTTTCATAGATGTTATTAGACTTGTTGAATGGGTAGATGAGGTAAAGATGGCTTGGCTATTTGTTTTTATTTTGAGTAGTTTCTATTTTAGAGTTATTTTAGGTTTTTTTGTGTATGGTTACGATGCAAATCAACGCTCAAGCTCTAGGGCAGCAAACAGATCATTGTTGAAGCTCCATGGCAAGCTCGAACTGATCCATGCTCAAGCTCCAGGGCAGGGATAAAGGTTTTCTTGATGGTAAATACGTCGTCCGATGCAGAGGCGGTCTGCATCGCAGAGGAAATCTGCAAATAAACCTCTGAATAGGGCCTTTGCAGGTAGAAGAGATTGCAGTAATTTGATAAGAAGATCTAAGCCCTACGATATTTTCCATGTCTGGAAGCGATGGTGCGCAATGCAGATGATCAAATGAAGGGTTTTGTGTGAAGCGCTACAAGGGATCGTCGACTATAAACGACGACATGACGTCGTTGAACTACGACGAGATGTCGTTCAAAGATGTTAACGTCGTTGAACGACGACAACGGGGTATGATATGTCATGAATCATGGAAAAAATTAGTGGCTATTAATAGCAAAATGGCAATTTTTTAGGGGATCTAGACAATTTTTCGCGACGAATTGCTCGCGTTGACTCATGATTGCTCGTGTGGCATGCTGATGTTGCCAAGTGGGCAGGCCTGCGTGTCATGCACGTGCACAAGACGTCGTTCAATGACGTACATGATATCTGACATGTCCTACTATCACAAGGCATCCTAAAATTTAACTGCCATAATTAACCACTAAGGAACCACTATACATGTGGTTACTTATGCAAAAAATAATAATTTTAATAGAAACCACATATTATAGTGGTTTTTATAAGTAGGATATGGTTTTTCATGCTAGTTTTTGTTGCAACATGGTTTATTTAAATTGATAATGGTTTCTAGCATGGTTTTCTTGTTAGTTTATTGATACAACATCGGTTATTAAGTTGGTAATGGTTTATGGTATGGTTTTTCAATGCTAGACGATGATTCTCCACATTGGTTTTCTTTTAGAGCATGGTTTACTAGAACTAGTGTAGTTTGGAAGGTGGTTTTCACTGCCAATTTAAATATCTAGTGGTTATTCATGTTGGTTTTCTATTGCCGAAATTGTCTATTAAAAATCGACCACATTGGTTTTCTTTTGTAGTATGGTTTATTAAAATTAATGTAGTTTACAAGGTGGTTTTTACTGCCAATATAAATATCTAGTGGTTATCCATGTTGTTTTTCTATTGCAGAATTGTCTACTAATAATCGAATATGATTTGTAGCATGGTGGTTATTTATAATTTCCAACCAAAAGGGTGGTTATTCATAGTGCTTATTCATCTTAGGCAAACCCACATTTTGAACTGAAAACTTAAATCAAGATGAGAGTGCTTGCCTCAAATTGCAGAAGGCTCATCAGATGGATTCCGATATAACGAAAGAGCAGTCCAAAAGCAAAGAAGATATGACGGAATGCATGCAATCTCATAGTTCCCAGCATATTCTGATGAAACCGGTTTGGAAACAAGATGCGAAAACAACATATTTTTTTTTGCTATTATCTCTGGCCCTCCAAATGGCATATTCACTTCATATTCCATCCTCCACACTAATCTCTGCCTTATATGAAAAGTATTCCAAGCATATTCTGCAATCCTCACAACCTCGCCGAGGGTATGCATGCCCTTCTGATGAAACCGGTTTGGAAACAAGATGCGAAAACAACATATTTTTTTTTGCTATTATCTCTGGCCCTCCAAATGGCATATTCACTTCATATTCCATCCTCCACACTAATCTCTGCCGGGTGCTTACGATAGCAGATGAGCTCTACCTTCTATTACTTTGAGAGAATGTGCGGAAGAGACTTTTATATGGCACTTCAATATTCCATCAGGTTCAGATTGCAGATCATATGTTTTTTGCCGGATTAAATTAGATGCCGAATTCAAAATTCCATGGTGTCATTTGGATTGGGAAATACCCATGTCTATTACAATTCATCTACGGTCCTAAGAAAGGCTAACAGCAGACAGAAAAGTGGGGATGATAAATTCAGTAGTTCAGGTTTGTTTATTCCAACCCAAAACTCATTTGAAATTGAAGGTGTTCATTTGCATTTGCATGTACAAAAGAGCCTGCAACTAATGTCTGCAACTGACATAAATGGCATTGGAGATCTTTTACGAAGATGCACAAGTGCACGGGCGCTATCAAGTGGTAAACAGATCCATGAGTATATTGTTAAGCATGGACTAGAGTGGAATAGGTTTCTGAGCAATCTTCTGGTACTCTTGTATGGTAAATGTAGCGCTTTGCCCGATGCTCGTGCAATTTTTGACAGCATGTCTAAACGTAATACTTTTTCTTGGAACATCATGATATCAATCTATGTGCAGCATGGCCACCTTCATGAGGCTCTTCATCTTTTTGAGAATATTCCTAAACCTGACGTGGTCTCATGGAACGCCATGATAGTGGCTTTTGCTCAGAAAGGTAAGCTTCATATGGCCCTTGAGTTTTTTCAACAAATGCCAGAGAGAGATATAGTATCTTGGAATGCCATACTGGCAGGTTACTGCCAACTTGGCCTTCTGAAAGGAGCTCTTCAAATTTTTTTACAAATGCCACAAAGGGATGTTTGTTCATGGAATACTATGATTGTTGCGTATGCCCAACAGGGTCATCTTGAAGAGGCCTTCATGTTTTTTCACGAAATGCCTCATCCTGATGTTGTATCATGGACTGGCATGGTTGCAGGGTATGTCCAGAAAAAAGAACTAAAAGAGGCCCTTAGGTTGTTTGAGGACATGCCTAGACGAGATGTCATTGCATGGAATACAATTATTAGTGCCATTGCAGAAGAGGGACAGCTCAATGTTGCTCTTGAGCTCTTCCAACAAATGCTGGTGGAATGTCAAAGGCCTGATAAGCTTACATTTATAAGCATCCTTGATGCATGCGCATCTAATGGGACCTTAGGTGCAGGCAAAAGTTTGCATGCTTATATTATCAGCCAAGGACTTGGTTTAGATGTTGTTGTTGGTACATCACTTATTGATATGTATAAGAATTGTGGAAGCTTGGAGGGTGCAAGAAATGCATTTGACAGAATATACAAGCATGATACAGTTTCCTGGACAGCCATGATTACAGCATATGCACAGTATGGCTATGGAAAAGAAGCGCTTAAAATTTTTTGGTCATTGTATTGGGAAGGTTTGTTGTTGACTGAAACCACACTTGTCAGCGTACTTCTGGCTTGCAAGCATGCTGGTCTCATTGATGATGGCTATTACCAATTCCTTTCTATTAGCTGTTATTTTGAGCTTATATATACGATTGACCACTTCAACTGTGTGGTTGATATTCTTGCAAGAGCTGGTGAACTTGATGTTGCAGAGGCTTTTCTTGTTAACATGCCATTGGATCCGGATGCAATGTCCTGGGCAGCATTGCTCAGTTGCTGCAAGTAGTAAGTTTTATGTGCATTGTCTTATATTATTTGAACGATGTGACAATATTGAATGCAAAGAATGGAGGGACATGTTGCAAAACTAAGCTTGGCCACATGAAAGGAGCAAAATTCAGGCCTTGAGGAGCCCACTATGCCTGAGTGTAAAAGTGTAACAGTGGCAATTGATCAAGGTTTGGGTCTATCTCTTGGAAACAAAAGCATTCTCTAACTTATGGAGTTTAATGCCGATTGAGAAGTAAATGAGGAAATTCTTCAAGGCTTTGCAGTGATCAGATTGAGCGGATTAGCCAGAGGTTCAAAGTCTTGAAAAATAGATAGTGAAATATATGCATATGTGCATGAGGTCCTGAAGATACATCATGATATTTCCCTCAATATACATCTGTGGGAAGTGTCTAATTAGAACATACCTTAAATGATTACATTAATAGATGGTATGATCCATAATGCAGGTAACTAAGAGCAATTGAGCAAACCATTAGAATCGAAGGTGAAAAACATGTGCACATCCGAAACAGGGTCGGCTAAGATTTTGATAAAAAGGGAAGTTAATAGCACCTTTCAGCATTTTGGCAAATCGTGTGGAGCTGTCATTATTATATTCCAGCTCTTTCTTCAACAAGAAACTTAACTAGGCGCATCTTACTTGAATAACAGGTCTTTAGGGGGATTAGTAATGTGGGGCCTTCTCAATTCCTATTAAGCATTGTATATTTGCACGGTTGGAAAGATTAATATTACAACAATGGTTGCATAGTTAAGCCATGCCCATGTAATAGATGGTTACTTCTGGACAGAATAGTTCTATTGCGAACGCCACTGTATCTGCTAACAGAAATTTCAAAAAATGAAGTTTTTGCAATGGGAAGGTTTTAAAAACGAAGTTATTTCTGCAACGGTTCTTGTTAATGAGATTCCCAGCTTCTCAAGGTTGCAGCTAAGTGGGACAGAGCTAGTTACTATGAAGTGACCATGCTCTTTCCCTTTTCAAAGCCATCAAAACTAAGCCAGACACTGCAGCAAAGACTGATAAGGGCAAGGACATAGCAGTGGAGGCAGAAGATCTAGAAAATGATTTGCTCGTTGATGGTAGAGCTAGAGAAGAAGATGCCATGGTCCAAAGAGTTGGTTAAAGCTCAGGCAACTCTAATGTTATATCACCTATTTGGGTAGACGAAAAAGAATACCTTCTGCCTTCAGAGGTTTGTAAAAGCCTTGAGAAGGGGTCCTTCAAAGTCTTGTACAAATTCCATAGCTTATAATCACCTACTGCTCCTTACTCACAAAATGACAAATAGAAAGCTTTTTCCAATTTCCTTAGTGAATGTGGAATCCACCTCTTTGCAGAGTTCGGCAACCTGATAGTGGGCATCTTCCTCATAGAAAACTCAAAGAAATTCCTATTCGACCTTATGCGAGACAAGCAAGCTTCGTTGGAGCCGCAAGCTTCGTTGGGAGCCCTGGATATCTTCAAGCCCCCTGTTATTAAGAAGAAGCAAAGCCAAACTGCGCCAACGTCTGGAAAATCTAGAAAATTCCCTCCTCTCCAACTCCGTTCTCCTTCCTCTTTTCTTTTCCAAGTTCTTGCTCATGCCAAACCCAAAGGGGCTTCAGCCATCATAAATCAGATGCTTGAAGAAGGCCTTTTGACCGTGCCATGGCATTGGATGTAGCCGAAAATAAGCGGAATCTGAAGCCATATATCGGCCTTATCTCTTTTTTCTTTCTTCAACGAGCAGAATCTGGGTACTAACATCTCTCGGTTAGTTTCCTTCATAAGTGTTCATTGTTTACTTAATTCCATTTTGTTTTCGTCTGCAAGTTGTCGTAGCACTGACAAAACAGATGTTGCGATGGTCAATGCTTGGGATGACTCTAATGCCGCTATGAACAAATACCAGGTTCGATGCGGGATGTAGTATAGAGATGTAGGGTTTAGGGTTGAGTATTAGTTATTGATAGCCTATACTTCACCTCATGAAAGTAACAGATGTACTAGACTGCAGGATTCTCAACATATACAGAAGTGTGAATCGTAAGTTCATAGCTTTTTTTATCTTGTCCAGTTGAGGCAATCTATGAGACATTTGGTGAATTAATTATCAGATCAGAAGGATTTTATAGCAGGTCTTATTCTTAGTTATGCTTGACAATTTTTGGATATGAAATTTTTGGGATCTCAAATATTTTGTTATTTGAAATGTAAATTCCACAACATGCAGGGATGATATGATCCAAGGTTCGGATAAGGCAGATGTTTCGCCTCAGGAGGTATCACAGGATATCCAATCAGAAAGGGAAACCCAGGAAACATCACATAAGCTGAATGCTGCGGCACATGGTGAATATACCCGGCAGTGGAGTATATATTATAAACAGCAAGAGCTATAGCAACGATGCCTTTAAAAGCTAAATCTTGCCATAGTGTAGTGGTTACGTGTTGTTGAGAATTATTATAAGTATTATACTATTGCAAACTTTAGAATGTTGAACTTTGTATAACTGTAGCATGCTTCAGATTCAATGTTAAATAACTGCTTCCTCTACACTGTTCTTAATGAATTCACTTTTTATTTGTTTGCACAGCTAGGTTATCAGAAGTCGTATCGTGATATGATACCATCTCCTGATTTATGCACGAGACAAACAAAGGAATGCCAATTGGAAAAATCCACGAGTGCCATGGCTTCAGCTTCAAGACAAGTACTATCTGAGCATTTCCTTGCATGTAAAAGATGTCATATTAAAGACATAAAAACGACAAGGGTTCTATTTTTTATTAAAACTGGAAAAACATGTCTATTATTATTGAAGGCTACGATTCATGAACTAGGATAACATGAATGCTGGTGTAAGATTCATGATGCTGGATATTGTACTTGAATTTCCTAGGATGCATGTTATCTATACTGCATGCTGGGGTTTTTAATGGGGATGTGGACTGCACATGTCTGAAGAGGGTATGTGGCATGTGCTGGAACATGCCATTAAAATATGTATATGATAGAGACGTTCTGATGTAGGAAGCCTTTGGCAATAAGTTATAGTTGACATGCAGTGCATTTGCTAATATTTTTTGCTTGTCTGTTGTTAATGTTCAACTGTCGGTGCTTGTTTGTTGTTAATGTTCAACTGTCGGTTTATAAGAGAATTATATCCAACCATTAAGCTGCACTATGTTAGAAGTGAAAGAATATCTTTGTATAGATCAAATTGAGAGAGCTATCTTTAATCAAGACTAACTAGACAATCTTAATTCATAACTCAATGGTTTTAGTATATAGAAGACAATACCATTGAAATATTCATTGTTCATAAGTCATTCACCTTTTGATATAAACAAATCTTCTTGCTCCGAGAGCCCAAGCCCTGCTTTACAAAGCAACTTCAAATTCACCTCTATGCCTTATCGATTTGCTACTTAGGATTATATAGGGCCAAGTCTGACTGCTGAGGTATAGACTCGGCCGCTTAGCATGAATCTTCGGCCGCCTGGATCCATTGTCAACTTACCATTTTGAATAAATAAATGACTCGGAAACTAGAACCATACATATATATCATAACATATATATGTTCTTATGTTTGTCCTCGTGAATCCGGCCGTTGATCCGAGATCCTACGGCTCACGTGGCTTTGGGACGTATCCTATGGCCCAGGTGGCTTGGGAGTTTGTGACCGATTATATGTGAGCGATCCTACGGTCTAGGTTGATCTGATCCTGACCGTTGGTCCGAGATTCTACGGCTCACGTTGCTTTAGATATATTTGGTCCAAGATCCTACGGCTCACATTGCATGCTCGGGCCTTGGTATTTTCAACAAATCTTAAGGAAAGGCTTTTAAATTTTTTTATGTTATTGGGGGGATTTGAACCCTAATCATTAATCCCCCAACCCCCCATTCTAACCACTAGACTAGGCATTAATTCTATGAATAATTTATGTTTCAAATATACATAAAGGTAATATTCTAATTAAGATAAAATAGAATAACATTCTAGATAATTCAAGAAAGTTCAAGAAAGTTCTGGAGGCTCTAGAAAGTTCTAAAATCTTCTAGAATGTTCTAGAAAGTTCTAGAATTCTAAAATGTTTTGGAATATAAGAGAATCTAGGGGGAATCTAAGAGAATCCTTCCAAATTTAAGGGAATCTTTGGGAATGTAAGGAAATAGGGAAATACTTCCAGAAGGTTCTGGGAAATTTGTAGAATGTAAGGGAATCCAGGAAAATTAAAGGGAATCTAAGGAAATCTCATAAATTATAAGAGAATCTAGGAAGATATTTACAAGTCTAAAGGAATCTCTTAAAATCTAGTTGAATCTAGGGGAATCTTCATAATATCTAAGGGAATCTAAAAAGATCTTGATGAAATCTTAGAGTTTTTATAAGATTTTGCAAAGAGCCACAATAGAATGTTCTAAAATGTTTCATAATAAAGGAATACAATATAAATCTTGGAAAAAAAAATGTTCTAGATGCTCAGGGTAAGTGCCTCAGTCTAAAAATAGAAAGTGTTTTAGACATGTTGCACAGATCCAAGATAGATTATTTTGGAAGGTTTTAAATGCTCATGGGTAAGCACTTCAATCAAAATAGAAAATTCTAAGAGAATCTAAGGGAACCTTCATGAATGCTAAAGTTGAAGAATATAAAGGAATGCTAAAATTGGAATTTGCACTGTTGGAACATGCACCGTAGGACGTGTTAAATTTCTTGTATATATATATACAAGTGTTTGTACTATAAAGGATTGCATGATGTCGACCCTGCAAAATACACCAGTGTGGAAGATTTCCCTACATTGTCCCAAGATTCGCCTAAAGATTTCCCTTAGATTATACGAAGACTCCTTTAGGTTATCATAGATTCCACCGAGATTCTCCTAGATTCTCAAAAATTCTCTCATGATTCAGATAGATTTTCCAAGACGATATGTAAATTTTCCTAGATTGTCTAAGATCCTATTAAGATTCCCAGATTCTTAGATATTCTATGAAGATTCTCTAGATTAACTAAGATTTTCTTCAAATTCCCAAGATTCATCTAGATTCGCCATGATTCTATGTAGGTTCTCTTGGAGTTCCTTAGTTTATACGAAGATTCTTCTAGATTTTCCAAAATGCCAGCAAAAAACCTAGATTTCGAAAGGTTTTATAAAAATTCCTTTAAATTTTGTTAGATTTGTTGAGGATTCCCTTAGATTCTCCAAGGTGACATCAAGACTCCCCTAGATTCTCAAAGATTCCATCAAGATTTGTCATGTCACACAAAAATTCTCCTCTAGATTCTCAAATATCCCATGAAGGTTCCATGGGTTCCTATAAATTCTCTCGAGATTCTTCTAGATTCCCGAAAATTGATCCAAATCCATCTAGATTCCCACGATTCTATGTACATTATTTCATGAAGATTCCTCTAGATTCTATAACATTCCATCAAGATTCTCAAAGTTTTTTATAAACATTCTTTTAGATTCACTTAGATCCTACAAAGATTTTCTTAGATTCTCTAAGATTCCACCAACATTCCCCTAGATTCTCAAAGATGCCATAAAGTTCGTCTAGATTCCCAAAGATTCTCTGAAGGTTCACGTATGTTACCCGAGATTCTATGTAAATTCTCTAAGATTTTATCAAGATTCTCTTAGATCCTCAAATATTTTATGAATATTCCCATAGATTCCCATAGATCCTACTGAGACTCCGAAAGTGCCTAAGGTCCTCTTGGGATTCCCCAGAATTCTCCTAGGTTCTATTGAGATTCCTCTAGATTCCTAAACATGCCATGCAGATTCCCCTAGATTCTCTTAAATCACTATAGGTTTTATAAGATTATAAGATTCTAGGAAGCCTCATAGAATATGATCACATTGGCTACAACAATGCCAGTTCAAGGTTTATCTAGTCCTAGATTCATTCAATTTTTGTGAAGATTCACCTAGAATTTCTCTTGATTCTCATAGATTACCATAGACTTTGCGAGGCTCGATGGTTCTAAGAAGACTCCTGGTATTGAACTCATTGGCCACAACTGATGTGGTTATCTGCGGTTATCTGCCTGTTACCATCAAACCGAGGCTGGCATCTAGTCCCATCATCCATATTTGTTTGTAGTACAGCTCCACCGGATCAAAAGGCTAATCATTTTTCCTAGTGCGTGTGCGATCGGGAAGCTCGCTTGGTAGCTAGTTTTCGCTTCATGATCACTTCAGGCCAATATGGTCACAAACGTTTGGCAACAATATGGTCACGAAAAAAATTGTTAACCCATTGTAAAAAATGGGTGAGTTACCACTAAAAGGCCTAGCCGCGTAGGCATATTTTGCAATACTTGTATGTGGATGCAATCATGGCAATGGTCTATTATTCGTGGCTGAGAGAGCATAGATCTCAAAAAGCATACATATTAAGTTTAGTACAACACAAAATTTAGGTGCCTTATTCGTCAAGTTCCCCTGGATATAGTATCGATCACTCAATAATTCATTTATGGACATGTATTTCCAAACTCTATAAATTTAATCACCAAGCATAAACCGTTATCTATAGAGAAAGCCATGGGTTCAGGGCCACAGCTTAATAATCCCCAAGGGGTTTAACCATCCGAGCTTACACCCACAAATAAAGTTCAAATGTCCAAAGGGGTAAATTGATGTTAAATTATCATGATCACCGCCATTATGCATTTGCAGTATATTGATCACCATAGCCCACCTTTGTTCTTTTGAAGTCCATTGTCATGAGCTCTCATTAACACAATAGGGAAAATTGCTCCACCAACTATTATAGGGAAGCCATAGGTTCAAGAAGAAGAAGAAGAAGAAGAAGAACAAGGCAGCGTCCTATCGGACATGTGACACTTTACAACACACCCAGATGGGTCCTGCCCCCACCACTTTACATTGCTGAAGTGGGTCCTTCCCCCACCAACTTTACATTGCATGGCCACTTTCACAACGAGGCGTTGAACCCGTGACCTTGGGTATGGCAGTTTAACGTCTTACCAAGGAAAATGTCTATCATATGGCTTGACGTTACGAGTAAACCACCAAATCCGGTTAATTGCTCAAGCATGTGAATTTACCCAAAAATATTATATTTATGACCTCTTCTTTTATTGTTTCAATTCATATTGCGCATATCACAAATCTTTATTTTTATCACAAGCATAGGGTATTGTCATGGCTTAGGGAAAGTTTTTTGAATATAGTCCATTGTCATGGCTTAGGGAAAGTTAATATAGTCCACTGAATATGGATATTGGTTTCAAATTCCATAGATATGTATTATCGAAGCCTATTAATTTAATTATTTAAACCACATTCTCCAGCCACTAGATCATTGTTGACAAATTGAACATTATTTATTATTTGTCCATTCGATTGATAGTATTAGCAAATTAGAAGTTATTTGTATATGGTCCATTGAATATGGATATGGTGCCAATTCCATAGATGTGCATTATCGAAGCCTATTAATTTAACTATTTAAACCACATTCTCCAGCCACTAGATCATTGTTGACAAATTGAACATTATTTATTACGTGTCCATTCAATTGATAGTATTAACAAATTAGAGAATCGACAAACATTATTTTTTTTACACCACAAATGTCTGCAACGCGTATATCATTGTTTTTTCGATTGATAGGAAATGTGCCATTCCGAGTAGCACCACATGGAGCTACAAAAGTTGATCAAAATTTAGATCCAAACCATTGTTTACCCCAATTAATTGGCCGTCTTAATCAAAGACAGGGCCAACAAATTTCTCCATCAGCCTGCACATCAATATCTAATGGACCGTCTGTCTTCTCGCCATAGCCGCTCTTTCCTTAAGAATAAATGTATCTAAAAAGGCTCATTTTATGTTTTATTCAGTAAATGAGCAGTGCAACGCTGATTTATCTGCACTTAGTGTCAAGTTAGAAAATCAAAAGCCTAAATTTGTCTGAAAGCAGGGTTGATTATGTTTGAGGAAGCCACAAATGTTCTCTGACGTGCTTTGACTCCCATGAAATAAACAATAAGCGCATTTGCACAACCTCAGATATAAGCAAAATAAGAGGGTTGCAAGGCAAACTATCAGGCAACAGCTTTTGACCGGCTGCTTGTTAGCTGACCCAGATTGGCATGGAATAAATTTCATGGATACCCCAAATGATTGGCTCATATGTGGTATGCTCGGACCCTGAAGATGTTACATATCAGTATAAATAAGTAGAATATTATGCAGATATGGGTGGCTCACCTGTATATGGATACGCATAATGGTCAGAAACTCCATCACCTTAAGTAGTTATAGAGCATCTCAAGACGAACTCTGCTTGTTTGGCATTATCTTGTGGACTAAATATTACTGTCATTGGACTTGCATGCATGCAACTGGTTTTCAAGCTAGTGCCGATCAATTCGGAGCTTCAATCTGCATATCATTACTGTCATTGGAGTTGCATGCAACTGGTTGTCAAGCTAGAGCCGATCAATTCGGAGCTTCAATCTGCATATCATCTTACATCTCATACCACAAAGCAGAGGATAAAGATTTGAAAGGAACAGACCCACTAGTTCTTGTGCCAACTTCCACAGCATAGGCGGGGATAAAGTTCTGAACAGATAAATAAAGCAGTTCTTCTGGAGGGTGGTCAACAACTAAGTAAGATGCCAAAATTGGCAAGTTCTACGACTGTTTGAAACTGGCTCCCACACGCATCATTTGAGCCCGTTAACATCTTGTGATCCAAAGGATTGTGGACCAACACATATGATCTGAGCATATTGCAGCATGGCAATCTTTTTTTGAAGAGTCCTTAAAAAGCAAATGCCACCAACATTTCTGCAAAAAGCAAGTCTCTGATCAGTTTAGAAACAAAAGCTTATAAAGTTTATCCATTTATCTCATTTTGCAAATGTAGTTTGAGCAATATCACAACCTGAGCAATATCCAGCACCTTCCCAGACCTGCAAAAAAAAAGAGAATAGAAGGATCGCTCTTTCCTAGCCTTCTGTGCTTGATTGAGTTGAATTTTCTCCCAATTTGCTCGATCTGCGTGCTGGATTTGCATTGAAAGTGTTGAGCACCTGGTGGAAGCCGAAACAAAATCAAGGCTTCCAATATGTGCAAAAACAGAACATGGCAAATGGCTCTTCAAAGACCTTATAAAAATTCCAATCGTGATGTACTTAGCCAAATGGATGCATACTCAACTATAATTGGCTACAGAACAATGCAAAATGTTCCAGTAATCCACAAGTATCATAGACCAATGCAAATCTTTTAGTTCCTCCAAATTATCATAGGCTATATATAAATCTACTGTACATGCCAATCCTCCTTTCAAGTTGAGAAGACAGATGCCATAGGTCTGTACCTTGAAAAAGGGGCTTCGCATAGGGTAATTCCAGTATCAAAATAACAGACTCCAGGTCTATTATGCCAACACCGATCCACTAATGCAACACTCACATGGACGAACGGAATTGCAGCTGCGGCAACCATGCAGCTGCAACCAATCTGGCTTATTTCCCGTTGTATTCACATGATTATATCCCTAAAATCAATCCAGCTGCACCGCTGACGTACAGAGAAAAAGTAGCAACAGCTAGGAAAGACTGGCCGCCAAATTAGGAGCAGCCAGAAAAGGAACGTTCTCCAGAATTTTGCACGGAGAGAATGGGACCGGATTTTTGCACAAGTTTACAGAATTTTGCACGATTACACAGAATTGGACCGGATTTTTGCACAAGATTTTTGCACAAGTTTTGCACAAATTCTCTGCATTACAGAATTTAACCGGATTTAGAGCTAATCCGGATCGAACCCACTTGATAATTGGATGTGTCCCTTGGGATTAAACAAGTCTGTAGCATTCATTCAAAGGCTGGCTTCGGTTATGCAGCAGCGATTTTTGAACAGAGAATCGTTTTTTTAATAGAATTGCTATATGCTAAGGACATGGAGTCCAAAGATGGCTTTTAGTCCAAAAGGGGGCCTATGGTCCAAAGAGGGCTTTGGTCCAAAGATGGACGAAAGGGGCGTGCATGCTATATAGTAGCTCGGGGGAGAGCTATGGGGCAGCTATGTCATAGCTGAGGGCTCGTGGTTGGGTGGTGAGATAGCGTGCCACGTCAAGTGTCTGTTTTAGTGGTATCAGACCAACAAGTTTCGATGGCCGGTTCCCCTGCCAATGTTAACTTGGAAGATGAAGAACTCAGGGAAAAACTTTTTGAGTTAGAGCATGATAATTCGCTCATGAGAGAAAAACTTTACATTTTTGGGCTCGAATTCGGGCTAAAGAATTGGATTCTCTGCTTGGCCTTGTGGCGCTTGATTGCGACAAAGTCGTAGGGGCATCCACGTAGTGGCATCAAAACAGGTGCCAATGTCAAAATTGAATTCAAAAAGTATTCCGCTGCTATTAGGGATGCGGATGAACTATTCGCGTGGCTCCGGGATTTGAATTCATATTTTGCTAAGACTAAGGATGACGAAGACACTTAGTTGTATTTTCTTTGGCGTCATCCGGATGGGGTTGCAAAGGACCGTATCGGATATCCGAAAGAACCAACCCCGATCGATGACCCTATTGTTACCTTTGCGAATTTGAAAAGCAAATCAAAAATCGTTTTTTGGGTCATAGTGGGGCGCGATCTTATCGCGGAATGGAATAAGTTGACCCAACAAAACATGGAAACTGATTCGATCCTTCACGCACGAGTTTTAAAGAAAGGACTTCAGCTTAGTAAAATGATACCAGAAGTCCGAAAAACTCACGGGTGGGGTGCATCGTTAGTACGCAGCAAAGCTCGACCTGCAAGTTGCCAATCTTTCTTTTGGTGAGCTCGTAAGATGGCGAGAAAAGTAGAGGAGGAAGGTTTGGCCCATCAAAGCCATTAATGCTCAACGTGGCCTCAAAGTTTCTATGAAAGAGGCGAGTGGTTTTCGATAAATCACCGATCTGCTCGTGGTCCGGGCCATTCAAACGCGGCCGCTGATGTTGCGATAATGAACCCGTTGGGGCCAAAGAGCCAAAGGAATCATTATCAAGCACGCAAGAAGCGGCTTATGAAAATAAACCGATCATAAGTTTTATGAATGCCCTACTTATTTGGAAAAGATTTAAAGGGGAACGAAAAGGAAGCTACACCTACTCTTAAGTCCGGGACTAAGAAAGAGGATAAAAGTAAGAAAGTAGCTTACGTTGTGAGGAGATGGAACGAGGGGAAGAAGGTGGCTACGGTCCGGGAAAATCGGATATGGATTCTCGCTGAGAATAGTAGTCTCTTACGATTTTGAGCTACTATTCAAGATCAAAAAGTACATGTCCTATTCGATCCGGGCGGTGAGTTTGATTTTATTTCTGCTAAGCTTGGTAAAAGAACTAAAATTAACTTCTATTCCTTTATCAAGTGATGTAGAATTATCTTACGCTTTCTTGAATGTTGCCCCTCCGCCTTCTTCATTTATGGTCAAGGATGTTGAATTTCAATTGCGGGGATATATCGTAAACGTTCTTTCATGGTTTGACCTTGGAGGTATGGATATTATTCTAGGCATGCCATGGCATAAGGCTATTAATCCTCTTATAGATTGGAAAGCGGGTATTGTTATGTTATCCTTGGAAGGGGTAAAAAGACCTTCAAGTTTGTGAAGGATGATATTGTGTCCCCTATTCCCACGGTTTACGTTGTATGCAGATTTAAACGTTTGGCAATGAAAACTCATTTTGTGTATTTGGTGGTTTTGCGTTCTAATCCCCATTAAATGAGCGTCAAACAATCTTTTTGCATTATTTTGATGATGTCTTTTCAAATGAAATTCCACAAACTTTGCCACCCCGACGTTTGGAGGACCACAGGATTGATCTTCTTCCTGGGAAAGAACCTCCTAATCAAGCTCCTTATCGGAGAATGCATGGCCAACAAGTTGAGATTAGGCGCCAGCTTGATGAGTTACTTCAAGCTGGATTGATCCGCCATAGTTCTTCACCTTTTGGTGCTCTGTCTTGTTGGTTAAGAAAAAGATAATTCTGGCGCATGTGTATAGATTATCGCTTTGAATAAGATAACCATAAAGAATCGGTTTCCTATACCAAGGGCGGATGATTTGTTTGATCAACTCCAAGGTGCCACAGTTTTTAGCCGTCTTGATCTTAAGTCAGGGTATTGGCAACTTAAGGTTGCGCCTGAAGATGTTCACAAGATGCGTTTAGGACAACCTTTGGACATTATGAGTTTTTAGTCATGCCATTTGGACTTACAAATCGCGCCGAAAACTTCTTTTACGAGGCTAATGGGGCTAATATTTGAAGATGTGCATGGTGTTTATGTTGTCGTGTTCTTTGATGACATATTAGTTTTTAGTAAGTCCATGGAGGAAGATCATTACTTGCATTTGCGGGAGGTTTTAAATTCCATCGACACATTTTAAGGGAGGAGTCTATTACTCTTAATCCTAAGAAAAGTATATTTTTCAATGGAAATTGAATATTTGGGTCATATTGTTTTTGTCTTTGAGGGTCTTAAAGTTGATCGGTAAGGTACAAGCAATTGTGGATTAAATGCATGTACCTACCGATTCTTTGCATTGGAAGTTTGAAACATTCCTTTTTGGGCTTATCACGATTTATTATAGGAAGTTTATGCAGAATTTTTGCTTTCGTTTAGCCGATTTATATTTGTTGCTACGAAAAAGATGTTCCTTTCAATGGAATCATAATCATCGGTTGCTTTCCAAGTTTTAAAGGATGCCATGGTTAATCCTCACGTTAACTGCGTTTGCCAAAGTTTGGTCTACCTTTTCTTGTTATGTGTTGATGCAAAACTTCGTGGTATGGTTTTGGTAGCCCTAGTTTTGATGCACTAAGATTAAACCGCATTCTATTGCTTATGAAAGTCCTTAAGTTTTCTGCACCGAAAGTAGATATAGTGTTTATGATAAGGAATTTTTGGCTTTGATGCAGGATGGTCATTCATGCTTTGAAAGTGTGGCGACACTATCTTATAGGGTCAACGGTTCATATTTTGACCGTGACCACCAAAGCATTAGGCACATTGTTTCACGAGAAAACATTATCGGAAAAGCGGTTGAAATGGGTTGCTTTTATGCGGCACTATGATTTCTCGATGGATTATGATCGTCACGGTAAAGAGAATGTTGTAGCTGATGCTTTAAGTAGGCGTTATGCGTTTGTTCTCTTTCTATAGCACAATCCAACCATTTGGAGGAAATGAAGCCATTGTATGCCAACACCACGATTATAAGGATATTTGGTTGTTAGCTCAAAATGGCAATGCATATGGATATAAGATCATTAATGGGTTCTTGTATAAAGGTCCAAAGCTATGCATTGAGCGGAATTTTAAGCTCACTTATTCTTAAAGAAGTCCATGATGCACCTACGGGTCATCGAGGTGGGGGCAACTTTGGCAAAGCTTGAACCATACTTTATTTGGCTGGATTGGGAGAGATGTTTTGGTTCATATTAGTCATTGTGTTACTTATCAACGGATAAAAGCGAACAAGAAACCTCATGGTGTTCCTTTATCCTTGCCTATTAGGAGAGCAAAGTGGGAACAGTCACTATGGATTTTATTGTTGGTCTTCCTCCCGGTTCTCCGCAAGAACAACGTCATTTGGACAATTGTTGATTGTTTAACTAAGCACGCTCATTTTATTCCTTGTTCGAATAAGTTGGCGGACTTATAGTGCGGTTACGCTCTTTATCAAAGAGATATTTAGGCTACATGGGTTGCCAAAGATTATTGTATCGATCATGATACAAAGTTTACTAGTAAATTTTGGAAGGCATTATTTATGCAATTGGGGACGAGTTGAGGTTCTCCACTTTGCTTTTCACCCCGATGGACAATCCGATGTAGTAAATCTGATTATTTGTTCCATCTTAAGGGGTTTGTCAATGAACATCAAGGTCATTGGGAAGAGTATTTGCCTATTGTTGAATTTGTGTATAATAATACCTATCGGTCTACCATAAAGATGACCCCTTTTGAGTCTATCTATGGTCACTTGTCTGAGGAGCCACTCTTTCGAGTGTGTGAGGATGTTCAGTGTTGATGATTTGGTTATTGAGCATAAGGATCTCATAGACTTGCTTCAAGCTCGTATTCGAGATGCTCAAGCATCTTTTGCAAATAAATCATCTAAGTTGCGGCAACCAATGGTTTTTAAGGAAGGAGATTGGGTATGGATGAGGATCCATAAAGGCCACTTTAAGAAAGATCTTGGCGCAAGAAGGATCTTAAGTTGGTACCCCGTTTCCATGGACCATTTCAAGTTATTAAAGTGGTCAATGAGAATGCATATCAATTAAGATTGCCTCAAGGTTGGAAAATGCATGATGTAGTGAATGTTTCATTCCTAAAGGCTTATCATGGTAAGGAGTTACCTCAACTTGGGAGGTTAAGCGAGCGAATTGATTGATGATTCCGAAGTTCTAAATAGGAAACAATTTTGGCGGATAAATCCACTAGTGGTTCAAGACAATATTTGGTTAAGTTAAGCTCACAAACCTTTGGAGGGCGCTTCATGGGTGCGTGGCAATGTTTTAGAAGCTTATCCGGATATTCTTAGAGAATATAAAGATCGGAAAGCAAAGGAAGCCGAGGGACAAGAGGAAGTCCAAGCACAGGCTTCTACTAGCTGGCCTAATTGAGGGCCAAGGAAGGATTATGCTCGGATGGCTAAAGGTATTTAGACACCCTTTTGCAGCAGGCAATGTCAAGAGGGGGGGAATGCTATATGCTAAGGACGGGACGTGGAGTCCAAAGATGGCTTTTAGTCCAAAAGGGGGCCTATGGTCCAAAGAGGGATTTGGTCCAAAGATGGACCAAAGGGGCGTGCATGCTATATAGTAGCTCAGGGGAGAGCTCTGGGGCAGCTGTGTCATAGCTGAGGGCTCGTGGTTGGGTGGTGAGATAGCGTGCCACGTCAAGTGTCTGTTTTAAGAATCGGGTCTGATTCTTCCTGAAATCGAGCAGACCTTCGTGAATGGATCGTTTTGAACAATCGGAAGCTATTTGATCCAGTTTACCTTGAAGAATATGATCGATCCATACAGGCAGCCGAGTTTCTCATACTCACAGAAACATGTTCATGTGAATATAACATGGAGTAGAAGGCGCTGCGACCGCGTGTTGCGACCATGCGTTTCCGACAACGACCACATCCCCAAATCGGCGTCGCCCTATCGACATAAGCGGTGGAGCACTTTGAAGCGGCGTTGAAGGCTGGCGAAGGCCGAGTTCCCTAGCGCAAAAAGTTTCCTCATGTGAACGTGCCATAAGAGTTCCATCGTCCCAATCCACAGCATTCCTGTGCATATACAGTTAAAAGCAACAATTAACAAAGCAAAAAGCAAAAAACGTATGCAACTGAGAATTGATCGACGGTAATTAAGGATGAAACTTAAATACATGACCTCTAGGAGCAAGCCTTAACAGATAAATCGTGTATGCCAACAAAAAGCTATGCCAACGAGATAATGTCATTTGAATCGACTGTCATTTGAACCGGTGATTATATAATGGGCCCGACCTATCTGAACCAATACAACAGCTCACGGAGGGCAAGCATCAAGCAAGATCGAACCACCGCGGCTAGTTGGACGGGGCAACAAATGCACTGAGAAATTCAATTTTTGTAGCCGACCAAGCCATGTCTTTGTGGCTGACGAAGCCAATCAACTGCCATAAGCTCCAGCACCTTTGCGCTCACGGAACTCTCCATCCAGCAAACTAAAAATGGGGATACCATACAGGCGGTCGTTTATGGAATTAAGGCCAGATTTGGCTCTGCAAAAAATCCACTGTACAAAGAATGAAGCCGTCCAAAAATTATTTCGGCCTGTTTTCATAAGGAGAAGCGGCCAATGTGTTTGGATTAGCCGTGGCCAGGCTGGGCTACGTGCATATCAAGAACTCTGCTATATCGTACATGCCGGAATCATTTCGACCATTTTCATTTGTAGAACACTTGGAATTGAACCATACTCTGCCAGAATCCAGATCCATACGATCAAGCAATGCCTTAATTAACCTTTTGCTACAAAATTTATAGAAGAATCATGGAGTGTAGGGTTAATATATTTCTGTATACTTGCCTCCTCTCGTAAAAAATCCAATGCACAGCGTTGAACCTGATGCAAGCACTGACCTAGGATCCATAACAAAATGAAGCCAAATATTGAAAATGGAATAGCCCATCTCAATCGAACCACATCCTGGGCTGAGAGCATAAGATAATCAACTATTCCAGGTTTCTTATAAGAGCCGAATCACACTGTCAAAACATAGCACAAATAGAGATTGAAAATCGAGAAGGTCCAAAATCGAGAAGGTCCGGTCCGGCATAGATACAACTTAGAATGCACAGAATGACCATTGGCGGCCGAGCAAAGAAGAGGCAACCAGAAAATGCAGCAAAAAATCCCCTAGAAGTTTCGTATCCCCTTTTTCTTTGCGAACATTAAGAACGCATTGCCATTTCATTTAAAAAACATTTAATGCTGGTTTTGCTTTTCATCAACGGCCATGATTTCACTCTTACCCCTGGATCTGACGGCCCTGAGATGTGCGGTATGCCACATGCATTCCCATGCATGCCCCCATAAAAATCGCCGCGGCCATAGCCATACCTCGTCTTTTATCAAACAAGCGGTAGAGATTAACTAGCATATATAGACACATTCCGCGATGCTGACATGTGATATCGTTTTATATATATTAATGATGATGATAATGGTATACAAGTGGTTTGTACTATGAGGAATTTGTACAAATTTGATTAGGCGCCAAAAATGCGATTGCCATCCAATCCAAAGATTCTATTAGGATTCTCCTAGATTCTCCAAGGCTCTAGAAAGATTTCCCTAGATTCTATGAGATTCCATCAATGTTGATTCCTCGAGGGATTGTACAAATTCGACTAGAAATCAAATTTAAAGTCATACGATGAAGATTCTATAAAGATTCTCCAAGATCCATCAAGATTCTCTAGATACTCAAAGATTTTATGAAGATTCCCTTAGATTCCTCTAGATTCCTAAAGACTCTCCTGAGATTCCTGTAGATTTTCAAAGATTATCTTAAGATTCGTCTAGATTCCCCAAGATTCCATGTAGATTCTTCAAGATTCCTTTAGATTCCAAAGGTTGTCCCAAGATTCCTTTAGATTCCCTTAGATTCATTTAGATTCTCTTGAGATTCCCCTAGATACTCAAATATTATCCTAAGATTCCTCTAGATTGCCTAAGATTCCATGTAGATTCTTCTAGATTCTATTATATTCTATGAAGATTCCCCCGTAGAACACACCTAGTGTCAAAGATTCCCATAGGTCCCCTTGGATTCTCCCTCGATTCCCTAATATTCCCTTAAGATCCCCCTAGATTCTTAAGGTTCTATATATTCCCCTAGATTTTCAAAGATTATTTGACGGTTCATTTAGATTCCCCAAGATTCTATGTAGATTCTCCTAGATTCCCTTAAATTCTATGAACATTCCCCTAGATTCGTTAAGATTCTATCAAGATTTCCCTAGATTCTTAAACATTTTTCGAAGATTCTCTTAGACCCCCCTAGATGCTTTTGAGATTCCCATAGATTTCTTAAGATTCTTTTGAGATTCCCTTGATTCCCAAAGATTATCCCAAAATTCCTCTAGATTCCCCAAGCTTCTATATAGATTCTCTTAGATTCTTTTAGATTCTATGAAGATTCCCCTAGATTATCCAAGGTTGCACGGAATGATGTCAAACCACTACTTATTGAAAAGCATTCGATGAGAGGAATCCAACGGTGTGGGTCCCACTTTGATCCGAGATCTCGATCACAAGATAAAGTCGTTTGAATGCAACACAAAAGAAGGAAGCTTCCACGAAAGCTTCATAATTAATGGGGTGCCACCTCATTACCATTTTATTAAATAAGGGTGACACCTCACCCCTTTAATATAAAAAACTTTAATTTAATAAAAAAAATGAATGGCTAGGATTTCTCCTCTCCCTTTTGATCTAACGGTTGAGATTGGTTATACCAAATCCACTTTAAGACCTTCCTAGGAAAATCAAGGGCCATTCCTTTTGATCCTGGTCTAAAGTCGATTTTAGGGGGACAAATAAAAATCTGACACAAAGAATCCTAATTAGTTGAGAAAGTTTTCAAAAATTGATATAGCTGAATAGAATTTTTGACACACAAAGAATTGGGTTACTTGTTTTCCATAAATTTTATTAAACTACTCAGTTGGAGAGAAAGCTTAAACTTCTCAATATGTGACTCATACAATGATATAGTATGGAGGTTGCCTATGGCTTTGTCCATCTCCCTTTTGGGATCTTGTGTGTGTTGTCCTTTGCAATGTGAGAACTTGATATGACCATACCACACACCCATCAATTCCTCCTTTGAGGATCAAAGATAATTTGACATCCACTTCTTCTCTCAAAGAACAAGGTATTGCCCTTCCGTTGCCTCTTGTGTCTCCCAATGGGCTCCCAATATTGGAATTTGGAACTGTGATTTAACTCCTTCCATCGCATAGTGGTGGTTACATCGTAGAGTGCCACCCCAACCATATTGGATGGGGCCCTCATCATCGTGCCTTACTAGCACAAAGTATCCTTCCTTGATGTCTCAAAGGGTCCCACTCAGATCAAACCATCAAGCTTTGAGGCCTTGGCTTCCACAAACCACTTGGAACCCTTGTTAGGACCCATGAGCATTCTTAGACGTGTTTGCACCTTGAGAACCTCCCATCTTGACTCGCAAGAACCCGCCTCTTAGCTCCCTCCCCATGGTCAGTTTTGGGCCGAAGCATGTCACAACTTTCTCTCTCCTCCCAAGACTTGATTAGGAGTCCATTTTATTTTCTAAGAGTGGAGGTGTGCTTTCCATTTCCAACATCCCGAAGGTTATGTAACCTTTTGATGCCCTTCTGCTCAGCTGGCTGAGTCTTTGACAAGCCTTGAAGGAGTGTAGTGGCTTGGACGCCTTTAGGAATGAGAACTTCACCAAAGAAAGACCCCTTTGCCAGCCAACTCGACACCTTGTACAGCATCCACAATCACTCCGGGTTCCACTTATATTGCATGATTGGTATTCATCCTAACCCAAAACTTGAATCAAGTGGTTTGTGTGTCCCGCCAATCGTCTTACTATCTAGCAAGTATCCTCTACAAATGATTTCCAATCGCAACCTCATCCACAAGAAGCCATTGGGTCAGTCAATGCAGCTCAAAACACATCCATTAGTTCGTGGAGTGGTCACGCTTTCTCTTGAGCTTGGTGAAGCAAAGTTCCAAAGAACCATCTATATCATCATGCGATGCCCAACCATCATGAATCCCACTTTCACAACTTTGTATTACCCACCGGCCAAGTATGACATTGCCCCAACATCCATCTATTCTTGTTTTCTTTCCATCATGTCCAACTCGAACACATAGCTCCTCAGCAAGAAGCTTTCAAGTAAGGGAACATCCCAAGTCCTCCTTGATTCACTAGACACCTGATGTGAGTTTTTATCCGCTTTTGGCAACAAAGCTATTGATCATCCATCAAAGCCTCAAATGGGTGTTGAAGGGAATACCCCTCCCTTCTATCGATCCTTTCTAGTAGCTCTCAAGCACTTGAAAATAGAAGCTCACATGGAAGTTTGGATCCCTCCGCCGTGACCAAGTACAAAATGACCATATGTTCCAGCCCATGACCATGTGTTAATACACACCCGAAGCTTTAATTTACTATCCTAAAAGCGCTTTTTGACAACGCTTGGGTAAAGGATCTAGCCTTCGGGCAAGAAAGTTCTGTGTTAGTCCATCTTATCATGAATTATACACAAAATTTGTCCTATCAGATTCCAAAATGTTCTCCACCGCCAATACAATCGCTCTACATGATATTTGGTCCCTTTGGTGATCCGCAAGTAAATTGCCCTAATTGCCATTTCTTTCTCTTACCAGCTAATGCAAGTGTATCCTTGAGTTGAATGCAAGTTGCACTTTGAGAGAATGACAAAGTTGTAGGACACCTGTATTGTCTGTATGAGTTCATAACTTGCTGAAATGTGATTGAGAGGCCTACTCAAAGAGGCTTCCTGTGATGGAGTTGACCCTTTGCTGCACTCCGATGGTGTGTTGTATTCTTGCACCACTCGCACACCGTACTGCTCACCTCTCGGGACTTGTGGGGCACAGATTGAGACATGTATCTCACAAAGCTTCCTAAGACCTGCAATGGCCTTGAGAGTATTTGCTCTAGGCTCAAAGTGAGTGCATTACTATGCGTTGAACAAACTGCCCTTTCTAACCTCGGGCCTCAAAGATTCGAAATGAAGACTTGTTTCACCCCAAGAATCCATCTCAATGCTCATACACACCTTCATGCCTCAATTATAGTAGCTCTCGTGTTTTCATCATAGCCGAATTCCTAAGCACAAGGAGTAAATGAAATTAACTTATCTTTTGAAGTCAGTCCAATGTATTAAATCTATCTCAGACGAGGTCATCCACATTGTATTCAAGACTGCAATCTAGGTTGCAACACTTGTCCCTAATTGCTCTAGATTTTCTCCGTTGATTGGGTTGATGCTTGTACTTTCCATCCTTTCTAAATATTGTCATTTATAGGCCTCTTTGGCACCTTATCGCTTTTTATGAAAACATACGCCTTCCTCGCGCAGATCAAAGGATGCCCATCACCACCAAATCTTCCATATGGCCTTGGGTGGGCCTAGTATGTAGGTCTGTAGGGCATTCTAGACTATCACCATTCTTGTGTGTAATATATCTAATTGCCATCTCAACTCGAGCTTTGGGACTCCCAGCAGCCCTGTGAGCACACAATGCAATCACTAGAGCCTCGACATGATTGTATCAAACTTCATAAGAAGCTTCTACAATGCCAACTCCAAGATGTCTATCTCCCAAATTTTCATCATTCAATTATCAAAGGATCAACTCAAGAAGTGATATGCCCTCTGCACATCATTCGTTGCAAGGGTGCAACAACCCATCTTCCTCCATTGAGCCTAGGGCAATGGCCCAGGCCGGACGCCCTTGGCTCCATTCTTACCCATCTCATGCCCCCGAAGAAAAAGCACACATTAAAACCATATAGCCCCAAAGACCACAAATATGACCATATGTAAACCACACATTAAACCATATATAACTATTGGAAACTATTAAAACCATATTGAAACCATATTAGTCCATATGGTAAAGCGCATATGTTTGCTTAGTGACAATTTGAAGAGGTGTTTACATTACTAAAAGGACACGAGTTGCAATTTGAAGTTAAAGAATTCCTTCCCCATCCCTATCTACACAAATAGTGAAGCCATTTTGAATGCTTACGTCATTTGAGGTACTGTAAAACCATAGATGAGTTAGTGAGAAGTAATAATTGGTAAACTTGATGATGAGAAGCTACTCCACCTATAATGCCCAGGTCAAAACATATGCCCACTTGAGCTGCAATTCTTGGAAGTTAAAGAACCCTTGCCCATCCCTATCTACACAAAATAATTAAATATGTGAAGTCATTTGTATGCTTACACAGCCTAAACATTGCAAACCCTTAATTATGAGGTTGATGATGAGAAAGGAAAGAGAAGACTTTGTCCTGACAAAACACACCTATGAACTCCAATTAGCACATACAAATAAAAAAATAAAAAGGCTCCATCTAGCAATATTTAGCCTCGTGGATCGTTGAAATGCAATGGCATGTATCATATATCATGGTTAAAGGTTAAAAAGAGTTATCTCAGGCTTTCCAATATGATGAATGAAGTGGTCCAAATAAAAACTAATGTTCCTTTCTATATTATAACTTTGTATGCTCTTCTTCATCATATCATTAAAAGAGATGAGCTAAGGTATATGAGATTTAGATATAAGCAGGACTTGCATATTCATATCCTACATGTTTTCTCTCGAGGAGAAGGTAAAACAGAAAGACCAAGGAAGCTATAACACTTTGTATAACAGTAATATGATGCAGTTCGGATTAGATGTACATGATGCATGTCCAACTTAGGACATTTTTCATTTCAGAAGTTCAAAGCCAATTGTGCAAATTCAAAGCACTTTCTCAAGACATTTAGATATATCATATTCAGATGTTTGCAAATTCTAAAATGAACAGAGATACACATTATGGTTGTCTTACTTTATCAACAACTGAGCAAGAGCAAGCAACTATGTCAAGTTGTCCCAAACAAAGCAAAAATCACAAAATTTCACAAAAAAAGGCTTATAGAACAATATCCAAATTCAACATCTAGCAATTTGGTAAAGTGTTTCAAAATCCATCAAAATAAACCTTTAATGGGGTAACTAGAAAAGTAAAATCTTAGCAACTTAATCAAGATCCAAACCCCGATCTCATTAATGGATTGATGTAGTTATTGTATAATGATATACTTGACTCAGTTAGTTGAACCTGCTATCGACTCCCAAGCAACACATTCTCAACCTCCTCACAAAACCTCAATAAGGTTTGTGCAAGTAACAATGCTAGAAGGGTGTTCATGCATTTTTCATTCATGAAGAAATTTATATGCTTGCTCAATGTCCTCCTTAATAAAAACCATCAATTAACACACAGCTTCTATATAATAGAAAAGTAAAGTCATGAACTCTAAAATTTGTCTTCATATATGATTACAACCATTTTCACGGGTCTAACTTGGGAACTTTATCTACAACCATTTCATTGGTCTAACTTGGGAACCTTATCAAATGCTTGTGTGCCTAATGTACTGCAAGTTTGGGTTAAAAAATATTGCAATACCTTATGTTGTATTATTCTAATAAAACATGGCCATGAAATCCTATCCAAACTTAACAGAGGAAAAGGATTTCGACTCAAGCTAGTACAGAAGGAGAGTTGCATCAAAACCTCGTAATTTAATATCTATTCATTTAGATCCCGCATACAAAGGCAGATTATTTTAAAATAAGCAAGACTCGAAAGCAATATGAGATGCATGTTACAATGAGAGGCGCCCTAATAGAAGATTTTAGGGTGTACTGCTTTTACTATTTTGCATTCTTTAAGAGATGGATAGAAAAGCTTCAATATGGGTCTCAAGGTCTACCTGGGTAATTTCTAAATAAAATGTTGATTTGAGTATTTGCATATTCGAAGGCAAAAGGATAACCAGTATACCGCAGACTTAATTAAGACATACTAAGGAAACTACAGTCTCATATCCTCATATATATATCTTGTGTAACCTATCGGGCCATGGCGATTGCTTGCATGAGAATTGTTCGTCAAGAACTAAATGGTAAATCAATAAAGAAAACCATACATATTAGGGTAGCAGATAGCCTTATCAAAAGAGAAATGCAACGATGAGGTGGCATAATAGCGTATAGAAAAGAACGTAACAGAAGGAACTTACTTATTTTTGTGGATGTCATATAGTTTGACACCTATCTGGAAGTGGGTTATGTTTAAACTTTGAGCTGATATGTAGAAGAGATGAATGCAACTAAATTGCTTGCCTAGATCTCCATCCTAAAGTGTATATTCCTATGCACAAATTGACTCCGCAGTCACCAATATAAACCATTATTCTTAGTCCATTATCCGTGATGCTTGGATTTACCATATTAGTCGCAGAACAATAACGTGATGAATCATCGTAGTAATTAGTTGCAACAATCATGAATGAATGGACAATGAATAAATACCTCAGTTTTCATGCTCATTTATGCATCAAAGCTGGACTTTAGTATCTAGTCAAGTAGGCAAGCAATTCATGTGTATTTCAGATTTAGAATTACGTAACCATGAACGAATATAGAATATACATTAATGCTTTCCAACCAAACACAAATTGATACTTTATCCTATATCTTCCTAACTCCACCTAGCCAAAGCCACACAATAAACCCTAAAAATTATTTCTCCCAAATGCAAAGCTTAAAGAACACAACTATGCCCTAATGAATGCATTTACACAAATGAGGGAAAATAAATTAGTGTAGACATGTCATGTCTAATACTTAAGGAGTTTTGAAGATTACATAGGGATAAGCTGTTTGTAACTTCCTCTTGGCAAAACTATTCTAGTAATGGTCTGAAATTGATAATGGAAGGACATGAACAAAACCTTTGTGCAACCTCAGATAAAGAAATAAACAGATCAACTTCTTGAGCAGCTAAGAGCTTTTATATGTACCACCAGCTCATACGAATAAAGTTTTCGCACGCATAGGCTTGTGATGCTTATAGTTTAATAAGCTACATTCTTTCCTCTTCTAATTATTGCCCCAAAGATGCACCATTCTCGCAATTCTCCACATAACCCAAAAGAAAGCAACACATTCCATAAGCACTTGCTACTCTTCCATGTTAGATTACATGAATATTGCACAACAAAGTGAAGCTATCAAATGGAAGTAAAGAACTCGAAGCTAAGTATATGATCAAACAATCAATAATAGAACCACACTATTATATTTGAGCACACCACTAACGAGATGTCGCAAACATGAGAATAACATCCTTGAAACCTAGAGTTGTAGACTTCCAACTCATTGAGAACAAATCTCCATCGCACAAATTAGCTTTGGCATAAGTCGCCTAAGGATGCCTATGACATCAAACCTAGATAAACAGATAGATAAAAGCAAAGCCAGGAAACTCAACTACCAAATGAAATAAAACTACACAACTAAAGCCACATTACCCGAAGGAAATGCAAGTGAAGACTAAAACAAAATCGAGCACTCAGCCCCCTAAATGGCTCAATGCCCGCTGAACTCCCTGGGCTGGTGCTTCAAAGACAATGATAAACCCAAGAAATTGTAAAATTGTAAACATACCGCTAGAAGTTTTGCTCACCAGCACTTATCACGCTTAAGCCGATTATCCGACGAAGAGAATCGGAAACACCAGATCGCTTACTTCTATTACAAATGACTTACAACAACATGTAAAAATGAGTCTACTTGAAACAGAGATGAATACAAAACTTTACATAAGCGCCAGCTACAAGCATGAACCCCCGCTTAGAGAAGAAATACCTAAGATGTTGCATTAAGGTTTCAGAATCGCCATCTCTGCTACTTGCAAATCCAAGTAGTGTAGTCAATGGATGCTTTAGGCACAACAGAGTTTAAACAGCCGGATCGCATGCCTCTACAGTAATCGCCGCCTCCACAAAAGGCATCCGTGGCATCATGACGTGAGCAACCATTGCCATCGTGAAAGGCAAAGCCCATATCGCCGCCGCTAAGGAATGAAAGGGGAAATGCGTAAAATATATTAGAACCAAATTCTTCATGATTTTGGAGAATCGGATTTTCCTACAGCCCAAAACCTCTAAAATCATAGGGAAATAATTTAAAATAAATTCCAAAATATTCTTTCGCTGTATTTTATAATCCCAAATTAATAAGGTAGATATATAACTCAACATAACATATATAAAACCATATATAAACCATTGTCCATATTAAATATTATAGTGTTAAGTTAGCCGGGCATAATCGTTTTGACTATGCATGCTTAAATGGTTTTTAGTTGTTAAAGGAGAAGTTCACAAAAAGGTATACCCAATCAGAACAAATTGGCACATGGCCTTGTCTCTTCATATGCAAATGCCACAATAATATTCATCAATTATTAAGTAATTCCACATCAATTATTAAGTAATTCCATACTTATTTATAATGAGGGATTGGTGACTCATTTAATGAAACAATATTTGATACATCAAAATTTGATATTTGTATTTGGGTTCTAGGTCTCATTTTTTAGTAGGCCAAGTATATCTAGGCGGATGAGGAGCATTCCAAATAGCTGGAAAATTGGATGGTAATCTATGTTAATGATTTATGCGTGTCATAATCCTCAAGGAATGCCTCAAAATCCATAATCCTCAAAGAATGTCTCAAAGCCCCTGTTTACCGTGATACATTTTATGCCCTTTTTTTCAAGCTGGAAACAGAATTCTATGTAGTCTTATTTTAATGACAAATGTGCATTTTTCTAGATCCATTTGTGAATGGCAGAAAAGTATATCCATGATAGTGTCTTTAGCATATAGCATTTTTTCAATATTATCATGAGAAGGAACAAATTGGCCATATTTTTGGCCCATATTCTTGAGCTTTTTATTAAGTTTAGCCCACGGGTTAGAATCTGCTAGATTCATCTTTTTTATAAGCAAATGCCACAATCATATTCATCAATTATTAAGTAATTCCACATCAATAATAAGGAACTGGTGACTCATTAAAATGAAACAATATTTGATATATCAAAATTTAATATTTGTATTTGGGTTCTAGGTCTCATTTTTTAGTAGGCCAAGTATATCTAGGCAGATGAGGAGCATTCCAAGCAGTTGGAAAATTTGGATAGTAGTCTTTGGATAGTAGTCTATGTTGATTTATGCGTGTCATAATCCTCAAAGAATGCCTCAAAGTCCATAATCCCCAAATAAATGTTCAAAATCCAAGCTACTTCATAATATATGTTATGCCCTTTTTAAAGTCGAAATGTAATTTATCTAGTCTTATTTTAATGACAAATGTGCATTTTTCTAGACCCATTTGTAAATGGCAGAGAAGTATATCCTTTATTATATCCTTTATTCATCATCTTGCAACAGTCTTGCTTTTGTTGATTTACATACCGAGAACTTTCCCAATTCTAGATGCCGTTGCCTAGGCAATAATAACAATTCATCATCTTGCAACAGTCTTGCTTTTGTTGATTTACATACCGAGAACATTCCCAAAGTGCCATAATACTTTATATTCTATCATCCTAATTCAGTTTTTGTGGAGGAATTAAGTGATCCGAGTATTATTATTTTGCAGAAATTCACACACAAGTCTAAATCCAAAGGTCTATACATTAAAATGGCACAATGCGTACCTATCTGCAACTGGTTTGGTAATCATCCTTATCCAACAGAATTCCAAGTTCCTTACAGAGCTTCAACTGCTCTACATCTATGATTTATGCACCTCATCACCATATAAACGCACCTCATGTATTGTAATACTCTTACCATATTCTTGATGACGGCCTGCAACTCAATTGACACTTCAACCAAATGCTTTGTGTCATCAACTTCTATGCCTACAGCTCTTACTCCAGATCCATGGGTATCAAAAAAACATTGGGCTTCTTCCAGAGTATGCAGGATGAGGAGAAACAGATTCATTTTCTGTCACAAATGCAGTGTAGAGAAAGTGTAAGGGGCGATAAGGGCAAGAAACTGATCGTTTGACTTGATAACATAGTTGCAGATGATTTTCTGTAGTATGGACTGATTTAGCAATCAAATGTCCCGATACAAATGATGCCATGTGTTGGATGCATCCCATGCATCCCCACACCAGAATTTTGATAAGCAATAACCTTGGTTGTCATCATTTTTGGAGAAAGTGGATTCAAATAGTAGTATTCCATGAAGAGCACGTTCATGTAGAATGGAAAAAAAAAATTGAACTCCCAACCTGTGTCTAATCCATAGAATCAAGAGGAAAAATACCAAAATAGCTCCAGTACATACGATATCGCTTAAAAAGAAAAGATACTGTTAAATGAGCTCGTGAAGCGGCAAGTCGACAACCCGGGCAATGGTGTTTCTCAAGGCTATTCTAATGGTGGCTATGGGCGAAACTCAAGCCTCACGCTTTTGTCACCTCAGTGTTATATCAACCCATGGTCATAATATTGTCCCCAGCCTCTTTAGTCTTCGCCATCTAATCTTAGAAGGGCAACGTACGCTTTGATCTAGAGGTCACCAAGTAACAATGCAAGAAAGAGTAATCTAGCATCCAAGATCCAATAGGGGTGCCAAATTTACCTCAGAGGAGCAATTACTCCGGCCAGATCCGCAGACAAATAATGCCAAGATTGTTAAATAAAACAGAATACAACAACCCATAAACAAAAACAAAGGAATAAATAAAATTGAATGGTTTCAAAACTGACGCTTATTTTTGCGTCAACGCGCAATTCAATATCTACTGTAGCTGAATCAGAATCAGAGTTTGCGTCCCATTCTGTAAACCGTGAGGCAATGTAAAATCGAAACATTCATGAAAGCGATATTGTTTGGAAATCGAACATTCAAAGAAGGGTCTTAGAAATGGAAATAGTGTTGCGCTTTCTCATGAGGCGATCCTGCGAGTCAACATCGCGACCTCCAACCGTCACGCTAAACGGATGTCGGATCGTAGATCCGCCAGCAGCGACGTAAACCCTAAATCGCCAAAGCCGTAAGATGAAAAAATATCATAGGCACTCAACGTTAACTTTAACCTAAAAAATCTATTGCCGAAAGTTTTAGGGTTTTATGCACTATATACACTAAAAACTTTATAACAGCGATAAATATAACCTCATTATCTTGTCAAGGTCAAGGTATTTCCTGATGAAGCCGGAGCAGCGGGCCATGTCAAGAACCAAGATCAGCACGTCATGTAGGCATGCAGCCTACACGTGATAGATATTTATATTATCACCTCATGAGGTTCGCGTTCGTAATTAACCGCACCTCTTTCCTCTCCCTCTCACCATTCTTCCTCCCGCTTTCTCGATCACCACGCCTCCTTCCTCCTTAAGCCCGGCTTTCCCGCCGACGATCGAGCGAACCGAGCCATTCCGCGCCATCTGGCGATGTAGCTCATCGACGGATCGTGGACGCTCCAAATACCAAGTTTTCATTGAGGTTCGAAGCAAGCATCGCCTAAGAAGAAGTGAGGTGCTTCTTCTAAGTTTTAGGCCTTTTATCGTTTTAGTTTTTTTGTAAGTCTTTTCACCGTATTTTTACTTATATTCTGCTGTTAGAGGCTCTTATTATTGTCTCTGACATAATTTGCCTCGATAAACTTTATTCACTATGGTTCCCTGCACTCCAAATATGGAATTGAACACTGAGCCTCCTCCTCATCCAAAGACAAATCTCCTTAAGCTGCACATTTCAGCAATCTTTTAACTTTTGTCTCATCGCTTCCTGCTTTTCTCTCATTAATCCATTTGTCTCCTGCTCTCCTTTCTCATTAACTTCATATCTATTTTCTTTTGTATTGCTCGCTTTTGCTATCTTTTTCAGTTGTTGCTGAATATACTTGTACGGTGCACAAGTGAGAATAGGGTAAGAGTAGAAAACAATCAGAGATAGAAATCATCGTAGAGCCAAGTATTAAGAAGGTATATACGCAGAGCAATACTTAACATTACTAGAAATGATTCACAAAAGAAATAGCTAGACTGCCTATGAATGTTTCATACCGTAACATAATCAGGAATGTCTTTTCAAATTATGAACTAAGAATAGAATTGCTTCGCCAGACCAAAATTGAATCCAAAGATATCCTCCACCGCAGAGAAAGAGATGTGTATGAGTGGCGAGTTGAGAACACCACAACAACTGTAGAAGAATAGTTTCTTTCCGATCATGAAATGAGAATTTCTCGACCATGGTACAGAAGAGGGAGTGCACACCTCGGATCATTGGGCCGGTTGGGGGATTCTCACCGCGATCCGAGATTGCACATGCCCACCCAACGACCACATCTTTTAAGCTCTCAAGCAGCCTCTCGACTCGTGAGTCGAGAATGTCACACCGTCAATGGTCTCAGCAAACAAGAGGGCTTCCACCAACCGAGCCACTCTCGAACCATCCTTATCAACATTATGGCGAGGACTGCCCGACCGGGTGAGGCCTCATGACTAACCACAGAGAAGCTGGTCGCCTCGACTGTGAGTCTAGAAACGTGAAGCCTAGTAAGATTTCCTAGAAGATCTCCGCAGACAGCCTTAACCACTCCTCCCGCACTCATCTTCCTTCGATACGCGGCGGGAAGTGGTTTTGACCCGTCTCAGCCAACCTTAGCAACTCAATTCTCCGCAGGGGTAATGAAGAGCCTCTACCCAACAGAGACCGGCTCCTTCAACCATCTTCGTCAATACAAGGGATGGGCCTCGGACCGTGGAGGCTCTACAACTAAATTCATGTGGAAAAACCAAGGTGAGCTTGATATGGGTATGGTCATGGAGGCTATGGGTATGGCTGAGGCCAGGCTATGGTGGATAATGCAGTTTGGTGGTTATCATTATGGTGGTTATGTGAACACCACTAGTGAACAACTCTCCCATGGATATATTCTACTCTTACGGATATAGACTCCCCATGTGTCCTCTAGAGGTTGTACTTTGTGTTGTTCTTATACTACTATAACAGTTGTTCTTCATACTAATAGACTATGAATTTTTTTCTTTATTTCATTGTGTTCCCACAGAGGTTGTTCATGTCAATGACCAAGGTGCACCACTAAACAATCCTTACAATCGATAATGCCAAGCTAGTCTAGCATTTAGGCACCATTGGCAGGATTACCTTTAACTACATAATATCCACATACTTCCTTGTTGGATATGAGATATTCACCATTTAGAAATATGCATTATACCATTATAAAACAAGGTGCCAATGTACGACGGATTTGCCCTAATGTCATGGGCAATGGTGTGCTTTTAGCAACAAGCTTCTAGATAATATGAATAAGTTTATGTTCTATATATACATGACCATAGGAATATGAAATAAGTTTGCTCTATGCAAAGCACATTTAGCATGTACATGTCTTATCGATTTACACTTGTTAGTTGGCAATCGTGCTTTTAAATTGAGGCGCTTAAATTGAACAACCATGCATTCCAATTCTAGTATCAAGCATGAATTGACCGATCATGGACACTCAGCACTCAGATTATATTGGCATGCGCTCAATGTTGCAACTTCTCGCTCACCCACGCCATCTTTCACTACCGCCATCCTCACCCACCCGCATGGACTTTGCGGCAAGATGCCTCCCATTTCTATCATCGCTTTTGCCTTTTTTAAACTCTCGACGTAATCATGCCATTATTTTCATCCAAAACCCTATATCTTACCACTAGCCATCATTTGAGATATATTTATGGACTTGGCCAAGTCCATATATAATGAATTGTGCTATTAGGAAACTCAAGGGTTACTTACCGAGGGCCCAATGTGACAGACACATCAATTGCTCCCAACTCATGGACGAATTGAGCATGGCAGAGGCTCTGGGTCCAGCTCAGAGCTAGATGTGCTGCAGGAAGAAAGAAGCCGGAGCAATACGTAACTGAACGAAGTACACTAT